>OY747133.1:65745919-66945919 GCA_963556465.1 Berberis vulgaris | reverse complement strand
CAACTATTACAAACAAATAGACAAATTCTAGTACCCAACCTGAGTCCCATTACTCGGTGTTCGCCTCCCTTTAAGAGAGAGGCACGATTCAAAGAGCTACTATTCACGCTCAAATGACTGTAGCTAGAAACCACCATCTCAGTAGAGATAGGCAACCATTCACCTTTTTCTCCTCACAGAGTGATTGTCAGTTTTGATGCGTGTTTTTTTGAATTCACAAAACAAGGAGCAGTGGGAGTTATTGTCGTGGATGTTTTGGTCCGACTCTTACTAATCTTGCTTGCCGGATCACAAAAATGATTGTAGATAGCACAATGGTAGAAAGTTATGCAGCGGAGGCGGCTCTCTTGATGGTGCATGCGCAACAATGGAAAACCGGTCTTTTGTTAAGTGACTCGGCTAATTTGGTGGCAGCAATTCGGAAGGAGAATGACTCATCTTTTGCTATTAACTGAGCTTGGAGACCCATTCTAAGTAATATTAGACGCTTGTTAGCTTTGCTACCTAAATGGGTTTGTAATTATATTAATAGGAAACTTAATGAAGCGGCCCATAACCTTGCTCAACAAGCTGGGTGGTCTATATGTAATATTGCTTTTGTTTAATAAATGTATGCTTTAAAGAAAAAACAACCCTATAAACTCAATTGATCAAATGTTTTATGAGTGACCGAACTCCAATCCACATGGAAAACTTAAAATACAAAGATAATCCAATCCTTTTGTTTGAACTCCTAATTTTTATTAGGAGATTTAGTGTTTACTGTTTAGGAGAATGATAAGAAGGTATTGGTCATCTCTAAACACTGAAAACCAAAAGTGTTAATAAACCTTCAGTCTATTCAGAGCATAAAATGAAAGGGATTTTGAATGTTCGTAATTAGGCTTAAATTCGATCCAGATCTAATGTAAATTTTAGGAAATTCAAAAACTATATCCGGTTCTCCACTCCATTTAGAATGTTAAAATTGTTTACCAAAGAATACATTTCTTTTCATAACGAGTCAGCCAAATAATTTTTCTAGACTTTGATATTGAACATTCAGTGCTCTTAATAGTATCAACATTCAATTTAAGCCATTCGTATCAATTTTCATTCATTCGATATCCAATTCAAATTGCTCAAGGCACAATATAACTTAATAAAATCTACGGAAAGTCAAGGCAAAATCTTATATCCAATTCATGGACATTCTTGTAAACTAAGGTCCATGGCAGGTGTCTCCCAAGTAAAGTTTGCTAATTAACTCCTTGAAGTACAACAATGACATATTAGATAAAATAATTGTGTATAGCACTTAAATAAATGATGGATCATACAAGCACACCACATAATCTAATAAACATTTTTCTTTATATGGGGGAAGAGATATGAGGTTGGTGAGCAGAAAAAAGAACCCTAATATGTGTTGGATTGTCACAAAGATAACGTAGTAAAGGTGGATTAACAGTGTTAGTTAATTATGTTATTAAGATAATTTAATACTGCCGACCATTCACTCATTCTTGAATCCTTATTGGTGATTAACAATGTAATGGCATGACCTAAATAGAAAGCTCAACCACTAATATTATATTTGTCATCAAATGATTTGCTCTATCTTCTTTTTTAAAAGTAACAAGTTCATCTCTATCAATCCATCTATTTCTCTATCTAATATTATTTTGATGACATAATGCCACAGTTATTATTATACAAAACTATAACTTGCTTCCGCATGCGCGTTAACAGTATTTTATGGTGTATGATGTATAATTGTGTATGATTAGTTGCAAATGAAACTTTTTAATTTTTAATTTTTAATTTTTAATTTTTAATTTTTAATTTTTAATTTGAAAAAAAAACAACTTAAATTTTCCAGTTCTATGATTAAGGTGGAAATTTCTCTATCGCTGCACTACAAAAAAAAGTAAATTCAGCAACGGCGTTTTACCGTTGCTAATTATAAAAAAACCGTAGCTAAAATGAATCAGCAACAACTCAACGACCATCGCAATACTGTAGCTATTCAAATTGTCGCTATTTGAATCAGCAACGGTAAACTTTTCCGTATCTAATTGACAACGGCTAAAAACCGTCGCTAAGTTGCAAAAATTCCGTCTCTGATTCCGTCGTTTTATTTGAGACAGCAGCAATAGCGACAATTTTTTAAATGTTTGAGACGGTTTTCGCCGTGGCTATTTTAGTGACGACTTCAAACCGTTGCTAAGTTGCAAATCAAATTGGCAAAATAGCGACGGCTTCGAAGCCGTTGCTAATTTGCAAATCAAATTGACAAAACAGCGAGGGAATTTGCCGTCGCTAAGTTGTAAATAAAAATGACAAAACAATGACGGTATTTGCCGTGGCTATTTAGCGACGGCTTCAAACCGTTGCTAAGTTGCACATCAAATTGTCAACACAGAGACGACATTTGCCGTTGCTAACACTAACTTGCTGTAGCTAAAAAAATTACTAATAAAAATTCATTTTTTATAATGAAATTAATTCTTTCTAATAATTTTCAGATTTCTCATTGCCTTTTTTTTTGTCATTCAGAATAAACATTTCAAACCTGAACACAATTATATTAATTTTCGTATAATCAATAATTTGTCCATTACAAAAAATGCAATCCCAAACAACTTTATAATCTATCAACCTAGAATTGTAATACAATTTTAATTTGAGATATAACTCACTTAAACTTAAATAACTAAATAAATCATAGTGATCGTCTATGGGACACACAACAAAAACGATACCTACAACAATTCATGTGATCTTGCACACCATATCGATCATCCCACAAAATGTGTTCTACTTCAAAATTTCATATCTTCCACTTCAAAACCAATACCAATTCAGCAACACCTAAACTTGTAAAATTTGAAAGAGCGGTGCATGAGAAACGTATTGAATACTTAAGATATGTAATACAAATCTCATAAAGTTGCACATTCAAATGGAGACTCTAAGTTACAATTAAGATGCATTTTTACATTACTAATCAACATCTTATTAGATAGAATAAAATATATTTCTCACTCAGGTTCTCAGTCATCGTCATAATGTCATCATATACATGAAGTGCCATATTCATGTTAAGGATCACCAGCTTAGGTGAAGAATAACTGACTGTGAGTTTGAAGAACAAGTGCACAATGAAGAAATGAGTATAACATGGCCGAAACAACCAATTGTAGAATCTAGATACAATTATGGATATATTTTTACCAAAATTAGGTAAAGGCTACCACAGAAAAGCTCATACTAAGTTGCAAAATAGAGACGGTAGTTGCCGTTGCTAATACTAATTTGCTGTAGCTAAAATAATTACTAATGAAAATTCATTTTTTTAATGGAATTAGTTATTTCTATTAATTTTCAGATTTCTTATTGCCTTTTTTTTTGTCATTCAAAAGAAACATTTCAAACTTGAAAACAATTATTTTAATTTTCACCGTAAATGATGACTAATACATTAACCTTTTTCATATAATCAATAACTTGTCCATAGCAAAAAATACAATCCCAAACAAATTTATATTTTATCAACCTCAAATTGAAATTATAAATATATATGATTCAGGGGGCTACACAAGCAGAAAACTTACATGGATTTACAATCAAGGACAAACTAAAACAAACCAATTTTGAATCAAGGTTTAACAAAAAAAAATAACAAAAAGGATTTTGGAAAGACAAATCCGGATTCAAATTTTTTTTCTCCCATTCCAAAAAGGATTAAAACTGACCAACTTTTCATTATTAATAATTTTTCTCCCATTCCAAATTCAAAGCGTCTGCAAGTTTCATAGAAATCAAACAATCTTTCGGCCTGCAGAAAAACGAAGGCACTTCAACTAGTTAGAAATAGTAAAAAAAATGACTGGAATGCGGTAAGAATATCAATGAGGATATGGGTAAGATGCAGGAGATGATTAAAAAAAAATTTCTAAATCATTCTCGTACCTGCAAAACAAAACAAAAAATGAGTGGAGGAAACAAAATAAAAAATGAGCAAAAACAGGTTGTTCAAATTCAGAGAACACAAAATAATAGAGGAAAATTTTTAACAAATTATAAAACTGTCTAGGATAAGACTACATATATCCATCATTGATAATTGCTTTGCAAACAAATGAGTTGCACTAACTTAGCGACAACTAATATACCGTGGCTAAATATTTTTTCTGTATATTTTTTTTTTCAAAAAATCCATTAGGGACGACTTATACCGTAGCTACCAATTTTTATTTGTAAAACTTAGCGACAACTAATATACCGTGGCTAAATAATTTTTTTTATATATTTTTTTTCAAAAAATCCATTAGGGACGGCTTATACCGTAGCTACCAATTTTTATTTGTAAAACTTAGCGACAGCTAATATACTGTGGCTAAATGTTTATATATATATATATATATATATATATATATATATATATATATATATATATATATATATATATTTTTTTTTTTTTTTCAAAAAATCCATCAAGGACGGCTTATACCGTAGCTACCAATTTTTATTTGTAAAACTTAGCGACGGCTAATTTACCATCGCAAATGATTTAATTAGCTACAGCTTGTTCTGCATTTGCCATTTAGCCACAGTTTTCCCGTCAGAAGCACAATTTATTTGTAAAACTTAGCGACGGTTAGCTGTTGCAAATGTTTTAATTAGCGACGATTTATTCTGAATTTAGCCACGATTTTCCCGTCACAAGCACAGTTTTTATGAATTTTGGTTTTGGCAGTTACTAAAAGAATCAGTGACGGTTTTTTGCCGTCGCAAATCTTTTAATTAGAGACGGTTTTTTAATTCCGTCTCTAGTATTTGTAGCTATTGCATCTTTTTTTGTATTGCTGGCAGGCTGTAACAGGCCTAGCTACACGAGTTGAGGACGTTTTCATGTTGGATTGAGGCTTCAAAATCACGCCTTGTAGATGATGAAATGCACTTACACGCTAATATTAACGAGTTATGAAGTCATGATAAACCTCTTGTTGTTTGCTTTGTTCTTTTTTTCGCTTGATCTTTATTTTCATTTTCTTACAATGCATATCATATAAATTCCAAATTTTAGAATGGTTAGATGTGGAGTGCATCTCAGCCATACACATGGCAAGATAACTCATAACCGTTGCCCGATCATATAATTCAGTTGTCAATCTCCTATTTTGAATTGCGTATATTTTCATTACTACCATTTATACTAGTCCCAATCAATTTAACAAAAAAAAAAAAAAAAAATACTAAGTCTCAATCCAAACCGTCCATTTTTACAAGGCTGATTATTAGGGTATCATGTGCATTAAATAGCAATATTGACATTTCCATTTGATGTTTTATTCGCAATCATGATAACACTAGCTGAGTAATATCAATACATGAAATTATTATATGGAAGGATGATGTGTGATCCAGAAATGTTGATTGCACTTATGAATTGAATATGAACACACATCAAGAATTGGCCTTGTTAGGTAGAAGGCAAGGCTATAATACTCTTTGATTACTCTCTTTATATATAAGTACTTAATTGCTTATTGCATTCTTATCCTCTTCATCAGCTGTATTACACTTTGAAATACTGATGATTAATTATCATGTAAAGACAATTCAACCACATCATGACCTACTTATCTCCTTAATTTGTTGAATACCCACAAACAAACCCTAATCTCTATATTGAATAATAATCAATTGGAGATAATAATTATTATTTGACTTTGAAATTGACAATGTGTGGCAGCATGAATTATAGGCTCTCGATCTCCTGAAAGCATGCTATAGCATGACAGATGGAACAAAAGAATGAACAAACAAACCAACAATGGTTGAATAGAAAATAAGAAAAAAGAGGGAGACATGCTAGTGTATGTCTGTCCACTTAAGGAGCTTCCCCCCTTCTACAAGCAAAATAAAATGATTGGATATTAGATGGTAAAACTATGAAATTTAAAAAAAAAAAATAAAAAAATAAAAATTTGAAGGAAATAATGTTGAAAAAGAAAGGCTTTTTGACTTTTTGAAACAAGTGGGGTTTAATGATCTTTTAAATTTACTAATCTTGATTTGAGTTGAATGAGAATCCATGATTCAAGCATTTGGTAATCTATCTATCTTTATACATAATCTTTATATTATAGTTAAGATAATACAAAAGGCTTATGATTGCATTGTTGTTACTTAGGGTTAGTATAATATAAGTGTGTTTGACTAAAAGGGATCGAATAGATTGAGAGGATCCGTGAAACATGCGGCTTTTTGGTTGGGTATGACATCATTGCTCTTATAATATATAGTTTTTTTTACCGAAAAAAAAATAAAATAAAATATATATATATATATATATATATATATATATATATATATATATATATATATATATATATATATATATATATATATAGTTTTATTTTACCGATTCGATTCGATATTAATCCATTTCCTAACATCCCTTCACTCATTATTCCTTATTATTTTCATACCTGGTCGCGCTCATTACGTATGTAATGATCTATGTGTGTGGCTAATTTAATTGAATCAATGATAATGCGTGTCTGCTTACCTTGTCTGAATTTAATAAACAAAGTGTTTTAGATTATTCTTTGATATGTACGTTTTGGTTGGATTGAATAATACATCACAATTAATTGTACCATGTCAAGGTAATTTAATTATGTTGGGCCTTCTAGAGGCATGTATAAAATCGAACAACTTAACTTCCATCTTCACTTCATTTTTTTTTTTTTCTAGATTTTATACACGACAATGAGGTAATTTATGCCGAGAAATGGAGTGCTCTTGTGCTTCCATTGAGAAACACCTGATCAAAACACACACACAAACCCACATTTTTGGGCAATGATTTATCCATGTTCCATGGAATCAGAATACACATAAACAAACATATTAAAGTTGACTCTCATAGGTTTCCGTTTCCATTTGTTTCATGAAAAGAAAATAAATATTCTCAAAAAAGAATTTCCAAAATTTTTATTTTTCTAAAAGATTTTCACGTTGTTTGCTTGCTTTAGGAAAAATAATATTCATCAATCAAATATTTTAGTTGATTGTGGTGACAACTATAGAGGTGGTGTGGTTGACTTCGTATGTAGTTAAAGTGACAATAAGAATGATGGTTGTATGGTGTTTGGGGACATGTGATTGTGGCATGGTGTTGGTGGTGACGACGGTGAAGGTGGTTGCAATGATGGCGATTGTGCAATATATATTGATGCATCAAAATTCAGTCTCCAAGAGATCTGACCTGCAAAATAGGGTTAGATTGCTATAAATCATATTTTTGGTGGCCGAAGACACTCTGATGCTTAAGTCAATAAATCTGTGAGAGAAAACTAAATTTGGACATAATTCAGTTAAAATTTCGTACCTTTGTCGAATGTTCCCTATACCTTAAATAATGTCCGTTATTAATTATCTTCGTGACTTAAGCATGCAGCGCGTGATGAGGGGAGACGTTATTTGTAACAGTCTTCTCATTCACTGAGATCCGTCATTGGGGGAGTGATTCCCGTCATGACTTGTCTCATTCGTAACGTCTCTCTTCTTTAAGATAGAGATTCGTTGGGGATGGATTTGGGCCACGAATTACGATCTGTTATGAAGGGCCCTTTTGGGCTTTAATGACTGAACTTGCCTTTAAGGGCTTCGCGGGTCGGGCATGAACTAAAGCACCTGGTACTTGCGATAGATGATATTTGCCACGTGTATGGTCGTGGTATGAGTATTATTTGATGTATCATCAGCTACTCCCCTTTAGTTAGTGGGCATGTTTACGTGGCCACTAACTCTACGACCTGTTAGATTTTTTACTTCATCATTGCAGTGCATATAATTGCGTGAACAACTGTCGATACAGTTGCTATTCTGATGTCTCACTCGCCTGTTCGTTTCGACCAATTTTTCGAATTTTGTGCAACCATCATATGTTGCACGTCTTTCCATTGTAGCCTTTTCGTTGACCAACCCTATAAAAGGAGGTATGAGATTTGTGTTTATTTATTTATACTATCTCCATTATTAGAGTTTACTTTTTTCTATCATTCTTTGTTTTCTTCTTTGCACAACTCCTTTCTCATGTCTGCTATCAGGATGCTAAGTGGGGAGGCATTTGATACCTGTGAGAGGCGTTCTTATTGCCCAAGCAGGCGATGCAGGCGACTTTGGATAATGCTCGCTATGAGTTCTCACTACCGTTTGACCTTGAAATTATCTTACCTAGGAGTGATGACAATCTTTGTTGTCCAAGGCTTGGCTACATTACGATGTATCTCGGCATGTTCAAGTCAGGGTTTAGGCTTTCGGCCCTAGAGATCTTTTGGGCGTATTTGGACTTTTTGAGCATTGTTCCTGCTCAAATGGGTCCCAACAACTAGAGGGTGATGATTTCAACCTTGGCAAGAACCATTCTGTTTGGGATTCCTCTGAATACCAAGATTTTGCATGCTGTGGTGGGGCTTATGTAATTAGTAGTCGTATTTGCTTTCTCCGTTCCCCTGCTTGTTTTGGGAAGCTCAAGGACGATTAAGGGTTGGGCGAGATCCTAGTGCGTCCATTGATTCTGGTTACTTCAAGTTGCAGAACCAACATATTATGCGATCATTTCGGGAGCCCAAGAAAGGGAAGGAATTGTACTTGACTGCAGAGGAGCAGGCGATCCGTGATCGGTTTCTTAAGCTTTCTCAAGTCATTGACTTTAATGTTTTGATTGGATTATTTGAACACGAGATGAAGGTTCATGAAAAAACACCTACGCCTGCCCCGCCATCTTCCTTTCCACGATTGCCACCTGATCACGATCAACCTTGTAATCTGACCCCATCACACCAGCATAAGTGAGGTGATTCATCCCCTCCATTATCTTCTTAAGACCTTGATCGAGGTGATTACTAGGCAGATGCACAACAATGAAGCTCTCTCAACCAACCTCTTATGCCACTCGATAATGAGATTGTGCGCACTATCTTGCACATCTATATCTGAGAACTAGTTGAACTTCCCATCCGATTTAATACGGATGACTTCAAGATTGGGTTCCTTCCATTCAATCTGTGGATGAAGGATTCAGGGATCAGGAAAAATTGAAGCCCCGTCCTAGTAGCCGATTGGACAGTTGGAATGACAGTGATGATAGAAGTACCACTCTTACCATTCTTCGTAAAGGCAGCAGTGGCATGAGTGGGACGAGCAAGAGGAGGAGGAGACATAAAACTTTCACCACGGTCAACATCCTCATCGTCGAACAACGGGTTGTACTCGAAGTCAGCTATGGTCTTCATGCTAATCGGATCACGAGACCGCTCGATAGCAAGCTGCAACATCTTGTTATTGATGACATTAGGGTCATCATCAGACCAATTGGCAAAATCAGGCACGTTGTGAGTAGAGATGAGGCTCCTTTCATGCTCGTCCAACGGACGAGACACATTTTTTTGCTCATTTCCAGAGTTTGATTTATCTCTTCTGCCTCTTGAGCAGCAAGCCGAACCTCTTCTCCATCATCATTTCTAGACGATATCGGATGAGGAGCAGTTCGAGTAGCCCCTGAACAAAACTAGCAAGCCACTTTCTCCTTGGGACATGGCCAAAGCTAATATCTAGCTGCTTCGACGTGTTGACATGCCTAGGGAACTTTTTTTCTAGTGGCCGAGCCAGCACCACCAGCAGCAATAAGAACATTGAGACCGTAACTTTCTAGCGGAACTCACTTTTACATTAATGCTAGCATCATCAACGCTAACAGGAGTAGCATGTTCCTCCATCTCGTCAGAAACGACGACATTGCCAGCATGAGCAATAGTGATTTCAACAGCTCGAGCCTCAATAAACGCCGCATGCAACCTCATTCATAGTGTACAAGCCACTACGCTCAATAACATCCAGAGCAAGGAACACTACAAGAAAACAGGTGTTTAGTAACGGTTGCCAAAAGTGTTTAGCGTCGGTTTTAACCGTCGTTACATAATACAACGACGGTTGGCCAACCGCCGCTGATAAAGGCGTCACAAGAGCATTCGATGGCTTTTTTTGCAACCGCTGGCATAACCGTCGCTGTATGTTATTTAGCGACGATTATTAGTAACAGTTGGTAAACCCGATGCTAAATACCATATAGCGACGGGTGCTAACCGTCGCTAAATATGGGGCAAAATTTGACTTTTTATAATATGCTGTGACGGTTCTTAACCGCCGCTATAGTCCGTGGCGCCTACGGCGGTTTATACCCGCTGCCAAATTCCAATTGGTAATTCTTTTAGTGACGGTTAAAACCGCCGCTAATGTCTGTCATTATTATCATGATAATTCTATTATGCGCACTAGAAATATGTAAACAATCTGTAGTCACCTGTAATCACATTTTTGAACCTGTAAACAATCTGTAAACAACCCACAATTTTACACAACTATTTTATATTGAAATCATTAAAGAAAACTTGACTTCAACTATATTGTCATCAACTTTAACAAAAAAAAACCTATATTATCATCAAAGTTAACAATATATCAAAGCTAGTACATGTAGAATTTCTTGAAGTTTGATAGTTAAAATCAAACTACTACAACTGAAATTGTACCATGTTCTTGAAAGAAATTAGACAATGCTATGGAGAGTGGAGTCGATGAAGATCCTAATTATTATTTTGACTAGGTGATGAGGGCCTTGCAGTTGCTGGTGAAGCTTGCCCACTTTCTTCGTCTTGTGCCTGAAAATGATGAGTCAACAATATTACTCTAAACTTAAACCAAATTACAATAATTAATTGATTTATATTTAGTAAGTAACCAATATCACTGATAACTAATATATATTAAAATAATGTAAAGGCAAAGAAACATACGGGTGTAGTGAATAATCTTGCAAACTCAGCAGGCACATTTCCATCCAATTTCTGAAAAATGTATGTAAATGCTCCCTCATATCCATGCCTCTTTAATTTCTCTGTCTCTAACTGTGACTCCAGCTGGTGAATTCTTTGTGGCACTTGAGGATCAGTGTTTTGCGTTGGTTGTGAGGACATCATCACACTAAACCTACTATTGGTGCTGCCAAAGACTTGAGATGGACATGGCCCGAATCCCAAAGCTCGAACTCGGCCTGAATGTTCTTTTCCTAACACCTTAGCAAGTGAATCTTGTTGTGATATGGATCGTGATGTGGAATCTTTTTTCTCAATCTCTAAAATTTTCTCCTACATTAATGAGGCAAGCCATCAAACTTTGAATTCAAAATTTATCTAAACATTAATTAATATAGTTAGATAAAAGAAATATTTAAATTACTTACACTTATCTGTCTCGCTTCGTCAGTTACATAAGACCCGTCCTTTTTTGTGTGTGTTGCAATATACACATCTCCCCTACTCACAGGTCTCTCAAGTTCATATTCCTACACCGATATTATGAAGTCATATAACTTTAAATAGTATTGCTGAAAATGATAACTTAAAGTGTGGTAGGATGTAAAATATTAATTACTATCTCAGCCTTTAACCTGAAATTGCTTTTTGATCCTCCTGTGTGTGGATCGGTGAGTTTCTTCCGAATTTCAATGTTTTTTTTGCATTTTTCCTATCAATGTATAGATAAAAACATATTGTTAGCATATTCCTAGTTATCTAAATGAATAATGTAAATATTTTGTGTTACCTTTGTCCTTTCATCCAAGCGGTAAGCGGTAGTCAATAAAATGTGCCCAATCATTACGATCAATGCCTTTGGGATGTTTTGCAATATTAGCATCTCTGGACAATGTAGGATCATAAAATTCATGGAAAAATTTATAATTGCTGGTGAGAAGTACCTATTGGCATGAACATCCTTGAGAGTGGTGTTGGTACCATCAGAATTACCTATGACGCAACCAAAAATTCTGCACTGGTAGCCAAAGTGAATTTTTATCACTATAAGCAAACAAAAAGCAAACCTTCATCCAGCCAAACCGCGAAGTTGAAATATTTTCAGTAGCTTGATTTGTTATGCAATCAGCTGATTTGTTATGCAATCCAGTGCATATAGGATTGAGTTGTAAAGCTCATACAACAACTGATTTGTCATACAACAATTGATTTGTTATGATCTTGAAAGGTTGTATATAGTGCAATCCAGTGCGTATAGTGTATATTGTGCACTAGTGTATATAGTGATATGTTATGATCTTGAAAGGTTGTATATAGTGTATATAGTGCAATCCAGTGCTGTTGAATATAGTACAATCCAGTGCATATAGGAATTGTTATGCTGTTGTATATAGTGCAATCTTGTGCATAGTATTAGTAGTACTGGTAGTAGTAGTAGTATTAATGCATCACACTTATAGAATTCAATAGATCTAAAACATGAGTATTGCTGAGTCTTCAGTTACTATGATGCAACCAAAAATTCTGCACTGGTAGCCAAATTGAATTTTTATCACAATAAGAAAACAGAAAGCAATAAAACAGTTTTATCATTTGATCATCTAATAAAAACATGATCTTGAAAAGATAAAGGTTTACAACATCAGCCATTATGTACATAAAAGCTTTGAACTCCATGGCTTTGCTTGAATGATTTTGTTGTAATAAAACAGTTTTAACATAAAAAAAAAAACAGAGCATGAAACATAAAATTTAACATTCAATACAGATTAAACATAAAACTAAACAGTTTTAACAAAAAAAAAACAGAGCATGAGCAGTGCAAGTTTGAAGAAACTACTTACAATGAGAGGAATCAAACGAGATTGGAAGAATATGGGGTTGCTCGATAAGGGGAGGGGACACAAATTGTTGATTCCTTTGTTATTTTTTCTTTTCAAAGAACCATGGTGGATGAGCAAAGGAAGAGGGGAGGAGCTATAGGGGAGGTGGGGATGATGGAGAATAAAATAAATATAAAATTAGGTATAGGGTTTTCGGTTTTAAAATCTAATTTTACTTATAACGACAATTGGTCGATCGTCGTGGATAATAGTTATAACGATAGTTAATCATCGTCGTTATATATAACGACAGTTTCCATGTAACGACAATTGCCATTTAACTTATAACGACAGTTGGGCGATCGTCGTTAAATATAGTATTCAGCGTCGGCTATGACCGTCGCCATTTAATATAACCGCCATTAAATAGTATTAATCCACGACGCTCGACCAACCATCATTATATATAACATTCAGCGGCGGTTTTACTTAAATGCCGCTACAAAACGGCCGCTAAAATCATGTTTTCTTGTAGTGGAAGGCCTCCACAGTGACTCAAGGAAGCTAAATAAACCGATCACGGATCACCTGTTCCTCTGCAGTCAAGTACACTTCCTTCCACTTCTTGGGCACTCGGAACGACCGCATAATATGTCGGTTATGCAACTTGAAGTAACCAAAATCAATGGACGCATAAAACCAGGAACTTGCCATGCCCCTGTAATCATCCTTTAGCTCCCCAAAACAAGCAGAGGACAGAGAAAACAAATACGACTACTACTTACATTAAGCTCCACCACAACGTGCAAAATCTTGGTATTCAGAGGAATCCCAGACATAATGGCTCTTGCCACGGTTGAGACCATCACCTTCCAGTCGTTGGGACCCATTTGAGCAGGAGCAATGCCCAAAAAGTCTAAATACGTTGAGATCTTTGGGGCTAGAAGCCTAAACCCTGACTTGAACATGCCAGGATAAAACACAATGTAGCCAGGCCTCAGACGATAAAAACTGTCATCATTCTTAGGTAGGATAAGCTCAAGGTCAGACGACAGTGAGAAATCATAGCAAACACTATCCGAAGTCACCTGCGTCGCCTGCTTGGGCAAGAAGAACGCCTCCCAGGTGTCAAGTGCCTCCTCACTTAGCATCCTGATAGTAGACATGAGAAAGGAGTTGTGCAAAGAAAAAATGAAGAATGAGAGAAAAAGTAAACTCTGATAATGAATATAACGTAAATAAAGAAACACAAATCTCACACCTCATTTTATAGGGTTGGGCAACGAAAAGATTACCAATGGGATGGCGTGCGAGATATGATGGCTGAACGAAATCCAAAATTTTTGCCGAAATGAACAAGCAAATGAGACATCAGAATAGTAACCGTATCGACAACTGTGAACGACATTAAATGAGCTGCAATGATGAAGTTGAAAATCCAACCGTTGTAAATTTAGTGGCCATGTAAGCATGCCCACTAACTAAGGAGAGTAGCTGAATACTCGAATCACGACCGGACACGTGTCAAATATCATTTATCGCAAGGACCAAGAGCTTCAGTTCAAGCCCGACCCACAAAACTCGAAAAGACAGGTCCAATCATTAAATCCCAAAAGGGCCCTTGAGAACAGATCGTAATTCGAGGCCCAAATCCAGGCCTAACGAATTTCTCTCTTAAAAAATAAATATGTTAAGGAGACAAGTCATGGCGGGAATCATTCCCTAAGGACGAATTTCAATGAAGGAGGAGACTGTTATAAAAAACGTCTCCCCTCATCACGCCCTATATGCTTAAGTCACGCAGATAATTAATAACGACATTATACAAGGTAAACGAAACATTCGACGAAGGTATGAAATTTTAACTGAACTCTGTCCAAATTTAGTCTTCTCCTACAAATTTATTGACTTTAGCATTAGAGTGTCTTCGGCTACCAAAAATGTGGCTTTGGTAATCTAACCCTGTTTTGCAGGTCAAATTCCTAGGAGACTGGATTTGGGCGCATCATATATGATACATGATGGTGGTGATAGTGTTGTGATGATGGTGGTTCCTATGTGGTATATTCAAGACTCGCAATTTTTTTTTTTTTTTTTTTTTTTTTTTTTTTTTTTTTTTTTTTTTTTTTTTTTTTTTAACCCTGAACCCCTCCCACCCCAAATACCGCCGGCTGGATTCGATCCTGTGATCTCATGGTACCATCCGCCATGTGCCCAACCACCGGGCCATCACACCATTGGTAAGACTCGCAATTACTTCTTCTCTTTTTACAATATCTAAAACCCCTATCTTCTTTATCTTAAACCATATATATAGGAGACATATTTACATGCAATAACATATGTAAATATATCACCAAAATACCTTACCTCTTCTACCTACCCTTGGTAAGAGTGCCTACAAAATATCTTACACAAATCCCTATGAAACTGTTATAATATCTTGTTCCTTGCGCAAATCCCCCTTTGTCCTTTGTCTTGGTCTGTAGCGGTGAATATTGAAAAATGAAGTGAGAATAATAACTAAGGAAAATTTTGAAAAATCAACATCCCGGTAAAAATTGGAATGTTGAATTTCCTCCCGTGAGGCTCATTTGGATTATAAGTTTTCAAAAATATATATATTTTTTTTTGTGAAACCAACATTGAGATTTTAAATTTAGAAAAATAAACATTTCGGAAAGGATTTTTCGTGTAAACAAATCCTTAAAAGAGGATTTTGGATCTTGATTGAATTATAAGGTTTTCCTAATTCAATGGATGGTCCAAAGTTCAACATGAGATTTTAGCTTCCAGTAAAAGGTAAAGCCCAAAATTTATTTGGGCGGTGCTAAGAAGGCGAAATTTTTTATGCATATGGAATGATCATATACATGTAGGTCTGTTTTGCTTGCTATCAGGGGCTTGCAATGCAGATATTAGTGGGGACCTATAGTGACGTGTATCTCCAACTTCTATTTTCAAAACTACTTGTAATTATTGTCCTATGTGCGCAAGATGTACACTCTAGGGTTTGAGACGATTGAGCCCACCCCCTCAAGGCACATTGGAACCCTTGGCCGATATGCTATGAAAGTTCGGGGGTATTTTGTAATACCTTTAATGGGTGGAGGGTAAGGCTGACATGTTACCTGGGTGTAGGGGTGGGCACGGGATGAGATGGAGCTCATCCCGATTCCATCCCATTATTTTATCTTCGGGATGGGATGAGACGAGATAGACCTCATCCCGACTTCATCCCATCCCAAACGGGTTCGAGACAGGGTGGGATGAACATAAATAGATTTTTGTGCAATCTGAACTTATCACTAGGTTGTTTTTACGTGCATATTTAAACGTATAATCATATAATTATTATATTATCAACAATTCCCGTTAAGTTTACTGGTTTCAAACTCTGAAAAAGTAGGGGCAAGGCTCAAGTATGGTCTAGGCAACTATACAAGGTCCAAATCCAATAAGAGTGGGCGGCTCTTCGAAGCACACTAGAGCCCATTCTCACTTTAAGAACATTACATAGTGTTTTTGTTTCAGAATATGGTAGGTCTTGTTTTTGTAAGTTTCTATTAGAGGTGGGCATTTAGGACCGAAAGCCCAGACCGAACCGACAACCGGACTGATCGGGTCAGTTCGGATCGGTTTTAATTAATTAAAAAAGTTTCGGTTGTTAAAGCCCGGCCCGACCCGAAGTTTCTGGTCCGGACCTCGGTTTCCATTTCTGAAGCTCGTCGGGTAACCGGCCCGGCCCGACTCCAAATAGAGAAATAAATGAGGAGCCACCGCCATTTCAGAGCATTGTTTCCATTTCTTTTCCTTTCATTTTTCTTCCTTTCTCCCTCATTTCTTCTCTTCTTCTTCAGTGAGAGAGCCAACTCCAACTCCGTCTCCTCCCACCCCGTCTTCCTCTCTCCCTCATTTTTTCACCCCGCCACTTCAATGAGAAAGCCAGCGCCACCCCCGTCTCCTCCACCCTCGCCACTTCAGTTAGAAAGTAACCGCCATCTTGTCTCCTCCACCGCCACCCCATCTTCTCCACTTCAATGAGAAAGCCATGGCTGTGAGATATGAAATTAGGGTCTTTGAGGCCTCTTCAATGAATACGCATCTGGTGATGATGAAGATGATGGCAATAGGTTTCACTGAATGATGAAGATCAGATCAGATCTCTTCTGGTGAATGATGAGGCCTCCAACCAAGTCTATACGTTTTAGTTCTCTTCTGCGACCAGATCTGATACTCTCAGTCATATTGTGCTTGTATTTATCCACATACATCAAAAGCCCTAAACCCCCAAAGCCGAACAAAGGCTCGAGTGAAACAGAGAAGAAGAAAAAACAGAGAGGAATGAAAGAAGAAACAGATATGGAGATCGAAGAGACCTCCCCTTCACCTTCACCTTCACCTTCCTCCTCCTCCTTGAAGCGTTACGGGATAAAGAACTCTATACAAACCAACTTCGGCGACGACTACGTCTTCCAAATCGACTCGAGGTAGCTTCTCCACATCTCTCTTCACCCCTGTCTTCTCTTCATTCACTAACTTAACTTCTTGTTCAAATTCAAGCCAGGAGAATTCAACACTAGCAGTTTCTCTATCGACAAACGCAATCAAAAAACTCTATTCCCGTGGTAAGCACAAGATCAATTGAGCATTGAGATTTTTTTTTCTGGAAATCACACCTTGCAGCCATGAACATTGAGTTTTTACTGAACAATTTGTAATGTGTAATGCTCATTTGTAACACAATCTGTAATGTGTGTAACACAATTTGTAGTGTGTAATGCTCATTTTGAGTTTGTTTGAATTGATGGACTTTCAAGGGCAAAATGTGGTCCAATTAGACTTGGGCCCTTAATTTGTAGTGTAATGCTCATGTTGCTCTTAGGACCGAGACCGGCCTAAAACTGGCCCAACTCGGTCCGGTTTCGGGCCTCATAAACACGGGCCCAAATTTCTCGATCCGATTTTCGGGTTTTACACTTTGGGCCGGTTACCCGTACTTGCCCAGCCCTAGTTTATATTTATGTTGTTATTTATGTCATCAATTCAAGAATACTATAATCTATTTTTTATCTTCATACATATTAATGAGTTATCTTTTGAAGTGTTATTGTTTTAAACTATAAGACGGTTATTTGTGATGTTAAGTTCACACAACTCCTCAAAATTTCATGTACCACATTTAATTTGACACACAAAATTGTGAGTTAATAAATATAAAAAAATAATAAATATTAAATAAATAAGTTGGGGACAGGTGGGATTGAAAATCTTCACCCCTTTTCCATCCCACTCTAGATCGGGACGACACGGAATCGGGATGAGTTTGATCAATCATAAAATAACCCGAAAAAACGGGACAAGATGAGACGGGAGCAGGACGGGATCGAGATCGCAGGATGGGATGTTCATCCCTACCTGGATGTTATAGTCCCACATCACCTAAGAATGGGTAGAAAATAAACTATATATGTGCGAGCTTGTATCCCGTTAGTATGATGGATTTTAAGGCACTAACAGTAGTTAGGTCGAAAGTAGAAAATATCATACCACCATGTGGATTGGGCTAGGTTAATAAGAGGTTCAACGTTGCTCATGATCTGTTGATAATAGGGTTTTTTGAATTCAATGGTCTCTCAAAGATGACACAATGTTCTCCATGTTCAAGCGATTTAATTTTTTTTATTTTTCCCTTTATCAGTGTTAGCATATAGGGGTGGGCACGGGACGGGATGGACTTCATCCCGTTTGTTCAAGATCAGGTCGGGACGGGATAGACGTTATCCCGACCTCGTCCCATCCTAAACGGGTTTAGGACAGGATGAGATGAGCATGTACTAAATTTTGAATTGAAAATTTAACATGCAAGATTGAAATTTTGGAATTACCAAACACAAAACTCTAAGAACAACTATATAACTTTAAGTCATTGATTATTATTTCCCCATTTTCATTAGCTTTTACTCCATTTTTTTTTAGAACCACTATTAAAGATAACAATTTTTTTTTCATTGCTAACGAAAATGATTATTGGGTTTGACATTTAAAAACTACGATGAACACACATTGTTGTTGTCAAGAGTTAGAAAGAGGAAAAAAAGAATAGAGAAAGTTTGAGTTAGATTCATTATTTAGGTAAGTCGCATGGAAACTTGTGAAAACAAAATAGTCATGTCAATAAATAAAACAACAAATAAAATAATCATGTTAACAAATAGTTTCATAGTTTCATACTACATAGTTCATATTAAATATTAAAAAAATCGATTTCGGACAGGATCGAAAATCTTCATCCGATGATCGGAATGAGATTGATCAATCCCAATAAAACCTGAAAAAAAATTGTGATGAGATCGAAATCACGGGATGGAATGCACACCCCTATTAGCATATTTAGCCTATTAGGTGATTTTAGTCAGTTTTATAACCTCAGATTTTTATTTACATAGATTTAGCACTCATCAAGCTCTAACTATTGCATAATAGGCGTTTTTTGTACATTTCGCTGGTGTATTGCTGAACCCTGGTTTGAAATATCCTTTGCATCATCATCATCATCATCATCATCATCATCAATCTTCCTTGCTTCTTGCATCTGTTGATCTCTCCCAATCGCTGAATCTATTATACTTTTGAAGGCATACTTAGATGAAGAGATCGCTCAACATTCATCCAAATTCCACAAAATGTGAACAAGTTGGGCTTATGCATTGGGCTTGGGCTTTTCCACCTTTCAAAGTTCTCATGATCTGCTATACAATGTTAAGAATTTTACTTATTTTAAAAAAAAATTAGTTAAGGTCAAACAATGATTATATTCAAAACTTTTAGTCACTCAACGAAATAGGATACAATAACTATCGATTTAAAGAGTATCAAGACACCATATACAAATCTATGGAGATACATCTAAACTGGTTCAATGATTTACCATCCCATGTATGCTCATTGGGCCTCTGCTATTGCCCATAGAGTTTTGACTATATCAGATGCTAATGAGCCCAATGTTCTTTACCATCCCATGTATATTTCCATAATGAATATCGTTGGAACCAAAATGATGAAAAGAAAATGATGACAAGACTGATGTAACAGCCGTGTACGTGGCCGAGATTGTTCATCTTGAGGATCAAGTATCCTAGAACCAAGCCAATTCATAAAGCCAAAAAAGGGCGAGTCTAATCATTAAAGCCCAAATCAGATCCGCTAGAATAAAACATAGTTAAAGGCTCAAATTCAAGCTCAATAAAGTTTTTTTAAAGAGGAGAAACATTATAGAGAAAAAGAGTCGTGGAGGGAGTTACGTCTCCAAGGACGTATCTTCATGAAGAAGGAGATCGTTACAGAGAACGTTTCCTCTCGTTGCGCTTCACATGCTTAAGTCATGCAGGGAATTAATAACGACCATTATATAAGGTAAAAGAAACATTTGACAAAGGTATACAACTTTAATTGAGTTTTGCCCTGATTTATGACCATCTCCAACTGAGTTACTGACTTAAGCATCGGAGTACATTCAGCCACAAAAAATGTGGTCTTTGGCAATCTAACATTTGTTTTGCAGGTCATACTTATAGAAGAACGGATTAAGGATGCATCAGTTTGGCGCCATCCGTGGGGAACGACAATTTTCCTTTCAAGAAGAGAGTCTGCGATAAAGAACATCATCAGTTCTGATCAACAATTAAAAAACTTTTAGAACAGATGGAACACATTATAGACCCTCAACACAGTGACAATCAAAACGATCCCCTCATCGGAGAAGCAGTGTTACCTATAAAGCATGTTTCAGTCCCATCAACAACTCTCGAGCCAAGCATGCCTATCGACAGAGAGCCACTACATGGAGCGATAGCTCAGTCATCTCAAACATCTGGCGCCGCCGCCAGTGATTCTCGCGTGGATAAACTCATGACGAAGATGAATCTCCTAATCAAAACAGTGCATAAACTTACTCAAGAGCGTGTTCAATATGTCGACCACGTTCGAGAAAGTAATGAAATTCCCGCGAAACCTTAACGAGCAAACCTTGAAAATACTGAACCACCAACGGATGACCCCCTCAGAATGACAGGACCCCTGCACAAATTCCATTTAGAATCGGAGTCACAGATCCTAACATGCTGTACGAATTGGCCAGACCAGCGCTCTCTGATACGCTTATGATAACTCCTCTACCAACAAAGTTTACTCCACCGAAGTTTGAGACATACGAAGGCACTACCGATCCCATCGACCATCTATGACATTTCCACCACATGATAGCGTTGAAGGAAAGCACAAAGTCCATCCTATGCCGAACATTTCTAACCAGCCTCACCTCTACATCAATGAGTTGATTCAACAGCATGCCACCGAGATCGATAGACTATTTCAAATTGCTGGCCACTACTTTCATTACGAGGTTCATTGGCAGTCAACGAATGAGAAAAGACCCACACTATCTGCTTCACATCAGATAGAAGCCTGAGGAGACCAAAAATAAATTTGTCACTCGTTTTACTAACGAGTTGACCATGATCGACGACTGCAGCGATGACACGGTCATTGCCACCTTCACCGCCAAACTAAAAAGGACGATGATACAACCCCAACTAGTCCAAGAGACCGACCAAACACTGGGCAATCAGAAGAAGATACGACAATAGTCTACCAGGATGATGGAGGAGACAAAGAAGTTAGGATTGGCACAAACATCCATCCAGAATTCGCCATGAAACTAGTCTGACTATTGAAGGATAATCAGGATGTTTTTGCCTGTGCGATGAAAGACATGGTGGGAATAGACCTGTCCGTCATCATTCACAAATTGCAAGTCAACCCGGACAAGAAACCGATCCGACAAAAAAGAAGACTGGTTGCCCCAGAACGTAATCAAGTAATAAACGAGGAAGTGCAACTGCAGGAATGATCATATAATCTCACTACCCAGATTGCTTAGTTAACAAGGTATTGGTGAAGAATAAGAACGACAAGTGGAAAGTATGTATTACATCGATCTGAACAAAACATGCCCAAAATATAGTTTCCTATTCCCAGGCATAGACCAGATAGTAGATGTCACTGCTGGGCACGAACTTCTGAGCTTCATGGATGCGTACTCTGGGTACAATCAAATATAGATGCACCCTCCTGACCAAGAAAATATGTTTTTTTTTATAACGGAGAGAGGTACATACTGCTATCGAGTAATGCCATTCGGACTAAAGAACACATGAGCCACGTACCATCGACTGGTCAACAGAATGTTTAGAGACCAAATCGGTGACACGATGAAGGTGTACATCGATGACATGTTGGTCAAAAGCTTACGCCGAGTAGACCATATCAGAGATCTCGAACATGCATTTTCCCAGCTCTAAAGATATAAAATGACGATGAACCTGGAGAAATGCACATTTGGAGTATAATTAGGAAAATTCCTCAGATACATGGTCAACCAAAGAGAAATCGAAGCTAACTCGAAACAGATACAAGCATTACTCAACATGCAGTCACCAACGAACATAAAGGGGTACAAAGTCTCAACGGCAGGATAACGGCTTTAAACAGATTCATTTCTAAGTCCTCGGACAAATGTCTATCTTTATTCAAAATCTTGAAAGGAAACATGACATTCAAGTGGAATGAAGAATGTGAGAAGGCTTTCCAAAGCTTGAAGGAGTACATAGGGAACACCGAGCTGTTGTCGAAACCAAGCACTGGGGAAACACTATATTTATACTTGTTCGTGTCCAATCATGTGGCAAGTTCAACATTGATATGGGAGGAGAATGGCGCACAAAAGCTAGTATATTACGTTAGCAAATGTTTTGCTGATGCGGAGATCAACTACCCGGCTTTGGAGAAACTGGCGCTTGCCTTGATCGTATCTCCAAGAAAGTTACGACCATACTTCCAAGCTCACCCAATCATTGTCATGACGAAACAACCACTTCGGTCAATATTGCACAAACCAGAGCTATCCGCAAGAATGGTGAAATGGGCAACAGAACTTGGGAAATTCGACATCGGTTATGCCTCTAGAACCTCAATAAAAGCTCAAGCATTGGCAGATTTCATCGCAGAATTCATAAGCAATAGCGACCGCCAGCCAAATGGAAACTAATAAGAGGAACAAACCATCCATGAATGGATCCTCCGTCGTGACGGAACATCCAACGAGGCGGGAAGTGGAGTTGGAATGATCCTGTACAACTCGGAAGGCATAACGTCAGAGAAGGAGATAAAATTCAATTTAAAAGCTTCGTACAACGAAGCCGAGTACAAAGCAGTGATAGTTGGGCTGCAATTAGCAAAACACTTGGGAATAGAAGATGTCAACGTTTTTACTGACTCCAAATTGGTGGTTAACCAGCTGAACGTCGAATTTCAAGTAAAAGAAGCTCGGATGAAAGCATACCACCAAAAGGCTGCTAAGTTGATAGAAAGTTTCCAAAGCGCAACCATTCAACGATGTGCAAGGGCGGAGAATAAGAGAGCTAACGAGCTAGCCAAGGAGGCATCATAAACTAAAGAAAATGATAATCCACTCGTCACGATGCAGGAGAGTTCCATACATGAAAACTAAATGCAAGATGCATGTGCAGTAGGCCAGGAAAATAATTGGACAATCCCAATCCTCGCGTATATAATAAATGGAGAACTTCACGTGGACAATATGGAGACGTAAAAACTACGAAACCAAGCCACACGATACACGGTGATCAACGACACTCTACATGATATCTGCCACTAGCCCGCTATTAAGGTGCCTTGCCCAATGATGCTAACTAAGGCCTACGAGAGATTCATCATGGAACATGTGAAAACCATCCAAGAGGAAAAATGCTAGCCCACAAATCCTTAACATTGGGATACTATTGGTCGACAATGCAAGTGGACGCAAATAAACTCGTTTGCTATTGTGACAAATGTCAGAGATTTGCCCCATATACTCACATGCCAGGCCAAATTTTAATCCCAATGAGCAGTCCATGGCCATTTGTACAATGGGGCATGGACATCGTAGGACCACTCCCAATGTCTGACAAAAAGAAATTCCTCCTTGTAGTGGTAGATTACTTCACTAAATGGGTGGAAGTAGAACCATTGGCAAAGATAAGAGAAGCTCAAGTTGAAAAATTCCTCTGGAAAGACATAGTATGCAGATTCAAAATCCCAAGGGTGATTGTCACGAACAACTGGAAACAATTCGCAGGCAAGAAGGTTAAGGAGCTGTGTGAAAATCTAGGCATTCAACAACACTTCTTAACACCCGCCCATCCACAAGCAAATTGGCAAGCCGAGGTCACCAATAAGACGATCTTAGAGGCGATCAAAAGGAAGCTTGAAACATCAAAGTGATTGTGGACATTTGAACTACCTAACATCCTTTCGGTATATAGAACAACGAAAAGGACTCCAACTGGAGAAACTCCATTCGCCCTCGCATATGGGTCTGAAGTGATAATACCCATAGAAGTTGGTATGCCAACATTCATAACAGAAGAATTTTGAGTTGAAGACAACAATGCAACACTGAGAGTCGGATTAGATCTCTTCGAAAAAAAATGAGAAAAGGCTAGTAGTAGCCTACCAACAACGTATGACCAACTATTATAACATGAAAGTAGAGCCTCACACGTTCAATGTCGGGAATTGAGTACTCCGAGAAATCCAACTCAACAGAAAAGAACTAGGCGCATGCAAACTGAATCCGAATTGGGAATGGCCATACAAAGTAATAAATATCAACAAATCAGGGACATAGTGGTTAGAAATACGGAGGGTGAACAATTACCTCGACCATGGAATGTGGAATATTTGAAAAAATATTATCAATAAAACTCCTTTACATCCTTCATTTCGCGTGCAAGCGACAAAGTTAAGTCGGGACAAAGAAGTCAGACTAAAAGTTTTACTCGAAGGAACGCAAAGCGCGACCAAAGCATCGAGCTATGAGTAAAATCTGAATATATGTATTAGGACAAACAAGTCAGGCATAAACATGAAACTTCTAGTTTGATCAACCTGAAGTAATAAAGTACCTGGACACACGATCCAGACTTTTCCTTCTGTCAGCTATAATGTACGACATTGAAATTCATACATTAAGAGTCAGATTTCATAAAAAAGTTTCTACACGACTAATACGTCGAACATCGAAGCACATTTGTAAAAAATTGGACGAATAAGTCAGAATTATGTCAGGAATGTCGAAAGCAAAAAGCTAAGTGTAACAAGATAGACGGAAAGACATGTTGCGCACAAATAATAAAAACAAATGAGATTCTCATTGACTTTCCAAATTTGTTACATCAGAAAAGGTTACAAGAGGGTTCAATAAAGGTACTCAAGAAGAGGCATTCTCATCAACATGGTCGATCAGTGAATCCGGAACGGGTTCCTCTTCATCCTCAAATACCTGCTCAGCGTAACAATGATACTTAGATAAATCCAAGCCTTGCGACTCGATATCCCAGTTGCCGAAGAACTTGTAAAAGGAAAGACCATTCAACTCTATCACAAGCCTTGGCCATATCGATTTTAATGGCCATCTAACCTTGTTTTTTCCTACAAAAAATTTTCATTTGAAAGAAAGTCTCATGAGCGAGACTGACATTATTGGCAATAGACCGCCCTGGAAGGAAGACTCCTTGGTTGGGAGAAATGATGTTATCTAATAGGGGTTTTATGTGATTTGTCATGATTTCGGAGATCACCTTATAGATAACATTGCAAAGGCCTATAGGGCGAAATTTGTCCGGAGTAACTGGGTTACCAACCTTTGGGATAAGTGCGATAAATGTTTCATTGAGCTTGGGATCCATTTGACGGGTAGTAAAAATATGTTTAACTACCTCGCAAACATCCAATTGCATAATATCTCAATAATACTGAAAGAAGTAGGCATGAAAACCATCAGGGCCTGGCACTTTATGACTTCTAATATCAAAAAAAAATTTTTGAATCTCAGAGTCAGTTGGAATGGAGAGGAGAGCCTCATTATCAACACTAGAGATGGCCGGGGAGAATAAATTGAAAAATGTTTTCAAAGGAGTTGTTAAGAACTCGACCAACATTATCATGGGTCGATTGTCGGACATTAGATTCATCTTTCAGGCGAAGAATGATGTTCTGTTTTCGACGTAGCAATGTAGAGAGATGAAAGAACTTAGTATTCTTATCTCCCTCCCTGAGCCAGGAACGACTAGACTTGTTTTTCCAAAAAAGTTCCTCTCTAACCAAAAGTTGCGAAAGCTGGTCCTCCAGAGAGGCGATAGCTAGAATCGACCAATTTCTTACACTGTGAGTCCCTAGTTCACATTTGGAAACTTTTGAAAGGCTTTGGACCATTAGAATATTGGAAACTAGTAGCAGAGAAAGAGCAAGATGATCTGAGGTGGAAGTATGAATAGTACGGGTCGTGGCAGAAGAAAACATGTTTACCCAGTCAGTGGTCACCAAGATGCGATCCAACTTGGCCTTATTCCCATTTATGTATTTACTTTTATTATTCCAAGTGAATTGGGAGCAAGTGAGAGAAAAATCAAGAAGGTTCTGGTTGTCTATGAAAATGCGAAGGTGGCTAAGAGAGGAGATAGTAGGCTTGTTAACCCCCATTTTCCCCCTGAATTTAGAATGACATTAAGGTCCTCAATAATGATACCAGGAAGGTTTTGGCAATTGTAGAGTGCAAACATATTATCCCAAAAAAGGAACCTTAAGAGATGGATTGGGTTCACCATACATGAAAATAGCAGACCAAGGAGATAAAACCAAGTAATCATGAATAACACAATTAAATTAATATTTACAGGATGAGATGATGGTAAGAAACATACATTCTTTCCAGAACGGTGCAGTGCCGCCTGATTGACCCATCGTTGCAACTAAGATTCCGTGTTTGAATCCGAGTCTCCGACGTATGCGATCCATATGAGCAGAGAAGACTTTGGTTTCTGACAAGAACATAATATCGGGATTGGACTAATAGGAGAGGGTCTTTAGATTACGAGTCGAGCAGGGAGATCCTATGCCCTTTGCGTTCCAGGAAAGTATCATGGTGACTTTGGCGACCCTTCTACGGCGGTCGCCAGAACCTGCAAGGTCTTTACAGTAGCCTGAGCATACTCCTAAAGATTCAGAGCTTGCTCACTCCAAAATAATATAATCTGTTGAGTTTTCCTCCCAGTATTCACCATACCGGTTTGCACTTTGACTTTTTTTACTGACTAGCTTAATGTGGTGACCGTCATCATCAGTAAGGTGTGAAACATCTCTTGGTGTACTGATCCCCACCATTAAATTAAGGATTGAAAGCCATTGATTTGAAAATATAGAATGCCTAGCCTGAACGAAAGACTCCCATTCTATAAAAGTGGCCCAACCTATAAAATTAACGGCGTTTTCGTCCTTCTTAGATGTTGTTAAAATTGTTTTATCAGAAGTTGTTAGAAATGCCGGCACAGAAACTGTAGTTAAACATGATTTAGAGATTGATTGGACGACCGTCATCACGACTGTTAACAGAGATGATGAGTCAGACTTCATAACGATCGTCATCGTGACCGTTCGCAGAAAGAGTAAATCTGACTTCTTAACTATCATGAATGGCGAGAAGGTAGCTAACAAGATAACGATCATCAAAACCATCCATATAGTAGCTGTCGTTAATTGTATCACAATTGTCTTTTGTCCCTTAAACAAAGAGAGAGCGGTTGACTTTTGGAGCTTTAACTGTCGTTGGTTGGATGTCATGCGAACAATAACTGCAACTTTAATATGCACTAGAACCGAAACAGATGGGAGCATTCCAACCGGCGGTGAGCCAGACCAAAATGCAACAGGCAATGGTAAAGCATCAGGCATCGGTGACACGTCAGGTAGCGACAACACCTTCGACAGTAGTGACGTATCAGTTAGCGGGTCAGAAGTGGGCATTTGAGGTGGCAGCGAGCCAACTAAAGACGCATCAGGCAGTGGTGAGTTCATGAAGCTCCGACTAGTAAAATAGAAAGGGCCAAATGATACGGTTTTCAGTTTTTCATCTGTCAAAGGAAGTGAATTCCGGGAGCTAGTATCCGGCCACACCATGAGCTCTTGAAAAGATGAGTTCCGGCTGTCGCTTTGGTCAACAAGAAGGGACAATTTGAGCTGATTGTTGCAACATGATAGTGGAAACGTATCTGAGTATCCAAAAGCCTCTTGAAACTGAGATGTATACTACTGCTATCTTTGCAAGGGAATAGGAAACCCTCATTCTTTTGGCCATGATCGAAATGGTTTACCCCGGAGAAAATCATGCAGACTGCCAGGATTAGTAGTGTCATATTGTTCTAGAATAGAAGATGACCTTGGAGAGAAGTTTCATGACAAATGTGTGTGTGGTAGAGTCGTAGGGATTGGTCGGAGCATATAGGGAACGATATAGAGCTGCTTGGCTTTGGTTTTGGTAGTGAGGTAATGTGTAAACCGGAGGAGTCCATTAGAAGAGAGAAATAACAATGGTGTTCCTAGAAAATATGTGAGCACATACCATCTTTGAAATTGGGGATGGTGTAATAGTGTAGTGGGTGTGGAGAGGGGGAAAGAGGTAGTATGGAATTTAGATTGTGAAGAGTATAGTTGCGTGTGTGAGATTCATGATTTAAAGAGGTGTTCATGATGGAATAAGATGGTGAGAGGTGTAGAACTGTAGAAGGGAATAAAAGAAAAATGGGAAATGGATACGCACAATGCTAGAGATCTGCAAAAAACAAACAAGAGTAACAACAGTAAAATAACAAAAAATAAATCAACGAGCTTGCATCATGGAAGCAAGGAGGGTATGAAAATAATGAAATTTTTTGTGATTTTGATAAGATAAGAAATATAAAGGATAAAATAATGAAGAGAGTTAGAGGGATATAAGAGATTTGGGTGAAAACAACCAATGGGTTGATCAATGATAACTTGATAGAAAAATAGAATTCGGTTTGAGTTTGTTGATAAGTGAAACTGATATCACAGAAAAAATAAAAACTCTACTAATCACAGTTACAACGCCAAAAAAAACTCTACTAAATCACAGTTCACAATCCTTGCATTTATCTATCTGTCTAGCTATTATTACATGTAGATCCCTTTGAAAGTTGTCTTCTCCACATGAACGCATGTTATGGTTGACCCCACATTGCAAATTGGTCCTTTATCTGTATCTATTTATTTATTTATTTATTCAGTTGTTAAAGGTAATTCGTTTTAAGAGGGAAATTAAAGCCATATTTATTCTTCCAACTTTCATATCTACTAGACAACTGTGGATTGAATTGAATTAAAAGCCCCGTTCATATATTAATGAAGAATAATCCCATTCCTATTAAATGTATTTCTCTGTTCTTTCCAACAAGACTCGTGTTAGATTTACAGACCCTGTCTCTGCTTGCTATCCATGCAAAATGAGTAAACCATGATTATTGGATTTCTTTTTAATGAAAAATCTTAGTAATTATCTTATATTATTCTACTTGGATCACAGACCCAGTGTTGTACATTGATTCGGGTCTGGGCTAAAGTAAGAAAACTAGCACAGGAGACCAAATGTTTGAATGATTCGTAATTCAGCGAAGATGCCTTCAACATACAGATGATGGCGGTGATGAAGACAGGGTAAGGGTGCTTGTAATTTCAAGTTGGTAATAGTAGGGCAAGTTTCATGTAAGCTTCTTGATTCCGCGCTTTGGTTTGTTCATGTCCATTTTGAGCTCACCCAAGTCATTCTGGTCCCAGAGATCCTGTAGGTACTTTTCTCCGTGATTTTTTTTTCCTTTTACCGAATTTATGTCATTGTCTACTAGATAATAAATAAATTTATAAATTTCAAAGAAACTTCCTTGCTAATTTTGTGTCGGCACCCATCATTCTCTAACAACAAATGTATTTTACATACAGCCTTTTACTTTCTAGACTCGGACAGAATGGCCAAGTTCTTTTTCTATGAATCAGAACCACAAACCAAGCTTTATAAAATCAACACTCACAAGTCCAACATATAAGGAATTAAAGCCCAGATTCAGGAATAAATGATTGACCTGGATGAAAATTATAATAAAATACTGATAACTGATGATGAAAGTTAATGAAGGCGATGAGTGAAAATATGCATCTACCCTTCCACTTCAAATTTACTTAATTAGTGGATTCTCATAACACAAAGGGATCATATCTGGTCAAGATCTTATTGGAAAACTTACATGTTCAATGTGCACCAGACATGTAAAAGACTCAAAAAGTAAAGAAATTGTTGTTTACATCAAAAGCACATAAAGTTTGGCTGAGCTTCAAGTTTAAGTTCCTGTTTAGACTGTCATTTCAAAGTTCAAACACAATGCACAACCATAGGAGCAACATCAGATCAATAAATAATGTGAACACCCTGCAATATAAAGGCTAATGCACAATTATTTCAATATAAATTAAACAAACACAAAAAGGGGATTTACAATCTTAAAGCCTTAATTGGCTGGAAATTTTTTTTATCTATGGTGGTGACAAGGGAGAGTGGTTTCCCCAACTATGTACTTTTAACCTAAAACAAAAACAAAGATTCTTCTCACTTTCTCCTCTCATCCTCTCAAACATTAATAACGGATTTTTTACAGCTCAACCTCCCTAATCTTTTCCAGACAAACCCCACTTTACTTGTGTCTCTCCCTCTCTCTCATTCTTTTTCTATTTCATTATAAAATGCTCCCTCTCAGATGTTCCCCATGTTATTCTGTATATTTCGAAGCAAGAAAAAACTATGGTACACGTAAATTTTGTAATAAGTAATTGAACATGGGCTACTAATCCGTGCTATTGTTCGGTTTAGTTTACCTATGGTTGCTTCTTTTGTTGTTGTTGTTTCTGCTGCTGTTGATCTTTCTGTTGCTGTTGCTTTTCCTGCTGTTTGATCAAGAGTTGAGCGTAAAGGAGCTCATTCCATGAGTCAGGCACTCCCGGGAGGCACCAATGACTGCAGTCTTGGTACCTTAATGGAGACTTCCTCTCCTCATCTGACAAATTCTGTTTCCGATAGATTGAGGGGTGGGCGTCCTTCCGGTAGTCAGTCATCCTTGTGATATTCAGATAAGAAACTGGCATTTTCATACCATTCAACACTGACTCCAATATCCTCATCTTTGGGGGATACCTAGAGAGATATATATCGTTCTTAATAGGTTCAGTCTCATCATCGCATGCTCCCCCAGAGTTCCATTGTCCGCCACTGAAAAAATTAAAAAAGTTTATTGGTTTTTGTATTATGAAGACTAAATGGGAATGAGAAGAACATAAAGAAGAAACCAAGGATGCACAGACTCTTCGGAAAACCCCCGTTTCGAGAGTCGGACACGGACTCGCGTCCGACACGCGCTTGACACGTAACGGACACGCGGTCAACGGACAAGACACGTTGATTGAGACCGACACGGCCAGTGTTTTTTTTTTCTTTTGTTTTTCTTGGTTTTTTTTGTTCTTCATGTTTTTCCCTGCTGGTTTTCGGAAGTAGTTATTGAAAAAACACTAGTTCTACTGCACTCAATTGCAATCGCCAATTTTTCGATTCCTTCAGTCAAGGAGAGGGGTTGCTTCAATTAGAGCACATCTTCACGCCGTACTCAATCTGAGGGTTCTTGACTGACATTTTCATTTGATAGTACATCAGGCGTCATCAAGGTTGTTTCTTTTCTCACTCTAAATTAGATATAATACACACACAAAATGTATTTTGCTATATAATTTCTCTGTAATTTGATTTATCTCTTTTTTATGACTAATTTGCTCTTAAACACACAATTACAGACTATTTTGAAACAATTTGTAAATTAGATACACTTCCCAGTAAATTTTGACTATCCGAGCATCTCTGTAAAAAAAATTATCTCTCTTATTGAGCTCTCCTCTTTCAACTTCAAAAGTAAAAATTTTAAATAATTTTAAGCTTTAGGTTGTTGTTTATGTTCATACGAGTTATAAAAATATAAAAAGTAAAGTTTGACAGTTTCGCCGAGTCCTAATATTTTAAAAGTTACCGAGTCATCGTGTTGTGTCCGTATTCGTGCATCATTGAAATAAACTAAAGATGTCGGTATTCATAATTTAAAGTGACTTTCCTATAACTCCCACATGACAGAAATACTGGAGGAAAAAGATAGACCTAGTTCATTGTTGAATATGTGAGTGCTTTGATTGAGATGAAGAAAAAGAGACAGGTACTTTTGACTGTTATCAAGATAACTTGCCTAAAAGATGAAATAATGTGGACAAAGAGATAACTTGATTCTTAATTCCCAAGAGAACTTTAATAGGTTAGACAAAACCTGACAACGATATCTAAAATATCATCAATACGCAGTTTTGCTTAAAATAAAACAATTATGGAAGAAGGGAAGAAAGCTTGTCGATTCTTATTCATCTAACAGCAGCAATGGGAAATTAGCGAAATCCATTATGAGAGGAAAAAATAGGGCATTGATTCGTAATTAGTTTATCTAATAGCTCCATTGGGCATGAGCTAATTATTAGAATGAAACGAGTGTTGATAATTTCAAATATATTCTATATAATACTTTGCCTAAAATAAGAAATCATATAAAAGCTTATTATATTGGTATCCAACTTGGGTAGTTGTCTCAAGTTAAATTACCTGAAATGGGAAGCCGAATATCCTCTAAACATAACCAAGGTCTTCTTCCGATCTATATTGACATCGACCCATTTCGCCCAAGTTGTCAAGGCTTTCCGAAACGCTTCCACCACATTCAATTCCCCGTAGATATGGTTACCTTCTTGGTAATAGTCTTTCCTGCAAATTTTGGTTGTGTACATTTAGTTGCTATACATTTCTTATAATAGACAGTCAATCACGTTCGAAAATATCAATTGAAGAACAATCACAAAAAGAAGAGATGATTGAACATATACCCTTTAGATGTCTTCTCATGAGTCCACCAATGTCCAGTATTGAAAACAATTATATCTGCATTTTTATACTTTGATGACGATTTCTCAACTAAATCCAATCGGAGGGTTTCTTTTGTTGTTCCATTTGTTTCTGGCATTTCCCATTCTTGCACAAGGAATGGAGATCGAAAAAACTCCACTGTGCAATTGTAATCCTATTAATCAATCAATCAATCAATCAACAAACCCCAGATTAAAAACAATTCTACTAAAATCAGAAACTAGTAATGAAATAAACTAACTTGTAAGTTAAGTAGACATACTTTGAATATAAACAAGTAGGAATTATCTGTCCGAAATTCACGTCTGCCGGAGGCCTCATACACCTTGCTCTTATCACTAACAGAATTTCTCAGAATGCATACAAGAGATTCCCACATATTTCTATTAAGGGAATCGCCAACAAACACCAATCTCTTTCCTCTCAACAATTCCAACATGTCTTTCCCATTCAACCTTTTTCATCAAAAATTTAACAATCAATAACATTATTCTATTTTAGTAGTTCATAACCAAAACCAATAAATGCAAGAAACAATACAAAGTTCGAAACCTGTACCTTGGGATGTTGCACCCTTTGGGTTGCCATCTAAGTTTGAGAAAATCTTTATCAGGCCGACCATTGTTGAAACAATTGAATTGCTCATCAATGAGAGGGCAAGAACCAGAAGGGTAAAGTGGGTAAGATTCATCTCTGACCCAATTCCCATCAAATATATCACAATGTAACATAGAATTCGATCTACCCATTTCTTTACTCTTCACAATCTCCCCTTTTGTAGTAATGTTTCCACTTGAAGAGTTACTTCCTTTCTGCAAAGCAACCGTATAGTTCAACACTCTGTTTTGCTCTGTTACAGTCTTGTTTTTGGTAGAATCCGGTGGGGTACTGACACTTTGATTGAATTGGGGTTGTTTAATAACGGTTTGGTTAAAATGGGGCTCAGTTAGATTCTTGGCTTGTGTAGAATTCGAAAGCGAAACCTGTGGGGGTGGTGTAGTGGTGTTTGTGAAAGATCTGGTGACATTGGGGTTTATTGGGAGGGATGAATTGGTGGGGAAGAAGTAGGAGAAAAGAGAAGAGAAGTGAGAGGTTTGAGAAGGGTCTGTAGAGGAGGAGAAGATGTTGTTGAACCAAGGAGAAGAAGAGTTGCCAGAAGGACTGAAAGCTAGGAAGGCAGTGAAGGCAACAAAAGTGAACATGAAACCATAGACAAAGTAGATGGTTCTTCTTGTTCTGACAAGAGTGAACAGGCTCTTGAGGTCTGACATGAGGTTTCCTCCTCCTCCTCCTCCTACACCAAGTTGTTTTGCTGGATCAGCCATGGTAAGGGGATTGTGTTGAGAGAATTGTATGTAGTTTTGTTCTGAAAGACAAAAATGGGAAAGGAAGATAGTGAGGTGTGGTGAGAATGGAAAGACAAAAAGATGGGAAGAGTTGAGAGAGCAAAGGAAATAATATTATGGAGGCACTATGGAATGGAAGTTTTGTGTGGATGAAAGGAAAGGAAAGGAAAGTTGTGAATTGGGAAAGTATGGGATCCTGTTTTCTATATATGTAAGCCTCATTCTCTGTTTATTATCTTGAATGCCATTCTCTTCCAGCCTGTTGATAAATGAATGAATAGCCTGCAAGTAAATTGTTCGCGCAGAATTGGTTATGTACATCCACTTGAACTTGATGTGCAGCCACCAAACGTATTGTTTTCGTGGCGATTACTGGAACTTCTTGCTATCTCGATTGCATGCTCCTAAAATTTACGAGAACCAGACAAACATGGGCTGATTGTTCAAGATGGTTAGAAAAAAAAAAAAGGAATGAGCAAAGTTGAAAATTAAAAAGTCTAGAGATAAACGAGATTGTTTAGGGTTTTCTTTGGGTTCGGAATTTAACATTAACAATTTGGTTATGTATAGGAATGAAAGAATATCTAAGGTGGTGCATCATTTTAGTAAAAAATATAGCTCTAGCTAGAGTTATAAGTAGATCCATATATGTCAAAACTAAGCACTTCATTGATGCTTATTGGTTTTGTAACTTTTATTTATTATTAGTAGTGCAAAGCAAATGCATTGAATTATTATCCATTACTTGTGATTTAGAACTTGGTTCTAACTAAGGCAAAAAACTAAGCCCACTAATAGAGAGAATGTTAGGTAAATTTTGAAGTATACTAAAGATATAACAGAGGTTGGATGAAACAAAGGTTATGGACATATTTATAAAGGTTCAAGGGTTCTTAAAACCCCGCTCACTTTCCAAAAAACACGAGAGGTTATGGACATGTTACGATTTTCACCAAAATTTCAACGCTCATGTTAGATTTTCTTCTTTTACTCTCACCCATTTTTTTTATTATTATTATTATTTTTAAACTTATTGAAAAATTGTGGGAGAAGTCCTGGCGATACCATTTGCTGGTGGCAAGACAAGGTGAAAATAAGATAAACATGTGTTTGATTTTTGCAAATTATACATGTGCGGAGCTTGACCTGTGCCATGTAAATATTCTCTTTTGTATCACTAAAGAAAATGTGATTGTGATTACTAGTTTTCTTAACCACTTTTCTTTCACAAGCCCTATGTTTCTTCTTCTCCAACCACTATATTACAATTCCATTGGGTTCATTTGGACTAATGTCTAAAGGGTTAGACATTAAGCATACACCAAACGTTGGCGTTAATCACAATGGAGGAATTTTATTTTTATTAGGGATTTTCTCCATTAGTCATTGTTCAACGAAAGAATGACATGTGGTTTCGAATGCTTACATTTGAGTTGCTAGTGGTAAATAAAACGAAATTCAAGTTAGAATTTCTAACCACCTAATAGTTGTACCATACTTCATGATCTTATTGAGCAAAAAAAGGGAAGAAAAAAAAGAGAGCCAAAGAGCAAAATATTTTTCCTACAAAACACGATAATGACTTTATTTTTACTAGATACTTTTCTTTAACAAACCTAAGTCTCTTCTTCTCCAATCACTAATAGCTAGCTATATATATATATCAGGAGCATCCATCTCCATGAACTTCCCTTGACTTCCTTTGTTTTCACTGACTTTCTTTGCCTTGCCTCCTTCTCTAACTTTGCAATGAAGTGATCTTTTCAACAAGCTAACTCTGTTTTTTCACTATTTCTTGTTTCTTTTTGGTTTACCTTAATCAAATTTTCATGAAGAAACAACAACCATATATAGTTCTTCCATCATGAGAAAAATATATACAAATAAGGGATTAACTTCTTTCTAGCAACACTAATCGGTTGAGACTCAATTGAACCCAACAACAACAAATCTCTATTCTGATCAGTAACTAGTTTCGACAACTGCAAAGCTCATTAGCTATACAAAATCTCAACTGTCTCATCTATCAACTTATTCGTTCTTCTTCTCTATGTGGTTTGCTCATTCCAAAAGAGGAAAAGCTCACAATAAAAGGAAATGTGTATTGGGACAAATACATGAAGACAGTTTTGTAGATGATACATATATGGGTGCATACAAAATACAACCGAGGGTCAACCTCATGACCATTCAAATTCTTGTATGGGCGGACTTTGCAGTTGGAAGCCGCTCTAATAAAATAAAGTTCCATCGTTCAACCTTGATAATGGTTTTACAGGTTGTATATTGAGAAATACTTGGTATTTCAAATTCCTTCCTCATTGCAATTCAATTGTGAAGTTACAGTGTAGCTGTAGGGAAGGATATATATAGTTCACTGAGAAATTATAATCTTAACATAATAAGTTTTAGTATGACACAAGAGCTCTTCTAGGGAGCGAGGGAACGCGCAACCACCCATTTCTCGCGCGTTTGCTCGCCCCTAGAATTAACCCAATGCATATTAGTGAGTCTCAGTGATTCCAAGTGATTTTGAAGCCCAAAATCCAAACCAAAATAAGCCCACACCAAATTGAGATGATGTTATTGCTTACATCATTTTAGTTAGGTGAGAATTAGGTAAGCATTATTTAATTTCAATGGTCTAGATTAATTTGTGTTTATTTTAATGAGTGGTTTAGATTGATTCTTGTAACCTATAAAACCCCCCCATTGTATTTGAGTTTCATTCATCCAAAAATGTAAGCTTAAGAAGAAAGCATTAGAAAGCCTTCTTAAGAGTTTCTCTTCTTTGCAATTTTGTGAGATTGTTCTAAAGAGTGTTTTTCTTCTTCTTGATAAATTAGAGTTTTATACTCAACATTTGGTATCAGAGCCATTGGTTGTAAGGTCTCTTGAAATTCCGAGTATGCTCTGTGGCTGCAGTTTTAACTGATCTTCCACATCAGAAAAGATTTCTTGAGATTATTGTCGGGGTTCTTACAAATCCTGTGGAGCGTCTTTGTGTGTAGAGTAGTTTAGTACTTTGCACGTTTGTCACTCAAGCTTGTTCGGTATAGTTAAAGTCTTGCCGCTACGATGGGTGATCTTCAAATCGTTGGAGGAATCAAGAAGCTCAACAACCAAAACTACAACACGTGGGCAACATGTATGGAGTCTTACCTACAAGGTCAAGACTTGTGGGAGGTTGTCGGTGGTGATGAAGTTACACAACCGGCGGTAGAAGATGCCAATGGCGTCTTGCGAAAGTGGAAAATTAAAGCAGGCAAAGCGATGTTTGCTTTAAAGACCACTATTGAAGAAGAAATGTTAGAGCATATCCGGGATGCCAAAACACCGAAGGGAGCATGGGACACCTTTGTTACACTCTTTTCAAAGAAGAACGATACAAAATTGCAACTTCTCGAGAATGAGCTGCTATCGATGGCGCAACGTGACAGGACGGTTGCCCAGTATTTTCACAAGGTGAAATCGATAAGCCGCGAAATTTCAGAACTAGATCCGACAGCTGCTATTGGGGAAGCTAGGATAAAGAGAATAATTATCCATGGCTTGAGACCCGAATACCGAGGCTTTGTTGCTGCAGTACAAGGATGGCCGACACAACCATCTCTTGTTGAGTTTGAAAATTTGCTGGCTGGTCAAGAAGCTATAGCTAAGCAAATGGGAGGAGTCTCGCTAAAAGGTGAAGAGGAAACGCTCTACACCAACCAAAGCAGAGGCGGTTCAACTCAGTACAACAAAGGTGGATCTAGAAAGACTGGTGACAAGACAAAAAGTCATCAGGGAGGAAACAGCTTTCGTCCAGGGGGAGCTTCCAAGAATCATGACAACAATAGAAGGTTCGATGGTGAGTGTTACAATTGCGGGAAGAAGGGCCACATGAAGAAAGATTGTTGGTTCAAGAAGAAGTCTTCTGAGAGCAATATTGCTACTTCTTGTTCTAAAGATAATAGCGAAGACAGTTGGGATGCTGAAGCATTTCTCGCTATGGAGGAAGAAGAATTAGCTTTCACGGTAACAACACCAGAAAAGATTGACTACGTGAATGATTGGATCGTAGACTCAGGCTGCTCCTCATGGTGTTACACATCACGAGATGTGGTGTTCGATGAAGCATCCTCATGGTGGACCTCAGAAAAGGAAGTGCTGCCAGACTCAGAAGAATTCCAAGACAAGCTGCAACAAAAGATGGGGGAGCATACTATTCAAATTCAACCAAGTCCAGACAAAGTTGAAGATCCATGTGAGAATGATGGCGAACAAAGAGTAACCCAGAATCCTTGGCAAACTGGGGTGTATCAACAACCAGACGAAGAAGGCATACCTAGTGAAACAGAAGAACCAACTCCACTACGAAGGTCAACAAGAACTAGAAGGCCAACTCCCAAATACGCCAATGCAGCCATAGTTGAAGAAGAAGCTATAATAGAACCTGAGACGTTTGAAGAAGCATCACAGAGTTCAGAATGGATGACAGCTATGAAAGAAGAGATCGCTGCACTTGAGCAAAATCAGACTTGGGAGCTCATGCCAAAGCCAACTGATGTGAAACCCATATCCTGCAAATGGGTTTACAAAATAAAGCACCGTCCAGATGGGTCAATCGAGAGGTACAAGGCACGATTGGTAGCTCGTGGTTTCTCTCAACAGTACGGACTAGACTATGATGAAACATTTAGTCCAGTCGCAAAACTTACAACCGTACGAGTCTTACTTGCACTTGCGGCCAACAAAAATTGGATCTTGTGGCAGATGGACGTGAAGAATGCATTTCTCCATGGAGAGCTGGATCGGGAGATCTACATGATCCAACCAATGGGTTTTCAGAGCCAAGATCATCCTGAATATGTGTGTAAGCTGCGGAAAGCACTCTACGGATTGAAACAAGCACCCAGGGCGTGGTATGGTAAGATTGCTGAATTTCTAACACAAAGTGGCTATTCAGTAACACCTGCAGATTCCAGCTTGTTTGTCAAAGCCAATGAAGGAAAACTAGCTATTGTGCTAGTGTATGTGGATGACTTAATCATAACCGGTGATGCTGAGGCAGAAATTCTTCGGACAAAGGAGAATTTATCAGTCCGTTTCCAGATGAAGGAACTTGGTCAGCTCAAGCACTTCCTTGGTCTAGAGGTTGATCGCACACAAGAAGGAATATTTCTCTGTCAACAGAAATATGTCAAAGATTTGTTGAAGAGGTTCGGAATGCTCGAATGCAAGCTGAGTTCGACGCCGATGGAGCCAAATGCCAAAATGTGTGCACATGAAGGAAAAGATTTGGAAGATGCGACGATGTATCGACAATTGGTAGGTAGTCTGATCTACTTAACCTTGACTCGACCTGACATCTCTTATGTAGTTGGTGTGATGAGTCGGTACATGCAAAATCCAAAGAAGCCTCATTTGGAAGCAGTTCGGCGAATATTGAGATATGTGAAGAGTACAATAGCCTACGGTCTTCTATACAAGAAAGGTGAAAGTTGCAAGCTAGTTGGTTATTGTGATGCTGATTATGCAGGAGATCATGATACTCGCAGATCAACTACTGGGTATATGTTTACCCTTGGATCCGGAACGATTTCTTGGTGTAGCAAGAGACAACCGACTGTGTCCTTGTCAACTACAGAAGCAGAGTACCGAGCAGCAGCAATGGCAGCTCAAGAAAGCACGTGGCTAATACAACTGATGAATGATCTACATCAACCAGTAGATTATGCGGTTCCGTTGTACTGTGACAACCAATCGGCAATTCGTTTGGCGGAGAATCCAGTTTTTCATGCTAGAACTAAACATGTGGAAGTACATTATCACTTTGTTAGAGAGAAAGTTCTGCAAGAAGAAATTGAGATGAGGCAAGTCAAGACAGATGAGCAAATTGCGGATTTGTTTACTAAAAGCTTGAGTGTTGGAAAGTTTGAACAATTCCGCCGTCAACTTGGCATGATTCAAAGAATGTGGGCTAACATTGAGGGGGAGTGTTAAATATCAATATTAGCCCATAGCCCAAGTGATTTTGAAGCCCAAAATCCAAACCAAAATAAGCCCACACCAAATTGAGATGATGTTATTGCTTACATCATTTTAGTTAGGTGAGAATTAGGTAAGCATTATTTAATTTCAATGGTCTAGATTAATTTGTGTTTATTTTAATGAGTGGTTTAGATTGATTCTTGTAACCTATAAAACCCCCCCATTGTATTTGAGTTTCATTCATCCAAAAATGTAAGCTTAAGAAGAAAGCATTAGAAAGCCTTCTTAAGAGTTTCTCTTCTTTGCAATTTTGTGAGATTGTTCTAAAGAGTGTTTTTCTTCTTCTTGATAAATTAGAGTTTTATACTCAACAATTTCAAATTCCTTCCTCATTGCAATTCAATTGTGAAGTTACAGTGTAGCTGTAGGGAAGGATATATATAGTTCACTGAGAAATTATAATCTTAACATAATAAGTTTTAGTATGACACAAGAGCTCTTCTAGGGAGCGAGGGAACGCGCAACCACCCATTTCTCGCGCGTTTGCTCGCCCCTAGAATTAACCCAATGCATATTAGTGAGTCTCAGTGAGCTGAAATTGATGATAAAAGTTGCACACATGGCCAAGGCACAAAGATAGATGGGGTGGCTCAGCAATCCCTCTTTAACTTAACAGAAATTTTAGGGAGCGAGGGATGGGCTCGAGATAAGCTAAACGAGCAATGCTACATGGCGAGGAAACGGGCGAGGGACGGGACGTGGCGGGGTGGGGACTGTCCACCTCGCTTGGGATGCGTACCATCGTTTTTGATGCACGCATCCCAAGTGAGATGAACGGTCCCCACCCCGCCACGTACCCGTTTCCTCGACATTTAGAATTCCTCCTTAACTTAATTATCCTCCTGGTGTGGTGCGCTTGCAGGCTCAGCAATGCACGTTTTTAAGTCAATTCAATAATAAAATATATCTTTCAGGTGACCCCAACTGACAAGGGGTAAATACGTGATAAAATTGGCATCTTAGGGGTGTTTCTACTATTCTTGCTTCACGTGGCTGGCTAGTTCACACGCGGCAACAGAAGAAGCGTGGGAGCCCTTTTGTGACGGATGCAGTGGTTTTGTTGAAAAAATAAAAAATAGTTAAATTAACTAACTTCAATCCGTACGTACCGTAGTAGTTAAAGAGAAGAAGAAAAGACTGGAGAGAGGAAAAGAATTCAAGCATCGACAAACTAGAACAAAAAGAGACATAAATTTCCTTCTTTGGACTCTTGATAACACCTCCAAAGTTTTTATTTTATTAGTTTTAATTTTAATTTAATCTCCCGCTGGTTTCCTTAGTATGGTAAACATGTCATTTGACATAGTTTACTTTAAATACGCTGTTTAGAGCATCCACAGGCAGGGTAAGGTGTTGGAAACCTTGTTTACATAGATAGTATTATAACCTTTGGAATAATGAGATCAATATGGTAAACATTAGTTTTGTCCTATAATATGGATCAGGAGCTCACATCTCAAGATATTAGCCCCTACTAAAACAAACATGATAATAAGCCTATTCTGGTCCATAGAGCATGATAATGTTAAACTGGCCGTGTTCCTTGTGAGAAATAATAAGCATATTTGCCCCCAATTCAAAACGAGTCCTATGTCAAACAAATTTTCCCCACTTCACAAAATGAAAAGAAAATTGTCTCATCCATCCCTATCCTTAATGTAAGGTAACTATTAGTGTTTAATGAGATTGAGGAATGACTTAGAAAAAGTACTTGGAGAAGAGAATGAGATAGAAAAGAAATCAAAAGTGGTGGATCCATTCCATTTATTCCCATAACAACCACCCCCCTTGACACCCTAACCAACTTTCTTCCACCCACTCGTAACACCTTCAACACTCCCACAACTTGTTCTTCCATTCTTTAAACACTCAAAAGACTCTCTCAAATCTCTCCAGACCTACCTCTTAATTAGGGCAAATAAACTTAGCCCAATCAAGTTCTTTCAAAACATTAAATTGGACCAACAATTTTTTGGAATTTTATGTTGCTATCAAGCACCAATATATGTCAAAGTCATAATAATAACACTACAAATATCAAGTTTCACTAAAAAGTAAAAACTAGTAAGCTTGGGTCAAGGTGACTTGTTTCAATTCATGGAGAGACAAAGGCCTAATTTTTTGTACAATGACAAATATTACTGTATTTGTTGGTTCCACAAGGAGACTTTGGAAGTTACAACTGGAATGCAAAATTGAGTGCCTTCTTGTCCTAAAAAAAGAAAGAAAGAACAATGGTTAGATTTTTCTTGGGTACTTCATGGATCTGAAGGCCCAGGACATTCTTCAAACATAAATCTGACTCTTCATAATCAAAAAATCTAAGTGTCGAGGAAAATGGCGAGGAAAACAGCGAGGGGGGCCATCCCTCTGGATGCGTGCGTTGATTTTTTGTGCGCTTATCCAGGGGGATGGACGCCCCCCCCCCCCCCCCCCCTCGCTGTTTTCCTCGCCATTTTCCTCGATAGTTAGCCGGGTTCCTTCATAATTAAGTTGAGCCAAATACAAACTTCAGAGCGTCATCGACAAAGGTCAAGATTTAGTGTAAACTTGTTTAAATGTTTCTTCTTCTCTTTAGGTGCCTCCTCTCCTCGATTTTCTCCATGATTAGTGCAATAAATGATGATTAGCAGATGACATTAACAATCAGGCTGTGCTATTAATGCGGCCAAAAATCGGTCAAAAATCGTTATGCGGGGTTGGACCGAAACGCACAGGGTCGACTCAGTTGGCATTAAGCGAAACCAACAAAATCGGTAAAAAATCGGCGAGTCAGCACTTAATTGGCCCAGCTGACTCACCGATTTGTCGGTCCGTATATATGTAAAAAAAAAAAAAAAAAAAAAAAAAACCTAATCGATTTGTCTCTGGTTCTGTAGCCGATTTGGAGCGATGGAGAACTGAAGAAGAAGAAGAAGAAGAAGAAGAGAAGTAGATCTAAATCATCAACCTCTCTTCCTCCCTTCCTTCAACCGAATAATCAAGCCGAAGGGGTTGTTGCTGAATCGATCAATCGAATAGACTACTCGGAGTTCCAAATCAGGTACGCCTTCCCTCTCCTCCGAGTCCCTCTTCTTCCCTCTTCAAACAAGAAACGAAAATTTACAGACAAAAAGTTTACAACTGCTTCTTCCCTCTTCTTTCTGCATGCGATTTAGCAAAGTTAACTTTCAACCCAAAACATATTTCAAACAAGAGAAGGGTGTTTCTAATAGCTAACACTTCATTTTGGGAGGCGTGAAGCAAGCAAGAGAAATATGTTTCTAATAGCTAACAGTTGACCATATTGGGCTTCATCTCTGTATTAGGGGTCACGCGCAAGTCACAGTGTATTACAAAATTTATCATTTGATATCTTTGTTTCATTCCAACAGAGATGAAACACTCTCTGATTATTTTTCATCCCTGATTATTTTTCTTATTCTTGTTTCATATTTGTAGATTATGTCATCGCCGTCGGGAGGTTCAAATCCTATTGTCAATTCAACATCGTCAAGTTCCTTGAAAAGGGCATCCAAAGACATAGCATGAGAATGGGTTGTAAGTGTTCCAACCTGCAAAATTAAAATTCATTTGATTAATTAGTAAAAGAATACATGACTATAATTACATATTTACACCCTTTTGATTAATTATTTATTTTGTAATTTATGACTATGATTAAATTTTAAAAATATATACTATAAAAAAATTGTCCACATAATTCCGCTTAGTCTCGCATAATTATGAAAAATCGTAATGCGGTCCTGACTGCTTTGCGACCGCTTTCCGCATTAACTGCATAACCATGTGACACATTACAATCAACAAATCAAACAATTAGATTAAGATGATTGGCTTAATTAGAATGACAACATTGCTAATGAATGTGTCAAAAAGTGCAAGAGAGTTTCATGTGGATGGGAAAATGGGGGTCACATGGCCAGTCCTAGCTAGAGGTGGAGGCAACCATGCATGTCTTATTGCCTTTCCAAACCAAAAGCCTATATCATGTTTTTTTTTTTTTTTCTTTTCATTTTCCACCGACCCTATTTGGAAGAAAAATAAATAAAAAATGAAAAGACCCTTTTTTAAAGGGTACAATCCATGCTAAATAAAGTGTCTCATTCATGCTGGAAACTGCACACCTTTCCATCATTCTCACTGGGCTTGCCCGAGTTTGGTCCATTTTTTGAGGTGGCGCCCTCAGGGTCACTCCAAGCACCCCATAATATGCCTCCCTAGTGGCCAACAGCAATGAAATGAAACTTGCCTTGCATTTCTTTCGTTCAGTTGTTAATAACCGGTCCATGGGCTAATGGTGTTATGGTTTATTGATTAGGGCTGTATGGGTTTGTTTCTCATGTCCTAGGTTCGAATCCCACCTGCAGCATAGGTTATGGGATCCTTGAAAACCCAACTCGCCTTCCAAAAAAAAATTATAATAACCGGTCCCTGAGCAATCACTCACCACTTGAACAGCATCACATGCATAAGAAGTTTTTCATGGGGAAAAACATGCAATTCTAGTTTTGAGTGATTCAAATATCATCCCTTTCAAAAGGTTACATGACTAAAATCTAACTCTTAAAAGATGAATTCCAAATAGAGGATACCGAAACACACAACATCAAGGGTGTGTTTGGTTGCATGAAATCTATCAATTTGAGGTTCACCATTAAATTTTATGATCAATGGTATGAATGAAAATTTCATTAACACGAAAATCACGCTTCTTAGTCTTCTCAAAGTAAGTGATTTTCATATTCATGAAACTTTCATTTCCACAATTGATCACAGAATCTAATTATAGACTGGTGAATGAGTCGCAAATTAGCTTAGATTTAAATGTTCTTCCAATAGCATATGATTTTATGCAACCAAACATACCATACCAAACACACCCTAATTGTAACCGATTGCAAACCTTTTTACTTGAGGACTATGCTCCATCCAACCTCATTTCCATATACACCCTGTTAGTTACCGGTGGAATGGCAGTGGGTGTGTTCACAACTTTTCCAATATACAGAACATATTTATCAAATTAGCAAAAAATTGTAAACCAATTTGAATTAAAACAACAGAAATTCTAAATGGCGAGGAAACAAGCGAAGAAAACAGCGAGGGGAGGGAGGGGGACCATTCACCCCCTCTGGATGCACGCACAAAAAACGACAACACACATCCCGAGGGCAGTGAACGGTCCCCCCCTCCACCTCCCTCCACTCGCTGTTTTCCTCGCTCGTTTCCTCGCAATGTAGAATCACTCTTAAAACAATTAACAATGTAACTAGCAATAATTTTGTGCAGAGCTGGAATGACAATAACATATTACATATGTTCATCCTCGAGTTGAAAACTTGAATTTATAGACAGCATCACTTTCTCCCTCCTCACCTCTCTTATTACAAATCACATATAATAGAAGGGAGCTAAAAAAATCAATAGGACTTAAAAAGCAGGTGGCATTCAGCTTTCGGCTGTATTGTTTCGAATCTGCTCGACCGGGGCAGGAAGGAGAAGGGACAGCCGCTGTTTATACCTCTCAATCCTTTGAAGGCGCTCTTTCTTCAATCTGCAACCAAAACAAACTATACTGTAAGAAATCAGCCAGAGTACTAACCACTATGACACTATCAAGGACTAATCTATAGCTCTCATGTAACAACTGAAAAATCCTATGATATCAATAAATTTAGCGTCACGAGTCTGCAATTCCTAGTAAATACAATGTATATTACTAATTGCAAAGCAATTTGTGTTCACCTGGCATATGCTATCACGATTGAATGTCCAAACAAAACAAAGAAAAATATCAAAATTGCAAATAAATTAAATTTATAATATATCAAATAAAACCTGGGTGATACTGGCAAAAAGATGGATAGCACTTGTCCATAGGAAGGTGCCAGCGATAATTCTGCATCAGTATGTTACCAGACAGAATTGTACAAAGTGCCAAATTCGGTAATAAACGTCAAACTGTGAGGAAAAAGGAACCTTTTTTAAGGATTTACAAGAGTCCTTTAATCTGTGAATAAGATCAGCTACATAGCCAAACCAATCCAAATGAAAGTCGAGTATTGTCAAATTGTAAAATGTTCAGTTGAATGTGAAGCTGTCTTATATGACCCAAACATGAACCATGCTGATACTCAAACCTTTGTTTAAGGATGTACAAGAGTCCTTAAAAAAGAACGAATTATTCATGCCCAAATAGGCTTATCACTTTCTTCATGAATTTTTTTTTTTGAAAGGCGAGCGTGTTGCTGGTGGGTATCAAACCCAAGACGTGGGGGTCAAACCACCACAGCCTTAGCCAACTAACCAGGCTACCGTTGGCTCACTTTCTTTGTGATTATCAACCAGATAACAAATCTTTTATACATGTGTACCTTTTAACCAATATGTTAGACAATATAAGCTATTCCTCAGACAAGTCATTCTGATTTGAAAAAGCGCCAAAGCATACTTTTTATGGATACAGTATATCAAAAGGTTTATATTATGACCTACATTTTAAGTTTGTGGTTTTTAATAAAAATGTAAAAAATGTAATAATTTTTTGCTTCTGTCATGCTTTTATTTTCAGTACCAAACTTCAGACTTTTTTTCTTGAAAGAGATTCAGAAAATGTTCATTTCCAAAGTGCTCCAGTCTCGAGAAGCCAAAGATAGATGAAACAACCTGGGTTGCGTGGACACTTGCAAGAGTGGTGTACCCCCGTGTTCGGCAAAATGGCCTACATAAACAATAAAACTCAAAGTTTATCGCCTAGTACTTTATTGTTATTAGTCATCATTTGCAATTTCTCAGTCAAATGTAACACATTGTAAGAATTGATTCCTTATATCCCCCGAGTGTTGAGTGTTATAGTAATTGTTTATAAAATACGTAAGTAGTGAAGGCTGCCCCTGAATATTTCGTTTCTGGATTCGCTGTGTCCGACATCTCACACCAGTGCCCGAATCTGACACGCATACCCATATCAGTGCAACCCAGTCAACACCTAGTAGAAACACTGGCAACATAATATGACTAATGCTCTGTTTTTAGGATGAGATTCAGATCAAATCTAATAATTTATTGGATATTGTTTCAGCATTAAAGAAAAAAAGATCAGGAGTTTCAAATATTAAAGAAGTCCAGTTCTAAATATTGTAGATTAGGTTAAATATCAATTAAAAGGAATAAACTTACCGTGACCGAATCTTTTTAGCACGCTTTACATGCAACTGTAACAATTCACGAGCAGATAAATGTTCGACTGAACCCACATCCTGGAAGCATAAGCAGATTAATGAGCAAATTTATTTACACATACACAGTAATTTCCATGCTCATGCATGAAATTGATTCAAGTGAAAAAATAATTAATCTACTTTTTTTTTTTTTAAATCAAGGGGGCTGTCATTTTGTTTTTCGAGTTCATTTTGGTATCTTGATTTTAAGAAATATTTTGAGAAATATTTCGTTGTGTAAAGAAAAAACGTAAAAATTTTGAGGATACATAAAAATATATAATGAATTTCGAGGGTATATGAAAATGTAAAAAAATAGATGCAAGTAAATAAATCTATTAAAAATATTAAATGAAGCCTAAATACCAAGAAATAAAACAAATATGAAATCAATATATAATTAGAAAACCAGAGTTTCAAAAATCAATATATAAGTAGAAAATATGGTAATTAGAAAATCAGGGGGTGGTTTTAAAATTCAATAAATAATTAAAAGACTTGATAATACGAAAATACCCCGAAATTTACAAAAAAAATCCAAAAATTTTCAAAAAAACCCCTTGAAAAAATGTAATTTTTAGTAGTTGGGTTTTGTACTTTTACGGAAAAAAACGAAATTTACAAAAAAATTCCGAAATTAATGAAAAAAATCTCAAAAGTTTTTGAAAAAACCCCTCGAAAAAATGTAATTTTTAATTTTGCCCTTTTTCTTTTTGTAATTTCAAAAAAACAAAATTTTCGTTGAAATTTTGCGAAATCACATTCCTTGCATAATATCTAATTAAGTCACACATTTGAATAACTAAGCTAATCATTAGCAAAGAATGTCATAACTTTACTTGAAATTTCTTGCAGCAATTAAAATTTACAACATTCTAAAACATTGGGGGAAAAATGGAAATCTATGTGTCACATACAATATACATGAGCACAGTCTCATTAAAAAGTATAAGTACATTTACCTTGAAATCAGAGACTTTTTAACAGAGTAACAGAACTTTGAGTTGGCATTAATAGTGGCAATTGTGAAAGACTGAAATGCTCTCCTCATTGTATCTATTAAGGCACATTTGTGGACTAAAAAATCCACAAATTATGAAATTTGTTATTTGGTTTCAGTGATATAGGAGAATTGATACATGTCAATGCACACAGCTTTTGCAAACCATAACGGATTAATGATGCTATTTGTGAAAAATATGATCAGTGAGAAAGAGAAGAACAAACCTCTTCTTTATATTCCTCTTCATTGCCACTTCCATTTCTTTCTTGCATAGGAATGTCAGTTGGTTTCGGCAGAAGCCTTAACCCTTCACTGAACTGTGGCAGCTGACATTAAATATATAAGATTTTGTAAGACATAAAAAACTGTAGAAAGCAATAGTACATATGCCTTTCGTTAATAAAATTGAAATGTTGCATTCTATGTATGTGGTTAAAGCACACCACTGCCTGATTTCGACTGAAGTAATTTTTTTTAGATTTTTACTTATTTTCTTCAGTTTTGTTCACAACTTAGCAACTATGCAAGGCTTAAGAGGCTCGGGTTAATAGTGGTGATCATGGTTATATGAAAAGATTTTGCAGGACACAGGTTAACAAAATCACTATGGTGGCTAATGGGAATCCCGTTCCTCATCACGCAAATTTCAGTTTAGATGGCCAATAGATGCAGGAATTGAGTTCATGTATGGACAACCAATTGTCATGGTTCTTCAACTGACTCAAAGGTCTCGCCAGTAGTTCCAAGGGTTAGTATCAAGGGCCACCCAATCCATTTACTTGGTGATGGAACAATGATATCCTTCATTTTTCATTTACTTTCTCCTGACTCTAGTTGCCTGTTTCACTTTATCTTTTCTCACTTTTAGGATGTATCTGTGGATGCTGTCACCAGACTCACCACACAAACTTGTCCTATTTTGAAGTGTTATTGAACTGTAGATGTCCGATAAAGTACACATGAACTTGCTCCCAATAATTAAGTGTTACTGAATTGCGGATGCACTAATCAGTTGCACACAGACTTTCACCCATTTTGAAGTGTAGATACACTAAGGATGCAGTGATCATTTACATACAATGACACAAATTTGCCCCCATGTTCAAGTTTTATTGAACAGTGCATCTTGTGTCCAATATAAACATGAAAGCAATACATACATACAATACTTGGGCAGTGTCCGTCCAACTGAGTGATCTGATTCTCCATGGACTTCAGGTATAGCTTTGATGAGAATGATCTATGTTGTTCTGTATATATCGAAGTGCATGATATGACAGGATTATGGGAATGAGAATATAGATCAGACTATTTATTTTTAATTATTGTAATAAGGCTGCTCCATTGTAAAGCCCAAGTAGGATTAGGATTAGGGTTAGGGCTGTTTTGCTTAAACAAACTTTAGTCTAAATTTTGTAATCAGCTTTCAAAATTATTGAATGGAGTTACTGAAGCTTTATCAATTCAAGCTTCACGAGTTTATTTGCTTCCACGGTTTCCATCATGTTAGATCAAGTAAAAAGTGCAATTTGATGCACCCAACCCAAGCACACGCTTCCAACCAACTCCGTGAAGCCAGAGGAGACTTCCATCTAATTTGCGTTATGATTAACAAGTTAGGTAGTTCAAATATTTATTCCAATGGACGTGAGTTTACAGTGGGTAAGTTGAAGAAGTAATAATAAAGATTATATCAAAAAATTAAAAAAGATAAAGATAGTGTAAAACATGCCAAGTGCGTGTGAATTAGATGATAGAAAAACACATTTAATGCAACTTATGAGGCAGTAAAACCAAAACATCATCAGGAAGACCAAAAGAAAACCTGTGGTTCTTTTGGCAAACCGTTCCGCACCCATGACCGACAAAGTGCATAAAGAGAATCACCATCTGATAGTCTAACCTGTCAACCAGAAATCATGGTAACATTCTTCATCATGTTATGCAATATAAATTGCAATTCATTTCTCATATAACAACACGCAACCCTACATTACCTTAGGAAAAAAAAACAAAAGGAAAATGATTTAGGAAATGTGTCGTAATAGGGCCTATTTCAGTAAGACAACAATGGTGAGGAGTAGAATCCCTCATGTAGTGGTATGGAAGATTTGGTTAGAGAGGAGGAACATTAGGTGTTGTGAGGGTAAAACAAGAGATCCTAATTGATGGTATATTAGTATTATTTATTTATTTTAATTATTTAATAATTGGGTCGATCCAATGTAAGTCCAAGTAGGAGTCCAATAAGTTAGGGTTTTATTAGGGTTTTCCTTTGTTTTGTTTAAATAGGTTAGAAATCAAATTTGTAGTCAGTTTTTTTAAATTTAGAGTGTCAGGTTTATTGTTGTTGCTTACGCTATTAAACCTATCAGTAATCAAGTGCAAACTGTCATTGCTTTGTGAAGATGGGGTACCATTTGGGGTCCTTATAAGGATATCCCTTCTGATGAATATGGGTGGGATATAGTCCTTAGCATTTTACTTTTGGTCTTTGGATATATGTAATTCATTTTGTACGTGGGTGAGGTGAAAGATTCATAACTAAACAGGTTGCGTTATGTGGTTTGTGAGATGTTACTTACGTAATGGGGTGCTTAGTATTTAAGTGTCTTAACATTATTACTGAACGCTGGTGGTCAGATTAAGTAAATCAGACAGACACCTAATACAACCCCGCCTAACGCTACCCATAATGATGCCAAAGTCTTATTGAAAATGTTTAACTTCCACGGTTCCACCTACTTAGTTTTCTTTTCTTCTATTGATCAACATTGTGTCTAAGACTAATTCTTAAAGTAACTGTCCTTAGTTGTGACTTGCACTTGATTCATTGCCTTCCAAATAATTTATATCTGTTGTGCCACTGTTGAAGGAGATCTAACTTTTTGCTCTTAAAAAATAATCCTTATCCTTCTTAATCCAAAGGGCAACTATATCAAAGAAATATAATTGCGAAGATCGAATAAAGAGGCAAGATAACTTACTTTTCTGTCATGAACTGTCACCAATTTGTCATCTCTACTTGTATCCCTGGATAAAATGAAAAAATCAACTATTAGTCTTAACATTTTACATAAAACATTAGAAAACTGTTCCTGAAATACAAAAAGTACCTAGGGTCCCTGTAGCCACTAAAATCAGGAGCTGAAGATGGATACAGAGCAACCGCCGCCTATATACAGACAACAGAGACATTAGAGTTTAAAGAATGTGTTATAGAAGATAAAATATAGTTATATCGATACATCACAAGAACTTTCCATTCATGATTAAAGCTGTTTTAGATTATGAAGGTTACCAATTGTGAAGATATCATCATATTTCATATTAAAAACTAGTGTCTATCTATTTGATTCTGTCTACAAACATTTCGAATCGCTTGTGTTGATGGTTTCACTTCAAACCACATATTGAAGCACTTGTGGATAATACAAAAAAAAAATGATTACATTTTTTCAAATCCTTTACAATGAAAGCAGTCCCATGTCACTGTTCTTATGTAGCAATCAGATTTACTTGAATACAATTTCACTTCAAACCACATATTGAAAATAAAGAGTCGGAAACAAAGTGATATTGTTGTCACAATCATAAAAGTCAGAGACTTGTGTGAGACAAAATTCAAATAGGAGAATAAATGATAGTTAGGATAAAATAAGCTATTATTTAATAGTGGTAAAATCATTCATACTGTCTGGGAGAGGGGGGTCTCGAGAGGCAAGACATTTTACAACTGAAAGAGATTTTTCACTCAGATTAGATTAGAAGATTTTCATTAGTAACTTTAACAAGTTCTATACTGTTAAGAATGAGAAAGCCCTGAACACATGGATTACCAATAAAACTCAACACGTAAGGAAGCATCCAAGAAGGGCAGTTTTGAGTAGGTGCATCCATGCAAGGTCGGGGTTATGCTATAGCCTTGTGAGGCCCAAGAGTATGCCGATTTTGTTTCTATTCTAATCAAAGAAAAACAAAGAAAGAGCAAAAGTTGAATAAAAATAAATTGGATTGCTAAGATCAATTGGGGATTCTCAATTAATACACCTAGCTAATTTACAATCATCAATATGTAAACACAAGCAAATTGAACTATGTAATCTCAGTGACCCGAAAAAGACTCTTAAATTATAAAAAATAAAAATAAAAAAGGAACCTTGGGTTGAGCAGCAACAGAACTAGTCTTCATAGGAGAGGCACCACCGCTGCCGCCGCCCGGTCGCGGCCCATATTGAGAGTGGTGCAACAAAGGCGGTCTCATGAGGTGAACCTGATGGTCCCCAGGGACAACCCCATAACCCCGAACAGGGCGAGGGGGAAACCCACCACCACTGGAATTAGCCACAGTGACCAACTGATCAGACGATTGGGGTCGAAAAGACTTGGGGATGAACCCAGCCCGACCCGAAGACGCAACGGGGTAGATAATCGGCTGGGGTTCTTGGATCTTGGGTGGGATTTGAGGGGATGTATTTGAGGGTTTAGTGAGGGGTTGAGATGAGTAGATGGGAGAAGGTGGGGAGGGGGATTTGGGGGGTGGTGAGGGGAGAGGTCTTGTGGAGTTGGAAGATGATGGTGGGCGGTGGTTGTGGGGTTCTGCAGAGGATGAGGAGGAAGGGGGAGAAGATGCCATGGGAAATGGGGGTTTTCAGGTTTCCGTCAGAAGAGGGAGGATGTGATTTGAATTCAAACGGAGAAAAGGCTTTTTATAAGGTCACCCTCTCTCTCACCCAATTTTGATTTTGATTTTGATTTTGGCACTTGCCAAAAGATAAAGATTTTAGTGGGAAAATAGTATTGATAAATTACTTCAAATTTTAGCAATATAAAAATAAGTGTATTATGCAAAAATAGAAACAAACAGGGAAATTTTCATTATATGCCATAACAAATTTAAATTTAATGGGTTATTTTAACTTAGACATCAAAGTTAATTCATTTTTGGTACTACAATTGTCATTATGCTTGTTTTGAAATGACACTTTTTTTTTCAAAAGCTTAAAGCATATGCATTAATACAAACTATTACAAAGAAGATGTCCAAATAGTAGCAGCTAAATTATGAGCTTCATAGTTGAGAGCTCTATTAATATATTTGCAGTACTAAAAAGGAAATTAGGCGGCAAATACTACTAATTAGAGGGTGCCAAATCCATTGCATGTCAATCCTAATATGAAGTTGATCCTCCTGCAGGATAGAAATGAGAGTCCCTGAATCCCCTGGCAAAAATCTTGTCCTCCACTGTTTAGCCTGGATAAGAAGAAGAACGACCTCCACTGCAAAACATTCAGACATAGTACTGTCAATAACCTTTCTAGCTATATGGTTGGCAACCTGGGAAATCATCTATCCGCAAAGATTCACTGTTAAAACTAGGGTTGGACAGGTCCGGGTAATCGGCCCGATATTTTTAAGCCCGCAATTCTGAGGCCCGAAACCGGGTCGAGTTGGGCCGGTTAACTGAATTTCGGGTCGGTCTCGGATCGATCTCGGTCCAAAGCCCAAACAGTTTTTAGAAATTTGATAAAGCCTGTTTAGAAATTTCACTCACTGCTTCGGATCACAGAGAGAGACAGAAACAACTTCTGATCCAAATTTCAACACGATTTACAAACACACTTCAATCGATCAATTGAGTGAATACAATTTGCTTGGTGAAACGACAGTGAAAGAAAACCTCTCTCCCTCTCAACACAGCTAGCTAGTGGAATTGAATCCCCAAACCTAAACCCCTGTCTTCGCCACCTTGTACGAACTCACTCAGCTCCATAGATAAGAGGAATTTCGTACGCTCATTCGTTCACACTGATTGATTGGAGAACCCTAGTTTTTAGTTTCGTTGGTCGATCGATCGATCGTTCGTTCGATCTTTGAAAATATGGGAGACGTCAACGATCCATTCATGCGGAACAACACCGCCAACTTGCAGGCTCGCGCCAAAGCTCAAAATCGAGCTACTGTTCTTCAGCTCAAGCTGGTTTGTTCTTCGTCTTCAGCTCAAAATCTCTCTCCCTCTCAACACAGCTAGCTAGTGGAATTAAACAACTTGTACCTATCCAACAAAAATACTTGGCTTCCTGGGCAATCTATGCACACCACTTCAGAGTTGATTGAACTCTTGTTGGTTATGGTGTTGTGTGTTTTCTCTTAACATCTCATCTTCTTCATCTCTCATAATCACCAATGTTTTCTTACTCCCCCAATCTCAACAAAACCCTAGATATGAATTTGGTAAAGATGAAGAACTGAGATCGAGAGAGACAAACCCCCACCAAAATCGAAATTGTAAATAAATTATATTCACGGGCCGGGTACCCTGTGGATTTTGAAAATGATAACCGAGCATTTCGGTCCGGTTCGGTTTTTAGGACCGAATATTAAAATAAATTTTAGAAACCGACTCGGACCGACCCGATCAGTCCGGTTTGCGGTTCGGTTCGGTTTTTCGGTCACAAATGTCCACCCCTAGTTAAAACACCTATGACCCCCTGATTGGTATCGTCGAAGAAACTTACATCATAAGTAACAATAACAGAGTCAGGATCCAGAGTAAGAGGAAAGGAGTGCGATGAGGTGCCTGCGAGATTAATTCTGTGAAACCTAGCTTCTTGAATTTGAGCTTTGGTCAAGGAAATATCGGTTGTGCATAGTTCCATTTATGGGCCAAAAGGGACAAGGTTTGACATACTGGAGGGGTTATGAGGCTGATGGTCGACAATTGCAGTTTCTAGGATCTGAAGAATGGAAGAGGGACTTTCCGTGAGATGCTCAATAGTATGCTCCGAGATACCTGAAATGGTGGGAGCTCCTAGAAGGAGAAGAAAACCAATGATGATGCCAGATCTTCCAAGTATGCTGGAACTCAAAAATAAATTTGTGAGGGAAAATTTTGGTTCTTTTGAAAATACAATTATTGCTGGTCCTTCAGATCGTAAGGAGAAAAGTAGCAAATTGTGAAAACATTTCTTCCTTGACCCCGGGTGGGCTTTGGCTGATTGCTACATGAAGTGAAGAAAATGAGGAACTATGGGGGCAACAAAGCTATTGTCAAACCAGTTGATTGGGATCGGGGGGATTTGCAAGATAGATGAATAATTGAGCAGAGGAAAAAAAGATGAATTGCTTCTTCCGAGTAGTTATGGCAAAAAGGACAGCTTCTTCGATAGGGGTGTGAAACAGGACCAAGTTAGCAGTGGTAGGGAGGATGTTTTGGACAATCTTCCAGAGAACGAATTGGGCACAAGGCGGGGTTTGAATTTGCCACAGATCTTTAAAATTTTTTGAAGCATTAGTGGGAGAAGGCGAACAAGAAGAGAAACATGCTAGATTTTCACTTGTGAAGGTCTTGGTCGCGGTCTTAACCGATAAATTCCCTTTTTTTTCATTAGCAATCCATATCAGCTCGTCGGGAACTTTCGTGGGTCTAATCAACAACTTTAAAATATCGTTGGCAACAGGGACCGAGCACATATCGTTAATCAAGGCAATATTCCATTGAAGGTCTTGCCCAGCAGAGGAGGTCCACAGATCCGAAACAGTGCGAGGGACATTTGGAGTTGTTGGGTCAAGGAGACAATCTGTCAGCACCAGGCCAGGTTTAACCCAATAGTCTTTCTAAAGGTCAATAGTGTTATCGGACATCATTTGTCATAAGACATAATCTTTCATTTTCCCCTAGGCAGTGATGTTGCCTCTCCAAGCAAAAGAGGCTATAGAAGGGGCTTTGCTAATCTGGGTGATACTCTTATTCTTGAAGTATAAAGCTTTAAGATGGAGGGCCCGAGTGGTTTGGGGATAGGAGAAAAGTGCCCACATGTTTTTTGCCATCAAGGCAACATTTTTATTCCTAGTAAAAGGAATGTTCAGTCCTTCCAGAAGGCGAAACTATGAAATGTGATCCCAGGTACAAATATGTTTAACCTTACTCTCGAGCGAGTCGTTCCACCAAAAATTGTGAGGCAAGGTGTCAATTTTGGTGGAAATCGAGCAAGGGAGGAGAAAAGTTTGCATGGTATAGACTGGGATTGAGTTCATAACAACTTTAATCATGATAGTTCTACCGGCTTGAGTTAGAACTTTAGCTTTCCAGCTTGAAAGTTTGGAATTGACTATGTCAATCAAAAACTGGAAATCGGTAGCCTTTTTTTTTAGAGAAAAGAATGGGAGAGCCTAGGTACTTGTCTTTGGGGTTGTAGAATTTTGAGCCAAGGATTATATTAATCATTTAGAATGTTTTGGGTGAACATTCGAACTGCAGAACACCGAAGACTTGTCAAAATTAATTCCTTGACCTGAAGCCTAACAATAGAGATTAAAGATGTCTTTGACCGAATGGGCTTCGGCTAAAAAAGCCCTACAAAACAACATGAGATCATCCACATAGAGCACATGAGTAATGGATAGATAGTGGCATTTGATCTTGATGCCCTTAATGGTGCCCTCTGATTCAGCCCGAGCTAAATGACGAGAAAAGGCTTCCGCTACCAGGATGAAGAGATAGGGGAAAGTGGATCCCCCTGACGAATATCTTGAGATGGTTTGATCGGTTGAAGTAGGGTTCCATTGAGAAGAACTTGAAGAGAAGTAGTGGAAATGCATTGGTTGATCATTTGAATCCATTCATTGGCAAAACCCAACTTTTCAAAAATTGTTGTCAAGAAAGACCATTCAACTTTGTCGTAAGCTTTAGCCATATCGATCATAATAGCCATCCATCATGTTTTTGTTTACGAAGATGTTTCAACTGGCCAATGGCATGACAGCTCAACGGTTAGAGCTTGGCGGATGGTACCACTAGGTCATGGGTTCAAACTCAGCTTGCGGCATCTTTATGGGTTCTGGGATCCTATAAAAACCCTGCTTGCCTTTCAAAAAAAAAAGATGTTTCAACTGGAAGAAATTCTCATGAGCGAGTTGACATTATCTGTGATTAAGCGGCCACCAGGGAAGACCCCTTGATTGAGGGAAATAATATTATTTGGCAAAGGTTTTAGACGGTTTGCCAAATTTTTTGAAATAACCTTGTAGATAACATTACACAGACTAATGGGTCGAAACTTATCCGAAGTTAAGGGCTTACTCGTCTTAGGGATCAAAGCGATAAATGTTTCATTCAATTTTGGATCCATGTGACGAGTAGTGAAAAAATGAGTGACGACGTTGAAAACATTGTGTTTCATAATCTCCCAATAATACTGGAAAAAAAAAGCATGAAACCCGTCCAGACATGGGGCTTTGTGACTTCCTATAGCAAATACGGTGTTTTTAATTTCGTCTTCATTGGGGATGGCTATAAGAGATTCATTCTCATCCGTAGTAATCACAGGGGTGAACAGAGATAGAATGTCAGGATTTGTAGCGGGGAAAGATGTGTGGAAGATATTGATAAAGTAATCATTAAGAACTTTTCCAACAAAGATCTGTTTGTCTGCCAGGTATTGTTGACATCTTTCAATCTGAGGATGAGATTCTTTTTTTGGCGCATAAGCGTAGATAGGTGAAAATTTTTGGTGTTTTTATCCCCATCTCTGAGCCAAGAACTGCCAGACTTATTACGCCAGAAGAGTTCTTCTCTAATGTACAATTCATCAAGTCGATATTCCAAAATAGCAATTGCAGTAGCATTGTCTTTTGAGGGATGAGCATTTTAAAAAGCATCAAGAGCTTTTTGAGTCTCCAAGAGATTAAATTGAATGTTACAGAATTCCTTCTTGTTCCATCGGGTAAGGTTGTGACTAAGCTTTCTAATTTTCAGTTGAAAGTTGTGAGGTTGGTCAACATGGTATCTAGGGGACCAAGAGGAATTGACCAGGTGCCGACATTTGGGATCACGAGTCCACATGTGGAAAATTTTGAAAGGTTTAAGGCCTCTATGGGAGATCTCCGAAACAAGCTGGAGAGACAAAGCTCGATGATCAGAGGCAAAAGAGTGAATGGAGCGGGAGTGGCTAAGGGGAACCACTGCATCCAGTCCGTAGTATCCAAGACTCGATCGAGTTTAGCTATGATGTTCTTCGGTCTTTGCGTTTATTATTTCAAGTGAATTGAGAGCCATTAAGGGGAAAATCAAGAAGGTCATGAGTATCAATGAAGTTACGAAGATGACTAAGGGCTGAAAGGGTAAGCCTATTTCCCTGAGTTTTTCCTCTGGTTTAAAAATTGCATTGAGATCCCCTATGATAAGGCTAGGCAGATTTTGAAGGTTATACAGACTAGAACATTTTCCCAGAATCTAGTATGGAAAGAGGGTTTGGTTCACCATACACAAAAATAGCCGACCATGAAGCAGTAGCAAATAATTATCAATTAGGTAGTTGAAATAGTATTTACAAAATGAAAGAATGGTTAGATGAATACCTTCTCACCATAATAGAGCGATACCCCCAGATTGACCATTCGTCACTATTGAGACTCCATGTCTATATCCAAGTCTCCGACGTATACTATCCATCCTAGCTGAAGGCGTTTTTGTTTTTTAGATAAAGAGGATATCAAGTTTGGACTGTTGGGATAAGACCTTTAGGTTCTGGAATGTGTTGACAGACTCTATGCCTCATGCATTCCAAGAAAGGATCATGACTAATCCGACGACTCTTCCGTGGCAGTTGCCGATTCCTCAGCAATCTAGTGTGGGCAAGGATGGGAGGTTCATTAGTATTTTGAACTTCAATAGGGAGACTGTTGCATTTGCCAACCTGAGATTAGTTTCCAAGTGAATAGCTTTCTGTATATCACTGTCTTCAGTGGAGACAAGTCTCTTATATTGTTGATCACCCTAGGTCATAGCAATTGTTCTTTTTTTCCTACCCTAACTCACATTCTTGTCTTTTATATTGGTATTTTTGTTCACAAGGGCCTGCTCATGTTGGGGGTCAGTAGCTTGAGAGATAAATTTGCGTATACCCAGCTTGATACCTTTCCCCGAGCTTTACTGTTCTTTGTTTGGTTTTGCAGGCCGTCTCAGCTTGGTTGTGGACAATGCCATGGAGGATTTGGGGTCCAAGTTGTGCACTGCAGAATAATAGTGATTGCCCGACCTTCCATTATGAACAACTGATATCTCTGATCTTCTTCCCGAGTCAACAATGTTGTTGGGATGGTAGTTCATTGAACTTTCAACTTGAGTTGTGTCTTTCTCTGTTTGTTGTCCCATTTTCTCTAGAGGCTGGGCCATTGGGTGATTGTACAGAAGGGGCTGAGAATCCTGGATAAGTAGGTCTTGGGCGAAGTTATGGTCTTCCTCATAGATGAATTGCTTACCAGTTAATAGGAATGACAAAATGAGGTGTTATTGCTTGCATAGGATGTTGAATTGGTTCATTAAGATTGTTCTCCAGGAAGTAAAAATGGGTCATAGATGGGATAAATGTGTGAATTGGTGCCATTGTGGGAAGGAATGTATCCAGGGCAACATTGTGGTGGATTGTTTCATGATGATTCTCTACGAGAAGGGATGATGCAAATGGGGTGACGGGAAAATGAGGAATCACATTTGGGTTGGGGAAGAAATGGGATGGGTAACATTGAGATAATTTGGATCAGTTTGGGTATGTACTGGGGTAAAGTCAGGTTGTGAAAGACCTGCAAAGGAAGAGTTTGTTTGGAGAAGAAGTTTTCGGGTGTATGTAGTCATGAGGTGGTTGTGGATATCGAGCAGTAAGGATGGGTGGGTGGTGGATGGTCTGCTAGGTAGGGTTGTGGGTCGAAAGTCTGGTTCAGGTTTGGGTTTGTACTTGGGTCTAGAATTGGGTTCAGTCTTGGGTATATATTTGGGCCAAGAAGTGGGTCAGAGGTATAGGCCGTTGGATATTGGGGATGATCTGAAGAAAGTGTGGCCGTTGGATTTTAATAGGTGGGGTAATTATGCGATAACATTGGGATGTGTGCTTCAAGAAGGGTGGGAGGCGTTGACTGATGAATTAAAAGAGGGAGAGAAGTGGTTTTAGAGGGTGCATTAATGCTCTCTGTAGGAGAAGACAGAGGAATAATGAGCATTGGGGATTGTGAGATCGTTGAGTGGAGATTGTTTTGGATCAGTGAGGTAACTAGGGCATATTCATGAGTGAGTATCTCGTTTGCTTGGATGGATGGGTTTGAACGTCCATCAGGGAGATGTGTCTCAGCGGTTGTCTTAGAAATCCGGTCATGAATATGCGTCAGAGATTCTGTAGAGATCCAGGGAGGTTGGGTATGTCGATTTTGTGTAAGCCGACCCCAACTAGGCTGATCCAATGCTTTCCCTTCATTCTTGACAGAGATTCTGGAGCTCCTGTGAAAGGGTAAAGAAAACTCGTGGGATCCTTGTCTTGGACGCAACTGATCTTGGATCGAATGGGAAGCCGAGGAGAATAAATGGCATTTTTTTTACTGAAGATGTGCCCTATCATACCGCAACCAAAGCAAAAAGTTGGGGGCATCCTTATAGCAAAATCTGGCGTGGTATGTACGCCCTTGAATCACTCCAAATCTTTTATTCATCTTGCATGGGAGGGCTTTCGACGTATCTAACCAGATTTTGAGTCGGATGTAGGGTACATAGAGATCTTGCAACGAAGGTTCGTTAGTCTCCATGAATTCTCCTAGGCATGAAGCCAGTAGTATAAGATCTGGCACTGATATTTTTTGGGTAGGAAATTCATGGATGCAAACCCAAATTGGTATCATGGAGAAGTTGATTTCAAGATATTCTTCCGTCGATCGTTTAAGTGAGACCAACCAACCGAAGAGAGACCAGGGCCTTGAATAAATAGCTTTTTTCATATCCTTTTCATTTGTGAATTGTACCATATAATAACTGTTATTATGATCTTTTTTTTTTGGTAGGTATTCAACATGGAATGTATGCGTATTCTTCCATTGGATTGTCATACGATGTGCGAACACTTCCTTATTGAGTCTTTGATGATGGAAGTATTTTGCAACAGTCCGAAGATTATGATTCTCAAAGAGGCAAGCACTGTGATTTTCAAAGGAGGGGTTTGATAAGGTAGGTACTCAACATGGAATGTATGCGTATTCTTCCATTGGATTGACATGTGATGTGTGAACACTTCCTTACTAAGTTTTTGATGATGGAAATATTTTGCAACAGTCCGAAGATTATGATTCTCAGAGAGGCAAACATTGCGATTTTCAAAAGGAGGGGTCTGATAAGGTAAGGTTTTTCTCTAATAGGGATTCTAGATTGCTCATCATTTGTTCAGTGGTTCGATCATGGTCGTGCGCTAACACACAAAATTACTGAGGTCATTGTGATATCTATTAGCAAGATTGTTGGTGTTGCGAGTGTTCATTCTGAGAAATTGGAGCAATTTGACAGGAATAAGACGACTATTAAAGGAGAGGAAATGATGGGACATCTTCTTATTGGTGAAATATTTATTTGATCTTCTGATTAGATCTAAACCATCAATACTCCTTGTTTTTATAGCTTTGTGTTTGTTGGTGTGACAAATGCATGTATGACACGAACAAAGAGACTCGGAGATTGGTTTTGGACCTAGTAGAATGTTGTGGATTCTATGAAAAACTCCTAACAAGAATTCAATTTTTCGGGGAATGGTGAAACTGGTGATCCTAATAACATGGAGGGTTTTAGAGGTAACCCCACCATAATGGCCTAATTAGTGTCACATACCATATTGTTCAAAAATGGGGATTTAGAGGTTGCATGCTAACTAATGCTCCTGTTTCTTCGCAGGGAGGTTTCCTACCACCCCTCTTACCCCAGAGGAGTAAAACACTATAAAGAAATTCCACAACTTGCCGAAGAAGAGTGTGGAGGAAGTCATATGTCCTACCAACTTTAGTCGCTGTGGGTTGTGGGACAATTGGAATGAGGCCCCCACTCTTTGCCGATCGTCGCGAGTTAAGCCTGAAGGTGGGGCCCCTTCTAGAAAAAGTAAAGCTGTCGAAGTTAAGGCTCCTGTTTTGTCTGAAATGGAGGGGCTTTTTGAGATACTCGCCTCTTTTGTAGGTTCGAAGAAGTCCCGTGTTAGAACTGAGTCATCTTCTAAACGACCTGCTCCAGTAAGGAAGGAGCGTGAGCTTGTTCGGCTTGCTAGGGCGAAGGCCGAAGTGTCCGACTGGGAGAGGCACCACCTGCGATTAGCAGCGATTGAAGATGTGTAATCTTAGTACAACGCAGGCCGAGGCTTTGAGTGAGAAGCTAATGTTGGCTGCTGTGGCGGCTTCTACTGGTGCTGATCCGTCCGAGACTGTTCTGCTAAAGGGTCCTGATGAGGATTCTCCTGAAGTCTCGGAGTCAAATCGTTCCATTGGTGGGTCGTCTGATAGTGGTCGTGGTGACACATGCCAATGTACTCACAGTCTGCATTGTTCCCCATCTCGCTCCAGGCCACATTTCAAGGTGATGGAGTGTTCGTTGGATAACTCGCTTCATTTTCTTCCTTTGGATTCTGCAGAGCTGTCTCACAATAAATGGTAGGTTGTTGGTGACAAAGGAAAGGCTATGGAGGAGGGTTTGGGAGCAGTGGCGACTACGAAGGGTGGTGCTGGCGTAATTTCTCATTCAAAAGAGCTCCATCTGGATGCGTGAATAAGTTTGTTTGCCCTGGATGTAGTGAAGATGAGCAATCAGGCCTGACACCAGAATATTGATGTGGATTATGCTTCGAGGAAGCATATAAGCATGCATCATAGCTGGCTGATGGATCATGCTCCAAAACTCGAGGAGGATACGCTAGAAGGGCATACGGATAAGGAATTAAAGTACCTTGTGTTGGGAATGTCTCACTTGAGCCAAGTGGTCGTCGCTGAGACGAGGGTTAAGGCGGCTCGGGTAAGGGTGTACTCCATGGAGCGTGTCTTCTCGAACATGCATAGGCTGTATTCTCATGTGCCTTTTGAAATTGAGCTGTCGAGGAAGCAGATTGAGGAGAAGAGGCTTGAACAGTCAGCCATCGTTGCTGAGACTCAGAGGGTTCGTTAGGAAGCCCTTGAGTCTGACTTAGTAGAGGCGGTGTCTGTGAGGGACAAATTCAAACAGGAGTTGGATCCGATCCGCCATGACCTGGAAGTTGCGTAGGAGGTTGCGGAAAATTTTGCTTTGAGTTGTGGTCTTCTACTGAGGAGAACACTTTGAAGGAGGCTAATTGAGCTGTTCAGAGACAACAATTGGAGTCCGATGTGGAATTCAGTGCTCGGGTGGCGAGGAAGGCCGAGGACCAACTTAAACTAGAGCAACATGAGCTCAGTGCTGTAAAGAACAGTCTGATTACATGGCAGTCTCATGTCGACACCCTGACTGACAAGCTGGAGCTATTGGAATGTGAACTTGCTGAAGCGAAGGCGCGTGGGGAAGAGCTTTTTCAGGAACAAGGCAATTGTGAATTTTGTTGGGTTGTACACGATAGATTGGAGCTGCTAGCGTTGATGAAGGAGGAGCATCTAGAATGGGACCTCGATCATTGTAAGAAGATGTCGTATGCAGACTTGTCAGTGGTTTCTGCATCATCGGATGAAGAGGGCGATTTGGATCATGACGCTTCGATTGCGGCGTGTACGGACGCAACTTCTATTCCCTCCGTTAAGCTTAACTCTTCTATTTTTGTACCCCCTCCTGATGAGGAATAGATTTTGTACACTTGTACCTTTTTTGTTTCAACTGTTAATGAAAACAAATTTATCTTGAATATGTTTGGTACTCGTATTATGCTCGGTTTCCCTACTGCGTTTCCATTTTTCCTTGTCGTTTTACTTTGGCATAAGTTGGTTGGGTCAATAGGAAGTCGAGTGGTTTGTCTGCTGCTGAGAGTTTGACCATTTGTGTTGCGAGTGATTTTGACCCGCTCTTCTGCGAGATCTCAGAGTCACTGTTGCTTGGTTACATCCAATAGTAGGTGTTTTGCAAATGGTTTAGAAGCGGGCTATGCTACCCAGGCTGTAGCCCATCCTTAAGGTAAGCCACTGGGGGCTTGTTTCGCCTACCTGATTGTCGGTTGCGATTGCCGGCATGAGTGAAATGTGATAGCCGAGCACATGCGTTGTCTTTGAGCTAGAGCACTTGTCTCGAGTCAGGTTTCGTAAGCTCGGGCTGGCATTCCATGTAGCACTCATTTGCGTGTTGGCAAGAAGATTTATGGGTCGGCATGAGCGACCTTTGCTGATAATAGAATGTCAGCTCGTGTGAGCGTGAAGACGCTGCTTGAGCTGTGATTTATTTCTGCGATCGCTGTTTCGAAAGGGAGTGGTGATCGCATGGCGAGCCGTTAAGGGATTCCACCTTTCGAACCATCTATGTCCGAGCAAGTGGACTACAGGTTTGGGGAGTGAGGATTTGGCGATCATGGCCTGTTAAAGAGCAATGATCTTGTGGTGATCCGTGGACATCAGTTCGAGACTAACTAGGCTCCCACCTTTCAAACCATTTACACCCGCCCGTAGTGGGCTACAAGTTTTAGCTGAGGGGGTTTGATGACCATGCTCTGTAGAAGAGCAGCGGTCCTGTGGCAAGCTGTCGGATTCAGTTCAGGACTGACTAGGCTCCCACCTTCCAAATCATCTACACCCGTGCGCATCGAGCTACAAATTTGGGAGTATTCGGCGACCATGGTCAGTAGAAGAGCAATGGTCCCGTGGCAAGCCGTCAGAATAAGTTTGGGACTGACTAGGCTCCCACCTTCCAGACCATCTACACCCACACAGAAGGGGCTACAAGTCTAGGATTGGTGATTTGGCGACCATGGTGTATAGAAAAGCAGTGGTCCCGTGGCGAACCGTCGACATCTGTCAAAACTGACTAGGCTCCCCTTTTCCAAACCATCTACACCCCTGCAAAGGGGCCTACAGGTCTGGGCTTTAATCAGAAGCTATCATTGTCGGTCGTCACCGGCTAGACTTACCTGACCGGGTTCGGTGACCATTGTCCGCGAAGGGGGCAACGGTCCTTGGCAAGTCGTCGTCACCGGGCGTAAAAATGTTGATTAGACTCCCACTTCCTAAACCATCGACATCCGCACTGGGTGGACCAGGCGTCGGGATGAACCTGAAGTTGTCGTCATCAACCGAAGCTGACTAAGCTTACCTGGTTAGGTGAGGGCTCCGCCTGTTGAGGGCATGCGAGCCTATGTCCGCGGACATAGTGCATCATGCAGACAAAATTCTTTTTGAAGAAATAGGAGCACCTTAAATCAGCTGGCGATATGTAGGTGTGATCCGTGTGTCAGAAGTGACTAAGGTTTCTGATGCTCGTGTCAGGCACGTGATAGAATACCGCTTGAATAGTGGGCTGAGCTCATGGGCCGGTGGGAAAAGAGCTAGAGTTTGTCGTAAGATCAAGACGCAACGTGTACAAAGTAGATTACATGTGAACACACGTATGGCGTAGGTCGCGAGATGGTTGAGTATTGATTACTCTCCCCAATTAATGGGGTTGCATGCAACATCATTAATTGGATAAATATGGTCATGTGTAGTTTCCTTGGGAACCTTTGTCTCCTCGTTTCCCATACGGTATTCAATGCTGACAGTTAATGTTGAAGCGCAAGTTTGGTGAACCACTATGTCTATATAATGGTGTTTCTTCATCGTTGTAGGCGTCATCTTCTGCATAACACGCTTCTTCTAATGCTCTTACTTGAAGAACATGCTTTGGGTTTTCTAAAGGATGAAGGGAGATCTTCGACTTTGGAGTCTTCAAATGTTCTGACATTTGTGCCAACAAGTCATGATAAGACTTGTTCTTATGCATGGTCACTTGCTCTGGGTAAGCACCTAATTGGTTCGCTGAGACTTTGTAATTTCTTCTCGTATTGCGAAGAAGTATGGACTCCCTTCAAAGGGATGAGTCTGTCGTTTATTCGCCTTGGTGTTACCTTGTGCCTCTTTGCCCGCCGGTAGACGCTTCTTGCGGCTAGTTTATGGTTGATTGAAGTGTTGGAAGATGCGTCATTGCTTCCAGGGGTGATATCTCTAAGTCACCCCGAGAATTGTGCATGGGAGAAGTGCCCTTGCTTGGCAGAATTGTGAGACCTTGACTGCTTTGTTGTTTGCAGCCATCTTTGTTTGTCCTCTTCTACCTCATTCGAGAGGCCGGATGCTGGATTGAAGATGTCTACAGCTCGTTGGAAGGTCTGTATTGTCGTTGGCGGGTCACTTTCTTGGGGTGATTCGGCGGAACAACTAGTTGCTTTGTACTTTCAGCGTCTTTTTGCACATTTGTCCTTGATCTTGGGACATATTTCTCGGAGAAGTCGCTGAGTGGAGTTTACTTGGGGTACCTTAGTTGTCGCTTCTGAGTCTTCTTATGCAGTCAGACTGTTTAAGCGAGTATTTATTGTATGTCGCTTCGAATCTGGATGTTGTAGTTTGTAGTCTTTTGTGGTGCCTTTGACCGATCGTTGTTACATCTTTCCAGTAATCAATAGAGCGTGTTTGCGTATTTTTTTTGTATTTATTAAATGATTGCAAATCACATAAGTTGCTAAGAACTAAGACTCTACATTGACTATGGAAAGGAAAATAAAAAACTGAAATAGACTAACTGTCGGCAGAAAGAGGTCGATCCGGCCCTGAAGTGAATTCACATGGTCCTAACTGGATCGTTGGTACCTTTAGTGAACTGCCTTGCTTCGTTGATGTCATTGAGGTTACTGAATAGTAAACCTTGCATAAGAGTTTGTTTCCGCGCCGACTGTTTGTCGGGGGGTCGTACTCCCGTATGCATTGGCATATCCGCTTCACTGGGTTGAAGAACGAGTTGCTCTTATACCGCTCGAATGTCCCTCATTTTTTAAGTGAGCCACCATTGTTGGGATCCCGTATTCGTTTAAGTGGAACAACTCTTCCACAGTATCTTGGTCTGGCTTCAGTGCAAGTCGCCCTGTGGGCTCCAATTGGATTTGGGACATTCTATTTACTTCAGTGTAGCGTAATGGAAGCTTCATGTCGTTAGTTTGTCCCCACGTATTGTTTCTTCCGAGTGGTTAGCGTTGTACTTAACGCACTGGTGAAGGATGGAGACTACTACTTCCTGATAAGGTTTAGGTAGACGGCGCGTCGACTACCATGAAGTCCAGGAACATGACTTTTCTCAGTTGTGTCCTACCACTATCGCTAACCTTATCTTCCCTATAGGGAAGCATTTTTCTCTGCTGAATCCAATCAGCGGATAGTACAAGGGTGTCATATTCTCCTCATTGAGGTCCATACTGCGAAATAAGTTGTAGAATAGGACGTTGAGAAAGCTTCCCGTGTCCACCAGAGCCCTTTTCACCTCCCACCTAGCAATGGAGACCGATGTGATGAGAGTGTCATTGTGAGGTGGGGATGGGGTTTTGCACCTTAGGTATTTGTCTGTAAAGGTTAAGGCGGGGATGGGGTTTTGCACCTTCGAGTAGTAAACGCGGTTGTCCTCCTCTGCGGGCCGCGACCGCAATTCCTGTAGAGTCCGCTTGCGGGACCTGTTCGATTGGGCTTCATTCGTTCTGACTCCATGAAGGACATAGATTATGCCCGAAGTCTTCTTTTTGATCTCCTTGACTATCTCCCCCTGTCCCTAGGTCGTTCCGGTTGCTTCTCAGAACTCAGGAATTCCTTTAGTTGCCCCTGCGGATCCATTACTTGATCTCGTACCTTAGACTTTTGTAGTAGTTGGTGTCATGGCCACCCTCTTTGTGGTATGAGCAGTATTTGTTGTTGTCACGTTTAGAGGGGTTTCCGCACTGTTTCGGGAGCCACTTTAGATCTTCCCAGTTTTTATGGAATTTAGGACGTTAGGTAGGCTAGAATTAAGAAGGGGTCATGGATCTGGATCCAACATAGTTGGAAGCTTTCTCTGACCTGGTCTATCCAGGGTCTAACCTATTGTCATTGTGCTTTCGCTTGCTATTTTCTTCATCCTCTCGCCTTCTTTTTTCCTGTCCTTAGGAACGGAGGGCTTCTTCTCAACTTCCGCTTCCTTCTTCACAGTTCTCGTCTCTTCTAAGGTGATGTACCTCTGGGCGCCCTTCAGGAGTTTCGTCATATCCAAAGGGGGTTCCAAGGTGAGGAAGTCACACATATTTCCCTTTTTTAGGCCCGCGGTAAAAGTCGTCACGGTCGTGTCATCACTGCAGCCGTCAATGAATGTCAGCTCGTCATTGAAGCGTGTGACATACTCTCTGAATGTCTCATTGGGTCTCTGCTCCAGAGAGAGTATGTAGTGCAGGCCTTTCCAGATACGCTGAATCCCGACAAAGTGCATCAGGATCTCCTTCGCCAGCGTCTTGAATGAGTTGATTGACTTTGGTGGGAGGCTATGGAACCATGTTAATGCTGACTTCTTTAGTTGGTAGGAAAAATTTTACACATCACTGACTCGGATCCTTCTTTGAGTGCCATTACATGTTGGTAATGGCGTAGGTGATCGAATGGGTCGGTAGTCCCGTCATAGAAGTCGAGCTTTGGAGGCGTGAAATTCTTTGGAATAGCCTCATTCATGATACAGTCCATGAACAGTGGAACAAAGAGACGATATACCGCATTCGGGTCGTGTGCCCCTCTGCGGAGGAGGTTCTGCGAGGCGAGTCTGTCTGCCTTGAAAGTTGGTTCCGCGTTGGCTGCGCCGCCTCTTCTGGTCCAATGAAAACTAGCAGGGGCTTGACTCTCCTGTGCTTGTTCTCTGTTTCCTTCCAGAGATGGAGGTCTGTGCTACTCCTGATCTTTATTAGTAGGTGGAGGGTTATGTTGTATGAGAGCCTCCACTGCTTTGGTGATTTGTTGTATTTGAGACGACAATAAATCTATCATGGGGTCTGTTGTTGTTGTTGCTAGTGCGAGGTGTGAGTCTCTTGCCCGTGTGTTACCGACACCATTGGCGTGTCCCCTTGTTCTCTATTGTTGCGCGATCTAGTGGTCACCATCTCTTTTTATTCTGGAGAGAGATGATGCTACTGAAAGGTTAGGAATTTTGTCGCCCCTATGGATGGTGCTAAACTAATGCAATCATTTTTTGCTCCCTGCTTTGACCTTGACCTGCACAAGGAACACATGTTAGCTACAGACCACCGTTGTGGTGGTCGATAACACTCCGATGCTAAAGTCGGATAGGGATCTGAGGAAGGTGCAACACTGTAAACAGGGAATTTGTAGCATACGTTAGCTTACAAACCTCATGTCTTATTTATAGTGTTGGAGTCCTGGTTCAACTAGGCCATCGGTAGTATAGTTTTAGGGAAGGAGATCTTCATGGAGATCATTATCTAATTAGGATTTGTGTTGTGGAGGGGAGTGTCCCTGTTAGCCTTGTGCTCCTAGATACACGGAAGATAGTTCCCAATCAGAGAGTAGTTCGTAGATGGAAGTTTCCATGTGTGACATGTACTTTGGTATTCACTTCCTAGTTGGAAACGAAGAGCTGCTGTAATTGCCCGTCCGAAGCTGATCCTCGAGATACTTGCCTTGGCAGGGCTTATGGGTATTGAGGATGGCTGTGAGACACGTGGGCTTAGCAGGCTATAAGAATTCGGGTCCGTCTGGCGGACTCTTAGAACCACTTGGGCCGGATCAGTGTTGGGCTGACGCGAGGGCCTATCACTCCTCGAGATCATCATGACACTGTATGGCGCAGAGGAGGGACCGTTTTGGTGTATCATCATTTGGGTTTACTTGTTTCCGAATTGAAATGCGATCTAATTTATGTGATCTACAAATTACTGCTACTCTATGTATCAAATCTCTGTGTTTTTTTTCGGTATTTCTTGTTTCTTGTGTCGTTTTATATGGATGGAGTGTTTGGATTGAAGTTAAATGTAAAGATTTCATTTCGCTTAATTTTTTTTATTGAATGAACGAACTACTGTTGATGTCTTGGTTTGTGTTTAGATTGAATGAACTACTGTCGGTGACCATCACGTAGTCATCCACCACCATCACAGATCTCGCCATCACCTCTCCCTCGTCACAGATCTCTTGCCATCTTCCTCTCTCAAGTCTTTTTTTCTTCTTTGCGGTGCATCCACCAAGTATTTGAACAATTTCTAGGTAGGCCTCTAAAACTTTAAACACCTCCTATCCTTTCTATCTTCTATGATGAAATAAGAACTTAACACTTCAATCCCAATTTCTCCCATTGCATGTTATTCTCTTACAAGTCTGAAACCCAACTTTGTGAAATATGACATTGAAATGCTTTAAATTATCCATAGAGAACATTATTGCATGTTCTCAATTTTGAGCAAAATTTCTACCACTTCTAGACTTTTCCCTCTAGATGTGCTTTTTCCTGCCAATATTTCTTTACTTGTCACAAGAATCATCTATTTCTCCTATTGTACAACAAATGATAAAGCCTTTTGTTAATGGTTCTCATTTTGGCAGCTTGCTATTCATATTAGGCTGCCTTTTACACTCATTTTAGCGCATGCAAGTGGATTATGTTAATAGACTGATTTATGTTGTTAGTTTAATAGGCTGATTTATGGTGTTAATAGGTAGATTTATGTTGTTAATAGGCTGATTTATGTTGTTAGTTTAATGAGGCTCAAGATGATCCAATGGCAAGATGAAAGGCACCAAAGCAAGAACAAGAATGATGAACCTGATTTTTGTTTTGAATGAATTTTTCATTTATTAATTTGTAAACCTACTGATGAACCACTGTGACATTTTATTTAATCTCTATTGTGTGAACAATTAGGTCCATTAGGTGACATTTTTATTTTGAAGGTAAGAGAGTAATGCAGCCAACAGGGTGTTCAACTTTGGTGCAACACTATTTTGGCACTGTGTTGGCAGGATGCTTGTTTAATTTATAGGTTTATATTGCAGGATGCATTCTTAATTTATAAGGATCTGCTATGTGCAAAAATGATATGTAGGGTCTGCTCTTTTGAATAAACTGATATGTACTGTTTAATTTATAAGGGCCTGAATAAACTAATATGCACTGTTTAATAAGGGTCTGAATAAACTGATATGTAGAAATGACTAATGAGAACAATACAGACAAGCCCAAAAAATGATGAAATGAATCATTCTGGACGTTATTGGCTAACTGAATTAGAAAAGTAAACAAATCGGGAAGGCATAGTCTCAACCCGGACTGTCCCGATTCCAAACAGTCCGGGTCCAACCGGGTCATAAAAAAAATGGTTTTCCCGACCCGGACCGTTCCCATTTCACAGTACCAGGATAGGCCTCAACCTGGACTGTGCCCACCCCTACTTTTGATGATGATGGGCCACAAGAAAATGAATCTGACAATGATTTTGATGTGGAAATTTATGAACCTCAAAGGTTTAAGTCATTATTCCAGGATAAAAATGACCTATATAGGAGTCAGGATGATGCTAACACTCAACCACATGGTCCAATTATGAAGAAAATTGAGTTGAAGTTGAATGATAAATAGAACACCATGGGTGAGTTCAGAAAATCTTTAAGGATGTATGCAATTCAACAAAGAACTGAAATTTACCTTGGCAAGAATGAACCACTAAGAATGATAGGATTTTGTAAGGGCTAAGGTTGTAGTTGGAGGATTTATGTAAGATGTTAGCCTAATTCATTTACAGTGGGGATTAATGGATTGAATGAGAAGCATACATCCACCCTGATGGTTCCTTCAAGAACTCAATGGTCAATGTTGCATGGGTACTTCAGTATGTAGAGAAGCAAATCACTGAGTACAATGCAAGTTACAAGCCCAGGCAAATTCAAACTGTTATTTGGAATATTTGGGCCGTGAAAATATCTTATCGGAAAGCTTGGCATGCAAGAGTACTTGCACTTGACACATTGTATGGGAGTTTTGAGGATAGCTATGGTCAATTGCCTGAATTTGCTAGGTATGTATTGTTGAAGGATCCTGGTAGTATAGCTGCAATCTTAAGGAGTGATGTTGACTCAAGTTTTGAAGGGGCATTAATTGGCTACCATGCTTGTTTGCAGGGATTTCTTAAGTGTTGTAGACCCTTTCTTGGTCTTAATGGGACATTTTTGAAGGGTAAGTATGGAGGTGTTGCATTTGTCATTACTACCTTGGAAGGGAATAATGGAATGTTTCCAGTTGCTATCTACTTATGCCAATCTGAATGTTATGATACATGGAAGACATTCCTTGAAATTGTAACTCCTTATCTACTCCAACACCATGGGACACTAGCTTTTATGTCAGACAAGCAGAAAGGCCTGATCCAAGATGTAAAAAATGTTTTCCTTGGGTACTACCATGGATTTTGTTTTAGGCATGAGATAAAAAACTTTAAGAAAATTTTTAAGGCAACACACTTGGTGAAGTCTGCATGGAATGCTTCCAATGCTTTCAAAAAGTAAAGGTTCAGACATGTCATGGATAAGTTGGCTACTGTAGCACCCAAAACAACTGAATGGTTGAACAACATTCCTAAAGAGTAATGGGCCACTTTCACACTTTGATTGTTCGTCAAAGTGTGAGTTTAATGAAAATATCTTCTCAAAATGCTATAACAAATGGATCATTGATTTGAAGGACAAACCATTGACAACGTTCTTGACTACCTACTATGATCAATTAATAGATAAGCTTTGTGGCAGAAGGAACCATGCTAAGACATGAGACTAAAATGATTTAGTTCAGTGTTCTAAAAAGCGCTAGGTGGTGGGCGGGCGGCGAGCAGGTGCCTAGCGCCCAGGGGCCTAGGCGATTTTAGGTTTTGTATTATAACTTTAATAATTTACAAAAGTTAAGCATAATACCTTATCAATTACATCCAATTTAATGCCAAGATACATATACAAAATTTAAAAACATGAAAAATAACAATCATGAACAAAATTTATTAAAACTCAAATGACTGAAGTTGGTCATGATGGGTATTTTATATAAAGTTGAATTTGTGGACAAATATCCAAACCTACTCTTTTATTTTTCTTCAAATTGCATGAATGACCTCAGTCATGCTCGATAAAATCTACATTATTAAAATTGGTACCGGCAGAGCCTTTGAGAATTCCATTAAGTAATCATCATTTGCTACATTCAGACATATACTGAATAAAAAACAATTAAATTGTTTCTTTCCAAAAAAGGGGAAAGAAAAATAAAATAAGATCACAATGAGCCTTATTAAAAAAAAATCACCCAGACCGCCTAGACCCTGCCCAGACCCCGCCCAGGTGCCTGCCTAATTTTTCACCTCACCCAACCATTAATCTGGGCGTTTTTCTAACGCCTAGCCCTTTTTTAGAACACTGATTTAGTCCCTAGGGCTGCAAGAATTATTAAGAGGCTTGAAAATGATGTGAGGTATTTTACTGCTCATGGATCAAATGACACAGAGTTTTCTGTAAGTGGGCCCAATGGTAAGTGGATTGTGGACTTGAGATGGAAGACATGTACTTGTTGTGTTTGGGATGTGAGTGGGCTCCCATGTATACATGTTGTTGCTTCATTACTCCATATGAGAAAAACAATAATTAAGTTAGTGTATATTTTGGTTGTTATTTGTAACGGTCCATAATTGATTAGTCATTGACATGTGTTTTATGTTATTTAATTTGCAGCTATTGCAGTGATTACCACATGGTCAGGAAATATGCTAAAGCTTATGGGGGGTCTATAAAGCCAATACCAAATAATGATGAGTGAGAGAAGGTACACATTTACTTTTGCCTAGTGTGCATGATAGTACCTGATAAAATTGAATGACATGCATGCTAAGTACTATGTGTTGATATGAATTTGCAACCTCAATATGTGGTCCTCCCCCCTCCATGAAAAGACCACCAAGTAGGCCTAAGAAACAAAGGAAGAGAGACCCAACTGAAGATGATAAGCTAACAAGGAAGTGCAGGTAAGTTGTACACAATACTAGATCATGTAAGGGTCCTACCATGAATGGACCAATGTCCCATCTTATGCATCAAGTTCTCATCCTCCACCACCACCACCACTTCAAGCACCACCGTTATCACTACGATGTCAACCACCACCACCCTCACTTCAAGCATACCACCACTACCATGTCAGCCACTGAAACTCTCACTTCAAGCACCATAACCAATACCATGTCAACTACCACCACAAACATATCAGACAACAACAACATAAGAAATATATGTGTTGCAGTGGATACATGCCATCAGAAGAGCAATCAAGAACCATGAGGCATATTGGACAAGAGAGTGATATTTACATGCCAAGATATCAAACATTTGTTGCAGGAAAAATACCTAGCCAAAGAGCAAGAAAACTGCCTCTAATCAGACCACCTTGGAAGAAAGAGACTTGCAATCAGGACTATGTAACTTATTACTAACAAACTAGATCTCAGAAAATAGTCAATTTTTTGTATGATGTGAAGTGTCTCACCTTGTTTTGATGATATTACATAGCTAAAACTCTGAAACTAGTATGTTTTGTATAAGTGAGATAGAGTACTTCACTATTTTTTTTGATAAGTTTGTTAATTACATGGTTCCAATTGAGCATTGGGGAACTTGCAGGGTTATGAGATTGTTGTTAATTATGTTCAGAGTTTAATTAAAGTTATAATGTCAGGGATATAGTCATATGTGTTCATGGTACTTAATAGTTATCTAGTTGCTATATTATGCTATGTCAAAGTTCAAATCAAGTGCATATGTCAGTCTAATGTATGGTGTTACTTAGTTGTTATGGTTTGCTATGTCAGAGTATGTAGTTTGCTATTTAGTTGCTATGGTTTGGTGTTTTGAAGGAAGTACCATAGAGTAAACAATGTGCTCTGATGTTGGTATGATAGTTGGTATGATAATGGTGCAATGTGTGTTAGCTAGTGTTATGTTGTTCTCATTGTTGTGATTGCAGTTAACTTGTAAGTTGTTATGGTAATTATTACTATAGTTGTTACTATAGGTTGATATACTTGTCAGTGTAAATCAATTGCTAAATGATAACAAATGGAAACATTCATTGCTTGGTAATACATTCATTACATTTTGGGATATATGGAAATGAGTACAATCTAATTAGATGGACGACATATATAAACATAGAACTAAACAAACTACTCTTTAATGACAAACTTCCCAAGCACATCGGAAAGGTTAGAAAATTTGATACAAAAGGTGAGTTTCTTCTTCGTTCTCCTCTTCATCATATTCAATCTGTTTAAAACCATTGTTGAATTTCCCACATGCCACATAATTATTTCCTTTGGGGTCAGATTCGGTTGAAGTATCAATGTCTCTAATGCCATCATAGACCAAACTTGTGCATGGAGTTCCTACCCATGGGCAATTATTCATCCAATGGTTTGTGCCATTACACTTGAAACAATCACCATTTGAAGATGATGAACCAAAATGTGAGCTTGAAACTTGAGATGGGGTTTTGAATGAGTTGTTCGAATTACTCACCATAGCGTTGTCAAGCCACCAGAATCCCTTGCAAGTAAAATCCATGCATCTCAATAATTTCCTCCCCTTGTTACTTTCTGTGTTCGCAACCCAAACTCTACGAATGTGCTCACAGTTTTGCATTAGGCATTTGGTATACAACCATGGACATTTTGCTGCTAAGTGATTACAATCATAACAAATTTGGCAAACATTGTGGCAAACACACTGAAAACAACATTAAAAAAATTTAGAATAACATCCCCACTTTTAATATACTAAAAGAAAATGCACTTCCACTGTTATAGATAAATTAATGTTAACCCCAATTTGCTGCCACTGAAGTCAATTATTTCTAATGGCAGTGTAGCTTGCAAATATCACTTCAAAAGCCAAAATATGACAATTCAAGATGATTATAGAAGGTTTCGAACATTACCTTCATACATAGGCTTGGTTTCTGACTGCCTCCCCCCATCTCCAACAAAAAACTTTTTTCTACCACGGTGGCTATACTAGATTTCTGAAAGTGTATACTCGGACTGCTAAGGATGGGTAGAAAGAGAGCTATAAATAGATATTTGATGACAAGTGATGGGAGGAATTGATGGTCAATGGTCATCTTGACTTGGGTCCAAATTAGCCGTTGGGGGTGAAAGTCTGAAACGAGAGTGAAAGAAGTTTTGGGTCTAGAAGAAGTTCACTAGCTAGCAAATGTAGGGATGTTACTCTAATTTGCACAATATGTGTGATTCAAGTGGGAAGGGTAGTTCATGAAATATGAAAAATTGGACGTCGCATGTGCGTGGGGCGTGCGTTTTGTAATAGTCACGACAACACGACTTGGGTTGATCCAAAAGTAGGGGGTGTCACTAATTTTTGAAAAATAAGGTGTGATGCTAATTAGGCCATTATGGTGGTGGTGGTGGTGGTGTGTGTGTGTGTGTGTGTGTGTGTGTGTGTGTGTGTGTGGGTGGGGGGGGGGGGGGGGGGGGGGGGGGGGAGGAGAGTTTAATTAAATCACCCACAACATGGTTTACTTTGAAGGAGTGTTATGCTAAATGTGAGTTTTTTTTAGTAAGCGCCAACAAGTCGTTAGAATGATAATGAAAGTTCCAATATTACATATCCGATTTGACCTATAGACGAATATGCAAGCATACGTTTCAATATAATTATTGGCGTCTTAGTAATTGGTATCAAGGACTGTGATTTCGCGAAATCTCGCCGAGTTTTTTTGAGATTCTGAAAAGAAAAGAGGCGAAATGCATATTTACATTATTTTGTTAAATTTCGTGGTTTTTTTGTAATTCATGGGTTTTTTTTTGCTAAAAAACAAAAAAGTAAAATAAAAATTACATTTTTTTGGTCGAATTATTTCGATTTGAATCGAAATTGTTCCAATAGCAAGAAGCTTATGATTTGAAGAACTGAAACAGGCTCTGATCGCCTCTCCTCTCCGATCGTAGAAGCAGCTCCGATCGACTATCGTTCTCGATCTTAAAAGCAACTCCAATTGTTTCTTGTAGAAGAAGAACTGAAGAAGTAGCTCTGATTGAAGAAGAATAGCTGAAGTGTTGTAAGAGTCGAAGAGGGAGATGGGTCTTGGTTTTTGTGATTTTGCTGAGGATTCGAATTTGAAAGGTGAAAGCAAGCTCATTTTTGTGAAGAATCTATTAGAAGAGCAGTTGTTTTTTTTTCAAGAAAAGAGAAGTGGAGACACATGTGTAGATGTGGGAGGTGAAGTGAGAGAGAGGCTTTCTAATTGTCAAGGGAACGCATGAGGGAAAGAGAGCGAGGGATGGGTGCGTTCCCTCGACAATTAGAAAAGCTGGTGAGAGAGATTACTCTGTGCACAGTAGTCGAGGCAAGTAAAGTAGCTGTATGGATGTGATGGGAGGGATGAGTGGTTTGTTTTTATTTTAATTTGGCCTTCTCTCTAGGATTTATTTAATTAGGTTGTATTTAATTGATGTAATTAATTCTAATTTTTTAAATTAAATCTATTGTAATTTAATAAAAATTAGGCTGTATTTAATTGATTTGATTTAATTATGTTATGAATTTAAGAAATATTTGGTATTTAGAATTTATTTAATGTGTTTAATAGGTTTACTTACTTGCAACATATTATATATACCATCAAAATCTATTATATACATTTACATTTTTTATATCATCGAAATATTTATGTTTTTTCTTTACACACCAAAACTTTTTTTAAAATCTGGAAACCGAAATTAACTCGAAAAACAAAATCACAATCCTTGATTAGTATTAGAGCCATATCCGCATTTATTAATAACTAAATGTCTCTTTCCCTGCATCTTTAATCTGTCAATGATTTCATTTTCACAAGATATCATGCTAAAGCCTAAAAAGTGTTACCAAAGACACTATAATGTTTTAGTGTAAAAAAATCTTAAATATTATGGGGATGCAGCTCAAATGGTAGAGTTCTCACTTTGTATGTGAGAGGTACATGGTTTGATACCCTGCATTTTCAATTATTTTTAACTTTTAAATTCTTTTTTAGTTGAAAAGCTCATGGTTGGACTTTCGGAAAGGTACAGGGTTCAATACCTTCAAACTCTATTTTAGTTGAAAAGCTCGTAATTGTATTTTGGAAGAGGTACATAGTTTGATGCCGCATCAAACTCTATTTTAGCCGGACTTTGCTCTAATTACTTTTAATCTTCAAACTCGTTTTAGTTGAAAAGCTTGTAGTTGGGCTTTGGGAGAGGTATATTGTTTGATACCTCAAACTCTATTTTAGTTGGGCTTTAGGTTTTGGATGGCCAGCTCACCCTCAAGTGTGTACCAGTCATCATGTCCCTTCTACTAGTAGTACTTATGAAGAAATAAGAGTGCTCAAAACATGGGGTAACATTCTGGTCCTATCATATTGGCTCGTATAATTTTAGGTAGATTGGGTTTGCTGCCTGAGTTTGTCTGGGGGGGGGGGGGGGCAAAAATTCCCTCATTTGTTGTGGTTATATTTAAAGAGTGTTTAAAGAGGCAGTGTCAAAAGTGTAAAAATGCCAATCAAACAGCAAACCCAAGCTCCCTAGAAGCACTCTATTGGCTCTCGTAATAATTAACAAGGGTAGTCAGGGTCAGTCGTATTTCATAGTCTCAGAGGTACAATTTTTAGATTTACAAAAGACGAATAACTGTAGAAGCATTTGCCAATGATATTTTCGTTAATCAAGAAGAAAATTTGAATTTGATCTCGCACTTTCTATTTTCTCTGAAAATATTGAAAAATTTAAATATTCTTATTATATTACTTTTAAAGTTAGACATTATTTTTTCCATTTAAATTTTCCCATAGATCAAATGCATGCACACTGGTTCATCGATGGGCCCACAAATTTTCCCTCTTTTGTCATCCTTTGCCTTTCTTCCTCTGGATAAGTCTCTTCACAAACGCCATTTATCTCCATCACATATAAAACAAGAAAAATCTAAAACAAAATTAGTCAATTCTTCCCTCCCCTTAGAAAAAAAAAAAAAAAAAAAAGCTTCCTCTCATCTTCAAATTCCATTACCATTTCATCACACCAATTCTTCCCCATAATCAAATAACACGGTTTTCTCACCAACTCATTAGTCTCTCCATCCAGATTCATTCATTCCTGTTTGCCATCTATAAATGGCAGTATCAGCTGTAAATTCTCAGTTCTTGTATAGAGAGATCCACATCAGAGACCAGCTTCAGAGCATTTGCAACAGTGGAAGCTATTGTGTATCAGTTGTTAATGGAGTTGGGTTGTGGAGTAGTAGTGAGAGTGCAATTAGAAGTGGTGGAAAGAAATGGAAGAGAGATGTGAAAGTAGAGGCTGCATTTTGGCAGAACATAGAAAAACCCAAATTTGTAGAGATGGAGCCCATTACTGACATGGAACAGCTTGATCAGATTTTATTGCAAGCCCAACAACTTTCTCAGCCTATTGTCATTGATTGGTACAACTTTCTTACTTCTAGCTCTCATTATGTTTAGCAAGCATCCATAGATTAAATTTATGAATTTATTAGGATGGCTTCTTGGTGCCGTAAATGCATATATTTGAAGCCTAAATTAGAGAAACTCGCGGCCGAATACCACACAAGGTAAGGGACTTCTTTTTTTCTTTATCTTTATTTATTGAAGATTTTGCTAAAATGTAAACTGTCAAATTAGTTTTTGACATCCTTCATTCATCCATAATGAAAGCGCAAATTTTATGTTTTTGTAAACTCATTTATTGGTTATCAGACTCAAGTTTTATTGTGTGGATGTGAACAATGTCCCCCAAGCTCTTGTGAAGCGCGGAAACATCTCAGTAAGTAGTTTCCAATCCAAATTATTTATTGATATTCTCTACTTGTTATTATTCTCCTGTGCACCAACAACTCTAATACTCTTGATATTTCCATGATGTTTCAGAAAATGCCAACTATTCAAGTAAGTTAATATTTCCGATTTTATTTCAAACCGAGACTTCATTCACTTTATCGAAAACAAAAACTTGATGTGAAAATGGGTTGGAAATGGCAGCTGTGGAAGGATGGGGAGATGAAGGAAGAAGTAATTGGAGGGCACAAGGCATGGTTGGTGATTGATGAAGTCAGGGCAATGATCCAAAAGTATGTATGATGATATGATAAAATGAATTTGCAATAGTCCGCCACCTCGCAGTTTTGAATGTTAATAAGCAGAATAATGTATTTTTGTAATTGATCTTGAATCTGTTATATAATGTTGTATGTGAGCTTTCTATCGAAACTATGGATGAAGTTGTCTTGAATTCTGGACTCATGTGTACTCAAATCATCATTTCATTTATACAAAAAAAAAAAAATCATTTGTCCATACAAAATCTTCCCACGAGTTGTGAAACATTATTTTTTTCAGGTGAAAATGAAAAAATAAGGTATTTTCATTTTTAGCAGAAATCATTACACACGCTTAATAAAAACTACTGAATTACAAGCTCGGGACTAAAGTTGTCCATCAATTTATTCACCAGAACAACAAAATTGTGAAAAAGGGCTGCTGGTTAGCTAAGCAGGTTCTGATATCCTATGCACTTCCTCATTGGGATCAAGGCCAAAATGTCATATAAAGACTTCTTCACCTTCTGAATAGTGATGCAATCATTTTTCGCTCCCTGTTTCGATTTGGTTTTTGCTAACCTGTTGACCTACACAAATAGCACACGTGAGCCACAGACCACTGTTGTGGTGGTCGATGGCATCCCGATGCTAAAGTCAGATAGAGCTCCGAGGAAGGTGTAATACCGTAACAAGAAATTTGTAGCGTACCTTAGCTTACCAACCTCATGTCTTATTTATAGTGCAAGGAGTCTTAGTTTAACCAGGTCATCGTAGGCATAGATTAAGAGATCTTCGTGGAGATCTCTCTCTAATAAGGAGTCGTGTTGTAGGAGAAAAGTTTCATATTAGCTTTGCGCTCCTAGACACAAGGGAGATAGTTCCCAATCCAAAAGCATTTCGTAGAAGGGATTTTTCCTAGTGTTTGCTTCCTAGTTGGGAGCAAAGAGCAGCTGTAGTTGTCCGTCCGAAGCAGATCCTCGAGATACTTACCTATGGAGGGCTCACGGGTCTCGAGGACAGCTATGAGACGTGTGGGACTAGCGTGATGTGAGAGTCTGGGTTCGCCTAGCAGACTGAATTGAGTGAGCTTAGAACTGTTTGGGCATGTTCAGTGTTGGGCTGATCCTTGGGCTCGTATTTTCTCGAGATTATCACGACACGTGTACGACTCAGGGGTGTGACCATTTTTATGTATCATCAGCTATTCCCCCTGAGTTAGTGAGGCGTTAAGTCGATTCATTGACTCTTTGAAAAGACTACTGTACCGGCACGATGATTTGATTCGAGGCGCTCGTCTCGAGCGGCGTATGACATTAATGGATACGCAACTGCTCAAGGAAAGTGCAGTTTATCTTCCTATAATATTCACTGTCTTTATGAGGATTCCTTCATTGTTATTCGCGCTATTTTTTCGAACCGTAGTATTTGTTCCATCTTCCAATGGTTGACACCAGTGTTTAAAAAAGTGATTCTGACTCGCGAGTTGCCCCAACTCGCTGAAAAATCGCCCCAGCTCGTACGAGTCAAGGGGTATTTAAATATGTGATGAATCTAAGTTTGTTATGATCTAGAGAATAATCTAACGGCTTTTATTTGAGCCCTAATTTTGTTGTGTTATTTGTTAGAATCAGACAGAGAAGGAGAGGAGCTGAAGGAGGAAGTAGAAGAATAAAAAAAGAGGAGTGGAGGACGATTGTAATTTATGACAAATGAGAAAGACATCGAGGCGAAGAAGGAGAAGGACGGTGGTGGTACTCTTATTTGCAGCAACTTCACAGTGAGGAAGACATCGAAATCGACTGCTCGATCGACATCGAACTGTAAGTCCTCCTTCTTTCCTTCCTTCTGCTCATCTGTTCCTTCTCTGGCTTCTTCCTTCCTTCTCTGGTTTCTTCCTTCCTTCTTCTAGCTTCTTCCTTCCTTCTCTGGTTTTTTCCTTCCTTCTTCCGTTATCTGGTTTATCAATGGCATCTGGCATCTGGCATCTGCATCCAATACGAATGTTGCTAGATGCCTAGATCACATGCGGGAATGGAAAATATGATTTCACATTTTATGATGGCATTACGCCTTCAGTTGTTGGACAATCCTGTGAGCCATGACGTCAGATTCTAAGAAAACCATAAGTCTTTCTCACTGTTTTTTAGATGGGAGATGCTAAATGTGCCCTAATCAATATGACCACACTTAGAAGAAGGAAAAGTCTTTATATGATCTGAACTCTGTTTTTTATTGTTGAACTTGAACTTGAACTTGAACTTGAACTCTTCGTGTTGCTTATGAACTCTGCTTATAAAAATTGTCTTCATTTTTATATGGATCACAATGACAGGGAAATATATTGTGCACTATGTTATTCAAATCAATTAAACTGTTTACATTGTTTTCAATCATATAACAAGTGGGTACATCGTACATTAGCTCTTAATGCAACTTATTTGATTCATCCAAAAAATCACATTCAGCTTGAAGGAAGGTGTTGAGAACTTGAGGAGGATTTGTTTGGCACTTTGGCTGCTTGGTAGCTGTTGTTGTGGCTGGCTGTAGGATCAGGTAAGATAACTTCATACTTCAAAGTTCAGTTTCCAATTCTTCTTCACTGCAAATTGCAACAGATATTCAGATTTCAGGTATGCATATTGCAAAAGATAATACATACATAAACAAACTCATGTTATTTCTTGATTTGATTGATGATTGTTTATTTTCTTTTGTTATTTTTGTTGTTTTTTTGTAATTTTTTACTATTTTTTCATCACTTTTTATGAAAAAAACGCTTCGCTTCGCTTCGCTTCGCTTCGCTTCGCTTCGCTTCCGTACGCTTCGAGGCACCGTTTCGCTTCGAAAAAAGATTGATCGCTTCGCCTCGAAAATCGCTTTTTAAAACATTGGTTGACACTGTTGAATCTTCTCGTAAGAACCCATTATCACTTGCTTGTGTCAACTTCTTTGAAGACAGTTTGGTCAACGAAAATGATTTGATTAGACTTCTTAGTTTGTACCGCCTCCCAGAAGATTTGCAAATCGTTCCTACGTTTGGAGTTTTGGGTAGGGGTGGGCACGGGACAGGATGGGACGAGATAGACCCATCCCGTTCATACGAAATCGGGACGCGACGGGATCAGCGTGATTTCATTTTTTGACAAATTACTGTTTACCCAATACCCAATTTGCTTAGTTGAAAAGAGGCAAGGGCAATTCGTAGAACTACACATAAATGATAGCCTTAGATTGAGTATGCAACATCATAATAAACTACCATAAATGATAGCTGAAATTCAACCTGTAATTAAGATTTCTGCAGAGTTTTGAATGACTAAGAGGTGGACAGTATAATGGTAATGGTGGACCTGCTCTACTGTTTCGAATAGTGAACAAAAGGATGAGTAAATTTGGGGTGCTAAGAAGAATGTTTCATTATTGCTTTAAAAAAAACAGTCATTAAATTCATTATCTTGACACGAAATAAAACTCTCCAATGTAATTAGCAATCCCATTTTGAGTTTTAAAGAGTTTGCAATTAAATTATTCATTTAGAATTCTAGAAATCAACCAATATCAAGTAGTTGCAGATATAGACTAAAATCAATTACACTGATTTCAACTAAATTCATTTTTCTTCAATTACACTAATATTGCAATCCTAAAATAAATAAATAAATAAATAAATAATAAATATTGAAAAATTAGCTTGAGACGGGACGGGATTGAAAATCTTCATCCCATCCCATCCCATTCTAGATCGGGACGGGACGGGATTGGGATGAAATTATTCAATCCCATTAAGACCCCAAAAAATCAGGACGGGAACGGAATCGCGAGATGGGATGCCCACCCCTAGTTTTGGGTCCCTCCTCAAGGGTTCATAGGCTTGCACCGAGGCATGTTCGAGTCCGAGTTTCGGCTTTCAGCGCCAGATGACGTCTGGCGATTCTTTACCCTATTTCGAATGTCTCCTGCTCAAATGGCGCCGAGCGGGTTCAAGATATCGCTCGCAATCTTCCTGAGAGCTCATGATGCTGCCTTTGTTTATCTTCGTTGGTGATCCATCACCTGACCAAGGCTCGACTGGATTCCAGGGGTATCTGTATGTTGAACTGTCCTCATTGTTGGCGGACAACGCCAAATCTTAAGGGAAGCAATGGTTCTTTGCTTCGGCGGATTCTGGTTATTTCAAGCCCGGGAGTTGTAGAGTGTCTTGATACTTCCAGTTGATCTTTGTGAGTCTTTCGACTGTCGTGATATGCAGATTTTTGTATGTTCCTTTTGTGATACTGGTTCTGACATTGTTTTTTTGCGTTTCAGCAATGTTCGCTATTCCGTCTCTTAACGAGGACGGGAAGCGAATAGAAGAGGAGTTTCTTAAGCTTCCATTGACTTCCGTTGAGGAGGTCGTAATGCTAGGCAATGTTTCACGCTGCGGTCTGCTGTGGTGTTCTCATGGCGCTCAACCCGTGCCAGGTTCACCGGCTGAGGGGGTGGTTGCTGCCGCCTGAGGAAGAGTTTCGGGCTCACTGAATTGGAGGCAAACATTCCTCCCGTGATAGTCCCGAGGAAGATGCAAACTCTCCCCTAGTAGGTCACGGTCTACACGGGTGGCATCCTTGGGGGGTCGCGGCCTTTCATGTGGTGCTCCAACTCCCCCTGCTGACCTAGCGAGGGAGGAAGTTGGCGTGCGAGTCGAGGTTTTGCATCATGGCGGCCTCAGAATGGCTACTCATGCCCCAGAGTTGCATGGGCCTGTTTCATTGCATCCCGAAGTCCGTGAAAGGGTACTTGCTTTAGAGAAGGCCTTCGTGGATCTGCGGAGGTCATATTCGGACGCTATTTATTGGGCAGATTCCTTGGAAAGTAGGTTACAGGCTTTTGTCACCGTGGCCGACAACGGGGGCATGGAGGCCGAAAGAGAGCGAGCGGAGGCGGAATGGGTTGTCGAAAGGCAGCTACTGGAAGCTGTCGTTGATGAGGGGTTTCGCCACGCTTTGGAGGCAGAGCGTTTGCTGGCTGAGGAGCACTCGCATTACGAGGCCTTGTTGGGAGCGGTGGACTGACGTGTCAGGCAGGAGGCCGTTCATCTCACTGAGGTCGTTCGTGGCAGACTAGAGCTCCCGGAGCTGATTAGGAAAAAGTATCCAGGTACTAACCTTGATTTCGCTCGCTATAAGAGGGCTACTTTCGGACCGATCAGTTAAGGGGAAGACTTTGCAAGACTTACTGATGAGGAGGATGCGTCTCCTTAGAATGATTGTAACGCCCTCTCTTGGACAAAATATATAGACATTTTTTTATAATGAAAGTCATGTTTTTGTCTCATATTGTCGTTTACTTTAGTTGCTTCGTAGACTTTTTTGATCGCCAGGTGGAATGCTTGTACTTGCCATTCAAAATACATTGTTGTTTTAGGTTGTTTTGTTGCAGGTTAGTGTTTAACCAATAGAGACTGCTATTGGTCAGGGGTTGACCAAGCTTCTCCAGTAGCGACTCGTTACATGTTGGCAGACTAGTACTGCCTTCTACTTTTTATTCATTTTACTTGGCAAATTCGGCGATCATTGTCTGTATTGAGAGCAATGATCCCTTGGCGAGTCGTCATCATCAGCAAACCAATGTTGGCTAGACTCCCACTTTCTCTGCCGTCGTGATCTGCGCACGAAGCGGATTAGCCTTTAGACACCAGAAGTCAACGTCATCAGTCGCGAACTGACTAAGCTTACCTGGCAAGTTTGGCGATCATTGTCTGTATTGAGAGCAATGATCCATTGGCGAATCGTCGTTATCAGCATATAAGCACTGACTAGACTTCAACTTCCTCTGTCGTCGTGATCCGCGCGAAGCGGATTATGCTTGACGCTCCAGAAGTTGTCGTCATCAGTAGTGAACCGACTGAGCTTACCTGGCAAGTTTAGCGGACCAATGCTGACTAGACTCCCACTTCCTTCGCCTTTGCGATCCGCACGAAGCGGATTAGACTTTGGGCACCAGAAGTCGTCATCATCAGTCGCAAGTTGACTTCGCTTACCAGGCAAGTTCGACGATCATTGTCTGTATTGAACGCAATGATTCCTTGGCAAGTCGTCGTTATCAGCAGACCAGCGCTAACTAGACTCCCAGTTCCTCCGTCGTCGTGATCCGCGTGAAGCGGATTAGATTTTGAGCACCAAAAGCCGTCGTCATCAGTCGCGAACTGATAAGCTTACCTGGCAAGTTCGGCGATCATTGTCTGTATTGAGAGCAATGATCCCATGGTGAGTCGTCGTCATCAGCGGACCAACGCTGAATAGACTCACACTTCCTTCACCGTCGTGAACCGCACAAAGCAGATTAGATTTTGGACACCAGAAGTCGTCGTCATCAGTCGCGAACTAACTGAGCTTACAAGGCAAGTTCGACGATTATTGTCTGTATTGAGATGATCCCTTGGCGAGTCGTCCTTATCAGCAGACCAGTGCTGACTAGACTCCTAGTTCCTCCGCCGTCGTGATCCACGCGAAGCAGATTAGGCTTTGGGCACCAGAAGTCGTCATCATCAGTTGTTAATTGATTGAGCTTACCTGGCAAGTTCGGCGATCATTGTGAGCAATGATCACTTTGGTCGTTATCAGCGGACCAGCGCTGACTAAACTCCCACTTCCTTCGTCGTCGTTATCCGCGCGAAGCGGATTAGGCTTTGGGCACCAGAAACTGTCGTCATCAGTAGCGAACTGACTGAGCTTACCTGGCAAGTTCGGCGATCATTGTCTGTATTGAAAGCAATTATCCCTTAGCAAGTCGTCGTTAGCAGCGAACCAACGCTGACTAGACTCCCAGTTCCTCCGCCGTCGTGATCCACGTGAAATAGATTAGGCTTTGGGCACCAAAAGTCGTCGTCATCAGTCGCGAACTGACTGAGCTCGGCAAGTTCAACGATCATTGTCTGTATTGAGAGCAATGATCCTTTGGCGAGTCGTCGCCATCAGCGGACCAACGCTGACTAGACTCCCACTTCCTCCGCCATCGTGATCCGCGCGAAACGAATTAGGCTTTGAATTGATATTCAAGTCTTGTCATAGCCGGGCTGGTAGAGGGTTATAACGGACAACAGTGGAAATTTTGGTAAAAGCAAAATATTATATTGATAATACTTTTTGATATGCTCTCCATTCCATGGTCGTTTAAGCTCATCATTGTCGGCGTCTTCCAGCCAGTATGTTTTCAGTCTGTTGACTTTGGCAACTCTATAAGGTCATTCCCAATTCGAATTTAGCTTTTCCGCTCTGGCTTCTTTGGTGTTTTGCTGGGTCTTCTTGAGTACTCAGTCTCCCACCTTAAATTCGCGCGGCTTGACCTTCTTGTTGTAGTATTGCGTCATCCGTTATTGGTCGACGACTATCTTGGCGGATGCTAGATCCTATTTTTCGTCGAGGAGGTCTAGCCCCACGCACAAGGATTCTTCGTTGCCGTCTGATCTAAACTTTTCCATCCGGAAGGTTGGCACCTTGAGTTCCACCGGAACCATAGCTTCTGACCCGTATGCTAGGGCGAAGGGTGTCTCCGGTAGGGATTCTTTTAGTTGTTTGATATACCCAGAGTATTCCTGATAGCTATAAAATCCATTTTCCTTTAGTTGCATCAAGTTTTCTTTTGATGGCTTCTAGGATTGTCCTGTTAGTAACTTCTGCTTGGTCGTTGGCCTGGGGGTGTCCTGGTGAGAAAAAGTGGTGCTCGACTCCCAAAATTTTGCACAGTTCGTTAACTTTGCTACCTTCAAACTGAGTTCCGTTGTTACTGACCAATACTCTGGGGATGCCAAATCTACAGACGATGGTGGTCCATGTGAATTTTTCGATCTGGACCTACCCTATTCTGGATAGGGGCTCGGCCTTGACCCACTTGGTGAAGTAATCGACGGCGACAATGAGGAATTTTTTACCAGCTGATGCCGGAAGCGACCCGACGATATCCATTCCCCATTGTGCGAACGACCATGGACTAATCATTGGGGTTAGCGGTTGTGTTGGCATATGGGTGTATGGCGCGAACCTCTGGCATTTGTCGCACTTGCGAACGGTGTCTTTGGCGTCTTGTTGCATGGTCAGCCAGTAATATCCTAGAGTCATTGCTTTATGGGCGAGGGTTTTTTCGCCTAAGTGATTTCTGCATATGCCAATGTGGATGGCGCCCAAGACTTGGCTTGCCTCTGAAGGCGATAGGCATCGAAGCAAGGGCCCTGTTCTCGACCTCTATATAACTTGTCGTTCAAGAGAGTGTACCTTGCGGCCCTGTTTTTAAGTCTTCGTGCTTCGACCTTCTCGGTTGGTAGGGCTCCGATTGCTATATATTCTAGTATCAGAGTCATCCAATTTGGTTGTACTTCCGATGTGCATATATCTGTATTTTTTCTCGTCTAGGCTTGATTTCTCTTCATATTCAATGAGGCCGCTGGAGACTTCCTTGGAGGCTGAGGCTTCTTTTGCTAGCTCATCAGCTCTTTGGTTGTCGTCTCGGGGGCAATGTGAGCTGACAACTTTTGAATCTGCCTATTATGCCAAGTACCTTGTTGCAGTAGACTATCATGCGGGGGTCTTTGCTATTGAAATCTACTTTGACCTGGTTGACTACCGGTCTTCAGTCACTGTACGCTATTAGGCAATTTATGCCAATCCCTAAGCTAGTTTTAGGCATGACAAGAGTGCTTCGTATTCAAACTCATTATTTGAAGCAAGGAAGCCGAACCTGACTACCTTTTCGAGGGTTAAGCCGTTAGGGGAGCGGAATGTGATCCCTGCTCCGCTTGCCTTATCGGTCGAGGATCCGTCGCAGCGCAGAGTCCATGTTTGGAGATTTGATTTTGAGAGTTGGTAGTCTATCTTCGACTCTTCTCTTCCAGTAAATTCAGCGATGAAATCTGCGAGTACCTGAGCTTTGATGGCGGTTCTTGGCGCGTAGTTTATGTTGAATTGCTCGAGTTCTACCGACCACTTCACCATCCTGCCAGATAGCTCGGGTTTATGAAATACCGAGCGGAGTAAATGTTTGGTTAGGACCCTTATAGAGTGGGCTTGAAAATAGGGCATCAGTTTTCTGGAGGATACGACTAGTGCCAAAACCAACTTTTCCATATCCAAGTAGTGTGCTTCCGCCTCCACAAAGGTTTTGCTGGTGTAGTACACTGGCCTCTGGGTTACTTGGTTGTTTCGTACGAGGGCCGAACTGACAACATGTTTTGAAACAGATAGATACAAGTATAGTGTTTCACCTATTACGAGCTTTGAGAGTAGTTCTGGACTCCCCATGTATGTTTTCAGGTTCTGAAAGGCTTGTTTGCATTCGTTGTTCCATGAAAACCCCTTGCTCCCTCTTAGTATCTTGAAGAATGGGAGGCATTTGTCGGATGACTTTGATATAAATTTGTTATGTTGCTACCCTCCCAATCAGGCTCTGAACGTCTCTGATTTTGGTCGGGGATTTCATGTCGAGAATGGCCTGAATCTGTTTAGGATTGGCCTCGACTCCCTTTTTGTTTACTATATAGCCTAAGAATTTCCCAGACTCGACTCCGAATGTGCACTTTTGTAAGTTGAGTTTCATCCGGTATTTCCTGAGTTGGTCAAATGCTTCAAAAATATCTTGTAGTGGTCGTGGCTACAAAGGCTTTTGACCAACATGTCGTCGATGTATACTTCCATATTTCTACCGATCTGTTTTTTGAACATTCGATTGACCAATCGTTGATAAGTAGCTCTAGCATTTTCAGGCCGAAAGGCATTACTCTATAACAGTATATTCCTCTTTTCGTCACGAAAGATGTTTTTTCTTGATCTGGGGGTGCATCAATATTTGATTATAGACTGAATAGGCATCCATAAAGCTGAGTAGGTCATGTCCCAAAGTGGCGTCTACGATCTGATCTATGCGGGAAACTGGGAAGCTATCCTTTGGGCAGATTTTCTTGAGGTCAATGTAGTCTACGTACACTCTCCACTTCCCTTTTTCTTTTTTATCAGAAAAGTGTTTTCCAGCCCGTCGGGGCATCGCGCTTCCTTGATCATGTCTACATCGAGTAAACGCTGTACTTCTTCGTTTATGATTGCGTTCCTTTCGGGCGTCACATGCCTTTTCTTTTGTTTGATGATTTTCTTTGAGGGGTCAACTTCGAGGTGATGAGTGATTATCGACGGATCGATTCCTACCATATCGCGCATGGTTCAGACAAAGATGTCCTGATTGCGTTGTAGTAGCTCAATAAGTTGCTTTGCCACTACCTTGCTCAGGAATAAACCGATCGAAATGACTGTTGTTCTGAGGGCTGTCGAGGTAAGCCTAACGGTCTCTTCCTCTGGTTGTCCGACATTGGGTCGGCCTCGAGGGCTTACTGGTGCCTCATCACTTGATGTTGGTCGTTCTTCCTCGAGGCTTCAGGTTGAACAGAGGGTAGTCTTGGCCGTTGGATTGACGACTTGCTGGTGGCAAAGTTGTCATGTATTGGCATTCTCTGGCTGCCGACTGATCCTCTCTTAATGTACCGACTGTTTGTTTCGTTGGGTACTTGATGCACTGGTGCAAGGTGAAAACTGTTGTTCCCATCTGATGTATCCAGGGTCTTCCCAAAACTGCATTGTACGCTGAAGGCGTGTCGATTAATACGAACTCTTGAAAAAAGGTTTTATGAGTTGGCTATTGTCCCGCGACTACTGTCAGCTGTATCCTTTCCACAAGGAACCATTTTTCACCACTGAAGTCGATCATTGGACGATCATCAGAACTCAATGTTGCTTCATCTAGCTGCATGTTGGGGAGCGTACAGAGGAGAAGGACGTTCATCGAGTTCCCGGTACCAACCAGGGACCTTACCTCCCAGCCTGCAAGGGAAATTATCACCACCAAGGCATCGTCATGCGGGAGTTATATGCTCTGGAGATAATTCTTCGTAAATACCAAAAGCGCAGATGGACCTCGCCTCTCACCTTGTTGTGTTGGTTGTCCGCCACGTATCGCTTGGATCCTCATACCTCGAAAAGCCCTTGATCTGGACCTATTGGATAGTTCAAACTCTGAATATGCTCCGTGAAGCACATGTATTATGTTGCCCGATGGCTCCTCGGGTTCGATTCTTCTTTGTTCCACTCTCATGGCGATGAAATTTCGTGCTTTCTTTGTCAGGTCTGTCATGTTCGCCGAAGGGTCTAGCGTCAAAACGTTGTAAAATTTTCCCCTTCGCAATTCGTTAATGAAGGCCGAAACAATTGTTGCGTCGTTGCACGTGCGGACGATGGTTAACTCACTGTTAAAGCGGATTAGATACGTCTCTAGTGTCTCGTCAGGACTTTGATTCATTGATGTGAGCGCCCTCATTGTTGACAAAGTGTGATGCACAAAAGGAAATCGTTCATCCAATTCGGGGTACGACGGTGCTATTGTCGGCGCGGGGCCGTGAGTTGGATCCTCGCACAGAACATGAACTGTCAAAAGAGGCAACATAGGGACAACCTGAGCGTTGGACACGTCCCCTGGTTTCTTGTTGTTGCATGACCTGGTGGTCACCATCTCTCTGTGTTATGAAAGGAGATGACGCTTAGTGTAAAGTTATGAACTATGTCGTCCCCACGGACGACGCCAAACTGATGCAGTCGTTTTTCGCTTTCTGCTCCGATTTGGTTCCTGCTGACTTGCACAAGTAGCACACATGAGCCATGGGTCACCGTTGTGGTGGCCGATGACACTCCGATGCTAAAGTTAGATAGGGATCTGAGGAAGATGTAATGCCATAACATGAAATTTATAGCATACCGTTTTATTTATAGTGCAAGGAGTCTTGGTTTAATTAGGTCATCGTATGCGTTGATTAGGAAAAAGATCTTCGTGAAGATCCCTTTCTAGTTAGGAGTCGTGTTGTAGGATAAAAATTCCCTATTAGCTCCGCGCTCTTAGATACGCGAAAGATAACTCCCAATCCAAGAGCTTTTCGTAGAAGGGATTTTCCCTATGTGGAAGATACTCTGGTGTTTGCTTCCTAATTGGGAGCAAAGAGCAGTTGTAATTGCCCATCCAAAGCAGATCATCAAGATACTTGCCTATGAAGGGCTCACGAGTATCGATGACAGCTATGAGATGTGTGGACCTAGCGTGTTGTGAGAGTCTGAATTCGCCCGACAGACTGACTTGAGCGGGCTTAGAACCGCTTGGGCCTGTTCAATGTTGGATTGATGTTGATGCTCATATTTCCTCGAGATTATCACAACGTGTACGTCTCCGAGTTTGACCATTTTTATGTATCAACAAACAGCTTTTAATCAAAGCCTAAAAAGTTGATAGCAATACAATTTCAAGTCCCTGAAAAGTAGAGCTAGCTAGAAGTTTGCTCTCCTTTTCGTCTCAAGAAATTCAGGAGGCAAATGAAGCCCCAGAATATCAAGGATAGGATTGTATCCAAATGAATCCTCTCCCCAGAAAGAACTCTTGGACTTTGCTAGTTAAGTAAAAGAGAGTGTTTCCTTTGTCATGATCAGAAGATCTGCCGCATACGAATTCATCACCAAACATGACCTTCAAAGATTACCCCTGGAGTCTTTTTATTGCAATAACCGAATCATCAATAACAAATGGAGAATTCAAGTTCCTATTCAAAAACACAATTTGACAAAGTTCAGACTTCTGGTCCCTTATCTGTTTTCACCTAATATAATCCAACTCTATTCTGTTTCATGGGAGGAATTCCTGGAAACAAACATAGACTACCGTGTTCAATGACATCAGGCTTTTCAATGTAGCAAGGAGAACTTCATCAATGTAGCTCTCAAATATTTGGGAGTTGTACTGTCCTACAATGCTAAGGATAAAATCATTAGAAACCCTATGGACTTGACAATCAAATTAGAAGTCAACCCACCAAATGCAGACAGGAGGCAATCAGAAGGGATATTAGTGTCACCACATACTGGATGGTGCAAGGACAATTGTGTTCTCTTTTTCTCCTGGATAATTGTTTCTGTAAGCATCAAGTATGATAATGAAAGAAATTTCTCCTCCTATTATTTCAAAATGGAAAACTGAATTCATGTACATTAAGAGTGCCATACATATAAAAAGTCCAATAAACATGGGATAGGGGAGGGGGGAGAACAACGAAAATGTAAACTAAGATTGACAATAGATTAATGTATACAACACACAGAATGGTGGCACAGTGCAGATTTGAACAGGTACTGATCTGACACGAGAATTCACTTTACAGAAACTGCATAGAAAAGTTCAAGAAGAAAACTATCTCAGAAAAAGGCTAGCTGTATCTACTGAACAGATGAAAATCTTAAAAATATTGGGTTAAGCTGCAATTCTCAAAAGTAACTGGACGTTATAATTATTTTTTAATTTTTATATACCATAAAGTGTTCCAATTTCAGTAACGAAACTGTAACCATCACAGCACATTGAATTTCATATTTACCTAAAACATTCTGATTTGCGTTTTATGACTACTTTTGCAAATACATATATTGATAGTAACCAACCAAACCACTGATTCCAGTATGCTCTTACATGCTCACAACTAAAATCAAATCGGGCTTTAGCTGATAGTTCACTAATCATATTGTTTATTTTCCACAGGAACTCCAAAATGCTTAAGGAGTCATCAGTTACTACAAGTACAAACCTCCAGGTACTCAACGAAAAGCTTATCAAAATCAGGCTTTAACAAGGAGAAGAGACCCTAGTTTTCCAAACAGGCTTTAACAAGGAAAAGATTATCAAAATCAGTTTACCACAAGATGCACATCCTGATTATGCACTAAAACACAATCTAAGACCACCCATTGAGCCTAGGCGTTCAGATATTCTCCTTATTTGAACACCAAAACCCATCATTTGATCTTCAGTCGTCTTTTACAAAAATACACCGCTACTGAATTTCAAGGGATCTGTGTGCTAGAGAACTTGTTATTATATCTCCCAAGTCTTAAGAAGTATCACTTTAGGTTCATTTAGCTTCTTCTGATTTCAGATATCCACCTCCAGTTTCTTGGATGCACTGTTTCTTAATAGATCATCATGCAGGGGCTAATCTATCCAACTCTTGATGCTCTCCATCAACTCTGTTACCTTCTAACTTCCCATAAAAATCCCTAGTCCGGTCCCTGACTTTCAATTTCAACTGTTTGTGGTTGGGTTAAAGGTGTGCTATGACAGGAATGGCCAAAAACACATTTCCATGTTGAGGTCATTTCAAATATGCACCCATATGATACTTGAAACCATGCCTGGTTACGATAAAGCCCTAAAGCGAAATCCCTAGACAAGCACAACCCTTGCACATTTCAACTAGAACACAATACGAACAAGAATGGGGTTGTCTGTCCGTCACTCCTTGAGGAGATTTGACAGAAATGGGTCAGACTTTGATCTTGAATTTCAGAATACGATGTTGATTAAGCCTTTTGCTGAAACTACTTATTTTTCTTAACGTGTTTGAGCAAGTGGCAGTTGAAGTAGTTTGATTGAATTGATGTCAGGAAAGAAGTCAATTAAAAGAAGATGAGGAACGAAATAGATTTACTCATCTTCATCTTTTGGTTTTAAGTTAAAAGTTTTAACTGTCTTATTCAGACCTAAAGTTGGAAAAGGGGGAAGAAAGCTTGTAGGTGTTAGCATAAATGTTATTGATGACTAAACGGATACAAAGGGTGATCCTAAAGAGTTGTTATGGCTGCCATACATAGATGTCTCGAGTCACAGACAATGTCTAAAGAAAAAAGAAAAGAAAAAAAAAAAAACCACGCCCCAATGCACAAAGTCACCATAATCTCCAAAATTACCATACTACAATGCATTGCCTTGTTGAAACTTCTAGTGTTTCTCTCCTTACCTAACCACAACATATAACCAACGATGCATCCTAATAAACATAAGATAGAATCGTCTTCACCAACATCTAACAAAAGATTTGTGTCACCCAAACCACTATAAAAGAGTGTTACAGGATCCACTTCATTGTTGCTATCCAAACTGAAGGGTGTTATGGAACTGTTGTTTGATAAGTTCCTAGTTGTAGGACAGTATAAGTTTTACATGGTGGGGTAAATGTGGTTTGTGGTTTAAAAATGCGACCCTATTCACAACACCAACAAGTAAGGACTTACCAAGCTAACTAACTTGGATAACTACCACGAAGTGGACCACGTAACAAACAGTTATCAAATCCTAGCCAAACCAAAGTGGATAAGCAAATACGATGCATTTTCATTGGTGGTGCACATGACGCTTGTCATGTGCAGGGATCCTCCAACAACATCAACCACACAAAGAAAGAAACTCCCTCCACATCAACTTCATTGATAAGTTAGAAAAATGCTCCCATGGGAGATTATCGTTTTGCTAGCTTTCTGAATGTAGAGTCAACTGAGAAGCCCTTATTCTGTCCAACTTTTTGACAACCAACAGGTAGGTCACTATAGACATGTTGAAGAATAGGTATGGCTGCGATGAGTTTGTTGAAGATAAACCCTAGCTTCAAAACCTTATGACCCTCGGGAGTGGAACACATTGTTATTAAATGTGAACAAGGTTTTCAAGGACTCCAAATCTGTTGTGAAAGAGTCTGAAACCTCAACCTTTAACCTTTGATACCACCCACCATAAGTCTTACAAGCTAAGCTACATAGCATTGGCATGTAATTCATAGACATAATCTGTAAAATACTTCATTGCTTGTGTCAAATCTAAGTCCGTCTCATATAGGCCTCCACTGGTGGGTGTGGGTACTTGTAAAGTTGATCATAAAATTGATGAAGAAAGCTAACGAGTCTTCTTCATATGCTATCATTCTTCCCGAGATCTAAAGTTCAAAAAATCATTTCTTTACACCTCAAGCTAGAAAATGTGTGGTAGTGCTCTATTTTTACCATTCGCCTTGCCCATTTGAGTGACAATCTTCCTCCCACTTCTTGCATCCATCTAAGCAAGTATCTTCTCCACTCGATTCCTTTTAGCAGCAACTTCCTTAAGAACCATCTTGACAAGCACATCAATGACCTCTTATCTATTTCTGCAATTTATTCATGATGTCAAATCTCTAAAGCACCACTGTTTACCCTTGTACTAGTTGCTACACTTTACCTGAATCTGAAACTAATAAAACTTTTGATCTCCAACGACCTCCATCAGTTCCATTGGGCCCTGTTTCTCAAACCATAACATATCAAACCAAAAGGTATTTTTCTGAGTTATCATTGTTTATCCCCCTTTAATAGGATTAGATTCTGATCTGACCTAAGGCAAGGTCGTGCATTGACCATAAACCGTTAGTGAGGGAAAATTTGCCATGCTTGCGGATGGACTTAGCTCTTTCCATGGAAAGGTCAATTAGTCAATTCTCCTAAACAAAATTTGAAAGTGCCTCATGCTCCTAGTTTATCAAACTGTACTTCTTTTCCTTCACGTATCTGGTTATGTTGAAACTATTCCTAATCACTGAAGACCTAACAAGTATGCACTACATCACCATTGGGCCCATGTTCCCAGATTGCAAGTTCGTCTGATTGAATGTTCAAGTAGAATACAAAATAGTTCTGTTTTGAATGAAAAATGGAGAACGAAGTCGGATGACTGAACTGACGCAAAAAAATCCCGCAAAGAACAACAGAATAATTCGTCTCAAATGTCATTTATACTGATGATTCCCTTAAAAATGACTGAAATATGTAAAGCTTGACTGAATATGATGCAACTTGCAAGATTGGCTTATAGATATCAACTCTAAAATTTTGGACCATATCCTCACCAGAATGGGATTTGATGGTTTTTGAAGAGGCTAGATAAGAAAATGTATTCAAGGCATCCCCCTTTTCCATATTGGTGAATGTTTCTCCAGCAAGTTTCTTCCAAAATTCTAGTGGGCATAGGCAAGGATTCCTGTATCCTCAATTTTATATATGCTCATAGTAGAGGCTAATCTGGATGATTAGAAATTTCACTCTCAAGATTACCTAGAGATATCTATGATCAATGAAATGGTCTTTGTATTTGAAGATTATGTTCTGGTAAGGTATTTATGCACTCTATCTCCCTTCTTAATCCTAAAGCCAACAAGCTTCCAATGTTACTTGGGAAAAAAATACATTCCAAATCCTAAATGTTTGCCTACTTTTGTCATCCATATTATGTTTGCTATCTTTACTAGCAGTTTCTATTGCTACTACAAAACCTGAATACATCTAGCATACCAGGTCTACTCAAAGATCCACCATTATGTATGTAAGCCAAAATAGATCAACTTCAGTAATGAAAATTATGAAAAAAGGAATTCCAGAAGAAAATAAAGAACATACCTTTAGTTTCTCAATCCAATGAACCTTGTCTAACTTCCGACATTACTGTATCACCATCCTCATCCAACCTTCCACCCGCACTCCCACCAACACCTCCTAGCAACCTATTCCCTCCTTCAACAGGAAAACTCGACACAGTCTCCCCACTATTTGCCGGTCCAGCCGAGCTGGTCTCAGCTTGCGCCATCTGAGTGGGAGACGAGGATGACCCTAAAGAAGTCGACCTCATTGGAAAAACAAGCCTATGCCGTCTCACAATGTGCCTCAACGTACTCCCTACACTAAACAAATCCTCGTCATCCTCCTCCTCCTCCTCCATCAAATTCCCAAACCTGAGGGCGGGCACGGCATCTGGTCTCCTCCCACTCTCACGCTCACTCTGACTCTCATCAGTAGGGAGAAGAAAGCGGCAGACGGGGCAAGAATTATGGTGCGAGAGCCAGGGGAGAATGCAATCAAAATGATATATATGGTTACAAGGCAACTGCTTGGCTTCGATATCTATGGCGAATTCGTCCTTACAAACAGCACAGAGAATGGTGTCTGAGGCTAGAAATGAGGGGGTGATTTTGACAGTAGGGATAGATTCGACTGAGGACTTGGAAGCTGGGGAGGAACCGTGGTGGTGGAGAGGGGCGTCGTCGTCGTCGTTGGGATCGGTGAGATGTTGGATGAGACGGTCGAGCAGGTAGGCGTCGGAAAGGCGGAGAGTGGAGGGGATGTGGAAGGAGTCGTCGTCGTCGGCGGCGGGGGTTAGGGTTTGGGGAGGTGAGAGGATTGGGAAGGGGCGGGGGTTGAGAGGTGGAGGGAGGGACGAGAAATTAGGGTTAGGGTTTGATGGTGGTGGTGGAGTGAAAAGAGGGGAATCCATTTCTTCGAGGAAGTCGCCATTGCAATGAGGGCAGAGGAGTGGTGGTGGTGGGTTGGTCGAGAGGAGCCTCACGCTCATGTCACACTCGTGGCACCAGTATGTGTATGTCTCACCTTCTTCTTCTTCGATACAGCTAGTGGTGATGTTGGTGTTGGTTGACGACATTGGTGCCCTTCTATTGAATTCAAGTTTCTTTCTTTCCTGAGAGAGAGAGAGAGAGGTTTTTCTGTCGTTACTTTCGGGAAAGAGGAGACAGGCGAGATAAGAGCTTGGTTTGCTTCGGCAGCTAAGCTTTGTTGGTTTAGTGGCCTAAATTACTGGAGTTTCCGCCGAGCTGTCCAAAGGTGGCATCTTTATCTTCTTTACTTTGACCTTGTGCTTCTTTGTTTGTCAGAACGAACGACTTTTTACTCATTAGTCATTGGCAAGTTACAGTGTGACTTGCGAAAGATCAAAGTCACTACAAATGACAACACAACATCGTCGCTTTGGCCGAGTGGTTAAGGCGTGTGCCTGCTAAGTACATGGGATTTTCCCGCGAGAGTTCGAATCTCTCAGGCGACGATTTTTTTTTGCAGATCGTATGCAACACAACTTTGGGTGAAATGTATGCTTTTCATCTTCATATATGACAATAGAGGTGCAAGGCTTACATAAGTATAGAAACAACAACCACAATAAGCACCACTTCCAATTTTTTTTTATTTTTTATTTTTTATTATAAAAGATGCACCATTTTAATTAAATAACCTGATTACAATAACGTTGCCCCACCATAGTAGCCAAATCGTTAGCCTCATGGTTGAGGTCCCGAGGAATAAACGCATATCTGTTGGGATGTATGTAGTTGCCATGATTGTATGAAACTTGCAGAAAAAAGTAGATTCGGAGCTTGAGAATAACAATAAGGAATTTCTCGACGACGTAGTCCATGTAATTGATTATTTTGCAAAGTGGATAGAGGTAATAATATTATTGTTGCACATCGCAAAAGTGTAACAGATTGGGGAACACAATTGATAGTTGCAATAAAAAGTAATGAATCTAAATTATAAACAAGGCAATGTAAAGTAAATGAAAATAAATAAAACACGTACCACACAAAGCAATTTAACGTGATTCGGCAAGTTTGCCTACGTCCACGCACAAAGAGAATAACTTCACTAGTGACATCGAATAATACAAATGGCGAGAGTTACACAACATCAATGACGTTTAATACACACGTGTCTAAGCGACACCACATATATACGCGGGTGCGTATATCCTTCACAAAGAAAACAAAAGGATTTTTTTTCTCCTCACTTTACTCTCTTCTCCCTCACATACAAACATATGATGGGTTGAAGAACCCTAACCTCTCACAACTCACAAGGCTCTCAAAGGAAGAACAACAACCAAGAAAAGAGGGAAACCTCCTTTTATAGCCGCTATTGGCGGTGGAGAGAGGCAGTGATGGAGGGTTCCATCACCTTCCACTACCCTCTTATTCTTCCAGCCCAAATTCAGCCACTTCAGAGCAGATTCCAGCAGATAAACAATTTCATCCAGCTGTCCTCTTCATGATCCAAGAATCGTTCACGCCGACATGCTGAAATCCAGGTTATTCTTCAATTCTTTTCTTTCAATTTTGGTTGTTTGTCCTACCAACGTGCCTCCCTTTTTTTGTTATTTGTTTCAACAATTCTCCACTTCGATGAAGATTTCACAAATCTGAGCCGATTACACAAACAATATTCGTCTTTGCCCTTTACACCCCAAAGGGATTCAACACACACAAAGGATGTTGATCAAGTTCAAACAATGTTGGAACTTGATCCCAGAAACTATCTATGTCAACATATCTGCAGGATTATCTTTGGTGTCAATCTTCTTTAGTAAGATATCACATTCTTCAATGATTTCTCGCACAAAGTGAAAACGAACATCAATGTGCTTCGTACATACATGATGAATTTGATTCTTTGCCAAATAAATGACATTCATACTATCACAAAAGACATTTAGATGGTCTTGTACTATACCCAAGTCATCAAGCAACCCTTGAAGCCAAATTGCTTCCTTAACGACTTCTGTAACCGCCATATACTCAACTTCAGTTGTATTGTATACAACTGTAGACTGCAACGTAGATCTCCAACTTACTGGTCCTTTAGCAAAGTAAATACATAACCAGTAGTTGATCGTCGGTTATCCATATCTCCTGCATAATCTGAATCCACATAACCAACACAATGTTAACCATTACTCACATCTTTCTCAAAGAGTAAACCAACATCTACTGTACCCAGGATGTACCGCAGAATCCATTTCACCGCTTGCCAGTGTCCTTTGCCTGGAGCATGCATGTACCGACTTACCATACTGACTGCCTGTGAAATGTCGAGCCTCGTACACACCATTGCATACATTAAGCTTCCTACTGCATTTACATATGACACTTGAGCCATGTACTCTGTTCCTTATCAGTGCTAGGAGACATAGAAGCTGAAAGCTTAAAGTGAGAGGCAAGAGGTGTACTAACTGATTTTGTGTTGTCATTCATCCCAAATCGTTGTAACACCTTTTTCAAATATGTTTGTTGAGACAAACTCACAGTTCCCTTCACCATGTCTCTTTGAATTTTCGCGTCAAGTATCTTCTAAGCTTCACCAAGATCTTTCATCTTAAACTTAGTTCTCATTTGGCATTTCAACTTATCAATCTCATACTTGCTCTTGGAGGCTATAAGCATATCATCTACATATAAGAGCGAATATATAAAGGAACCATCATGAAGCTTTTGAAAGTAGACACAATGATCATAATGGCTTCGAGTGTACTTCTGCCCTAGCATAAACTAATCAAACCGCTTGTACCGGTTTTGGAGACTGCTTCAACCCGTACAAGGACTTGTTCAGTTTACACATACAATCTTTTTTCTCTGCAACCTTATAACCACTTGGCTGAGTCATATAGATCTCCTCTTTTAATTCACCATGTAAAAACACAATTTTTACATCTAATTGAGCTAACTCAAGATCAAATTGTGCAACCAAGGCTAGCAAAATTCGAATGGAAGAATGTTTCACAACTGGAGAAAAAACTTTATCATAGTCCATACCTTCTTTCTGAGCATAACCTTTCGCAATTAACCTTGCCTAAAGCACACACCATCACTAGGAGACCTTTCTTTATTTGTATATACCCATTTGCACCCAATAGTTTTCTTACCTTTTGGTAAGCTACACAATTCTCATGTTTCATTCTTGTAAAGAGATTGCATCTCTTCATCCATAGCCTTCTTCCATTGTTCACAGTCGGTACTTTGAATTGCTTCTTTATAGGTAGAAGACACTTCATCCTCAACTACTGAAAGTGCATAGACAATACAATTACTACACCTTTGAGGACGTTTTATATTCTTCTTTGGTCTACTTGTTGCAATTAACTCCTGAATTAGAATCTTTGGAACATCATAAACTGTATCTACTGCAGTCTCACTATTTGTGTCATCATCTATACTCGTTGTGGAATCAGTCGGTACTACATCTGTAGATACGGGACTAGCCGAAACACGTAAAGTAACATCAATCTCCACCTGCTGTGAATTATGTATGGTCGAACTCTCCACCTGCTGAGAGTTATTTGGCTTTATCATACAAGCCTCATCAAAAGTCACATCCCTGCTAATAACAATCTTCCTGGATTCAGGAACCCATAACTTATAGCCTTTACACCATCCGCGAAACCCAAGAAAATAACTTTCTTGACTCGAGGGTCTAACTTACTTTCTTGAACATGAAAATAAGCAGGACAACCAAAGATATGCAATCTATCATAATCATTAGCAGGATTTTCAGACCATACCTCAATAGAAGTTTTTCCATCAATCGCAGCCGCAGGCAACCCGTTGATGAGTTGGCAGGCACATGTTACAGCCTTAGCCCAAAATGCTTTGCCCAATTCAGCATTTGACAACATACAACGAACATTCTCTAGCAATGTACGGTTCATGCGTTCTACCACCCCATTCTGTTGCGGAGTATCTCTAACCGTGAAGTGTCTGACAATTCCCTCATCCTGACATACTTGCAAGAACGGATCAGTTTTGTATTCACTTCCATTATCTGAATGGAGCCTTCTGATATTCTGCCAGTCTAAGTTTCAATCATATTTTTCCACTTCAGGAACACATTCAAGACCTCATTTTTATGCTTCATGGTGTACACCCACACACGTATTGAATAATCATCTACAAAAGTGACGAAATATCGCATGTCTCCCAATGATGCTTGCTTGGCAGGTCCCCAAACGTCCGAGTGAACATAATCAAGAGTCCCACGAGTACGGTGGATAGCGGTGCCAAACTTGACTGTTGTCTTCTTGCCCATTACACAATGTTCACAGAATTGTAACTCACAGGTCTTAACACCTTTTAACAAACCACGTTTCACAAGAGTTTGCATACTCTGCATATCAACATGCCCTAAACGCAAGTGCCACAATCTGGTTGTATCACAAGAAGCACTTGCAGTCTCAGTAACTGCAACTTCACCCGTAACTGTATTTTCGGTCAAGAAATACAAATTATCTCTTTTGATTGCCTTCATCACCACCATTGCACTAGACACAACCTTGAAAACACCATCTGACACAATTATGTTGTAACCTTTGGTATCCAAGGAACCCACTGAGATGAGATTCTTCTTTAAAGCGGGAACACACCCGACTTCTTTCAAATCCCGAACTATAACATCAAACATCTTCAGCCAAATTGTATTTATCCCTTCTGTTTTGCATATTTGATCATTACCCACCAAAACAGTTCCACCATCTAGCATTTTAAAGCTAGAAAACCAATCCCTATAGGGACACATATGATAAGTGCAACCCGAATCAACAATCCACTCGTCAGTGGAACACATCAACGCGGATATAGACAAGGAATGCTCATTAGAATCTTTAACACTATGCTCGACAACATTCACATTGGTGCGTTTCTTCCCTTTCTCTTTGGCTTTGATTTTTGGACAATCTTTTACCCAATGCCATTTCTGATGACAGTAAGCGCATTCATTTATCACCGAAGCCGTTGACTCACTTCTCGATTTGGATCAAAATTTATTTCTTTTACCACCAGATTTTCTACTTTTCGATCTTCCCCTCACAGTCAATGTTTCAAACGCTGCATCCCTATGGACTTTGAGGTCCATCTTCCTATACTCATAATTGAACAGCGATGTAGCAATCTCATCATAATTTAATGATTTTTTCACGTTAACAAAGTTGTCACGAGATGCTCATATTCTTCGGAAGGGAATTCAAAAGGCACAAAGTCTTATAATTCTCTGGAATAGTTTCTTCTAAATTCAATACGTTGGCAATTAACTTATTGAATTCATCCAGATGCTCAGACAAAATAATACATTGTCTCATATTCATCAGAAAAAGCTGCTTCATGAGGAATAGTTTATTTTGAATTTTTTTGTCATGTATTTGTCTTCCAACTTTTTCCAAAATACTTTAGTAGAGGTTTCATTCGTGACGAAGTATTTTTGTTTATTCGCTAAACAAAGTAGAATAGACCCACGCGCTTGCTGATTCAACTTGTTCCAATCTTCTTCTCCCATGGCGTCTGACTTATCTCCCAAAGCATTCTCTAAGTTTTGTTGTGCGAGCACATCCAATACTTCACATTGCCAGATGCGTAAATTGTTCTTCCCGTTGAACTTTTCGACATCAAACTTACCGATTGTAATGATAATCATTTTCGAACTTGAACTTGACGTCTCTGTCATGTTTTTCAATACTTTCATACAAAACTATCAATTCACACACAAACGAACCAAAGAAATACCTTCGGCTCTGATACCAATTTATTGTGCCTCGCGAAAGCGTAACAGATTGCAGAACACAATTGATAGTTGCAATAGAAAGTAATAATTCCAAATTATAAACAAAGCAATATAAAGTAAATGAAAATAAATAAAACGCGTATCGCACAAAGCAGTTTAACGTGGTTTGGCAAGTTTGCCTACGTCCATGCGCAAAGAGAATAGCTTCACTAGTGACATCGAAAAATACAAATGAAGAGAGTTACACAACATCAACGACGTTCAATACACACGTGTCTAAGTGACACCACAGATATACGCGGGTGCATATATCCTTCACAGAAAACAAAAAGATTTTATCTCTCCTCACTTTACTCTCTTCTCCTTCACATACAAACAGATGATGGGTTGAAAAACCCTAACCTCTCACAACTCACAAGACTCTCAAGGGAAGAACAATAACCAAGAAAGGGTGGGAAACCTCCTTTTATAGCCGCTCTTGGCGGTAGAGAGAAGCGGTGATGGAGGGTTCCATCACCTTCCACTCCCTTGTTATTCTTCCAACCCAAATCCAACCACTTCAAAGCAGATTCCAGCAAATAAACATCTTCATCCAGCTGTCATCTTCATGATCCAGCAATCGTTCACGCCGTTATGCCGAAATCTAGGTTCTTCTTCAACTTTTTTCTTTCAATTTTGGTTGTTTGTCCTACCGACATGCCTCCCTTTTTTTTGTTCTTTGTTTCAACAATTACAAGTTAGAGAATTATAGCTATTTTGATTTGTTTGGCTTTAGATCACCACTCATTTTGGTCCCTCAAGGAAATGGATCGTATATGAATTCAATAGGATTTCGGCCCAAAAAATGATTGCTTGTATTTTTTTTATCAAGTTTAGAAAAAACTGGACACTCTAACATTGAATAACTCCCAATGAATATCTCTGTCCATCACAAAATCTCTTCACTACAATAGTACTTGTTCCATTTGAACATTAATAGACATGCATTTCACTTGAACATTAATAGACATGCATTTGAAATGCATGTGTTACTTACATTAATTGTAATTCAGAAATTAAAAAACGAATATCCAGAACTCAAACTATCAAACATAAGTTGCGCTACAAACTTTACTGCACATACAATAAAGATTGAAATAGCAGCAGAGTAGATGCCCATATCTACTTCTTACATGCTCTTCAAATTCCTAATGAGAGAAGAGTGTATCTCCATGTTTAGCGCTGCAGTACTTGCCATATAAATTGAATCCATAGAGAGTACTTGAGCAAACTTCAACCAAAACTTTTAAACAAAACAATAATTTTTTGTTCCATATTGAAAACCTCCATAACCGGTCAAAACATTATTATTAAATAAAATGGCATACACTGGGTCTAAACTTTAATATTATCAACTTATAATCCATACATCTATTTAGTAACAAAATGTAATCGAATTTTTTGGCACACCACACCAATAGAAGCAACCTACTAAGTGTTTCATTGTACAGTTGAAATTACATTCGACACACAGATCAACAATATAAGTAACCTGTCGTAGAACACCCTAGTAAATGTCTCATTATGCAAGAACAGTGATAGCAATTAGTTGTGATGATATAGTTAAGTGTAGTGAAGAACACCATGACTATGAACAAAATCAAAACAGGAAACCTTCTTCAGAAGCTCCCATTAGATTGATAGTTCGTCTATTAGATATTTAGATATAAGTGCAACCCTGAAATAAGAGAAAAATGTGAAGTGATGGGGAATAAACTTACCCAACATAAAATGCAACTAGAAACACTTGATTTAACGGTAACTGATATCAATAGTTCCGAGTGACAAATCAATCAATTCGAAGCTCTCAAATCAAACCAACATATCACCAATATCTATAAAATAATGGAATCAGTCTAAAAGGAGAATATAATAGGGTTTTTGACAAATCCCCTTCAAAACCTATTGTAATTTACAAGTTACCCACCAATCTGATAAACACACCAAATAATTAAAACTAATACAAAGGGGTATAACAGATACAATCTCTTGACATCAAAGGTCAGGCTGAAGTGATGTTACACCTTTAAGGCTATTGACGGATATCATTCACTCAAGCGAGCACATCGAAAACAAAAGATATCATTCACTCCATTTCAACCATTAAACTAACTAAAACTTAAAGAACTGAATTCAAGATGGTATCACATAACATGGTTTGAGCTTACTGAAATCTATGCAGTCAAAACAGATAACAAACCTACAATGGTCCAAGAGCGTTATAAGTTATAACTGGTTATATCGGGATATAACGGTATATATCGGAATAGTTTTTTAAATATATTTTTAATACCCTCACAATGTATTAATATTTATAGTCAAAAAAGTAAATTATGTTCGTAACATTAAATTCAAAAACAAAAAAAATATTTAATATAAAATCTTCCCTTAGTATGAGTGAGATCGCAACAGAGAGTGTGATCGACTCTTCGTCTTCTTTCTTTCTTTTTCTCTTGTTATATGTCAAACGACGAGCTCTGGTTCTCTGTCGATTGACGACGGCGAGCTCTAGTCCTTTCCTATGAGTCTAAGGTTCCGATTGAATCGAGAATGAAATGGGTGATTTTTTAATTTTATATATTAGAACAAAACGTTAAAACGACGTTATTGAAAAAACTTTACTCAATAACAGCCATATAACGTCGTTATATCAAAGTTGTGATACCATAAAGTGATAATGTCATAATGTAACGACTCATCCCCGTTAAGCGTTATATCGTTGTTATAACGCTTGTTTAACTGCACAAACTAAAATTGTTCGACTGGAGACATACAATACTAATAAAACAATGGACTTAAAATATCTCAATGACTTGCTTAAGGAGATGAAAGTTTTTGATCAGATAGCACGCTTAATTAAAGAATCTGATTTTCAAACATAAAATTCAAATAATTTACAAAAGAATAAAAATAAATAAAGAAACAGAAGTATACAACACCATGAACTGAACTCAAATCACTGTAAACTATTTGGAAACCGACTCAGAATAAACACACACAGGATGGACAAAAAAGAGAGAGGATGAGAAGGAATAATTAAAATCAGACCTCAAACTGATTTCTACATCCATCTGAAAATCCCCATCATCTGAAAGGACAAAAAGAAAATGCTTGGTTGTTGCCAATCATTCTAATAGCAGGGAAGGTTACAAGGTCATTATGTGAAAACTAAGGAGAGGAAAACACCCAAATCACCATAAATAAATAAAAACAAATAAAAGATTCACAAATTCCAATGCAATTACATTTCAGAAAATTCAAATTGAAGGAATGAAGAACATGAGTTCAATACAAATCCAAAATCACTCATTTAATTGAAACCTTAACCTATGAATCAACTTAAAACTTAACGAAAAACATAAAACTCCACAACAAAAAAAAGAGACGGAAATAAGAACCTGGTATTCCTTGGGTTGGAGCTGAAGTTGTGGTCGTTAAAATTGTGGATGACAGTTGTTGAGCAAAACCTATAAACGGAGAGAATGATTCTACTGATCAAAGACGGTGGATAATTGGATATATAGATGAGAAAATCAAGAAACAATATCAAAAAAACTTATTGAATATATATCCACCAGAGGAGGTAGCTTGAAACAGGTGATTTAAGGAATTTCTATCTACCAAGAAACACCGAAGTGTCATCCACATTATGAGGTGAGATACTTTCACATAAACTCCTGATCTTAAAAGCCTCCAGCCACATAATTCCTGATCTTAAAACCCTCAAATTATCATTGAAAAAATACCCATTTTTGGGATTTGAAACTGACTTTTGGGGAAGCAAATCAGATCGTTCAGACCAAGTTGAGGTTGCAAGAGGAGAAAGAAGAAGAAAAAATAGGGATCCGCGAGGACCTCGGGGTGATTGGCACTTTTGCAATCATGTTCACAAGGAGACTTTTTTTTCATGCCTTTTGTTCGTGGGAAGTTTCAATACCCCAGAAGGCCGGATGCAACTATTATGGGCCTGACCATGGAAGTTTATAAAGACCCATTTTCTAAAGCAGATTCATGACATCACTCAAACATCATAAAAGAAGAATAAACATTTGGCATGTAATAGGCGAGAATTCATGACGATGACCTAGATACTTACGAGCTCTCTTCAAAACAAAGACGCTAGTATTGCAATTACATAAGATATTATAACCTTGGCATAGACACCAAGTACGTGGTAGTAAACAAGTGTCCATACATGTTAAAAGCATCTCCATCTATGGGATCAAAATGCAAAAAAAATTGTCCTCCCCCTCTTTTATACCCAACAAAATAACAAGTGATTTCTTGGCTTGGAAGCTCACCAAAAAAAAAAGGAATACCACAAACCAACAATCATGACATTGCACGTTTGGATAATTGTCAATGCAACGTATTTAACAATCAGAGGAATAATAGATGATTTATAATGTGACCTAAGAAATCATTGGCAATCAAACTAAAAAAAAAAGAAAATTATGTTGGCATTTAAATGAAAACATGACTCACATTTGAAAGGTAGCACATTTAACAGTCATAGGTTTTTGAAGATCAGTTGAAACTTTGGTATCCTTTCAGGTGGCAAAGGGCAATTCACAATAAGTTTGCCTTTCATCACTCCTCTATATATTGCCTGCACAAGTAACAAATATAGGTCAAGAGCTATGCAATTAAAATGGCGTTATAACACCGATATAACTCTTAACGTGGGTGAGCCGTTACGCTATGACATTATCACATTATGGTATAACAGCTCTGATATAACGACATTATATGACCGTTATTGAGATAATGTTTTTTTTTCAATACTCCCGTTTTAACGTTTTGTTCTAATACATTAAAAAAATCACCTATTTCATTCTTGATTGAAAGAGAACCCTATACTCATAAGAAAGGACTTGAGCTAGCCATCGCCAATCGACAGAGAACCAGACCTCGCCGTTTGACAGAGAACGAGAGTAGAAGGGAAGAAGACGAAGAGTCGATCACACTCTCTGTTGCGATCTCACTCTCATACGAAGGGAATGTGTTTTTATTAATGTTTTTTTTTATTTTTGAATTTAATGTTATGAACATGATTTACTTTTTTGACTCTATAATACATTAATACTTTATGGGAGTATTAAAAATATATTTAAAAAATTATTTCGTTATATACCGTTATATCCCGATATATCCTGTTATAACATATTAACGCTCTTGAACCGTTACGAGTCCATTATCTGTTTTAACTGCATAGGTCAAGAAACATATATTTATAAACCAAAAAAAAAAAAAAACCAAAAAGAGGCATTTGCTAATTATACACCGATAAACTATCTAGATAGAAAATAGTCCCTGTATGAGAACCAACCTTCAAATCATATGCAAATCTAGTAAAATATTAATGCTTTAGGGAAATTTGGTATAAGTCTGTAAATGAACCTCAAAGGAAAAGGACAATAAAAATGGATAGCTAAATGTAGGACACCGCAAAGAATTGCATAAGTCAATCATGGTACCTTTCATCCTCACCACATGTCTTTTTTAATTCTTTAATTGTTGTCATTTACAATTCTGCAAATTGTTTTTGAAGGTTTGCATTTATATTCCTTTATTAATTTTCTGCACTTTACTTGCAATTTTATTTTGTTATTTGTTCAATGTTATTCATTTCCTTCAAGTTTCAAGCATTGTGAATGCACATTAAACAATCCTCTTAGTTGAGGCATTTGAGCTCATAGTCTGGTTCTTTGTGAAGTGAGAAACCTATTGAAATTTTGCTTACATGAATTTCCGGCACACCCTAATAATTTTTGAGTGAACATTTTCATCCAAACAACTTGATCAAGAGTAAGTCTTTGACTTTTGTGTATAGTTATAGCCCAACATAAGATGAGGGTAGTTGAGTTATCCGAATGTTTTTTAATCAATATCTTCTTATGCGTCCAAATTCGTCCTCGCTGATCTCGAGCCTACAAAAATGAACAACGGTGTGCCAGGGACCACCTTTGTGGTGGCCAAAGGCACTCCGATGCTTAAGTTAAGTAATGGTGCAAAAAATAATGAAGACTAGATGTAATTATCAATGTGTATGTGTACATTTCTTCTTCCTTTTTCTCACCTTAAGTAGTGAGTGTTCCCTCCACAACTGTCCATGCTATAGAGGGCGTAATGGAATGAGGAAATATCGCCTAGAATGTTACATGTGCTTGACTGAGTATCTTCGGCACTTGGCTCTGTTTAAGACTCAATGCTTGATTGGGCGAATAACTGATTTATGCTAGTGGATCTCGGGTCTATGACAACTCAAAGATTTGTGTTTAGGTCTTATTGTCCTTGGCCAAGCCCCAAGACCCGTGCCTCTTAGGCTGGCGTGACTTGGGCTTGGGCACCTGACATACGGGTTGAACAACAACTTATCAATGTGTCCGCTGGGACCGCCTTCAAGCTTTTATCGTGTAATTATTGAACTTACGGACTAGGTCTTTGGCTTCTTGCTACATTTTCAGCCAATAGTACCCTAGCATAAGGGCTTTATGAGCTAGTGTCCTTCCTCCGGGGTGGTTCCAGCAAAATCCACATACCAGGGGGTAGCGATTGTTTATTAAAACACAGGACTCAGCTAAGTGGTAACACGATGTATAGAGTCTGACACCTGCCCGATGCTGGAAGGTCGGAAAGAGAAGTGTTATAAGCTTTGAATGGAAGCCCCAGTAAACGACGGCAGTAACTTTAACTGTCCTAAGGTAGCGAAATTCCTTGTCGCATAAGTAGCGACCTGCATGAATGGTGTAACGACTACCCCGCTGTCTCCGACATGGACTCGATTTCTCGGAGAATATAGTCTGCTTTTTTAGGGGTTAGGCATCTGAGCAAGGGGCCAATTGTTGACCTTCTATACAGCCTGTCGTTGAGGAGCATGTACCGTACCGTTCAGGTTTTTAACTTGCGAGCCACTAGCTTATCTGCTGGGAGGACTCCATCTTTTATGTAGCTGATTATAGGGTTCACCCACCTAGCTCCTCGCTTGTGGAAAAGGTTTTGTGGAGCCCTTCTTTTTCTAGGGTCGACTTCTCCTGAAACTCTATGAGTGCGTCGTAGTCGTATTTTGTGGACGAGGCCTTTCCACCATAATCATTGGCTTCTTGGTTGTATGTCTTATATCAGCGACGGAGTAGTATTCTCTTGAACCCTCTTTCGGTGTCCATTGTTTTCCCACAATAGGCCATCATTCGGGGGCCTTTAGCATCAAACTCATCGTTCACCTGACTGATCACCAATTGGGAGTCGCTGAACACCATGATTTCTTCTACTTTGATTCATTTGGCTAGTTTTGCCCGGCTAAGAGGGCCTCGTACACTGCTTCATTGTTTTAAGTGCGAAAGCAAAATTTAATAGCATTATTGAGGGTGAACCCTTTCGGGGTATAAAAGATGATCCCGACTCCGCAACCCTTCACGATGAATGACCTGTCTTATCGCACGATCCATCCTTGTGGAGGTGGCTCGGGGTTCTCGTCTCCTTGCTGGTTCTTCAACTCCAGTTCTCCTGTTCCAATGAACTCGGCTATGAAGTCTGGCATTGTCAGTGCCTTGATGAGAATATCTCAAAACACACCCTAATTCGTGTATAATCCATGTCATATCCTTTTAAATATGCACACGAGCATTTTGGAATGTTAACAGTAGAGCATAACTTTGATGCCAATGCATTTATTGATGGTTGCAAAACATTTTTGCAATTTTCAAAAGTGAATGTTGGGTTGAAGACCACCATAACTCATTAAGAATGTTGGATAGTCTTCTTTCTCAAGCTGAGAACAGACAAGATTCTTACAAATATATATCTACGATACTTAACATGAAATAGAAAAACCAGTTGTCTTAAAATAGTTCACTAAATAGGGAAATCGTTGTTGTTTTGCAAAGGATGTTGAATACATGCAACCTTTATGTTAGTGTGTTTCTTCATGTTTATAAGAGAGAAGACTTGCAAAATATTCGGTTGTAAATAAAAGAACAACAATGTGATTGATGCCAGTATAATATGCCAGCATCGTCACAAGTAGCAGCTATTTTGGTTGGTGCAGAAGATTCGGCTGAAAGAAACGAAAGAGACATCATTGTAGAAATCGGATCAGGTCAACTACTTAACATTTCAGACACCACAAGATTCTATGATCCCTTCCAGTATCCACTATTGCATCTATATAGAACTTTTGGGTGGGACTTAGGAGTATTCACATCGAACAACGAAAGAGTCACGTCTCGAGAATTTTACTTTTATCATCTTCGGGTACAATTAGTACAACTACTACATAATAAATGTAGATATATCATACTATTTTTGTTATTTCATATTTTACTTATTATTTTTTGATAATTTTTCTTTATTATAGATTCAAAGATCGGTTCAGGATCATGGGATCCTTTTCTATCAGATAGGAAGGGTTGTTGCACAAAATGTACTTCTAAGTAATGACCCCATAGATCCAAACAATTATGACTCATTGTTGCTTCAAGGTGGAAGACTATTTTAACAATACGTCGTTGACAATTATGTCAAAATTTCATCACAAAAATTAATATACATTAAAGATCATCAATATACAATAACGGCTGAATTTTATATAACGGGATACGTGATGCAATAATTGCAGGAGAGGCTAAGTAGGTTTGCATAAAAATATTTGAAAATTCTAATTAATAAACTTATATACATTTGGTTACCAAATGATGTAATTTATATGTGTTCACACAAAACATCATGAATCACCATTTCTACCCCCATCTTATATTGGAAATCCGTGTATGCATGAAAGATACAATGAAGCGATGACTTTGGTTCAAAAATATGGAAGGCCATATATATTCTTAACAGTGACTTGCAATCCATATTGGGACGAAATCAAAGATCAACTATTACCTATTCAAGTTGCATCTGATAGGCCTGATCTGATGACAATGATACTTCATACTAAATGCCAAGAGTAAAAAAAAAAAGATTTGTTCAACTAATGGGTATTAGGAAAGGTTGTTGCACGTGTGGATATCGTTGAAATTCAAAACGAGGTTTGCCACATGCTCACATTCTCATTATTCTCAATGAAAATTATAAGTTGCGTACCCCAGATGATTACGACAAAGTTGTTAGAGCAGAAATTCCATATTCAAATATTGAGCATGAGTTATACAATGTCGTCATCAAACACATGATTCATGAACCATGTGGCCACCTCAACCCTAGCTGCATATGCATAAAAAATGGGAGATGCAAAAAAAATTATTTGTAATAGTTTGCCCTAGAAACTACTCAAAACACTGATTCATATTCCATTTACATAAGGCGAGATGATAACAGGTCAGTCACTTTTCGTAGTGGTATTGCCATCGATAACCGTTGGGTTGTTCCATACAATCCATGGTTACTAAAGAAATATAAATATCACATTAACGTTGAGATTTATTCAAGCACCAAGAGCGTGAAATACTTATATAAATGTGTCTATAAGGAACCAGATCGTGTTTCTATGAAAATATCTTTAAGGGTACATACAGAAAATGGTGAAATCAAACAATTCATTGATGCACGCAGAGTATGCCCACAATAAGCTCTATGCAGAATATTTGTATTTTCTTTGAATAAAATTTACCCTACTATTTACACTTTGCAAGTCCATTTGCCAAATATGCATGAAATCGTATTTAATTAAGCTGAGTTTGGAAGAGTTGTACATCACCTATAATGTAGACAAAGTATTTCGCCAACAATGTTATTTATGAAAGTGTCAGAGAATATTTGTATCAAGAATTTCGAGAACATTATAGTGGGATAAAAGTGTTCGGTATTGGTAAAACAAAAAGGAGCAACGTTAGAGTCATTGGCGGGTTGCGTATTGTTTCACCATTAGAAAGTGAACAATATTACCTAAGGATACTTTTGAACTGTGTTAGGGGTACCAATTATTTTGAAAATCTCGTGACAGTTAACTTGATCAAGTATACAACATTCAAGCAGACAACTGAACAATTGAGTCTATTAGAACCTGATTATGCAATACATGATACTCTCTTAGAAGTTGCTTCTACTCAATTTCCTTCGTCATTAATAGGTTGTTCAACATAATATTGGTCTATTTTGATCCAGTCAATGCTCATGAGTTATGGGACGAATTTGATCAATTCATGATTATTGATATTCATTCTTTTAGTCATGAAAATCATGTTATTAATCGTCTCCTTGGAGAATTGAACTCTTTACTAGCTCAACACGAAAAAACTATATTTGATTATGATTGTCAACCATCATTAACAATGATGATGAGTTCCAAAACACGTCCAATCTCCTATTAAAAGATCAAATATTATTTATTCTAGACGAAAATTTTAGTTCAATCGAAAAATTAAACTTCAATCAAAGTTAAGATTTCGACCTCATAATTGATTCAATCACTTGAAAATAAGGTCATGTGTTTTTTGTTGATGAACCTGGAGGAATGGGAAAAAAATTTATACTGTTCACTTTTGGTTACTTTTTGGAATAATGGTTGCATTGCAATTGCAACGACAACTTCGGGTATAATAGTAATAATGATGCCAGCAGGTTGTACATCACATTCGTGTTTCAATATACCTTTGAATTTGAGACCAACTTCATCATGTACTATTCGTAACAAACTAAATTGGTTGAGCTTCTTCGACAAACAAACTATTTATATGGGACGTAGCAACAATGACGCACCGTCATGCCTTTGAAGCTTTGAATTGAACATTCAAAGACATAAATGGAGTTGATTTGCCATTTGGAGGAAAAAAGTCTTTTGTCTTGGGTAGAGATTTTCGTCAGACTTTACGTGTAGTAAAACATGGTACACGAGTAGAAACAATTAACGCTTGCATCATAAATTTATCAATTTGAGAATATGTTAGAGTATTACATTTAAAAAAAAATTGTGCTTGCTCTGTTAGATCCTATTTTCTTAGAGTTTCTACTATGAGTGAGAGACATAGTTGAACCATACATTATAGATGAAATGATACAACAACCTAATGACATTGTCGTGCTGCGGGAAGGTGAACACTCCTTGAAACAGTTGATACATGCAATTTTTCCAAACTTACATCTCAATTATTACGATATAAACCACATCACACAACGAGCTCTAATAACTCCGATAAATGAGTATGTTGATTTACTTAATGAAGAAATGATAAAGGTTTTTCCTGGAGACGAGGTCACCTATTATCATTCAACTAGGTTGATAACGACAATCTTAATTCGTACCAAAAAGAATTATTGAATTCCCTTTGCCTAAGTGGCTTACCTCCTCATAAGCTCACATTAAATAAAGGGGTTCCAATTATGCTTTTGAGAAATTTTGACTAGAAAAATGGATTATGCAATGGGACACGATTATTATCAAGAGGTTTCAAAGGAATGTTATCAATGCAAAAATAGCAATAGGTGACCACTCATTCACTAGGGTATTTATACCTCAAATTTCTTTCAAAACTTCAGAAAACTTAAACTTGCCATTTTTCTTTAAAAGAAAATAATTTCCTATCCGCTTGAGTTTTTCTTTGACAATCAACATATCATAATGTCAAAACAATACCTAATGTGAGAATTTACTTAGTTAACATACCTTCAATCATGGAGAACTCAATGTTGCATTGTTAAGATAGATCTATAAAAATACAACTAAAGTTTTGGTGAAAAGGGGAATTTTCAATGGCTTATCAAAGGTTTATATAAGAAATGTAGTATACAATGATGTGTTTTGATCATGTAGACATATAAGGGGTTCTTTAGGTACTTTTTTTCTTCACCACTTTGCAATTTTATATTCAATGAATTTCACAAACGTGTTTTGCACTGGTTTTAGGATCAACTTAACTTAATATTTGCAACTTAATAGGCAACATATATCTTTATCACTTTTTCATATCACTTTTATTTTTTTAGGCATGATAATAAATCAAAGGATCCATCAAAATCTACTTCTATAACGAGAATTCACCAAATGAAGTGTTTGTGCTTAAATCCATCAAGATTTTGGATTGCCCAAAATACCCCTAAATCTTTCCCTTATTTACATGATTTGCCTATGCACACTACACCATTATTGACAATCTGTAACCACAATTAGCATCATTTTCTTAGTGATACACATTATGTTATATTGTATCATGTACTTTTTTATTCTATTCAAAATTGCCACATTATGAAATTGTCATATGCATATCACGTGTAAGCGTGTGTTACTGATTGGAAAAAAAAAAATTGGGTAAGACTGTTTGGGAGATTTGGGACTCCAAAAACTCAAAAAAAAATTCTCAGCGCGCATAGAAACTATTTGGGAGATGGATAGTCGAACAATTTGAATCAATTTAATGGCTCTGTAGGGTTTACAAGGTGATGTATAGTCTTCTTCACATTTGTACAATTGATGTCTCTCTTATATTTAGCTATCTAATTGATATCAGAAATCGAATCTCAGAGATCTGAGAAACAATCGATCTCTAATATCTCCAGCTCTCCAATCATAATTAGATAATCGCACTTCATCTTCTCCAATCATTCATTCGAGTTTCCAAAAGTAACGGAGCTTGCGAGCGAGCGAGGCCGAGAAGCACATCAAGTAAGGTTAGTACCGTGTTCCTTTCTCTCTGCATAATTTTCTTCTCTTGTTTTGCTACAACTACGCAATAGAGCATCAAATCATGTTTGGTTCATTCGTTCCTTAGCTTGCTTGGTTGCTTATTGTTGTTGTTCTGGCTTTTCATTGATTGTTACTCATCATTGATCGATCGATTGATCCATGTAATATGTTATAAGCGGGTATATGCTTAAAATGATGTTTGACATATTAAGATTTTTGTCAATATATAGAGATTTCGAAACAAAATATGTGAAAATTAACCCTAAAATCTCGTCCTTTGATAGTTGATTGAAGTAAAACAGAACCCCTTGATTTCTCATGTTTTACATTTGATGATGATCATGAGCTTGATCTTTCCAATTGCTCTTGCTGTGATTTCTCTAACTTGTATTATATAACAAATTTATACAATGGGTATGCTTTGTTTTTTATTTTAAGATAAATGTTGGTGATCATGGAGTGATTGGTTTCACTTGAACCATTTGTTTACCCATATCTTGGTGGAGTAATATGTGTTCTTTCATTATGGGTTTGTTTGGGTTACGAGTTTTCTTTTATTGTGCTTAATATTGGGATGTTGGTTTCAGGAGTGTGGTTTGAGATTTGATGTTGAATGACTTATTAAGTAAGAATTTTTAATAGATGGTTTTTGCATATTATTTTTAGTTGAGAGAAATGTTGGCATATTTTCGCATATAATGTCAGTTTAATGCACACCAAGTATATACCAAAATTTTCCAGTTTAATGCACACCAAATTTTATTTTTACTCATAATCAACAACTTGATGGAAAAAAAATCATTATCTCGTTTTATGAGGTCAAAAAGTACACGCCATAAACAGATTTGGATTCAAATCACTTCCACATATCTTGACATTATGTGGTTTAACAACTCTCTATTTCCAGAGAATCACATTGTCTCTACATTGAGTTTAGCTGCAACATTTATGTCTGAACTTCCTTCTTCTTCCGTTACTTTTATTTATGCATAAATTACTGCATGAAAGGTAATGTCAGAAGTTTGCAAATGAGTATTGACATGGTGCATATTCCCCACCAGTTATATTCAAGTGTCATTGATATTAGGCTGGTTGTTCAGCTGTTGTTATATTAAAACCATTTTAAGGCAGCCACTTTGGGATAAAATTATATATTTTATCTATGTATAAAGGTTGTTATATTTTAGGCTACAACACTCTTAACCACATCATCGAGAACTACACCCTTTTTTCGTCTTATAATCTTCGGTGGCTGCAAATGTAGTTACAGATGAACAACTCTTCTTTACCGACCCACCTCCTTCGCCTGCCGCTACTTTGGCTCCCACTCTCCTTCAACCAGGTGTTGTCATCTATGATGGGGTTTGCCATTTCTACCATGCTGGTAATTTCCTATTTCATTGTTTGACGAAATGCTCATATGCCTTTCTTTCATTCTACTGCAAATGAAATCCCAATTACATATATAAGGATTCGTTTTTGGGCATTTTCAGTGATTGGGCATTGGGGGTTTATCAAATAAAAAACACCCTAAGAAGCCATCAGTTCCCTATTGTTAAATGGATGATGGGATTATGTTTTGGTTATAAATCTTAGTAATTTTAAGTTGATGTAGGGGTGAAGAGGGTGATCAAAGCAGACAAGGATAGGAAGAGGGTGCTCTAAGATTTCATTCAGTTAATCAGAGACAAAGAAGTTGAGTGGCCTAGTATGGAGAAACTAAGTTTTTGGAATCTAAACATGATCAACACGACAACACCAATTGTAACATGAAATTCATCACCCACGCAATTCATTGTATTATGGCTTGATTGCTTATAGTGCAGAAGAGACTAAAACCTGTTAAGATTGAAACTTGGAAAGATATGTAAAACCAAACATGTCACACTCGCACTCTCACACTCCATATGACATGATGATCATCACACTCTCGAGTATTGAAACTACCATTGTATACAACACATTGTGCAAAGCTGCTTGTACTTTGCTTTTTGCGCTTGATTTTTTTTTTTCACATTCATTTGTGGTATGGAATGTTTGAATTTTATGTGGATTTCTTTTTTGTTTTTTGGTGCTTTGGGCAAATAATATTGATATGTTTAATTATGAAACGTTGGTTTGGAAATAATGATCAAATTGTCGTGGGATGTTTTTGTTTTTAATGAATAGGAATGTGCAATCAACAATTTATACTATTTATTTTATTTGTTTCCTTGATCACCTTAGTTTGTGAATATTTTTGTTGCAGATTAATTTTGTTTACATGTCATTTATTGAATTGATGTATTGTATTGTGTAGATAGTCGTCGTATGTGAGTAAATAATAGATGGATGAGTCTGATACAATAAGCCCACAATATAGGGCCGGGGTTGATCAATTTTGAAATTTGTAGAGGACAACGGTTGTGGGCAACAACTATTTTATTTGTTGGTTGTTTATCTTCAGGAGGTAAATATGAGACATGACTCATATTTCACAGTTTGTGGTTATGAGATTATTTACAATGACATGTGATACTATTGTCCTATTTGGGAAACGTTATATAGTTCGAGATTTATGGAAATACAGGAACAAGTAAAGAAAATTCAGTTGGACTAGGGAGAGAACACCAGTTATTTATTGGAAGATGATCCTTTAGGGAAGGTGTTTGGTAAATATTTTAGGGGGCATGTTCGTGGTGTTGGATCTAGTGTTTCAAGAACACAGATCGAATCTTCACTTCTTGCATTAATGAAGCTTCAGTTGATTCAGAATGAAAATAATGGTCTTGTTTCTCGAATGACGTCCACGGAATCACATATGGTGACTATGACCACACAGATGCAACAAATGATGGTATGACTATGTTGCATACAACTTTTATTATATTTTTTATTATAAATAATCAGTCTGGAAGATCGCTTATTTTATAAATAAGTTTCATGGCATTCATTGACTTTCAGAAATTTGTACTTGTATGTTGATAGGTTTGTGTATTGCAATCCTTACTGAATAGATACATGGGGATGACCCACCTGTGATTCAAGGAAATGCTACATGCGATATTGCCTCTACATCTAACTCCAATGCTAATATAGACCTAGAAATGTAGAGTTCTTTTTGTGAATTATTGAGCATGGAATATGAAGTAGTAGCATAAGGGAGGGTGGTCATAGATGAGACCCGTGGAGTTTGTCATGGTCAGCAAGTTGAAGAGCTAGAAGACAAAGTCTTGGTTGATTCTATTATGAATAATAATGCATTTTTTTTTTGTACTTGGGAAGACAGGGAGGTGCAACATGCTTGGGAGAGATGGGAAAGGGTGGATATGCAGTGTGGTTGAAGGCAATAATCACATATGCATAGGTTAGTACTTGTTTCAATTTTTCTCGCATATAAATTCAGCTCCAGTATTAAACTCTTTTGAATCATATTAAACTCTTTTTATTTTTCTTTTTGATATAGGTCAAAGAGTTATTTTGGGAAGTACTTAAAGTGTTTTCTTCAGTCACAACGTCAAGAATTTGCAATTGTTTTATACTATTTCCAAGGAACACATGGATTATATTCGAAACACAATGATGCGACACGAAGAGCTATTTAAGGAACATGTCTTTTATTTTGAAACTTTTCTCTTTTCGACGTTTACTTGCTTCCTATTGTAGATTTTCATTTTGTAAATGTATTTCATTTGTATGCAATTGTTTACTTCCTCTTTCTCTTTACTAAGGATGGTGGTAAGTGGTGGTTGGATTTCATTTGATGAAATTAGAAAATTGGTGTTGAATAACCTCAATTTTATGTGATGCGTCAAAAAATCATCCTACCTGTGAGTTTGACCTTCAAAACAAATGTTAGACTGCTAATGACCACCTTTTTGGTGGTCGAAGGCACTCTGATGCTTAAGTCAGCGACTCGGTTTGAAGAAGGAAGTAAATCTGGACAAAACTCAGTTAAAGTTGCATATATGTGTCGAATGTTCCATTTACCTTTTATAATGATTGCGGTTAATTCTCTACGTGACTTAAGCATGTGAGGTGTACGGAAATAGATGTTTCTCATAACAGTCACCTCCTTGATGGAGATGCGTCTGTGGAGACGTAACTCCCTCTACGACTCTTTTTGGTGCAACGTTCGTCTTCTTTATGAGAGAACTCGTGTCGGGCCCAGTTTTGGGTTTTGGTTTGTCTGCACCCGGATTCGGGCTTTGATTATATATTCTTATAGTGGGCCTCGTCTGGGTCTCTGTGGTTGGCTTTATTCTTTTTAGGTTTTACAAGCTGGTCCAGTAAATGAGATGTCATATCTTCGTGATGGGTGTTCTCTTCCACGTGTATGACCGTGATGGCCGGTCCATTTTGATGTATCATCAGCTACTCCCCCTTTAGTTAATGGGTATTTAGTGCTCTTGTTATTTGTTGTTGCTGTCGTCTTTTCGATGTTCCGTTCGCCTGCTCGTTTTAGCATGATTTCTGGGATTTTGTGTGACTGTCATATCTTGCACGTTTTCCCAAGAGCAGACCTTTCGCTGCTCGTCCTTATAAAATGAGGAGTTTGAGTGTGTTTTACTTTATTTTGTACTTCCTCATTTTCTAGTTGTTGATTCCTTGATTCCCCCACGTTTGTTCTACAGTCATGTCTAACTTTAAGGTTTTGAGCAATGATGTTCTTAATGCTTGTGAAGTTTTTTTTTGTCTAAGTGGGCAACGCATGCGACTCTAGATAGCATCCATTGTGATTACTCGTTGCTGGCTGATCTGAAAATCGTTCTCCTCGAAGAGGGTGACAGTCATTTTCGTCCAAAACATTGGTACATCACTTTGTATCCTAGTATGTTCCACTTTGGTTTTAGGCTTCTAGCTCCTGCAATCATCAGAGAGTAATTGGATTTGGTTGGCATCGCTCCGACCCAACTGGTTCCTAAAAGTTGGAAGGTGATGATTTCAACTTTAGCAAGGGCTATCGCGACTCTATCCCTATGAACGCCCGGGTTTTGCATTATTTGGTGGGGTTTAGCGTAAACACCAATCGCACATGTTGCCTTCACTCTCCTTCTTCTTTCAAGGACCTACGAGATGAATATGGGGGTTGGTCAAGGTCTTGGTTCTACGTGTCCCTTTCTTCCAATTACTTTAGGTTTCACGAAAATAAGATTTTGTGTTCATTTCGGGAGCCTCAGAGAGTCGAGTTGTCGTTTCCTTGGGAAGATCATGATTTCTACAATTAATTTTGCAACCTTCCCCGAGTCTCAGTGGAAAATTGTCTCACTATAGATGTCATTATCCGTAGTGGCTTATATTTATCGGGTGAAGTTGGTCGCGCTTTGGAAGTGACTATTGTGCGCATTGACGATGTGGACGTCGACCGCCAAGAGGGTTATGTTGATGAGCGTGTAAGTCGAGTTACTTAAGTCGCTGCCTGAGGTTCTAGGAGTACCGACTCGATTGTTAGGAAAAAGAAAGTTCCTAGGCCTCCCAGTCCTTCCAAGATGTTGGCTATCAGTTTCGGCCATGTGTTGAAGAGGGAGAAGCTTGCTTCCTCGGTTATTGACGCTGCTAGGGCTCCCTCTCATCTTGCATCTATTCGAAAAGGAGGTCATGGTTCGGAGGATGATTCTTCTGCTCGAGAGGATGAGGAGGTAAACCAAGTTCTAGATGACCACGAGAAAAATTTTGTAGCTTCTTAAGGTTTGCCCGCCTCCGTCGGCCTGACAATTGATGACTCGCGCATTATTGAAAATCAAATGTTTTAGCTTGGTCTTTGGCAATCGGAGAATCCAAAGGGTACTAAGACCTTGGATGACTTTGAGTACGATCCGACAATGGAGGATCGAGTTATTGCCTGAGCTCAAGACTTCAAGCTTACTGTTTCTTCTGTCGTGGTCGGGACCTCTGGATCGCCTGCTATTCCCTCTGTGTCCCATCCTGCTTCGAATGTGCTCGGGGAGATCTTCTGGCCTTTCGAGGTTGATGTACATGACAATGCTTGCAATCTCGTTGGCAGTTGGCTAATACTGCTCTTATGCCCTTACGCCTGCCACATCATCATATTGACGAGGGTCTCCAATACCAGAGTTGTCATCTGTTATTGAAAGGCTGAAGGCGGCAAAGGCCATAAATTGGAAAATAGTGGTTGATGGTTGCCACAATTTCTTGGATTTCCTGGAGACGCAAGGTTTAGGTAGGTTCAAAAATCGTTGCTTTGCTGAGCAAGAATTCGATGACGTCGAAGAAGTCGTTTCAGATTCACTGGGTGATCCGGTTGTCGGAGAACCTTCTGAGCCCATACTGTCTGGAGATGCTATTGATATCAATGCTTTTTGTAATCTCCTTTTTAGAAGATCAATGGAAATTTTATATTTCGCATTTGTTGTGTCCAGTATGTCTAGTTTATCAGCTTTTTATTTACGACATTCTTGGCAGGTTTCTGACTCGTTCGTCCAGATTTTCACGAATAGCTTCGATGTTCAACATTCTAGTCGTGTATAAGCTTTTGTTTACGGAATTCGATTCTATATTCGAATTACCATGTCGTACATTACAGTCGACGAGAAAAAGTTTGGCTCTAATCTCCTGGTACTTTATTATTTCGTGGTTGATCAAGCCAGAAGTTTTTGTTCTTATGTCCGACTCGTTCATCCGGTACATATATTTGTTTTTGCTGGATACTCTAGCCGTGTCGAGTATTTTCACGAGTTGGATTTTTAATCCGACTTCCTTGTCCTAGTTAAGTTCTTGTCGTTTTGAATTTGGGAACGAAAGATTTTATTGATAATATCTTTTCAAGTGCTTTACATTCCATGTTCGAAGTAGTATTTCGCCCTGTTTGTTCTCCAACTAGTATGTTCCTGGTTTGTTGATTTTTATTACTCGGTACGGTTCTTCCCAGTTTGGGTTTAGCTTGCCCGCGTCAGGTTACTTTGTGTTGAGTTGGAAATTTTGTAGTACCCAGTCTCCAATGTTAAAAGTGCGGATTCACACCTTCTTATTGTAATATCTTGCCATACGATGTTGGTCGGTTGTTGTTTTGATGGAGGCTGCTTCTCGCTACTCTTTTAGGAAGTCCAGTCTGACTCTCAGTGCTTCAATATTATCCTCGGCGCAGAACTCTTCGGCTTGGAATGTTGGCATTCCGATCTCCACGGATATCATTGCTTCGGACCCGCACGCAAGGGCAAAAGGTGTTTCTCCTATCGGAGTTCGTTTTGTTGTTCTGTATGCCCAAAGAACGCCAGGTAACTCGGATGTCCACAATCTTTTTGCTGCCTTGAGTCTTCTTTTGATTGCTTCCAAGATTGTCCTGTTGGTGACCTTGGTTTGTCCGTTTGCCTGCAGATGAGTGGGTGCAGAAAATTGTTGTTGGATATTTAGGTTTTTGCCAATTCCTTAACCTTTTTGCATTTGAACTGCTTCCCGTTGTTTGTGACGATTACCCTTGGAATCCCGAATTTGCGTATAATGTCTTTCCAAAGAAACTTATCGACTTGGGCTTCTCGTATCTTCATGAGGGGCTCTACTTCTACCCACTTGGTACTAGTCTACTTCTACAAGGAGGAATTTCTTCTTGTTGGATGATGTTCATTCTCCATTGTGCGAACGACCAAGGGCTCCTCATCGGGATCAGGTTTTGTCCCGGCATGTGAGTGTACAGGGAAAATCTTTGGCATTTGTCGCACTTGTGAACGAGTTTTTGAGCATTTGTTTGCATCGTTGGTCAGTATGGGTCAACATTCTTCCCCCTAGATGATTTTTGCACGTGCCGTGGTGGATTTCTTGAAAAAACGTATTCAACATCTTCTAGTGAAAGGCACTTTAGCAACGGGCTCGTGGCAGACCTTCTATAGAGATTTTCATTGATCATTGTGTATCTTGCTGCCCGATTTCATAATTTTCTTACTTCCATCTTATGTGCTGGGAGTTCTCCGTTTGATATATACGCCAAGATTGGAATTGTCCAATTGTTTTCTTGATTCGCGACGCATGCTTCTTCCACTTGATTTTCAAGTATGGAGCTTCCTTGTGTAATTACGAGTGGGTTATCATTGTCCTTAGTTGTCGATGCCTCATTTGCTAGTTCGTAAGCTCTTTTGTTTTCTGCCCTTGCGCACCGCTGAATGGTGGCATTCCAGAAGCCTTCTATTAGCTCTGTGATTTTTTGGTGGTAGGCTTTCATTCTGGTGTCTTTAACTTGAAATTCGTTGTTTAGTTGATTGACCGCCAGTTTGGAATCATTAAAGATACTAATGTCTTTTATTCCCAAGTGTTTTGCTAATTGTAGCCCTCACTACCTCTTTGGTTGACCATGTACCCGAGGAACTTCTCTGACTCTACTCCAAAGGTGCACTTCTCCGGGTTCATCTTTATTTTATACTTTCACAGTTGGTGAAAAGCCTATTCAAGATCTGTGACGTGGTCTGCTAGGCGTGAGCTTTTGACAAGCATGTTGTTGATATAAACTTCCATTGTTTTGCTGATTTTATCTTTGAACATATGTTCACCAGCCGTTGGTACGCCGCTCCCGCGTTCTTTAATTCAAAGGGCATTACCCGGTAACAATGTCCCTCTTTGCGTTATGAAATATTTTTTTCTTAATCGGAAGGGTACATCTGTATCTGATTATACTCGGAGTATGCATCCATAAAGCTCAGCATTTCGTGCCTGACAGTTGCATCTACTATGTGATCTATTCGCGGAAGTGAAAAAGTGTCTTTCGGGCATGCTATATCGGTGTAGTCCACGCATACCTTCCACTTGTCATTCTTGTTTTTTACTAGCACCATGTTCGCCGACCAGTCCGGGTAGTGAGCTTCTCTTATCATCCCCGCACTGAGTAGTCGGTGCACTTCCTCGTTTATTGCCTGATTACGTTTCGACGTCACCGACCTTCTTTTTTGTCGAATCGGCTTCTTGTCTGAGTTCACTTGTAGTTTGTGAGAGATGATGGTTGGGTCTATCCTTACCATGTATTTCATTATCCATGCAAAAACATCTTGGTTATCTTAAAGTAACTGGATCAGTTCCTTGGTGAGTTCGAATGAATCTTCGTGCCAATTCGGGTTGTTTTTTTTGCTTCGTTGTCTAGGTAGACTACTATCGTTTCTTTTTCAGTTGTCCAGTATTAGGTCGATCTCGAGGCCTGGTTGGAGCAGTATTATCGTCTGGAAAGTCCGAACTCTTCTCACCGGGTTGTTGTGAAGGCTCATTCGGTTGTTGTAGTAATTTCTATTTATGGGAAGTCTTATCGTTGCGAAATGACACTCACAGGCTGTTGGTTGATCACCTTTGATTCTCCCAATATCGTTGTTGGTATGGTACTTTAAGCATTGATGCATAGTGGAAGAGACAATGCCCATTTTGTGTATCCAGGGTCTCCCAAGTAGCATGTTGTACGCAGCAGGAGCATCAACGAGAAGGAAGTTTGTCAATAATACTCATTGCTTTTCTGGTTCTCCTGCTTCGACTAGTAGTTGAATCATCCCCAGCGAACGACATTGTTCCCCGCTAAAACAGATGTTAGACTGCCAATGACCACCTTTTTGGTGGCCGAAGGCACTCCGATACTTAAGTCATCAATTTTGTTTGAAGAAGGAAGTAAATTTGGACAAAACTCAATTAAAGTTGCATACCTATGTCAAATGTTTCCTTTACCTTTTATAATGGTCGCGATTAATTCTCTGCGTGACTTAAGCATGTGAGGCGCAACGGAATGAGATGTTTCTCGTAACAGTCTCCTCCTTTATGGAGACGTTCATTTTCTTTATGAGAGAACTCATGCCAGACCTGGATTTGGGCTTTGGTTCGACTGGATCCGGATTCGAGCTTTGATTATATCTTCTTATAGTAGGTCTCATCTAGGCATTTGTGATTGGCTTTATGCTTCTTGGGTTTTACAAGCTAGCCCATTAGATAGGATGTCATATCCTTATGATGTGTGTTCTCTGCCATGTGTATGGTCGTGATGACCGATCTATTTTAATGTATCATCATTATGCCTTTACCTAGATGTTGTTTGAAGAAACTGAAAATAGGTGTGTTAATAAATTTTGTAATTTCATATTTACATAATTCCTGTTACGTCTAGTTTTCCCTCATTTACTAAAAAAAGAAAATCTCCTCCCACTTCATATCTATCTATCATCATCATTATCACACAAAAGCCCATATTTTAAGTTGAAAATTAGGCCTCACCAAATGATATACATTTTTCAAGACGTGGCGAAGAAGAAAAATGTGAAATGGGCTCATAACTAAATGGATCTATTGTCTTTTATGGCCCATTGGAGCTGTTAGGTTTCAAACCTAAGTTGAATCTCATTGGGTTTTTCCTTAAAAAAAATTATTACTAATGACCTAAAATTAGTATAATGTTTTGTTAGTCATCTACTTTTCTAACTAGAAGGGCGCCTTTGAATAATACCCTTTTTTTGCATAATTACTGATGATACATCAAATAAGACTGACATCTCGGTTGTACACATGGCAGAGATCATCCAGCACGAGGATCAAGTATTCCAAAACCAAGCCAATTCATAAAGCCCAAAGAAGACAAATTCAGTCATAAAAGCCCAAATAGGGTCCGTAAGAAGAAATCATAATCAGAAGCCCAGATCCAGGCCCAATAAAGTTCTTCCTCAAGAGGGAGGAACATCACATAGAAAAAGAGTCGTGGAGAGAGTTACCCCTCCATGGACGTATCCTCATAAAGGAGGAGATTGTTACAGAGAATGTCTATCTTCGTTGCGCCTCACATGCTTAAGTCACACAGGAAATTAACAGAGACCATTATAAAAAGTAAAGGGAACATTCGACAAAGGTATGCAATTTTATTTGAGTTATGTCCAGTTTTATCTCCATCTCCAACTGAGTTACTGACTTAAGCATCGGAGTGCCTTTGACCACCAAAAAGGTGGTATTTAGTAATCTAACATTTGTTTTGCAGGTTTTACTTATGGGATATTGGATCTTGGACTCATCAACTTGGCGAAGTCAGTGGGGAACGACAAGTTTTCCTTTTAAGAAGAAAATCTATAGCAACAAAATTTTCTTAGTTTTGATCGATGACTAAAAGAGCCCTGAGAACAAATGACACATTCTACATACCCTCAACCCGACAACAATCAAAACAATCTTCCCACCGGAGAAACTGCGCCACCAATAGCACACACCTCAAGCCCATCGACGAACATCGGGTCGGTCATGCCTGACAACAGAAAACTGCAACACGAAGAGACTCAAACATCTCAGATGCCTAGAGGCGCCACCATGGACCCTTGTGTAGACTTACTCATGGACCAGATAGACCATATGATCAAAATGGTCGAAAAACTCACCTAAGAGTGTGTTCAATCCGCCAACCCCGTCCAAGCAACGCCCAACAAACCCGGGTAACGGACTTCCTATAGAACTACAATACGTAAATTTTGAAAGCAGCAAACCATTTCAAGTTGGGACCCCCAGAGCGGTGAGACCCTTTCTGAAATCTCATTCAGGATCGGAGTCACAAATCTCAATGTATTGTATGAACTAAACAAACCACCATTCTCCGATGCACTCATGGTGACTCCTATGCCAAAGAAGTTCACCCCACCAAAGTTTGAAACGTACAATGGTACCACTGACTTGACAGACCACGTGCGACACTTTCACCACATGATGTCGTTAAAGGAGAACACATAATCCATCTTATGCAAAACATTTCCAACAAGTCTCACCTCCACAACAATGAACTGGTTCAATAGCCTAACACCAATGTCTATAGACTCATTCCAGGCGCTGGCTATCGCCTTCATTACGAGGTTCATCGACAGTCAACGGATGAGGAAAATGCCACATTACTTGCTCCACATCAAACATAAGCCCGGGGAGACAATAAGGGAGTATGTTACTCATTTTACTAACGAATTAACCATGATCAACGGATGCAACAACGACAAGGCTACCGCTACTTTCATCGCCGGACTGAAAGATGACTTTTTTTATGCTTTGTACCTGGAATCCCCGAAGAACATGGTGATTCTATTGAAAACTAGTCAGAAGCACATCACTCTTGAGGAGATAATAGCCGCCAGGAAAAAAATGAATTCGAAAGGGAAGCCCATTCAAAAAGGCGAGAAGACTGAAAGAAAAGAGAAACAACAGACCTCGAGAGGAAAATCTTCAGTCAAATAAGCACCGAACTAATAGGAGGCCAGAATTTAGCCAGCAGGAACCTGGAAAATCGCATTCAATGAGGCCCAGACATGAGCGAGTGGCAAGTGTGACAAAAAACACATACAAACCATATACGACCTTGAAGACCAGCCGATCGAACATACTGAAACACGTGACGAAATGGGAAGATGTCAATTGGCCACTCAAGATGAGAGGAGACCCTGAGGGGCGAGACAAGAGCAAATACTGCTCTTTCTAGAAGGATCACGGACACGACACTGAAGACTGCTACAACCTGAAGAATGAAATCAAACACTGGGTTCAAAGAGACGACTCAACGAGTTCATCGGGTTACCTGATAAACATTCCAAATGGAAAGATAAGGCGGGCATCACCACGGGATCAAAGGAACAACCCAAAGAGCTGATATACGCCTTACATTGTGTAGTCGGAGAAAATGACTATTCGAGCTCACCGAAAAGGCAACTGGTAACATCTCCCACTCGAGCTGATCTATATAAAACCAGTAGCAACAACATTGTCAAACGAGACCAGATAAATCGATACAGCAACTCAAATGAGGAGCGCAGTGAAAATTGACAATTGAAATGGGGGCCTAACAACAAACAAAATCCGAAAAAGCTTAACAACTTGACCATTATCTACAACAAGGCCAACAACGCCTCCTACATTACTGACAATGAAGACAATGCAAACAAATTATACGAATCGACGAACGAAGCCTTGGCAGCAGGTACTGATGTGAGCATGATTGGACAATTTATGACTAATTATATTTTGCCCGTCCGAACCAACCTGTCAATGGCACACACCCAGTGATCCAAGGAGCATTCCGAGTTCATTAGCTACCTCACGACAACAATACATGAACAACAAAACTACAGAGAATCATGGAAGAAGAAGTTACAACGAAAACATTAAGACCACTCAAGGCAGAACAAATCAAGCAACAGTCATAAAGATATAAAGCAGACTCTGCAACATAACTTTATGAGAAGGGAATGACTACCACTACTATAGATTGTTAAACACCCGAAATAGGGTTATCAATAAAATTCCGAGTTCAAAACTCTCCATCTTACGCCCGAAATTGCGGTATCAAAGCCAGACAGTGAAAAACAATCGATATATCAAACCATAAACAAAAGGTCGGGACGTATGAGTCAGACACCAAAACTTTTGGTCTGATCAACCAAGAAGTAAAAGTTGGAACGAACAAGTCAACTTATTCAAACAAACTTCGAGTTGACTAATACGTTAGACCAACGAAGTAACATATGGGACGAACTAGTCAACTTATTCAATTAAACTTCGAGTCGACTGATACGTCAAACCAACGAAGTAAAAGTTGGGACGAACTAATTAACTTGTTCAAATAAACTTCGAGTCGACTGATACGACAAACGAACGAAGTAAAAGTTGGACGAACAAGTCAACTCGTTCAAATAAATTTTGAGTCAACTAACATATCGGACCAACGAAGCAAAAATGAACAAGTCAACATACCTGGAAAAACCGCGGGTCAGTCAACGCGTCAGATCAACGAGGCAAGGACGAACAAGTCAACTTATTCAACCCAATATATCGGATCAAGAAATCCAGACACACAAGTCAAATGTAGTCGTAAAGGCCCTCTGGCTGATCAAAATATCAGACTAAGAAGCGAAAGCTGGAGACACACAATACGACTTACTTCGACAATCACAAAGGACCTAAAAGTAAAAAGGTATGAATCAATTCACTCACAACACCAGCCAATACTACAGAACACCTTGGCGTGCGAATAATTGAGGATCGGAATGAGAAAAATGCCTCGATTGACAAAAACAAAGAAAGAAAAACTTCGGATGGTTGACAAGCAAACACAAAACAAAAATACAGATAAGCCTAAATCTCCAATACTTACTGATATACTACAAACGACTTGGTGAGGGGAACACACGTATCATGTACAATGAGTCAAAACACATGACCCAAAACAAGTCACGACTTCAAAGAAAAAGCATGCAAAATGAAAATTAAATAAAAGGCAATACAATATTGTAAAAAATAAAAGTTTCTCATTCATAAAATCACTCCGTTGCATCCGGAGAAGAAGATTGTACATCCGTGGAAGGAGATTGAGAATAAAATAGAAAATTTGGAGAAGATACGATAGAACTGGCAAAAGCATCTGATGGAAGAGAAACAACAACACCAATGGGAGGAGGAGACATGGTTCTTTCCTCAACAGCAGAAGCAAGTGAGGGTGCCTGGTCTGAAGAGGGAGGAAACAAGGTTTTCCCTTCACCTATAGGATCGCTTGGGAGAACATGAATACCTTCCTCAACATCTTCATCTTTGAAGACTTGATCAACCAAGTGACGATACTCAGATAAATCGACGCCAAGCTCCTCAATATAGTAAAAAAGCTCGACTCGTCCATCAATAATGACAGATTGCTCAACTACAAAATGCAGAACCTCATCATGGCCAGCTTTCTCAACATACAGCTCCATTTCCAACTTGTCCAATCGTGCACTAGCCTTGTCCAAATTGGCCGTCAAAGTCTCAAACTCCGCATAAGACTTATCTCGCACAACTTCTACTTCCCTTAAATAGACCAAAGCAGCCTCTGTTGCCCTCTCCTGCTCCATGCACTACGCCTTCATCTCGTCAAACTGACGAAGGACGTGAGAAAACACTAACAACAGTGTCGCTAACTTCTCTCAAGAGCATCCACCTAGCCACGACCAGCCCTGTACTCCGATCCCATCACCTTTGCATAAGTAAGGTGATTCATCCCATCCATTATTTGCTTAAAACCATAATCGAGAATGGTGCTAGAACCCAACACTTCCATCGAAGGTCATTCCACCGCTCGCCTGTGCCATTCATTGGTCAACCTATGTGCACCATCCTGCACGTCAAGATGAGTAAACCAATAGAACTTTCCATCCAATTTGATACGGATGTCCTCCGGGTTGGGCTCCTTCCAACTAATCAGTGGATGGAGGATGCGGGGATCTGGAAGCACAGAGGAACCACCCCCAACAGCCAAAAGAGTGGGAGAAACGATAGTAATAACAGAAAATCGACTTTTGTCTTCTCGCTGCAAAGTGGTCGCAACAGGAGCAAAATGAGTAGTGGTAGCGACAGGAGCAGAAGAATTCGGACGAGCGGGGAAAGAAACTAAGAACCCCATCATCGACATGAATGAAATGAGATCGAGGAGGAAAAACCTCAAAATTCTGACCATGGTCATCAACCTTCGTAGACTGCTCCACAGTTAGCTGGATCATTTTGTCATCGATAGCTCGAGGGTCATCGTTAGACCATTCAGCAACATCGGGAACACCATAAGTGGAAAGAAGCATTTTTTCATTATCATCCAACATACGAGTAATCTCCTTCTCACTCCTCTCCAGCACCAAGTTCATCTCCTCAACCTCCTGAAAAGATAAGTGATCATCTTTTACAACCTCCTTACCAAAATAACTCGGACGAGGTACAGTCCGAGCAGCACCACGAGTAGAAAGTCGTCTCTTTTTTGGAACACGATCGAGATTTATCACCAATTGCTTCGATGTGCTAGCAGGCCTCGGGAGCTTTCTCTTCCTGGAAGTCAAGCCAGCAACACTGATGCTAGCAGGAGCATCGAGATCTGTAACGTGTCTACCCGAACTCACTTCTCAATCAATGCTAGCATCACTAACACCAGCAGGAGCAACAAGAGCAGCGATTTCCTCGGCATAGGATTCAGTGAGCAAATTTTGTTCCACCTAATTCATAATGTACAAGCCACTATGTTCCAAAATATCCTCAGAGAGAAATGCCTTCACGGCAAAACACATGAAGCTTTAAGAATTAGTCACTGATCTTTCGTAGTTAACTACAGATCCTTACGTTTGTAAGAGACTCGGAATGATCGCACAATCGGACGACCTCGCAATTTGAAGTAGCCAGAGCTGACAGAAGCATAAAACCAAAAGCTCGACCAATCTTTGATATCATCATTGAGCTTCCCAAAATAGACAGGAGAATGGAGAAAGCAAATGTCCTTGGTCACCAGTATGCCAACCACCGAATGCGGAATCCTAACAGTCAAGAGAATGCAAGAGAGAATGACCCTCGCATAAGTAGAAACCATAACCCTCCAACCATCAGGACCCATTTGAGCAGGAAGAATGCCCAAAATTTTCAGATATTCCCAAAACAACTCTAGAATTGGGAATCGAATGCCCAAAAAGACCTCGTAGCAAACGCCTCACCGTTTAGAATACCACCAGCAGACATCGTTAAGGAATGGAATACCAAGGAAAATGAAGAAGGAGAAAGAAAAATAAACCCTGATCTCAAAAATAGCGTAAAGAGATAAACAAATCAACCATGCCTCATTTTAAATAGTCGAGCAATGAAGAGACTGCTCGTAGGATGACGTGCGGGATATGATGATTGCATGAAATCCCAAAATACGCGCGAAAAACGAACGAACAAACAAGAAATCAGGATGTCAACTCTCTAAGAGCTGCTAACAGTATTAAATGCAAGACAATGATGAAGTCAAAAGTCCAACCGTCACCAAGTTAGTGGCCATGTCAGCATACCCACTAACTAAAGGGGGGAGTAGCTGATGATACATCAAATAAGATCGACTTTTTGGATGTACATGTGGCAGAGATCATCCAACTTGAATATCAAGTATCCCAAAACCAGGTCAATTCATAAAGCCCAAAGAAGACGAATTCAGTCATAAAGCCCAAACAAAGCCCGTCAGAATAAATCATAATTAGAGGCCCATATCTAGGCTCGATAAAGTTCTTCCTCAAGAGGGAGGAACGTTACATAGAAAAAGAGTCGTGGAGGGAGTTACGCCTCCACGGACGTATCCTCATAAAAAGGAGACTGTTATATAGAGCGTCTCCCCTCATTGCGCCTCACATGTTTAAGTCACGCAGGGAATTAATAGGGCCATTACAAAAGGTAAAGGGAACATTCGACAAAGGTTCGCAATTTTAACTGAGTTCTGTCCAGTTTTATTTTCATCTCCAATTGAGTTACTGACTTAAGCATCGGAGTGCCTTCCGCCACAAAAAAATGATCTTTGGCAATCTAACATTTGTTTTGCAAGTTTTACTTATTGGTGATTGGATCTTAGACGCGTCAATTACAAAAGAACCATAACACATGTGAACATGACTATTTTGTAATAAGAGGGATAATGGGGTTTGTTTCCTTAACCGCCCAACTGAGCTTCATTAAATAAATCTTACAAAGTTTCAAATATAACAAACATGATAGAAACTACTGAAAGCACGACATAATACCTGTGTGATAGATACGAGTGCACACTACTTGAAAAATGTGGTCGTGGCACGGCTCATAGCAATAACAAAAACTCTCCTCAATTTAGAAACTAAGAGGGGTGTATTGTATATGGATTCTTATGGAATTGATAAATAATTTGAAAAGTCCACGGACTCTTTAAATTGTCCACAGACTCTTTAAATTGTCCACGGACTTCTGCTGATTTCTTAAATCCATAGACTTTTGCTACAGACTTTCTAGATATTTATGAAAATCCACGGACTTTGTATGAACGACTTTTACATATTTCTAATTATTTGCAAGATAAAAAAGAAGTTGGTAAATAGTGATGAAACAAATTTCCTGGTCGCATAAGTTATCTTTTGAAGTGGAAGGGGTTAAGGGATAAGGAAAAAAAAAGTGCAGCTCACTCAAATTTCCATTCACTACTAAACTCTTCATTGCACAAGTTATCTTTCTCCTGGTCGCATCAAGTTGATGAAGGCTTTTGCTATTGGTACTTCCACCACTTTTATTCCAAACGGTTACAAATTTACAAAATGATATTAACTTCTACAAAACTTTCACAAAAGTAACTTTCTTAGAGCCCCTGGGAACTTGGTTTTGACTGCTTGAAGAGTTGAAGATACGTTTTAGTTTTGTTCCTCACATAAACAATTTGCTAAGAATAAGTCTAGCTAGCCTTGTTCGCCAATCTTTTTTGGCATTTTTTTGGTATTTTTACACTTTATACCATTTCTCTTTAAAACACAACCACAAACACTATCTATAGAAGGGATAGAAGTGTAAAAAAATCCAAAAAATGCCAAGAAAATGCTAGCAAACAAGGCTGGCTAGAATTGTTGATTTGCTAAACATAAAAGTCTTGGTGTAACCGAGTTCACATTTGTGAACCTCTCTAGTTCTCAACATTTGGGTGGTTGTTTTAGCTGTTTCACGAAATCAAAGAGCTAATTCCAGGAATTTCTTGAGTGAGGCAATCTGTAGTGCCCGATTAACTTAAAACTTTGATCATCTGATCTAAGCCTGAATTCAAGAAAGAAGACTACACCCATGCATTGTTAGACATGAATCAATGTTGCAGTTTAAAGAAGTACGTGGAAGAAAAACATCATTTATTGAATCAAAGTGCAGATACATAATCAGTACATACTCGATCCCCCAAGTCCCGACAATACAACTTGTAAAGATAAGGAACCTGCACTATTTTGTGCAGTTGATAACTTCTGAATCAACTTTGCAACTTCAAGGACACAAGGGATACATCATCAAGATTACTAGTACCAGTATTACAGACGTAATAGTTCTCTACTTATTCCCTAAGCCAAAGTCGTCCCTAACTTCTTGTCTTGCTCTATGCAAATAATGGATAGCTTCATCAATTAAGAATCCCCTACAATCACTTGCATAATGGTGCTTTTTCCTCTTTTAAACTTGGATTTGAATAGACCATCTGTAAATCTCTTCCTCTGGAACAAGGATAGTGAAGGTTAATAGTCCATTGCCTGTATTGTAGTTGAAGTCTGTGACATAGTCATCTACAGTGCATTTCAAAGGCTTCTGAGATGAGTATGCACCAAAATGACCACATCCCCGGGTTTTGAGAGCTATTGTTGCACTGGGTGGTCAGCTTTCACTGAGTGAAGTTGACACTTCAAAGGAGTCTTCACCATCAAACAACTCTTTGTTTCCTGTATCCAAATGGATGTTGAATTGCTCCACAGCCCCACTGGAGTTAAACATATCGAGCACACCTATTAGGGCAACTATAGACCCTAATTTAATCCAAACCCTAACTCAAAATCATCAACGATGCAACTATGAACACTTATGCAAAGATAGAAAAAGAATCGAGAAAACAAGAGGATGAGAACCAACCTCTTCGCGGTTGGCACTAGGAAGAACTTTGGGAGACTTTTTTTCACGTTGAAATCTTTGATATGGAGGCTGACAAACTATTGAACTTTGTTATTTATACTTAACACTACAAAGTCCATGAGAATCCATGATTTTCCAAATCCATAAATATGAATGATATTTTGAATACCCTAAAACTTTTGTGGACTTTCTGAAATCCATATTGAATACCCCTAGACTTTTGTGGACTTTTTAAAATCCAAATTGAATATACTTAAATTTTTAGAATCCATGAAATTTATTAAATTGCCCACAAAACCCAAATATAATACACCCCCCTAAGCTCAAAGTGGAAGCCCACACTTTTCCTGCTCTTCAGATTCTTCCTAAAAAAAAAAAAAAATTAGTGAACATTCGAGAATAAATCTCCCGTTTTTTAACCCCTCCAATCCCCTTTCTTCGCGGCGTCATTCCTCCACTTACACTAAAAAATTCTTTTCTCTTCAACTGCTCTTCTTCTTCAATCTTCAATGGCGAAATACGGGGAAGGCGACAAGCGATGGATCGTCGAAGAAAGACCAGACGGAGCGAACGTGCACAACTAGCACTGGGCAGAGACCAACTGCCTCGAGTGGTCTCGCAATCTCCTCTCCAAACTCCTCTCGGATCTCACCATCCTCAACGGGGAAGGCGACCTTTACATCAAGACCGAATCGGTGGACAAGGTGGAAGGTGAAGCGTATGTCACGTTTGTGACTTGGATCCAAAACAGAACAGAGAAAAAATGGAAGAAGTTGAGAATGGAAGAAGAAAACATAATTCTTATAGACTAGAACAACAGAGAATGACCTCTCTCTTTGGGTGAACTCAACCCAACAGAGCCTTACAACCAAATTCTTCTCTGCCTTCTCTATTACAGAGCAGCTCCTCTTATACTACATTTGTAACAGACTTTGTAACAGAATTTCAAAAGGACAAATCCCAAGCTTACATGTGTTTGCTTGTGAGCCTTTTATTTGTAACTGAAAATAGCAAAAGACCTAACTACCCTTACTTCTACTTTGAATTTGAATTTGGCGCAATATTTTTGGCGCTCTTTTTTTCAGCTTCACATTTCAACTCTTCTTAGCTTCCAAAACCCAATCAATTTGCTTGAGGACGTGACAATGCCCACCCCTTAAGATAAAACCTTGTCCTCAAGGTTTGAAGGAGGGAAACATAGCCTGGATATGCGGCCAATCTTCCCAAGTGGCATCCTTCGGAGAAGAGTTAGACCACTGTATCAGCACCTGTGTGACACTTTTATTATGGCGGGGAACCAATCTGCGGGCCAAGATAGCCGTAGGTGCTGCCCGAAAATTTCCAGAGTTATCTACCAAGGGAAGCAAGGGTGTAGGAATTACTTGAGAACCCAGCTTCTTCTTTAATTGGGACACATGGAACACCGGGTGAATTTTGGACCGATGAGGTAATTCCAGCTTGTAGGCTACTGCACCAATGCGTTCTAGGACCTGAAATGGGCCATAAAAATGAGAGGATAACTTCAAGTTGCGTCGAATGCTAACTGAAGTTTGGCGGTAGGGTTGGAGACGAAGGTAAACCCAGTCACCAATCTGGAACTCACGGTCAGTCCGACCTCTGTCAGCATATGACTTCATGCGCTCTTGAGCACGATGAAGTTTTTCCTTGATAATGGACAGCATATGGTCTCTTTCAGTTAGGTAAGCCTGCACATCAGTGATGGTTGTCGCAATGAGAGGAGGAAGAGCCATTAAAGGCGGGGTGTATCCATATAAAGCCTGAAAAGGAGAAGACTGTAGGCTAGAGTGATACGAGGTATTGAACCAGAACTCAGCCAAGGACAACCATTTAGTCCACTGCGAAGGGGTCTCACTTGTCATACAACGTAAGTATGTTTCCAAGCATGCATTGGTTCGCTCCGTTTGCCCGTCCGTTTGGGGGTGGTAGGCAGAGCTTAAGCGGAGAGAGGTGCCCAATGCTTTGAACAAGTCTTGCCAGAAGGAGCTGATGAATACCTTGTCTCTGTCACTGACAATGGATTCTGGTAGACCATGTAACTTATACACCTGCTGAAGAAACAGATCAGCCACAGTAGCAGCAGTGTATGGATGACTTAGTGCGAAAAAATGAGCATATTTAGTGAGTCGATCCACAACGACTAAAATAACTGATTTGCCTTGTGAATTCGGAAGTCCCTCGATGAAATCCATAGCTATGTGCTGCCAGGCTTGGTCCGGAATAGGAAGGGGTTGAAGAAGGCCACCGTAGCTGGACTGGTCATGCTTGTTCTTCTGACAGATGGCACACTCAATGATGAATGAGAGTACTGCTGCTCTCATGTTGGGCCAAAAGAAATACAATTTCAGTCTTTTAAGTGTGGTGGTCATCCCAGAATGGCCGCCAAGGGCAGAAGTATGAAACTCTTGTAACAATTTTTGTCTAAGAGAACCAGTGGAGCCAATGTACAACTGCTGTTTATGTTTCAGAAGCCCAGAATGCAATGAAAAGGGTGGTTGGGAATCCTGCTGAATGAGTAACTGAGGAATCAGCTTCAAGGCTAGTTCATCCTGCTCATAAGATTGGATAATATCCAACATCCACTGTGGTCTGACCATAGAGAGGGCTGAGCAGTGGCTGTCAGGCTCCCTACATCTGGATAGTGAGTCTGCAACAGTGTTCTCAGAGCCTTTCTTGTAATGGATTTCATAATCAAATCCGAGCAGCTTTGATAACCACTTCTGTTGAGTCATAGTAGTAACTTTCTAGCCCAGGAAATATCTGATACTCTGATGATCGGTGTAAATATGGAACTTGGAGCCTAGCAAATAAGATTTCCACCTGTGGATAGCCATGACAATCGCAAGTAATTCTTTTTCATAAGTGGACAAGGTCAGGTTCTTTGGACTAAGGGCTTTGCTAAAAAAAGCAATGGGTTTTCCCTGTTGGGACAGGACTGCTCCAACACCTCTACTACATGCATCAGTTTCTATAGTGAAAGGGGCATTAAAATCAGGGAGGGCCAAGACAGGGGCTGTACACATGGCCTCTTTTAACTGAGTAAAAGCCAAGGTAGCTGAAGGGGTCCAATGAAAGGAGTTTTTCTTTAATAGGGTAGTCAAAGGAGAAGCAATTTGGCCGTAATGTTGGATGAATTTTCTATAGTACCCGGTAAGACCAAGAAAACCCCGTAATTGTTTAAGATTAGTGGGAGTAGGCCATAAGGTCATAGCCTCAATTTTGCTTGGATCTGCCTCAACTCCTTGTCCACTAACAATGTGCCCAAGGTATTCAAGTCTAGGTTGAGCAAAGGAACATTTAGAAAGCTTGACATACAACTTGTGTTGTTGTAAGATAGAAAAAACAGTGTGTAGATGATCTAAATGAAGAGTGAAGGACGAGCTATACACCAAGATGTCATCAAAAAATACAAGGACAAACTTTCTTAAGAAGGGAGTGAAGATTTGGTTCATCAAAGCTTGAAAAGATGCGGGAGCGTTGGTAAGACCAAAAGGCATTACTCGAAATTCAAAATGGCCGTGGTGTGTCTTAAAAGCGGTTTTATGGATATCCGGAGGATGGACTAGGATTTGATGATATCCTGACCTTAAGTCTAATTTAGAGAAAATGGTTGCACCATGCAACTCATCCAGTAATTCATCAATCAAGGGCATGGGGAACTTATCCTTAATGGTTATTTCATTGAGCTTCCTATAATCCACGCAAAATCTCCATGATCCGTCTTTTTTAGGAACCAGAAGAATGGGGGCAGCAAATGGACTCTGGGAATGTTGTATAAGGCCTGTTTCAAACATTTCCTGGACTAACTTTTCAATCACAGCTTTCTTAAAATATGGGACTTTGTAAGGGTTTTGGGAAGGAGTAGGGTGTCCTGGCTTGAGAGGTATGTGATGATTGATGTTCCTATGGGGAGGTAATGTAGTTGGCTCCTGAAAAATGACACGAAACTGATGAAGTAAACTCTGGATTTCAGGTGGAGGTTGACTCTGTTGGTGAGATGCAGTCATAGCAAATAATTGACAGAAAAAAGAATTGGCATGCTTTTTGAAAAACTGTGAAATGTTCTTACCATCCATCATTTGTAAGTCACCTGTATCAGAGATGCCTTGTAAGGTGACTGATCTTCCCTGGACTTTTAATGTGAGTTGCAACTTTTGCAAGTTCAACGTGATGTCCCCAAAGAGTTTTAACCAATCTCCGCCCAGTACCATGTCGTACCCTCCCAAAGGAAGTAACCTGATAGTCCCTTCAAACTGTATACCCTGCATAGTCCACTTCAAGGGCTGACAGACAGCATTGCTGATTAATTGTTCACCATTGGCCACTTTGACCAACATCTGGGGAGTGAGTATGGTAGGCCATTTGGTGTCCTTGACCACCCTGGGATCTATGAAAGAATGTGTGCTGCCGGTGTCTACCAAGATAGATATTGATCGCTTCTTGATGAGCCCCTTAATCAGCAGTGTGTTAATGGACATACTCCCATGAATTGCATGAAGAGAGACTTCCATTTCAGTTTGAATTTCTGGGAGCAAATCTTCTGTGACTAATGGAAGTTCTTCAGCTTCTTCTTCTACTGATACATCCTCTGAAACCAGCAAATATAGTTGTTGCTGTTTACATAAGTGGCCTGGCCGATACTGCTCCTCGCAGTTATAACAAAGTCCCTGCTCTCTCCTTACTCTCATTTGTGATGGAGTTAGTCTTCTAATAGGAGGAATATTATTGGTGAGTCTTGGGTTGGTAGTGATGGGAGGTGAATATGGCTGCCTGTTTTGTGTATTGGAACTGTAAGAATTTGGTGGTTTTTGGTGAGGATTTCCAGGGTAGTTGTTGAGTGTATTAGGTGAGTGATTGGTGGAATGAGTTGTGGAATAGTTGGTGTATGAATAAGGTGCTTGGTAGGTCTGTCTAGTCACTGTATTAGGATTGCTATACTTGGGATGTTGGGGTTTGGAAGAGGTGGCTTCATGCATCCTAGCAAGTGACAAGGCTTGAGTTAGGGTCGTGGGCTTGAATAATTGGACAAGGGACTTCACTGCTGGCCTTAATCCACTTAGGAAACTTAGTACGAAATACTGTTCATCCAGATGCTTATTATGTGACAGCATAATGGATTTTAGTTCTTCGAACTGTTCGTAATACTCCATTACGGTTCCCTCTTGATGTATCTTATTAAAAGCATCCACGTAATTATCTAAGGTTGAGTCCTCAAATCGATTACACAGATCATGAATAAACAGGTTCCATTGAGGCATTTCATTGCCTATTTGGTAGTCCAAAAACCACGTATCTGCTTTCCCTACTAGGTGGATGGATGCCAAACTGACCTTACTCTCTTCTGCTACTTGGAAGAATGAGAAGTATCGGTTGCATTTTTTAACCCATGATCTGGGACTTGTTCCATCAAACACAGGAAAATCCAACTTAGGAATTCGAGGAAATGTACCTGACTGCTCCCAATGAGTTTGGGAACTGATTCTGGAATTGGTAGCTCCTGAATTAGGGGTGGAAGAAGAGCTCGGTCCAACTGCAGGAGTGGATTTTATTTGGCTCTGAATAAGCTGGAACAACTGATCAAAGCGAGTGTCCACTCGTTTCTCTTGAGCTTCCTGGTTTTGAGCGAGCTTCTTGAGCTCATTCTTCAACCATTCAACCTGATTCGATGTATCACTCTGATTTTTTCTGGACTCCCTCATAAAAGCTTCTATGTCTTTGGATCTTGTCTCCATAATAGCCAATGTAACGGATTACTTCCAGGTCTATGGATCGACTCCTGCTCTGATACCAAATGTCACGTTTGTGACTTTGATCCAAAACAGAACAGAGAAAAAATGGAAGAAATTGAGAATGGAAGAAGAAAACAGAATTCTTATAGACTAGAACAACAGAGAATGACCTCTCTCTTTGGGTGAACTCAACCCAACAGAGCCTTACAACCAAATTCTTCTCTGCCTTCTCTATTACAGAGCAGCTCCTCTTATACTACATTTGTAACAGACTTTGTAACAGAATTTCAAAAGGACAAATCCCAAGCTTACATGTGTTTGCTTGTGAGCCTTTTATTTGTAACTGAAAATAGCAAAAGACCTAACTACCCTTACTTCTACTTTGAATTTGAATTTGGCGCTCTTTTTTTCAGCTTCACATTTCAGCTCTTCTTAGCTTCCAAAACCCAATCAATTTGCTTGAGGACGTGACAGCGTATGTGAACGTCCGCAAGGGAAAGATCATCCCTGGTTACGAGATCAGCGTCTCCATTTCTTGGGAAGGCGAAGCCAAAGATGCCCAAGGCGCATCTTTATTGAAGGTCACCGGAACTGTGGAGATTCCGTACATTGCGGACGAGAACGCGGGCGAAGATCCGGAGATGAGGATCACGGTGAAAGAAGAGGGACCTATTGGGAAGAGATTGAAAGATGCATTTTTGGCCAAGGGGAAGGAAGTGGTGTTGGAGAGGGTTAGGGTTTATGTGGAGAGCATGGCACAGGGTGGGCCTGCCAAGGATGAATTGGAGGTGAAGAAGAACGGTAAGCCTCCTCAGACGACTAAAGCGGTTCCAGTGGCTGAGCCAGCTGCAGTGGCGCCGCCGGAGAAGGATAAGGAGGGGTTTAAGACAATTACAATGACGGAGAAGTTTAATTGTAGGGCCAAGGATATGTTTGAGATTTTGATGGATGAGAATAGATGGAAAGGGTTTACTCAGAGTAATGCTAAGATTAGTAAGGAGGTTGGCGGGGAGTTTAGTTTGTTTGACGGGTCAATTACCGGTACGAATTTGGAGCTTCTGGAAGGAAAATTGATTGTGCAGAAGTGGAGATTTGGGAACTGGGCTGATGGGATATATTCAGAGGTAATTTAATTGGATTGGTGAAATTGAGTGTTTTGTTGGTTAACATTTGAGGATTTTTTGCAGGTGCGAATTGCCCTTGATGAACCTGAGCCTGGTGTTACAATTGTTAAGTTGACGCAGACGGGAGTTCCTGAGGAAGACAGGTTGGTTTTGAATGAATTTGTTATTTATTTCGCTGTTCCATTCAGTGATGTGTTTGTGAATCGAATTGTGATTGATTGTTTGTTTTGCAGATATGGGAATTCAACCGTAGTTGACAACACTGAGAGAGGATGGAGGGAGCTAATCTTCCACAAGATACGGGCAGTTTTCGGTTTTGGATTCTAAACCATGAATGCTTTCCTGTAGAATTTTATAGCATTTTTTTATGCCGGTTTAGCAAAGTTGTGTCCAACTTTTTTGATGTTACTAGATGTTGTGGACTCACTCTTTTAATGGGTTTTAATGCTTAATGCTGAAAGCTCGGACTTTTTTTTTTTATTTATTTTTTTTATTAGAGTTTGACAATTTTGTTTGTGTGTCAAATAGCATGTTCAGATTGTGCAATATATGATGGTTTGAGTAGATTATCTAAAAAAATAATACTTTTAGATGATACCCCTCTTATTTCGTTCACGCTGTTACTTCTCATGCATTTTGCAGCCTTGCTAGAACAATACGGAAGAAACAAGCCCTCCCTCCCTTTTTTTTTTCCCTCGCCCTTAGAATTACACTGCATTTTGTGTATGTTAAAAGAGTCCTTCTAGGCGTCGAGGGAGTGGGCGAGGAAATGGGCAAGGGGGGAGTGTTACCACTCATCCCTCTCGAGACGCGCACCTTTGCGCATCTCAAAGAGGATGAAGGGTCACACCAGGGATGTTAAAATTTTCTCTAACAAACTTTTGTTTGATAATTGTAACTTTTTTCTAAGATAATTTTAAAGTTATGTTAAGCCTAATTTTTTTATGTAGCCGTTCTTTTATTCAAGCTGCACAAATAAAGGGTATCGTTGCATACTATATTGTATGATTTTATTTTGTGTTCTAAAGGGAGGTACAATGTGCCTTATATAGTAGTTTTTGAATTGAATATTGCAATCGGTAACTATTCTCGGAAGATATCTTTTGTTCGCCTTGTATTTCTAAACTTCAATATCCAAGTCAATGTGTTTCATACAAACGAGGAAATGGGCGAGGGAGGCTCCTGCGCACGTGCAGGAGCATCGTTTCGAAAAAATAAAAATAAAAAATGGAGGGAATCGAAATTTGGGGGAAAAAAGAAAGAGGGAACCTCTCCCTCTCCCCATTTCCATCTCGCCCATACAGAGACAGATGCAGAGACATAGAAGAGAAGAAAAGAAATCACTCTCTCCCTCTCCCCAAACGAAGCTCGACAGAGAAGCCCCTCCATCTCCTCCAACGAAGCTCGACAGAGAAGCCACTCCATCTCCCCCAACAAAGCTCGACAGAGAAGAGAAGTGGGAGACGAATCGCCACCCTCTCCCAAAAGGTAAAGCTGCTACCTTTGTCTAACTGTATTTTCCCTTTCATTCTCTCCCTCTTTGTGGGTGATTTCTTGTTGGGGATTTCAAGATCTAGGGTTTCTACTAGAGCTAGGGCTAAAAATTTGATGCGCAGTTCAGTGTTTTTTTTTTTTTTTTTTTTTTTTAAAAGTTTAATTTGGTGGAGATTTTGATTGGAGTGTTTGAATTTGGTGTTTTGAGTGGTTTTAGTTTAGGCTGAAGTGAGGTTATTGACTCCAATTACTTTAAATCTACTGTTAGTGTCTGGAAATTTAGGGTTTTTCAGGTTAGACAGTTTGGTGATATGAGTTGGAAGTACAGTTTGGTGATTGATTTGAAGAATTAGGTTTTTATCGGGTTGTTGTCGTCGTACATTATGTGATTTTAGTTTTGTTTGCTAAAAATGTCAGTTTTGACTGAAAATGGAAGTTCGTAATTGTTAGATTTTATTCAATTTATGTTTAGTGGAAGTTTAATTAGATGGATTTGCTAATTCATTTGTTTCCCCAATTTGAGCAAACTAATGATGTTGTTGATTTTGTTACTTATTCATACATGTTTGTACATCAAATGTTGTAGAAGAAGATAAGTAGTCTTAATTGAGCATCTTAATTTTGATTTGGGTGTACTTGAATGATAAAGATGAGTTGTATGGTTCCTGTATTTGGTGAAGTTACAAGGATTTGTAAGCTAATTAGAACCCGTCTAAATTAGAATTTCTAAAGCTAATTGGTGAAGTTACAAGGATTTTGATTTGTAAGCTAATTAGAATTTCTGAATTAGATTTGTTGTTCAATTTATTAGATCTTTGACATTTTCCTTTTGTAGCAATTTTGAATGTCTTATTATTTGTTTTGAGTGTAAAAATTTGTGAAATTTTTCCTTTCATTGTAAATGGAAAAAATGGCACCCAAATTGTCTAACTGATCTGAACTTTAATATACAAAATGGGTGCCAGTTTTAATTGTAGACATGAATTGTATGCATTGTAAAACTGGGTGCCATTTTGTATATTGAAGCTGATCTGAACTTTAATACCGAATGTTAATCTGTATATTAAGCACAGATTGTTTTATTTTTGTTTCCCATTTGTAAATGTGAAAAATATACTGATTGATATGTATGGGACTGCTTCCAAGTTTCTAAAAATTGAAACTCATTCATGCTATTAGTTGCTTTGTTATAATAGTTTTGATATTGAATTCAGACATTTTGCTATATTAGTTGCTTTGCTATAATCGGTCCTATAATAGTTGCTATATTAGTTGTAGTATGAATATGATTTTGATATGCTATATTAGTTTCTTTGCTATAATCAGTCGTATAATAGTGTTGCTATATTAGTGTGAAAAACCACCAAATATATATAAAAATAAATAAAAAAATAAAAAATATATATTACGCCTTTTATCATGTAAGTTTCTATCTTTCTTTTCTTGTACATTTTAATAAATCATATCTTTCTATTATCTTTTATATTTTATAAACTATCTAGTTTGATCTTACAGTTAATAATCCAGTGTAAACCAAGAAATTGGCTTGAGGCTGTATCGATCTCTAGTATAGTTTAGAGAATTTATGTATTGTACTGCATGTTTTGTATGTCGTTTCTATTGCTTTAGTTTAGAAGTTATACCACCAAATATATATAAAAATAAATAAAGAAAAAAATTGGACCGACTTGACCAAAGTAGGTAATTATGCATCTATGTTTTAACTGTTGTATATTATAACACATATTTCAGGTATGGATAGTGTAGAAGATAATGAATGTAAGTTGGTGGAAAAATATGTAGAAGATATGAGGGAACCCCATGATGGGATGGAATTCGTCAACCTTGATGAGTTTCAACGTTATTATCATGATTATGGTAATAAAAAGGGATTTCCAGTGAAAATAATGACTACTGAAAGAGATGGTGATGGAAAACCTATATTCATTCAGTTTTCATGTGGCGGGCTGGGAAGCAACAAGGTCATGGAAAAAATGTATGTTGGATGGGGGTGGCTGTCAGTTGAGAATGCACCACGAAGTAAAGTCCAAAAGGAAGCTGAACTGGACTTTAAATCTTTTAGCCGAACGATTCCTTGCATTACTCCTTATGCAATAGAGTGAAAATTTCAAGATGCCTATACTTTAAATAAATTTAGAGAGTTCCAAGAAGAGATAACAGGGAATCTATGTTGTAGAATTATCGGTGAAGTTATGGATGGGGGTGGCTGTGAGTTGCACACTATTAAACAAGACTTGGTGATAAATGATAGGCAACGATCGGTCCATTTTGTAGTCTCTTTAAATGTTTACGACTTCGCGATCAAGTGTAATTGTCAATTGTTTGAGTTCAGGGGGATATTATGCAGACATGTATTGAAAGTCTTGTTTGAAAGAGAGATTCATGTCATACCTGATAACTATGTTCTTCGGAGGTGGAGGAAAGATGTTAGGAGGGCTCATACGAAGGTGAAGATTGTTTATTCAGATTGGGGAATGAAGCCTGAAAATGTGCGATTTGAAAAGATGTGCAATGCCTTCTATGAAATGGCTGACTTCACCGCTGAGGATGAAAAGAAGACATGCCAAGTTCAAGAATGGATCACTTTGAAGATGGACCAACTTAAAATTGTTGGTGGTGATGACCATGTTGATTCACAGAGGTATTTGGAAGTGGGCACCACTACTTCTAGTTCTAGCATCCACATTCGTAGTCCATTAGCGGTTCGTAGCAAAGGACGGCGGTCTAATTCAAGGATGAAATCCACCATCGAAAAGATATGTAAAATGATACAAAGGAAAAAAAAGAATGACACACAAAAGAATCAGGTCATTGACACAAATCTGGTATGTTTTGCAATGTGTTTTATGAATGTATATTTTCTTAAGTCAAGAATAGTGATTTTATTTACAAATGTCATTTGTAGGGTTTAGAGTGTATGCCTTATGTTATGCCTCGTGAAAGCAATGTGATGCCTCACGATTTACAACCTGAAAGAATTGGTCAATTCTACTCGATCCTCTCACAGGTGAATATTTTGTAGTTTGTATGTTTATCTTTGTAGGGTTTGTTTGTTTGTTATTAATCTTGTTTATTATTTATTTTTGCAGCCGCCAGGTTCAAGCAACGAAATGGAGTATACAAACTATACGTTATGATCAGGTTGGTTAATCTTGTTTATCTTTCCCATATTGCTTATAAGGGGTAATGAGAAATGAGGCAGAAAGTATGGTTTATCTTGTTTATCTTTCCCAGATCACCATAAATATCATGTAAGAAAGTGACTGGTGTCATTTGTGCATTTTTCTTTCTCACATGTTCTACTGATGTGCTCACCTATATTCTTAGGGAACCAAATCTAACAGATATAATATTCCATACTATTTGTTAAGCTGGCATTTTTTACAAACAAATCTGCTTCAGTATAATATTCCATACTATTTCCCGAAGTTCTTAATCTGCAAGATTCTGTCACGCAGGCTGATGCAACTGAAAATCAGCAGAATAATGCTGCTGAGATTATTCAAAATGAGGACAGTAGCATGAAAGAAAGCATAATAGGCAAGGAAGATTTGAAACAAGGGGAAGCTGATGGCAAATCAGGGGTACCTTCTACTCAGTTACATGATGTTGCAGATAGGAAACAAGAAACTAGTGACCAAGTTGCAAGCGAGCAACATCAGGCTGATGATATCAATGATGACGTTTTTGAACATGGGTGCATTTTTGTGGAGTACCTGAGAACTGAAGCATCATGCATGGCAGCACACTGCTTACATGGACGGCTCTCTAGGGATCGCATTGTCTCGGTCAATTATGTTCCTCGTGATCTGTACTTGTTAAGGTTTCCAAAATGAAGATTTATGAGTACCATGTTTACATGGATTGCACACCTCTGCTGGAAGTTTTTACTTGTGCTTTAGTTTTTCTTGGTTTTTGTTCAGTCCCTTTGTACAACACCTCTGCTGGAACTTGTGAAAAAAACAGATGTTAAATGAAGCTTTATCAACTGGACAGCATACGCAGTTATCAAATTGATACAAAGGAATTTTCCATTGCTTTACCTGTTATCAGATTGGATTTAAAATTGCTCAAAATCCGTCATACTCTTCCACTGTAACCAAACACTAGTCACCTCTGACAGTAATATACCTCTTGATGCGTTTTACATCAATGTTAGTCATGCTTTGTCCACATGAACCAGCTTCAATTCCAATATCATCGTCGTCAGACTGCTCCCTGGAAGAACCACTGGTTGCTCCCCTTGCCGGGATCTCCCCATTTTTGAGTTTAAGCCCAGAGGTTGGACTTCCAGCTGACCCATTTGCTGTGCTTACAAATGTTATACTACTAGATGCAGGACCTACATTCAAGTAAAACTCCCCTAGAAATTGAAGCTTAAAACATGCATTATTACTGGATTGTATCGAGTTAGATCTGCTACATTGCTTTACCTGTTATTAGATTGGATTTCAATCTAAGTTGCGCCACTACATCCTGGATTATATAGCAAGGTTATCGACCTGCATGACAAGGCCCAATCACAGTGGGAAACGCGAGATACCTGCGCCACTACATCTGAGCAGAAACATAAAAGAGGCTATACAAAATAAAATGCTCTGCGATTCCCTTTTCTGCAGTTGATGAAGATGTACAAAATATGAAAACAAATCACAAAAACAACAGAGGCTGAATTTACCAATCGTTTGTAGTTACGAATCTGGTATCATTACATCAGAGCTAAAACATATTACATTACATCATTCGGCCAAGAACTTAAAAATAAATAGTACAACTAAGACAATAATTACTGTTATCAAAGTGTTGATTAAGTCCTTTGTAACAGCCCAAGGATCGTTGTTCCCTTGGGTGTCATTTCTTTGATAATTGGATGGACCGGCTTCATCGTCAAAAACATGATCGTTATCCTTGACATCTTCGTTGTTGTTGAATTTCTCTGAATCTTGTATCGCCGCTTCTGAGCGAACCAACAACGCATACACTTCTTCAGCTTCAGTGACTGACCTAAACCCCTTATAACAAGCACCCCTATACCCTGATACCACATATAAACATGTTTGCCAGCTCAGATATACTCCAGGTTGACGACCTCAATACACAACGTACGCTGTGAATGCCATTCCTGCATTTAAAAATAAAATTAGAAAAGCAATGCAATGCAACAAATAAGGAATTTTTTTTTTTTTGAAAATTCATGAACATATTCACGCATAAACGGGAATACAGAAACGGGACACAATTTTTTACAATCAAAACAAATAATAAGACATTCAAAATTGCTACAAAAGGAAAATGTTTATCATGTTTTCTACTATTAATATTCATGTTAATCTCAGCTACCAGATACATTTTTAGTTTGATATTGTGAACCTGCATTTGTCATTCACCCAATGTTTCCACATAATATCACACACTTTGGCTTTCAATTCAGATTTCTTCACTAATAAAAATAGAGAGTACACAATAATGTTGCTCCGACAAGTGGTATATGGATCCAATACAAAGAATATAATGTTATGAACAGCTTGGTGGTGTCATGACACCCTGTGCCATGCCAAAAATGTTGCTACAAAAGGATTGAGCAAGGCAGCAAACTGATCCTGGTAAGTGAACTTATATTTAGTAATCTGATCCCTTTGCATGGGTAAGTTGCACTGCAATCATACTCGACTGCTACTTGAGATGCTGATGTGCCTTTGATGTCGTTTTAAGTTACCTGACCAATTCGAGGATACCATAGTTGTTCAATGCAAATCTAAGAAAATTGGGCCGCTTTAGAATTCATGTAGTTGTTCAATGCATTTCAATGTTCAATTCGAGTAGATACATAGCTGATTAGAGAAATCTTTGTTGCTAGGACAGTAGTTTTGGTTGATGCGTATGGGATTTTCGACATTGTTCAGTACAACTTGCTTGAAAGTTACTCCTCTGATGAACCCGTTACTGGGTCTTCCTCATGATTTGTTCATTAACCCATTTTGAGTTCGAGTGAACACGGCGTCCTTGAGTGCCACATTTTGCACTCCATCTTCTTCAAAATGTTTTCCAAGACTCCCAATACTGTCACATAATGTACGACTACAACAACCGATAAAAACCTAATTCTTCAAAATCAATCACCAAACTGTACTTCCAACTCATATCAAAACTTACTAACCTAAAAAACCCTAGATCTTTAGCCCTAGTTCTAGTAGAAACCCTAGATCTAGAAATCCCCAACAAGAAATCACCCACAAAGAGGGAGAAAATGAGAGGGAAAATACAGTTAGACAAAGGTAGCAGTTTTACCTTTTGGGAGAGGGTGGCGATTCGTCTCCCAATTCTCTTCTCTGTCGAGCTTCGTTGGGGGAGATGGAGGGGCTTCTCTGTCGAGCTTCGTTTGGGGAGAGGGAGGGCTTCGGCGTTACTCTGGCTTCATTTGGGGAGAGGGAGGGAGTGATTTCTTCTCTTCTCTTTTCTATCTCTGCATCTGTCTCTGTATGGGCGAGATGGAAATGGGGAGAGGGAGAGGTTCCCTCTTTCTTTTTTCCCCCAAATTTCGATTCCCTCCATTTTATTTTATTTTTGAAACGATGCTCCTGCACGTGCGCAGGAGCCTCCCTCGCCCATTTCCTCGCTGTTTTCCTCAACAGTTAGACAAACTGGAATGCATGATATACCACACTGAATTTCAATTTAAAAAAGTTATAATCCAAACAACTTAGGGATTAAAAGAGGCTGGTATTGCCAACTAATTTTAAGCGCTGGTACCCATCTATCACTTATCTTAGAGGGTGAATAAACAATAACAAGTTAACAACACAAGCCAACGGGAATTGCTGAAAAACTCACACTAGACTGCTAGCTAAGTAATTTATGTTTGAGCAAGGATTTCCTTTATTTGAGAAGAAAGAATAGAAAATGAAGAAGTTGGTTACCTTGTGGAAGTGTAGTGGACGTCACCAACCATTGCAAAGGAAGTCAGAGAATGAGGGTGCTTCTATCATTGATGATGTTGTCATGCCCATGGCCTACTTGAACTTGGTATTTGACGAAGGATGAGTTTTGAAAGCGAAATCAACCTTGTTTTTATGCGTTCAAAAATTGTTCTCCTATGAGTTTGATCTGCAAAATAAATGTTAGACTGCGAAGGACCATTTTTGGTGGCCGAAGGCATTCCGATGCTTAAGTCAGCAACTATGTTTGAAGTAGAAAGTAAATCTGGGCAAAATTTAATTAAAGTTGTCTACCTATGTCGAATGCTTTCTTTACCTTTTATAATGGTCGTGGTTAATTCTCTGCGTGACTTAAGCATGTGAGGTGTAACAGAAGGAGATGTTTCTCGTAACAGTCTCCTCCTTAATGGAGATGCGTCCGTGGAGGCGTAACTCCTTTCACGACTCTTTTTGTGCAACGTTCCTCTTATTTATTTGGGCTCTGATTCGTTCGGGCCTGGATTTGGGCTCTGATTCGTTCGGGCCTGGATTTCATGATCGAGGTAACATTCACCCTATTTGTTCACCAACCAGTATGTTATTGGTCTGTTGATTTTTGTTACTCGGTACGGCCCTTCCCAGTTTGGGTTTAGCTTGCCTGCACCAGGTTCCTTTGTGTTGAGTTGGACTTTTCGTAGTACCCAGTCTCTGACGTTAAAAGTGCAGACTCACACCTTCTTGTTGCAATATCCTGCCATACGCTGTTGGTAGGTTGTTGTTTTGATGGAGGTTGCTTCTCACTTCTCTTCGAGAAGATCCAGTCCGACTCTTAGTGTTTCGATGTTGTCCTCAGCGAAGAATTCTTTGGTTCAAAATGTTGGCATTCCGATCTCCATGGGTATCATTGCTTCTGACTCGTACGTGGGGGCAAAAGGTGTTTCTCCTGTTGGAGTTCGTTTTGTTGTTCTATACGTCCAAAAGATGCCGGGTAACTCGGATGTCCACAATCTTTTTGCTGCCTCGAGTCTTCTTTTGATTGCTTCCAAGATTGTTCTGTTGGTGACTTATGGTTTGTCTGTTTGCTTGTGGATGAGCGGGCACAGAGAAATAGTGTTGGATATTCTGATTTTCTCATAACTTCTTAACCTTCTTGCTTTCAAATTGCTTCCAATTGTCTGTGACAATTACCCTTGGGATCTCGAATCTGCATATGATGTCTCTCCAAAGAAATTTCTCGACTTTGGCTTTTCCTATCTTTGTGAGGGGCTCCACTCCTACCCACTTGGTAAAGTAGTCTACTGCTACGAAGATAAACTTCTTCTTATAAGATGCTGGGAGTGATCCTACGATGTCCATTCCCCATTGTGCGAATGGCCAGAGGTTGCTCATCGGGACCAGGTTATGTCCTGGCATGTGAGTGTATGAGGCAAATCTTTGGCATTTGTCGCACTTGCGAACGAGCTTTTGAGTATCTGCTTGCATCGTTGGCCAATAATAACCCAGTGTAAAAGATTTATGGGCCAGCGCTCTTCCCCTTGGATGATTGTTGCATGTGTCGTGGTAGACTTTTTGCAGAACGTATTCAACATCTCCTGGTGTAAGGCACCTTAGCAACGGGCTCGTGGCAGATCTTCTGTATAGTTTGTCATTGATAATTGTGTATCTTGCTGTCCGATTTCATAGATTTTTGGCTTTCATCTTATCTATTGGAGTTCTTCGTTTGATATATACGCCAAGATTTGAGTTGTCCAGTTGTTTTTTTTGATTTATGACGCATGCTTCTTTCATTTGGTTTTCAAGTATGGAGCTTTCTCGTGTTATGACGAGTAGGTTGTCATTGTCTTTGGTTGTCGATGCCTCATTTGCCAGTTCGTCGGCTCTGTCGTTCTTTGCCTAGCGCACCGTTGAATGGTAGCGTTTCGGAAGCCTTCTACTAGCTCTTTGGTTTTCTGGTGGTAGGCTTTCATTCAAGTATCTTAGACTTGAAATTCGTCGTTTAGTTGATTGACAACCAGTTTGGAATCAGTAAAGACACTAATGTCTTTTATTTCGAAGTGTTTTGCTAACTGTAGCCCCGCTATCACGACTTCATACTCGGCTTCGTTGTTGGAGGTTTTAAAGTTGAACTTTATCGCTTTATATAATATGATGCCTTTCGAGTTTTACAAGACTAGTCCAGCTCCGCTTCTTGCTTCGTTGGACACTCTCATTTTTTGTCTGTTGGTTGTTGTTTTTTGTGAACTCGACGATGAAACATGTTAATGCCTGAGCCTTGGTAGCAGTTCTGGGATCATAGCTGATGTCAAATTGTTCGAGTTCTATTGCCCATTTTACCATTATTCTTGATAGAGTTGGTTTGTGTAGTACCGACCGAAGCGGTTGTTCGATCATTACCGTGATTGGGTGTGCTTGGAAGTATAGTCGCAATTTTCTTGACAATACGATTAGAGTGAGTGTCAATTTCTCTAGGGTTGGGTAGTTGATTTCTGCATCCGCGAGTGTTTGGTTTTTGCACGCTTTTTTCTACCCGTATCAGCGCCGAACTCACCGCATGATCGGACACAAATAAATATAGTGCTTCTCTCGTGTTCGGTTTTGTTAGTAGCTTTGTGCTTCCCATGTATGTTTTAAGGCTTTGAAATACTTCCTCGCATTCAGCATTCCACTCGAATGTTTTTCTCCCCTTCAAAATTTTGAAGAAATGTAGACATTTTTCCAATGATCTGAAGATGAACCTGTTCAGAGCTGCTATTCTCCCATTAAGGCTTTGGACACTTTTTACGTTTGTTAGTGACTGAATGTTGAGAAGTGCTTTTATCTGCTTGGATCGGCCTCAATTCCTCTTTGGTTGACCATGTATCCGAGGAACTTCCCTGACTCTACTCCAAATGTGCACTTCTCCATGTTCAGTTTCATCTTATACTTTCGTAGCTGGGAAAAAGCCTATTCAAGATCTGTGATGTGGTCTGCTCGGTGTGAGCTTTTGACAAGCATATTGTCGATGTACATTTTCATTGTTTTGCCGATTTGATCTTTGAACATTCTGTTCACCAGCCACTGGTACGTTGCTCCTGCATTTTTTAATCCGAAGGGCATTACCCGATAACAGTATGTACCCCTTTGTATCATGAAAAATGTTTTTTTTGGTCTGGAGGGTACATCTGTATCTGATTATATCTTGAGTATGCATCTATAAAGCTCAACATTTTGTGCCCTGCAGTCGCATCCACTATTTGATCTATTCGCGGAAGTGGTAAATTGTCTTTAGAACATGCTTTATTTAGATCGATGTAATCCACGCACACCCTCCATTTGTCGTTCTTCATTTTTACTAGCACCATGTACGCCAACCAATCTGAGAAGTGAGCTTATCTTATCATCCCCGCGTTGAGTAGTCAGTGCACTTCCTCATTTATTGTCTGATTACACTCCGAGATCACCGGTCTCCTTTCTTGTCGAACCGGCTTCTTGTCTGGGTTCACTTGTAGTTTGTGAGAGATGATGGATGGGTCTATTACTATGCAAAAAAATTTTGGTTATCTTTCAGAGTTGGATCAGTTCCTTGGCCAGATCAGGATGAATTTTTATACCGATTCGGACTGTTTTCTTTGCTTCGTCGTCCAGGTAGACTTCGATCATTTCTTCTTTCGATTGTCCAGTGTTAGGTCAATCTCGAGGGCCGGTTGGTGCAATGTTTTCATCTGAAAAGTCCAAACTCTTCTCACCGGGTTGCTATGAAGGCTCCTCCGATTGTTGTAGTAATTGTTATTTATGGGGGGTCTTTATCGTCGCGAAATGACACTCACGGGTTGCTGGTTGATCATCTTTGATTTTTCCAATACTGTTGTTGGTATGGTACTTTAAGCATTGGTGCATAATGGAGGAGACTTTGCCCATTTTGTGTATCCATGGTCTCCCAAGTAGCATGTTGTACGCAACAAAAACATTAACGACAAGAAAGTCTGTCAATAATACTCGTTGCTTCCCTAGTTCTCCCGCTTCAACTGGTAGTTGAACCATCCCCAACGGACGACATTGTTCTCCGCTGAAACCCACATAGATTGTTCGCTGGGTGACAACATCTCACTAGTGAACCACATCTTCGGAAAGTTGTTAGGTACAGAAGGTTGGCTGAACTGCCGGTGTCGACCAACACCCTTTTAATTTCCCATTTAGCTATCATGATCAAAATCACTAAAGCATCATTGTGTGGGAAATTAACCCCGTCTACATCTTCATTTGAGAAAGTTAGAGTCTTATACATCGTTTTTGCGCGTTGTGCGGATGGTTCTTTGAATCTGACCTTTGTCCCCAGGTCTCTAACTATACGCTTTCGGGATCAATTAGATTGTTCTTTTTCTTCAGTTGCACCGTGCAAGACGTATATTGTCTCATTTGCTTGCTCCCTTGAGACGATTGTTTCGTCCTTGAGTTCGACAAATTCTTCGATTCGTCCCTTTCTTATATGACGTTCAATCTTGCCATTCAGACTATGACAATCTTCAGTATCGTGGTCGTAATCGTTGTGAAAGAGGTATTTGTTCTTGCTCCGCTTCTTTGGATCTTCTCTCATTTTTTGTGGCCATTTGACATCTTCCTTCCTGCCATAGCTTTAAGGATCTTGCTCTGACTCGCTATCAAGGCTGGGAATGATTTTTCGCATTTAGGCTTCTTTAGTTGTAGTTTTCCAAACTTCCCTTGACTAAATCCGAAACTGTTATTGATCTGATGTCTCTTAAGCAAGGCGATTTCTTCTCGATGTTTGCTACTCTCCAGGTCTCGGATGATTCTGTCCACTATCTCGATTATGTGGTTCATCTGAGCCATAAGCTTATCTACTTGGAGATCCGAGGGGATTTCCCAATATGTCAGAGACGTCTGAATTGTTACCTGTTGAAGCTCCCTTCTAACAGGTGCGGTTAATTCGACTGTTGTCGTTGAATCGTTTTGTTCACTACCAAATTGAGGATTTGTGGAGTGTTCCATTGATTTTGATAGTTATTTTAGTTGTTAACCAAGTCTTAGTGAGCCTTATTACTGGATTTTCTTTTTAAAAAGGAAACTCGTCGTTTCCCACGGACGACGCCAAACTGATGCGTCCAAAAATCGTACTCCTGTGAGTTTGACCTGCAAAACAGATGTTAGACTGCCAATGACCACTTTTTTGGTGGCCGAAGACACTCTGATGCTTAAGTCAGCAACTCTGTTTGAAGAAGGAAGTAAATCTAGACAAAACTCAGTTAAAATTGCCTACCTGTGTCGAATGTTTCCTTTACCTTCTATAATGATCGCGGTTAATTCTCTCTGTAATTTAAACATGTGAGGCACAATGGAATGATATGTTTCTCGTAACAGTCTCTTCCTTAATGGAGATGCGTCCGTGGAGGTGTAACTCCATCTATGATTTTTTTGTGCAACATTCCTCTTCTTTATGAGAGAACTCGTATCGAACCTGGATTCAGGCTTTGTTTATGTCCTCTCATTGGTGAGCCTTGTTTGGGCATCTGTGATTGGTTTTATTCTTCTTAGGTTTTATGAGTTGGCCCATTAAATTAGACATCATATTCTCGTGATGAATGTACTATGCCACGTATACAACCGTGATGATCAGTCTATTTTAATGTATCATCAGGAATAATGTTTTTGGTAGCAATGTCTCATTCCAGTTCCAACTTGCTAATTGTTGGATTAGGGTAATGGTAAGAGTCAGCTTTGAGCACCAATTTGACGAGGATTGTTCTTGAACATTCTTAGTTTTGAATATCAGGGTGTGGATGAAAGATCATCTCATAGGTTATTAAAAAAATGCGCCTATGCTTGTCAACCTTTTCATACGGAATAACGAAAGGATTAGTGCGTGTTTAATAGATTGGTTCATTAGGCTAGAAAGAATTGTGGCCATGTCGCCTTGCAAAATCTTGTTATTTTCTTGTCTTCTTTTTTCATCTGTATTCAGTGAGTGGCAAGTTTATTCTTGGTGCTCACTCAATTTGGTGTCTTCACAGAAACAAATGCTGTCTCTCCTCCTAGTTCCTTAGTTTCTAAAATATGTTTTTATTGCATTTTAGCAAAAAGTGGAATTATGATGATGTTTATTTTCTTCAATTCCCATTTCCCTGATAGTTTTGAGAAACAATGGCAAAAGGCAATTCTTTCAATCTCTTGCTGTTTTCTTTGCAGCTACTCATTTGAATCCCACTTGGGTTGTTATCTACAACCATCAAATTAATTCAAAGTGGTCTAGATGATATTTTTGTAATGCTTACCTTAGTAAATCCATCACAAGTTGCGGAAGTGTGGGGTGGCAATGTAATGGATGGACTGTTGATAGCAAATGAATTTGATTGATTCACATCACATGTGAGATCAGGAAAAGGTGGCTTGATATGCAAGATTGATTCATCCAAGGTTTTTTCAACACGGTGAGTTGGGGTTTCCTACATATTGTCCTTAGGTATGGTATTGGGGAATTGATTCACATCCATCCAAAAAGCTATCCAATGCCATTTGACACTAATTTCATACTATTTTTTCCCATCCTTGTATTTTTCATGTGGTTTTTGAAAAATTGCAATACCAATTTTATTGATAAAATTGTTCTACCATTGAGAAATTTTGATGAATAGGATCAATGAGGAATTAACTTTTACACCTATCCATAGGGATGTTTTATCAAGGGATTCTCCAGGGCAATCCCCTATCTCCATTCCTTTTCTCTCCGAGCATCAACAATGGTAAAGCATCGATATAGATATATAAGTATATTACTTATCCATCCCGAATCTCCTAACTATAGAATGCATTTTAAGGATAATAAATCGGCTCAAAAAAATAAAATGTTGTGAAAAAATAATATGAAAATTGATGCAGTCGACTTTCGCTCCCTGCTTTGACTTTGAGTTGCAAACCTGCACAAGAAACACACGTGAGTAATAGACCACCGTTGTGGTGGTCGATGACACTCTGATGCTAAAGTCAGACATGGATCCGAGGAAGGCATAATGATGTAAACAAGGAATTTGTAGCGTACCTTAGCTCACCAACCTCATGTCTTATTTATAGTGTTGGAGTCATGGTTCGACCAAGCCATCAGTGACGTAGTTTAGGGAAGGAGATCTTTGTGGAGATCTTTCTCTAATTAGAAGTTGTGTTGTGAATGTGAGTTTTCCTGTTAGCCTTGTGCTCCTAAATACGCGGGAGATAGTTCCCAATCTGAGAGTGGTCCATAGATATAGGTTTCCATGTGCGACGTATACTCTGATATTTGCTTCCTAGTTGGAAGCAAAATGTTGTTGTCTTGCCTGTCGAAGCTAATCCTCGAGATACTTGCCTTAGCAGGTCTTACGGGTAATGAGGATAGCTGTGAGACGCGTGGGCTTAGCAAACTGTAATGATTTGGGTCCATCTGGCTAATTGCATTGTGCGGACGTAGAACTGTTGGGTCGGATCAGTGTTGGGCTGACGCTTGGGCCTATTATTTCTCGAGATCATCATGACACGTGTACAGTGTAAAAGAGAAACTGTTTTGGTGTATCATCAGCTACTCCCCCGAGTTAGTGGGCCATCGCATCGGTTCACTAAGTCACTTTTTGAAAAGATACACCACTCATGATGATCGAGTCTGAATCGTTGCTTGAGCCAAGCGCTTCATTAATTAAGTGTGCATTGGTTTAGTGAAAAAGAGGCGGGAAACCAATCCAAATTTAGATCTTCCTTTCTGCAGAGATTGACTCTTCCATTTATTTGTTTTTAGAGATTTTGCTTTGTTCATGTTTTGATTGAAAGCTTGTTTACCATTTTCATGGCTCACCAAAACCATCATGATGATGAGACTTTGGCCAAGAGCCTCCAGTTTTTCGAAGATAAGTCGATTTCTGAGTCAGACCTTGACGAAATTTGAAAGACGTTCGGGGTCTCTGAGGACCTGCCATTCTATGCTCTGAAGGATGATCAGACGCCGATGTTTTCTCCGGAAGGGTTCGTCTGTTTGCACCATGGAATACTTCAAACTAGAGTCCATTTTCCTGTTCTTGATGAGATTTGGGGCTTCTTGGATTTCCTTGGAATCTCTTCCGCCCAGTTGGTACCCAATAGGTACAAGATCATCCTTCTTATTTTGATCAGAGCGAAGGATGTTGGCGACCGCGTGACTCTGCGGGTGATTCAGTTGATGACTTCTCTCCGGCTGAATGATCACGCCGTTTGCTAGATGACATCATCGGCCTGTTTCGGGAAGTTGCCAGATGATTTCAAGTTCTGGCATAAATATTGCTACTTGGCTCATTCAGATTCAAAGTATTTCAAGTTAAAGGGTCGTCCGCTTGAGCGGGAGTTCAGGCCACTTCATAAGTACAACTTCACCCTTTGATCTCGTTGTGTTGGTTGTATACTGATCATGCGTGTATTTCTTTGTTGGGAGGTTCCCCACCACTCCTCTTTCTCTAAAGGAACAAGATACTATGAAGAGATTTCGCGACATGCCGAAGATGAGTATGGAGGAAGTCATATGTCCTACTAACTTCAGTCGCAGTGGATTGTGGGCCAACTGGCACGAGGCCCCCACTCTTTACCGAACGGTGAAGGTTAAGTCTGAAGGTGGATCCTTTTCTAGAAAGAGGAAGGCTTCCAAACTCATGGCTCCTACTTTGTTTGACACGGAGGGGCTTTCTGAGACACTCGCCTCCTTTATAAGTTCGAAGAGGTCTCACACTAGGACTGAGCTGCCTCCCAAATTGTCTGCTCCAGTGAGGGAGGAACGTGAACCTGGCCAGCCTGCCAGGGCGGAGGTTGGAGTATCCGGCTGGGAGAGGGACCACCTGCGATTAGTATGGGTTGAAAATGTGTCGAATCTGAGTACCGAGCAGGCTGAAGCCTTGAGCGAGAAGCTGATGCTAGCTGGTGTAGCTTCTACCGGTGCTGACCAATCCATAATCGTTTTACTGGAAGGTTCTGATGAGGATTCGCCTGAAGTCGAGAGTCCAATTGTTCTGCTGATGGATCATCCGACAGTGGCGGCGGTAACACGGGCCATCCTTCTTGTAGTCCGCATCGTTTCCCATCTCTTTCCAGGTCGTATATCAGGGTGATGGAGGGTTTGTTGGACAACTCACTTTCTTGTCTTCCTTTGGATTCCGCTGAGTTGTCTCGCAGTAAAGGCCCGACTGCTGGTGACAAAGGGAAGGTCGTGGACTAGAGTCTGGGAACATTGACTACTACAAAGAGCGGTGCTGGCATAATTTCGCGTCCGGGAGAGCTTCATCTAGATTCGCGGATAAGTTTGTTTACTCCAGAAGCAGTGAAGATGAACAACCAAGCCTGGCACTAGGAAGTTGACATGGACTATGCTTCAAAGAAGCACATGAGCAGGCGCTACAGCTACCTAATGGACACGCTCCAAAACTCGAGGAGGATATACTAGAAGGACGTATGGACAAGGGTTCTAAGCACTTTATGATGGGAATGTCTCATTTGAGCCAGTGGCTGTTGCTGGGGCGGAAGTGGAGACGACTCTTGAGAGGGTGTACACCATGAAGCGTGTCTTCTCGACTATGCAGAAGTTGTATTTTGATGCATTGTTTGAAATTGAGTTGTTGAATAAACAAATTGAGGAGAGGAGGCTGGAATAGTCAGTCGTTGTTGCCGAGACTTAGAGGGTCCGTCTGGAAGCCCTTGAGTCTAATTTAGCAGAGGCGGTGTCCGCGAGGGACAGATTCAAGCAAGAGTTGGATCTGATCCGCTGTTATCTGGAGGTTACGCAGGAAGTTGTGCTCTGAGTTGCAGTCTTTTGCTGAGGAGAACGCCATGAAAGAGGCTGAATGGGTTGCCAAGAGACAGTAGTTAGAGGGCGACTTGGAATTCAATGCTTAGGTAGCGAGGAAGGCTGAATACCAGCTTCAACTAGAGCAACATGAGCTCAGCATTGTCAAGAGTAGTCTGGCACATAGCAATCTCAGGCTGATGCGTTGACTGACAAGCTGGAGCTGTCAGAGCGTGAACTTGCTTAAGCGAATGCGCGTGAGGAAGAGTTTTTCAAGGCGTAAGGCAAGTGTGAATTCCGCTAGGTCGTGCATGGGAGATTAGAGCTGATGGCGCTGATGAAGGAAAAACATTCGGAATGAGACCTTGCGTATTATAAAAAGATGTCATACGCAGATTTAGTAGTGGTCTCTGCGTCATCAGAAGAAGAGGGCGATCCGGATCATGATGCTCAGATTGAGGCACGTACGGATGCAACTCCTGCTTCTTCCTATGTTAAGCTTAGTTCTTATGTTTTTGTACCCCCTTCTGATGAGGAGTAGACTTTGTGCACTTGTACTTTTTGTTTTAACTATTAATGAAAACGTGTTTATTCTGAGTACGCCTTGTACCCGCATTGTGTTCGGTTTCCCTGTCTCGCGCTTTCCATTTTGCCTTGTCATTTTACTTTGACACAAGTCTGGTTGGGTTAGCAGGAAGCCGAGTGGTTTGTCTACTGTTGAGAATTTGACCATTTATGTCTCAAATTATTCTGACATGTTCTTCCGTGAGGTCTCAGAGTCACTACCGCTTAGTTACATCCAATATCGGGTGTTTTGCGGATGGTTTAGTAGTGGGCTACGCTACCCAGGTTGTAGCTCATCTTTAAGGTAAATCACTACGGACTTAATTTGCGTATTTGACTGTCGGTTGCCATTGCTGGCACGAGTGAACTATGGTAGCCGAGCACATGCATTGTCTGTGAGCTAAAGCGTTTGTCCCGAGTCAGTTTTCGTAAACTCGGGCTGACATTCCATGTAACGTTCGTCCCACATGTCAGCGGCTTTATTTTGGTGATCGCTGTTTTGAAAGGAAGCGGTGGTCGCGTGGTGAGCCATCAGAATCGGTTCGGGACCAACTAGTCTCCCGCCTTCCAAACCATCTACATCCGTGCGGAGCGGATTACAAGTTAGAGATGTGAGAATTCGACGATCATGGTTTGTTGAAGAGAGACGATCCCGTGGCAAGCCGTCGACATCAGTTTGGGACTGACTAGACTCCCACATTCCAAATCATCTACAAGAGCAGTGGTCCCGTGGCAAGCCGTCAGAATCAGTTCGGGACTGACTAGGCTTCAACCTTCCAAATCATCTACACCGTGCGAATTGAGCTACAAATTTTGGGAGTTTTCGGCGATCGTGGTCTGTAGAAGAGCAGTGGTCCCGTGGCAAGTCATCAGAATCAGTTCGGGACTAACTAAGCTCCCACCTTCCAAACCATCTACTCCCGCGTGAAGCAAGCTATAAGTCTAGGGTTGGTAATTCGATGACCATGGTCTGTGTTCCTATGGCGAACCATCGACATCTGCCAAAATTGATTAGGCTCCCACCTTTCAAACCATTTACACCCGCGCAGTGGGGGCTATAGGTCTGGGCTTTGATCAGAAGCAGTCGTTGTCAATTGTCACTGGCTAGGCTTACCTGATCGGGTTCCGCGACCGTTGTCCGCGAAGGGGCAAACGGTCCCTGGCGAGTCGTAACCAGGCGTAATAGCGCTGATTAAACTCTCACTTGCTAAACCATCGACATCCGCACTAGGGGAACTAGGCATCGGGATGAACCAGAAGTCGTCGTCATCAGCCGAAGCTGACTAAGCTTTCCTGGTTAGGTTGGGACTCCGCCTGTTGCGGGTGTGCGAGCCTGCATCCGTTGGCGGAGTGCATCGTGCGGATGAATTTTTCTTTGAAGAGACGGGAGTACCTTAAATCAGCTGGTGATATGCAAGCAAGATCCGTGTTTCAAAGTTGACAAGGGTTTCTAATGCTCGTGTCAGGCACGTGGTAGAATAACGCACTTGAATAGTGGGTTGAGCCCACGGCCCCGTATAGGAAGAACAGGGGTTTGTCGTAGGATCAAGACACTACGAGTAAAGTATAGATTGTACAGTGACAAGCGTACAGCGTATATCGCGAGACAATTGAGTATCAGTTACTTCCCCCCAATTAATGTGGTTGTGTGCAACATCATTAATTGGATGAACGCGGTCCTGTGCAGTTTCCTTGGGAACCGTCGTCTCCTCGTTTTTCATATAGTATTCAGTGCTAACAGTCAATGTTGAAGCGTCTGTTTGGTGAACCACTATGCCCATATAATGGTGTTTCTTTATCGTTGTAGGCTTTATCTTTTACAGAGCGCACCTCCATGGATGTTTTTACTCAAAGGAAATGTTTTGGATTTTCCAAAGGTTGAAGGGAGATCTCCAACGCTGGAGTCTTTGAATGTTTTGACATTTGCGCCGACGAGTCACGATAAGACTTGTTGTTATGCATGGTTACCTGCTCTGGTGAGTACCCAATCAGTTCGCTGAGATCTTGTAATTTCTTCTCATATTGCGTAGAAGAAGTACATACTTCCTTTCAAGGGATGAGTTTGCCATTTATGTGCTGATGCCCTATCGGTGCTCCAAAGCACCTAGTTTCAGATATTATACCAGCAGGCAACCTTGAAGCAGTTGCCTCCCTCCACTCTCGGTTAGCCCCGTCATGTTGCGCTGCGCTGGAATTCGGGATCGCGGGTTAGGGTGGAGTTGGACATGGCCTGTCGGAGTGGGCCATTGACTCCTAGATGCCCCTATCATCCTTTCAGCGGGAGGTTGCACTCGATCTGTTTCAACCTAATACTTGTCCCAAGTATGTCTGGTTGAGCGGATCGAGCATGTGATTTGGCTGTAGCTTCGACTGGCATTTTGCGGGGCTCCTGGTTGTTGATTTTGTACCACCTCAGACCATATTTGAGGGGTGTGTCTGTAGAGGTATTGAATTGGACGAACTATTTCATCCTGTTCTTGCTCATGCCAATATTTTATCATACTCTTGCTCACGGAAAATATTCTTCGGAGAGGTCGTGGAGTCTACTTTGGGTACCTTTGTTGTCGCTTCTGAGTCTTCTTTTGGAGTTGGACTATTTAAGCGAGTCTTTATTGTATGTCGCATCGGATTTAGATGCTTGTAGTTTGTAGTCATTTGTACTTGCCTCTGGGCTATCATTGTTACATCCTTCTAGTATTCAATAGAGTGTGGTTGCATAATTCTTTTTTATTTCTTAAATTATTGCAACTAATATAAGCTCTTAAGAATTAAAATTCTACATTGACTATGGAAAAGAAACTAAACAACTGAATAGACTAACTATTGGCGTTGAATTGTCGACCTGACCCTTAAGTGAATTCGCATGGCCCTTCCTGGATCATTAACATCTTCAGCGAATTGCCAAGCTTCACTGACGCCGTTGAGGTTACTGAAAAGTAAACCTTGCGTGAGAGTTTTCTTCTGCGCCAACTGATTATTGGGGGGTTGTGCTCCCGTTCGCAATGACATCTCCATTTTGTTAGGTTGAAGAGCGGATTGCTCCTGTGATGTTTGAATGTTCTCCATTTTTAAGTTGAGCCACCGTTGTTGAGATTTTGTCTTCGTGTGAGAGAATTGACTCTTCCACAGTTACTGGGTCTGGCTTCTGTTCAACTTGCCTTGTGGATTCCAGTTGGATCTGGGAACATTCTATCTGTTTTAGTGCAACATAATGGCAGTCTCGTGTTGTTGGTTGGCTCCCACGTATTGTTCCTTCTTAGTGATTAGCGGTATACTTAATGCATTGGTAAAGGGAAAAGACTACTGCTTCCATCTAGTGAAGTCGCGATTTTCCCAGGATGAGGTTATAGGTAGACGGTGCGTCCACCACCACCATGAAGTACAAGAATAAGACTTTTTTTAGTTGTGGCTCTCTTGCCACCACTGCTAACCTTATCTTCCAAATCGGGAAATATTTCTCTCCGGTGAATCCAATCAGGGAGTAATCTGAGGATGTTAGGTTCTCCTCCTTGAGGTCCATACTGCGGAATGTGTTATAGAACAAGACGTTGAGGGAGCTTTCCGTATCCACCAGGGCCCTTTTTCACTTTCCACCTTGCGATAGAGACTGTAATGACGAGGGTGTCATTGTGCGGCGCGCGGATGCCTTCGAGACCTTTGTTTGTGAAGGTTAAGGTGGAGATGGGACTTTGCACCCTCGAGTAGTACATGCGTCCTCATTTTTAGTAGAGTCCACTTGCAGGATCTATTTGACTGGTTTTTGTCTGATTCCGTGAAAGACATAGATTATGTCCGGAGTCTCCTTCTCAATCTCCTTGACTGCCTTTCCTCTGTCCCTGGGTTGGTCTTGTCGCTTCTCTGAACCCAAGAATTTCTTTAGCTTGCCCTTGCGAATCCAGTATTCAATCTCATACCTTAGACTCTTGCAGTCATTGGTGTCATGGCCACCCTCATAATGGTATGAGCAATACTTGTTGTCACGTTGGAGGGGTATCCGCGCTGTTTTGGGGGCACTTTAGATCTTCTCGATTTTTCATGAAATTCAGGATGTCCGATAGGCTAGAATTGAGGTCATAGATCTGGATCCAACGTTGTTGGAAGCTTTCTCTAGTCTAGGTCGGCTAGGGTCCGACCTGTTGTCAATGCACTTTTGCTTGTTCCTCTCTTCGTCCTCTCGCCTTCTTCCCTCCTTCCTGTCCCTAAGAACGAAGGGTTTCTTTTCAACTTCGATTTCTTTCTTCGTTGTTCTCATCTCTTCTAGGGTAATGTACCTCTGGGCGCCCTTCAAGAGTTCTTCCATATCCAGAGGGGGTTCCAAAGTGAGGAATTCGTAAAGCTTTCCTTTTCTTAGGCCCACGGTTGTGTCGTCGCTGCAGCCATCAATGAGTGCATCTCGTCATTGAAGTGAGTGAAATACTTCCTTAGCATCTCATTAAATTTCTGCCTCAGAGAGAGTATGTAGTGTGGGCCTTTTCGGAAACGTTGACTTCCGACAAAACGCGTCAGGAATTCTTTTGCTAGCGTCTTGCATGAGTCGATCGATTTTGGCGGGAGGCTGTGGAACCATGTCAGTGCTGACTTCTTTAGACTAGTGGGAAACGTTCTGCACATCACCGATTTGGAACCTTTTTTTAGTGTCATTACATGCTGGTAATGACGCAAGTGATCGAATGGGTCGGTGGTCCCATCATAGAAATCAAGCTTTGGAGGCGTGAATTTTTTTGGAAGAGTCTCGTTCATGATACGATCCACAAATGGTGGAACAAATAGGGGTATAACGTGTCTGGGTCGTGAGCCCCTCAGCGGAGGGGGTTCTGCGAAGCGAGCCTCTTTACCCTGAAGGTTGGGTTCGTGTTAGCTGCGCTGCCTCCTATAGTCATACGAGAACTAGCAGGGGCTTGACTCTCTTGTGCTTGCTATATGATGTCTTCTGGAGATGGGGGTCTGTGCTGCTCTTGATCTCCATTGGCAGTTGGAGGGTTCTACTTTATAAGAGCTTCTACTGCTTTGGCGATTTGCTGTATTTGTGACGACAACAAATCTGCTATCCTGGGGTCTGTCGTTGCTATTGCTGGCGCGGGGGTGTGAGCCTGCTGCCCATGTGTCACCGGCACCGCTGAGAGCGGTGGTATAACGCTAGTCTAAGCGTTTGACGTGTCCACTTGTTCTCCATTATTGTGTGATCTGGTGGTTATTATCTTCTTGTGTTTTGAAGAGAGATGATGCTATTGATTGGTTAGGAACTTTATCATTCCCCACGGACGAAGCCAAGTTATTGCAGTCAATTTTCGCTCCCTGTTTGACCTTGACCTGCACAAGGAATGCACGTGAGCCACAGACCACCGTTGTGGTGGCCGATGACACTCCGATGCTAAAGTCAGACATGGATCTGAGGAAGGCGTAATGATATAAACAAGGAATTTATAGCATACCTTAGCTTACCAACCTCATGTCTTATTTATAGTGTTGGAGTCCTAGTTCGACCAGGCCATCAGTGACGTAGTTTAGGGAAGATCTTTGTGAAAACCACTCTCTAATTAGGAGTTGTGCTGTGAATGTGAGTTTTCCTATTAGCCTTATGTTCCTAAATATGCGGGAGATAGTTCCCAATCTGAGAGTGGTCCATAGATATAAATTTTCATGTGCGACGTATACTCTGGTATTTGCTTCCTAGTTGGAAGTAAAATGTTGTTGTCTTGTTTGTCCGAAGGTGATTCTCGAGATACTTGCCTTAGCAGGGCTTACAGGTATTGATGATAGCTGTGAGACGCGAGAGCTTAGCGGACTGTGATGATTCGGGTCCGTCTGGCAGACTACATTGTGTGAACCTAGAATCGCTTGGACCAGATCAGTGTTGACGTTTGGGCCTATTATTTCTCGAGATCATCATGACACATGTACAGTGTAAAAGATATACCATTTAGGTGTATCATAAAAATTAATGGTAAATGAGATTCCAATACTTGACCTCTCACAAAAATGAACTATTACTTTATCACTGCATCAATCTCTGTTTTGCATAATAAGCTCCATGTGGTTTTTGAAAAATTGCATATCCATGGAAGCATAGAGTCTTTTGTCGCTTTCAGTTTTCCTTGTGTCTCTTTCACTTTAGATCAATCTCCTCTTCCTTGTGTCTCTTTCCTTCTTTCTTATCCCTCGAAGCATAGGGTCTTCTGTCGCTTTCAGTTTTCCTCTTGGTTGTCCTTGATTCCTCCAGGGTGATGTGTCTCTGAACGCTCTTGAGGAGCTCCGACATGTCCAGAGGGGGCGCCAAGGTGAGGTCCTCGAAGAGCTTTCATTCTCTGAGGCCCGCGGTTAATGTCGTCACGATTGTATCGTCGCTACACCCATCGATGAGAGTCAGCTCGTTGTTGAAGCACGTAACATACTTTCGGAGCGTCCCACCAGACCTTTGCCTTAAAGAGAGTATGTAGTGCGGGCATTTTCTAAAACGCTGGCTTTTGACAAAGCGGGTCAGGAATTCCTTCGCTAGTGTTTTGAAATAATCAATTGACTTCAGCGGAAAGTTGAAGAACCACGTCAATGCGGGGGCTTTGAGACTGGTAGGAAAGGCCCTGCATATGACGGATTCAGATCCTTCCTTGAGAGCCATCACGCACTGGTAGTGGCGTAGGTGATCGAAGGGATCGGTGGTCCCATTGTAAGAATCTAGCTTCGGAGAAGTGAACTTCCTTGGGAGGGCCTCATTCATTATCTAGTCTACGAATGGCGGGACGGAGAGGCGATACGGCGCCAAACTGATGCAGTCATTTTTCGCTCCCTGCGCTAACCTAGTCCTGTTATTCTGTTTGACCTGCACATGTGAGCCACAGACCACCGTGGGGTGGCCGATGACACTCCGATGCTAAAGTCAAACAAGGATCTGAGAAAAGTGTAATGTTATAACAGGAAATTTGTAGCGTACCTTAGCTTATCAACCTCATGTCTTATTTATAGTGCAAGGAGTCCTGGTTTAACCAGGCCATCATAAGCGTAGATTAGGGAGATCTTTGTGGAGATCCCTCTCTAATTAGGAGTCGTGCTTTAGGAGGGAAGTTCCATGTTAGCTCCGTGCTCTTAGATACGCGGGAAATAGTTCCCAATTCGAGAGCATTCCTTGGAAGGGAGTTTCCCTGTGTGGGAGATACTTTGGTGTTTTCTTCCAAGTTGGAAGCAAAGAGTAGCTGTGGTTGCCCGTCCGAAGCAGATCCTCGAGATACTTGCCTGTAAAGGGCTTACGAGTATCGAGGATAGCTGTGAGACACATGGGCCTAGCATGCTGTGAGAGTCCAGGCTTGTCTGTTGGGCTGAAGTTGAGCAGGTTGATAACCGCTCGGGCTGAATCTGTATTGGACTGTTGCTTGAACCCGTGGTTCCTTGATATCATCATGACGTGTGTACGGCTCAAGGGTGTGACCATTTTTATGTATCATCAATTATGAATTTTTTATTAATCATAGGAAGCTATGAAAAAACATCGTCTACTAAAATCATTGCTTGGGACATGCCCTGCTGAAATCAGTTCCTTACCCAATTCATCCAATTTTCAATAGATCTCTGCGGCCTTTGGATGGAATCCATCTCTAGATAGAAAAATATGGACTTTTACATCAACATCTACCCAACTACACCCAAGCTCTTTTTTATACATTTACTAGACATTATTGCTCTGACCTTAGCAACATGTTCTCACATCCCTTTGGCAACATAAATATTGGATAGCAATATATAAGTCGATTCCATTTGGGATTCAAGCTTGAATAATTCCCTTGCAGCACATTTCCATGCTTGCAACTCATCCAACTCTGTCCCAGTTTTGACAAGATAATGAATACCCTTGTAATATTTTTTCTTTCTAATAAAAATGTAAGCAATCCGATGGATTTGGAGCAAAAAACGATACGAAATTTTCTCGAAAAGCTTTGGTATTCTTTTCATACTTCATTATTACAATAATGCTTAGGATGCTAGAGTATGTGAATTCTTTATTATCAAAATCGAAAACCTAAGAAGCTAATTGAAGGCAGTGACATTTACATTTAGAATCAACAAAACTTATGTAAATGGCAAGTGTTGATCCATCATCTAATTTCACAGTATGGCATGAATCCGATTGACAATTATTTTTTATAGTGGTATTTACATCATAATCAGAAATCAGTGTGTTGATAGAAACAATATTTTTGTGAGGCATTTCATCAAACAAATGGTGTGTTTTAACTATACCATAACAAAAGAACACAGACAAAAGATGAAAAGGGTTTCAAAAATCACAAATCTGAAAACCTCATTGAAATATTAAATGTTATATATTCTGCGAAAAATTCTAAGTGTCGAGGGAAATGGCGAGGAAAACAGCGAGGGACCCCACAGGGGGGGGAGGGTCGTCCATCCCCCCAAGGATGCGCGTTTGAACCCTCGGGGGCGTGCGTTGAAAATTCAAACGTGCATCCCAAGGGGAGATGGACGGCCCTCCCCCCCCCCCCCCTGTGGGGTCCCTCGCTGGTTTCCTCGACACTTAGATGGGTTCATATTCTGCAGTAGTAGTTGTGTGAATGTTAATGAGTTCGACTGTGATGGGGATGCATGATGAAAATAGTTGGTGCACTAGCTGTTTAGATATTCAATTGTAGTATTTATTCCTATTTTTGCCTTTAATTGAAAAGGTAGATGTAAGCAAAAAGAAACTTTTAATCATTCCCTTCCCAGTCTTCTTTCTTACTCGTGTACCTTTTGTTTGCAATCAATTCAAAGCTATTAGGAACTGACATTAGGTTTGTTAGGAGGGGTAGATTTGTAAAAAGCGGATGATGGGTTCAATTGAGATTTAAATGAGGGTTTGTTGATCTTTATCATAAAGAACAAGAACCCTAAAAGAAGATAGAGAAAGAAAGAGGAATGTGAGAGAGATAAGAAGAGGAAGGAAAGATAATACAAATCCGTTGAAATATGAGGGAGAAAGTTGGATTTGAAATGGCTTTTGTTAATTATACTTTCCATTCACAAATCCTTTAAAACCACAACTTTAACAAATTCATCAAAATCCATTATTTTTTTAATACCCCCTGATTTTGGTGGACTTTTGAAAAACATGAATTAATACCCCTAACTTTGATAGATCACTACAAAAAAAGCTTTAATAGCTACGGAAACTAGCGACGGTTTTTTGATACCGTCACTAATTATACGATTAGCGACGGCAAAAAACCGTCGCTAATTGCTTTCGATACTATTTCAACCCATAATTATAAAAATCCGTCGCAAAATATTTAGCGACGGTAATTTAGCCGTCGCTAAGATTTACAAATAAAAATAACTGGTTTTTGATTTTTTTATTAGCGACGGCAAAAAACAGTGGCTAATTGATTTTTTTTTTTAATTAAACACTAAAGAGATTAGCTACGGCAATTTACCGTGGCTAATTGGTTTTTTTTTTAAATTAAACACTAAAGAGATTAGCTACGGCAATTTACCGTGGCTAATTGGTTTTTGATTTTTTTTATTAGCGACGGCAAACAACCGTAGCTAATTGGTTTTTTTTTTTTTAAAAAAAACTAAACACTAAAGAGTTTAGCTACGGCAATTTACCGTGGCTAACTGATTTTTATATTTATTTTTTTGAGATCAAAGAAAATAAAAAAAAAAGATCAGATCAGATCAAAGAAGATCATAGAAGATAAGATCAAAGAAGATGAGATCAAAGAAGATCAAAGACTAATTGGTTTTAAAAAAAAAAAAATTAAACGCTAAAGAGATTAGCTACGGCAATTTCCCGTGGCTAATTGGTTTTTGATTTTTTATAATAGCGACGGCAAAACACCGTCGCTAATTGTTTTTTTTTTAAATTAAACACTAAAGAGATTAGCTACGGCAATTTGCCGTGGCTAATTGGTTTTTGATTTTTTTATTAGCGACGGCAAATAACCGTCGCTAATTGGTTTTAAAAAAAAAAATTTAACACTAAAGAGATTAGCTACGGCAATTTGCCGTGGCTAATTGGTTTTTGATTTTTTTTATTAGCCACGGCAAAAAAATGTCGCTAATTGGTTTTTAAAAATAAAAAAATTAAACACTAAAGAGATTAGCTACGGCAATTTTCCGTGGCTAATTGGTTTTTGATTTTTTATATTAGCGACGGCAAAAAACCATCGCTAATAGTTTAAAAAAAATATATCACCGATCCGCGTGAAACCTCATCTCAACTGTCAATAACACCAAAAAATTTAGCTCAATCCAACGCACTAAACCAAACCACGTCATCGATACGCGTGAAACTAACACAACCAATCCCTTTCTCTATATAAATTTCACTTTTTTCTACAAACCAACTTAAACAAAAAATTTCTCTCAACAAAAAATTTTCTCTCAACCTCCAGAAAAGAAACCCACAGAGGAGAAGTCCGCCACTTCCTCGACACCGATCCCGGCCGCCTCTCTCTCCCCTCCCTTCCTCCACCGCCTCTCTCTCGAAGATCTGAGATCTATGATCTCCAATATTCTATAGATCGAATTTTTTTATTTATTTATTTTGTCATTTTTGTATGGATTCTTTGTATTTTTTTTTAAATTTTTGTATGATATTCTAGAGACTGTGTAATTTTTGTTATAATTTTGATCAATTAAGTTTAGTTCTGGTAGTTGATATTAATTTTCAAAATGGACAATCATTAATAGTTAATTTCATTATAAAAAATGAATTATAATTTGTAATTTATAATTTGTAAATTTCATTTGTCAATATGATTTGCAACAAAGTTGTCCCTAAATAGCTACGGCAAATACCGTGGCTATGTTGTCAATTAGATTTGCAATTTAGCGACGGCAAAAAATCGTCGCTAAATAGCCAAGGCAAAAAACCGTCGCTATATTGCCTTAGCGACCGCAAAAAACCCTCGCTAAGTAGGGATGGCAAATAAACGGTCGCTAAATAGCGACGGCAAAAAACCGTCACTAAATAGCCACGGTAAAAAAAACGGTCGCTAAATAGCGACGGCAAAAAACGGTCACTATTTAGCAAAAACCGTCACTAAATAGCTACGGCAAAAAAACGGTCGTTAAATAGCGACAACAAACAACCGTCGCTATTTAGCAAAAACCGTCGCTATCTTACAATTAGCGACAGTCTTCGTTGAAATTTTCAGCAGCTTTAGCAACGAAATTTTTTGAGTTAGCCACGATTTTTTTGCCGTGGCTAATTAGCGTCGGGATAGTTTACCGTTGCTGATTCAAATAGTGACGATTAAACTAGCGACGGTATTGCGACAGTTTTTGTGCCGTGGCTAAATCATTGTAGCGACGATTTTTTGCCAATTAGTAACGATTTTTAGCCGTTGCTGAAACGTCTTTATTTTGTAGTGGATTTTAAAACAATCATTTTTAATCATGTTGAATACCCTTGGATTTAAATGAATTCTTTCAAATACTTAATTGAATACCCTTGTATTTTAAAATCTTTCGCAATCATTAATTGATTACACCCCCTAAGTGATCAACACCCCTTGTTGCTTACTCAATCAGAATGTCAGAACTAAAAACAAAGATCCTAAACAGGGTGTCCCACTTTTTATTAAGACTTTTGACTCTATTAAAAAAATAAAAAAACACCCTCTAAATATTTACCGTTACCACTTGACACTATTTAGAATTCTTCTGTGGTTTAATGGAAGTGACAGTATGGTACTTTTGCCCAGTTCTCGAAGTTGCTTTAGATATATAGACCTGATGACATAAATTGAAAATTCTAGCCAGCCCGGCCTCCCGGCCTAGTTTGCTCGCCTGGTGGGCAAATTTTACATTTTTGTCACTCCTTCAAAAAGTGTTTGTAGTTGTGTTTTAAAGAGGAGGGACAAAAGTGTAAAATTGCCCACCAGGCGGGCAAACCAGGCCGGGAGGCCGGGCTGGCTAGAATTACTGAAGTAAGGAGATGGGAGTTGAGGTTTGGTAGAATTTTTGTGGATTGTGATCAGGCTGAGAATTAGTCATGCTCTTGAGCCAGTAGATGCTACCTCAATGGAGATATAATCAATTTGGCCTTCTTTGACAGTGGGGATGATCATCAGTTCACTTCTTTTTTTTCTTTTCTTTTTTCGTTCTTTCTTTCTGTTTCTCTGATTCAGATTGTTTTGTTTTGCTCTTTCATTAGTTGGTTTCCCCTACTCATCCAACCATCACAAATTCTCCCACTCTCACTCCTCTGATCCCTGTATTAATCGCATTCCCTCGCTGAATATTCTTGTCTCCTTTTTCAGTGGATGAAGGAAGTTGTTCCTTTCTGTCTTGGATGGATATTCAGGCTGAAGTTTATCCATTAGAACAATCAGGGAAACCACGAGGCTTTCATTTGCTTAGATTTCTGATTTGAAGTGTACATCATCTTCTTTCTTGAGGGTTATTTTGACTACACTTGGAAGGAGTCAGGCTTTTTTTCTTGGATAGGTTTGGTGGTAGGAAATATTTTGCCAATGTGCTCACTTTTCCAGAAAGTATTTGGGTAGTTTTGTTTAGCGCGTCATTCTGTTCTAACGTATTGTGATAAGATTAATCAGAGTTGTAAAGTTTGATGAACCAAAGAGGAAAAAGAGTTGGGTGTTTTTTTGCACTAGTCAGTTCCAAAGATTTTTAGGCACTCGTTGGTTGATGCCTTTTTGCCTTTTTCCTTCTGCAGGCAAGTATTCATCCCCAAAGTCCAGAACAACTAGCTGACTAAGAATAACTAGCTGATCGCATAGCTAGACTTGAATATAGTGGTAGTATGGTCATGTAGGTGTATTGTGCATGGGAATTTATAGTTTATTTTATTTTATTTAAATTACATGTATTCTCGGCAAACCTTCAGTTGAACTTTGTTCAACAAGACTCCTGTGTCAGATTATTTTAGATTGTTTTTAGAGTGCTTGTGGAGATTTTAAGGAGCCTATGAAAATGATTGATTCAAAGGATGGTTTTCCTCCCACTCAAAATTAAGCTAAAGCTTTGTCTAGACTTCGATTTGATAAGATGCAGTACTGGTACCCTGGGACCATTACTTGTTGCTATTGATAGCATTCACTACACTAACATGGCACCAAAACGTACAATTAGTGCATGATTTCTCATTTCACGATACCACCATACGCTTGGCATGGAAAATGGGCATCGTTCGGCTGTCGGATGAAGTTTAATCAAGCAATAGTTTGAATAAAGCTCCTCTCTGGTTTTCTACAACTATCATAAACTTGATTTACGCTCGACAAACTCAGGGTTGAATGTGATACTGTGATGTCCTGAGAGCCCTGAAGCTTGACATTCACTTCCCTATGGCGAGGTTGCCACCCTCAAGTAACTTTGAGAACACACAAATAATCCTCCTCTCTCATGGATAAGTTTCTAGAAGCAAATATCTAAATCACTTAAAGAAACATCCCTGAATCAAATACAACTAGAACTCATGATTTGAATAAATACACAACCAGGACGTGTTGAAGAAGTATTTCCATGACATATTTCTCTAAGTATGACCTATTTCTCCAATAACTATGTACTAAACTACACATATTTCTCTAAGTATGACCTTTGACAAGGCGTGTCAAAGGGAAGAATGCATAAGAGTTTACTGACAGATGTGTATGCAGTTGCCATGAAGTAGACACACCAAATTAGGAATCCCAATTGCTTTCCAAATATATATTTCATTTGTTCTGATCAAATGATTCTGGTATGTATGATGTAGGGTAAGAATATTCAAGTATGCTAATAATACAATGTGATATAACCAAAGTTTATTTAAACATTTCAAGCGGATCCGTGGCGCAATGGTAGCGCGTCTGACTCCAGATCAGAAGGTTGCGTGTTCGATTCACGGGAATCTTGTACTCTTTTTTTTTTGCATATTTTAATATATCTTGCAATTTTCACATTTCTGTATTTACATTACACATTTATTTTTATTTTTTTTTATTTTGCATATTTTATATCCTTACGCATTTACAATTTTTTTGTGCAATTTTATATCCTGCAATTCAGATTTTTGTATTTACATTTTTTTATAGCACATTATACATTTACTTGAAAAGTTGCAAATTGTTATTTACATTTGGCTGTAGTAAGAAAATTTTGAATCCAGTAAAACAAACATATGTTTTATAAGTCACTTGCCTTATAATGCAATTTTCACATCTTGTACTCTTTTTTTTTTTTGCATATTTTATATCTTGCAATTTTCACATTTCTGTATTTACATTACGCATTTATTTTTATTTTGCATATTTTATATCCTTACGCATTTACAATTTTTGAATCCAGTAAAACAAACATATGTTTTATAAGTCACTTGCCTTATAATGCACCCAGCATGTCGCAACAAAAAAAATAAATAAAAAATTCAACAACATTTTTTTTAATCCCTTAACCGCTCTCACCTGGCAGGGTTCAAACCTTGAACTTGTGATACCATCCGCCACAAGCCTACCAACTGAGGCAACTTTGTAGAAAGATAACGCTTCACTCAACATCGCAGGCATGGCACCTTCAACTTCTTAGTAACTAATGCCCAAGGTACATTAGTAGGAAGGTCATCCTCATACATTTGATGCAGTTAAGCTCTAGCGATGAGCTTTTGCAATATAGACTTTAGAGTGGTGTCGGTTGAAGTCTTTGTTAAAGTTCATTTACCTTTCAGATTTCTTTGGACGCAATCATGTGTTTCACTTGAGGAACTAATCACCTTTGATGGAACCAGAAATTATTATTAGGCACCAGTAAGTAGAGGCTTTGACACAAACCTTACATCTGGTTGAATCAAAAGCCAGTTGAAGGCAACCTTAGCATCTGTTCAACGTCAGTAGGTTTATCCAGTGGTAGTAGTAACAATAACTACTTTGGTAGGGACTTGTTTGGATGTAATATTCTCATACTTGCTTTTTAGTTTGATTTGAATGAATCTCTGTATTTAGATTAAAAAAAAAAACTTTACTATCAGTAACATGCTTAATGTCACTTTCAAATATATAGTAATGACTACGATCTGTCACCACTTAGCATCTAAAGAAGAAAAACTTTGTGATAGCAAGTTAGCAACAACAACAAATAAGAAGAGGTGCCTTTCAAAAAAAAAAAAAAACAAATAAGAAGAGGAACTGTGAAGCTATTCTGAGTGTTAAAGCTATTCATGTTTTGGTCAGATCCTCTATAACCCCTTAGCTTGAATCGGAATATCCAAATAGCTTTCTTTCCCTGGATAATTTTCATCGGAGGAGGCGCCCCAAATCAGGAAAGAGATACATCAAGATTGTCGAACTTTGATAAAGAAGGAAAGGGAAAAAAAACAAAAAGAGCCATATACACAAACTCACTTACTTAGAGCATCTCCAATGGATCCCCTAAAATAGCCAAAAAGCTATTGTAGGGGGGCTCATGCGAGAAAATGCATGCTCCAATGGATCCCCTACAACATTCCCTATTTTAATTTCACTTCCAACTTCTTCCTAAATTTAGAGGCAATCATATCATCCCCTAAATTTGAAATAACATTAAAATATTCTAATTCTTTAATTTTTCAAATTAAAAACAAAACCAAAAATCAAAACAAAAGGAAACCCCAACTCTTTTAATTAGTCAAATTTAAATTAAGTTGAAATTAATAATAGTATAACTAAAAAAGTATCTAAATAATAGTATAATTAAAATTAATAATATTATATATTTAAGTTGAAATTAATAATAGTATAATTGAAATTTGTAATAGTATAATTATATTAAGTTGAAATTAATAAGAGCATAATAGTATAATTGAAATTAAATTGATATAGAAAAGTGAAGGATATATTTAAATAATGATAAAAAGTTAAAATAGGAGATGTGGTTGGCATGGTGAAGATTTGGTTAAAATGGGGGATGTTAACTTTTACCATTGGAGATGCTCTTGGGCGGTTAAGCCAGACGCAAAAGAGAAAAAAACACCAAACACAAATTACACAAAAAATGAAAGAATCCCAAGGGAAGTTTAAAATGGTCCAGTTTTAGCTTTCTTCTCACATTTCTATCCTTCCACAAAACTCTTCCTAGTCATGTCACAACTGAGGAATAATGATTAACTGATTCATCATCACATATGATGAATGATCTAGTTCTCCCTAGCAAGTGTCCTTGATTTGGGACGCCAGATTCTGCTGGATAATCCACATGAATAGTCATTCAAGGGGGTGGCGTACTTCATTCAGCCAGATTCTGACCACACAACTGACCATTGGTAAACTCTCCCCTTAAACCATAGGGCTAAGGACTTGGCATACATTATGGGTTGTTATAGAATATGTCAGTACTAATGCTTCATGCTGGTCAAAACAAATTGTGTCACCCTCACAATGCTACTCGGGAATAGTAGAGGAACATTTCAACTGGAGTAACAGAGTAACTAGGCTGCGTTTGAAGGCACACTCATCTTGTATGTTGCAGTTGCATTGCAAGCAATAGAAATTCATTTATCCTGAAAACTCAACTCTTAAGAGTCTTCACTGAGATTTGAAAGAAAACAGGATTTTCAACCTCAAACTCTCCTTTCTTTCTTCCCCACTCATTTTTTTTTCTCTGAGAAATTTCCTTAATAACCATAGCCTGTGTGCCTAAAATCACCCTCCCCACAGGCAAAATGCTACCAAGGAGATAAAGATTCCAGTCTTACTGTTGCTTAATGTTACAGATTATGATTTTTTGAGATCTTAGATCTCCAAATAGAAGAAACCTTGAAATGAATCAATTAACTCGTAAAAAACACAAAAAGGGGACTAGAGTTGCCACCTACAGATCTAGGTGAACCTAAGCAGTTCCAATAACTGTGAAGATACTCCACATGGATAAAAAAAATCACAACATATTTAGGAGGTTATGGAAAAAGTTGAAAGCTTGCTTATGAGGAAGGCATTAGTGAAGGGCCAACCGGCCAAGTAGTTATGCTCAATACAAAACCTCAAATGAAATAAACTTTTCTAGAATTGTGATGAAATTGAGGATAACATTTTCATTTGGGATTAGGGTTTTTTTCATTTTACTGTAATGTTAGAGGCATGGACAAGGTATGAAGATATTTTGCATTTTGGGGTTTACCACTCCTGAAGTTGTGCTGAAATAGCATGATATCTTATTTTCATTAGAGCAAGATATAAAGATATGTATACTATTATTATACATACATAATTGACATCCATGATTCACACTACAATTAATTTCATTAAAATGAAATATGATTCATGCTCTGATACAATTCAATAAGTATATGGGTATATGACAAATTTGTAATAGAGTCGCAGACTACTAAATTTCATAGGTGACGGGATTGTAACACCCCACTAGAAAACCACGTGATTGTGGGCGCTAGGAAGGTGTCGTATCAATCCTACATGATTGAGGCAAGTATGATGACTCCTTTAAAAATAACTCTCTTTTCACTTGAAAACTTGACATTTTGAAGGGGGTGGTAACTTTTGGACAATATGAGGAATGACACAAACATTACAAAATGAGTTATGATGCAAGTACTAAATAAATGCATTTAGTATACTATCTTCAGGACATTACAAGATGAGACATAATATAAATACTACATGAATGCATATGACAGAGATAATGCAAGGAAAGAATTGACATCTCTCAAAAAGAATATTAGCACATATTGCCTATATCATTCATCCACCATGATACAGTAATGATATACAAAATCAAACAAGAACTTGCATCAACAACAAAAAGACATCCATGGATAAAAGGAACCATCATACCAAACTCACTTACGGTGATACTTGTTAATACTTCAAGTCAATGAACTCAAATACCTTGAGATTCACCCAGCAAAAAATCACCACACTAGACATCACAAAGCAGTAAAGAATATCTGTAGTGCAAAACAGAAATAAAGATTCGTCAGGAAAAACATTATTAAATTAGATATGAAATGACAATAAAGTAATTACAACCTTACCAGGTCTGAAGATAAAATATGAACAAGAAACTAATTGGTCATGACTATCCGATAACAGCATCATAATTCAGTCACATGATAAGCGGCGCAAGATGATTGGGGAACTTTAAAATGCTGATACCTTCCTATGAAACACTCGTGAAATCGATTGATTCACCACACCAGTTTTTCTATTTATTAAGACGAAGGCGACTATAAAATTCAGTGAAGTCTAGCCGGAACAAATTCAAATCAACATGTTGTTGCACAGGCAGCCGAGCAACAAAACCCTCCACTGACGATGAGTATTCTTTTGCAATACTCTCTAAGTCTTCTCCAACATTCTGAAGAAATTTTCCGGCTCGTTGGGTTAGAGCCTTCCTACCCCGACTAACCCACTCCCCAGACTCTGAAGGTTCATCACTTGATTTTAAACTCGACTTGGTTCGACCTCGAGAGGACAAAGTGGACTCCACTGTTCTGCAGAAAAGAAAATCAAGCATGATTCAACAAGAATAACTTTCAAAGAAATGGAAAGTATGGGTCAAAGACCCAACAAATTCTATTAAGAGGCTGATGAGGATAAGAAAGAACGACAGTGATGCCGGTTACCTCGCCTGCAGCTCACAAACAAGACAAAGAGTGTCTTGCTAAGGGTTTGTGATCATTCTCCAAGAAAAGACTTCTCCACAATCGAGTGAAGGTACTTTTCATGTGCTGCAAGCAGGTCATCTAAATCCTTTGCAGCTTCCATCTCATCCACAAAATAGGCCCACGACACTTTCCAAGACTTCAAACATGATATAGTATTGCAAGTTCGTAATAAAATGGTTCATTTCTACCCAAATAACTTGGCATCGCCGCAATGTCGAATAAATTGCAATTTCAATGAACCTACCTGCTTTGTCAAGAAATGGGAAGTGATACGATTTGGTTTCATCATCTTCCAGGCTCCAATCAATGCGTGCTCAATGCGTCTAAGCTTCCAGAGGAAATTAAAATTTTTAAGGTACCTCGCCATGACAGACTCTGTAAACACCGTATTTAGGGGGATCCTGGCATCATATTCCAATGAGAATACATCCCAAACCCTGTCTCCAATATTATGTGGCATCATCTTGACCCTCAACCGATCCAATATGTCTGGATCATCATACTGAGCATTTGATGACCGGATTGCACTTTACAGCAACCCAGCTAGCTTGAATGAGCTGATAGTGTTTGCCGGTTCAGAAAGCTCAGGCCCCACAATATCCATTAGATACTGAACAAAATCACCTTGTCCAAGCAGCAAATAACGCTTAATTGCAAGACAGTGCTCCTTGAACTTGTATCTCTTGTACATGACATCAATCAAATGTTTATCGATCCTCTTTGCTGCTTCAATCATCAGAGCTTCAAGTGCATCAGTTTCACCATACCCAAGCCCTCCTCTTCTAGTCGTGGTCCCAACAACAGCTGCAGCTTCCACTGCCTCATCAGCCCAACCTTGGTCCTCACAGCAAACCCTTAGAAAGTTTATAGACTTCCCAGTCCTCAGAATCCGTTGAGCAAGTGATTGCAAAATAAATGACGGAAGCATCCCATTCTCGGCATATAGTTTATATCCTTCTCCCACAAGGACTCAGCTTTCACAGGCTGCCCCAGAACAAAAAACTCCGCAAAAATATCATCCAGCTCCCCTTCCAAAACCCAACTCCTCACCATCTCAAAAAGCGGAGAACAAACCCGTCTCATAAAATCCTGCACCAACGGATCCCCATGCTGCGCATGTACATGAATAGCCCCAGGCTCCCAGCCATTGCCCCACCCTTCAAAATCAACCTCATCTTAACCATCGACTCAGCAAACCATACTGCCAACCTCCTCAATGACAAATAATTCCCCTCATTCCTCCCCTTACCCACCAAAGGAACTGGATTCATCGACTGCGCCTCAAGCACAGCCAACAACTTATAATACTCCGACAACTCATCCTGCAATGCAGCACAAAATGCCTGCCCTACTGTCCCCACCTCCTCTGCCGGAACCCTCTGCATACTCTCGGAAACATACCCTTTCACCTTCCTAAACAACCACCTCAATTCACAAACCTTGTGCACCATAATTCTGGATCCCCTCCCCACTTTCACTGACCCTTCCATCACATACCCATCTAATTTCTCATCAAATTTCACATACTTGCCATCTATCCCTTGACAAGCATACAACACATTTCTCACTAAAACCCTCTCACACACATCACTCTCATACTTCATTAACCCCGCGAACTCTCTTAATGCAATTTCCCTAAATTCTCAGGAACTTTCTGAACCAACAGTATCCCACCACCACAATTACATGTACCATTATTATTATTATTATTATATTCTAGGGTGGTTTTTTTGTTATCAAGAATGGAAGGGAGGCCGCCTGAGACAGTCGAAGCAAAGAAACCAGAAGAAATTCTGGAAGATTCTTTCTGGTTTCTTCGATTTTCGGAGATGACTTTAAGGAGATAGAGTACAGACCATTTATTTTTTATGCCTCCACCACCGCCACTCGCAGCAGATTTGGTGGCGGAAATTTTGGTATAGAGATGGGCAAAAGTTAGTGCTCGGGAGGACTTACCTTGGTTGACGAGACTGCGCTTGATGGATTCGGCCATGGCAGACTCGTCGATGGAGATTGATGGGTGGGTCATTCGACTGCTTAAAATTGAGCAGCTTCTTCTGCTCGTTCAATAAATTGTCGGGGTTGGTGGAGGAGGTGGAGATGAGGCGGAGGACAAGCTCCTTCAATAAATTGAGCAGCTTCTTCTGCTCGTTCGCTTCCACGGTGTTTGTTTGAGAAAGTGAGCGAGAGAGTGAATCGAAATCGAGCCCGAAAAGCCGGACCGAACTAGGGTCGGTTCGGATCGGTTTTTTATTTATTATTAAATAATTCTAGGAGTAATTTTACGCAGCCCGCGGCTATAGCCCGCTTTATGGTCCGGACCCTCCCAGGCATGTGCCATAGGGAGGGTGTCTCGCATGTGAGGAACCTTTTCAACTCAATCTGCTTCTCTGCGAATTGCAAGGGCCAACCCTTAGAGGTAAAACCCTTGCATCCTCTCCTCCTCCTCGCGCGGCCTGCTCCTCCTCGTCGACTGCCGCTCCTCATCGACTGCTCCTCCTCGACTCCTCGACTGCTCCTCCTCATCGAATCGACTGCTCCTCCTCGACTCCTCGACTGCTCCTCCTCGACTGACTGCTCCTCCTCATCGAATCGACTGGTGTTTTCTATGATCATACCAAGGTCTCAACAGTGTTTTCTATGATTGGTGTATGGATTTCATTATTTTTCTGGATTTGATTGTAACTTCAGGAATAGGGTGTTCGATTGATTTGTGCCTTGTATTTCTTTTCTCACGGTTGACAAAGTTGTCAGGTTTAATCAATTGAGCACAAAACCAAGTGTAATCATTTGATTTGTAGAGAAATGTAGATCAGGAGGTTCCTTAATGCAGTGATTCAGTAATAGGTGTGTTTTGTTTACCTATGTGGATTTGTGGAAGATAATCTGAGAAACAAATTAACTATGTGAGAATTGTTCAGAAATAGATGTTTTGATGGGATTTTCGTAATCAAGTCTTCTATGTGAGAGTGAAAAAAACATAAAGAGAAAAGAAACAATGAACTATTTCACACATTATGTTTTCTTTGTAACAGGGGATGGTTCTATGTTCTTGTCTGCATTGTTGTTCTTGTTTGCTTCTTCATTCTATGTTAAGGTTCCAGCTAACAAAAGTTTGTTCACTGGACTTGCTCAAGTCACTGTTGCTTCCTTCAGAAATAGACAGCTTGTTTTGCCACCAAGAAATGCTCATGGATCGAATTACCATCACAGTCAGGGACCCCAAGTGATCGTGCCTACAGAAAATTTGAGGTACCCCAATCAGACTGGGTTTATATATATATATTTATGACCCAATGAACAAAAAATACGTCATGGCGCACAAAAGATGATGTATCGATCATGAGACTGTATCATACTGACTTTTATGACTCTTGTAGATTCCTAAACAAAGCTTGTAGAATCACAGATCATGAGAAAGACTTAAAGCCTGATGGATCAGCTTCGAACCCATGGAATCTATGTAGAATTGAACAAGTAGAAGCGCTAAAATCAGTCCTGAAAATAATCCCATTGTGGTCTACTGGAATCATGGTAACAGTAAACATGAGCCAACCTTCTGGATTACTCTTAATAAATAGCATGAACATACACATTACTTCAAATTTCAAGATCCCAGCAGGCTCTTTTGGCATGTTCACGATTGGCACACTTACAAAATGGGTTGCAATCTATGATCGTTTTGTGCTCCCCCACCTAGCAAAGCTCACTTACAAAATGGGTTGCAATCTATGTCACAAAATGGGTTGCAATCTATGTCACAAATGTGGTTAGTACCACAACATTGCTTAAGTGATACAAAAGTTGCCACTTTAACAAACTAACAAAAACTGGTAAAATAAGCACTTCAAGATAAATCTGGCATTTTCTCCAAATGTTGAATCTGACATTTTTCACCAAATGATGTTAAAAGCCTCATCCAATGATATCTTGGGATTAAACTCAAGTTTGGTGAGGAAGCACCAGCAGCACCTGCAGACTTCTGGAGGTACCTGTGAGAGCATTTCTTAAAAACATAAGTTCATCTAAATTTCTAACTTTAGCAATTTTGCAAGTTTTAGCTTGCTACTGTTGAACTTGCTTGAAGCATTTATTAAAAACAGAAGTGATCAGTAACTGCAGTATATGGAACTTGCTTGAAGCATTTACTTCAACAAATTAGTTTGTTGAATTGGATTCACCCCACATTGGAGAATCAAACTCAACACAGTGAGAAAGATTGGAAAGGCTATTAATCTATGTCAGCATTGAGAAGAATACAATCCAACAGCAAAACATCCCCCCAGACATGGAGCTGTAATATCCCCGAGGATGTTAGAATGGATACCTTGATCTACATTTCTCTACAAATCAAATGATTACACTTGGTTTTGTGCTCAATTAATTAAACCTGACAACTTTGTCAACCGTGAGAAAAGAAACACAAGGCACAAATCAATCGAACACCCTATTCCTGAAGTTACAATCAAATCCAGAAAAATAATGAAATCCATACACCAATCATAGAAAACACTGTTGAGACCAGTCGATTCGATGAGGAGGAGCAGTCAGTCGAGGAGGAGCAGTCGAGGAGTCGAGGAGGAGCAGTCGAGAAGGAGCAGTCAAGAAGGAGCGGCAGTCGACGAGGAGGAGCAGGTCGCGCGAGGAGGAGGAGAGGATGCAAGGGTTTTACCTCTAAGGGTTAGCCCTTGCAATTCGCAGAGAAGCAGATTGAGTTGAAAGGTTCCTCACGTGCGAGACACCCTCCCTATGGCACGTGCCTGGGAGGGTCCGGACCATAAAGCGGGCTATAGCCGCGGGCTGCGTAGAATTACTCTAATTCTAGGGAGCCCGCTCATGTAGCCCGCCTGGCTGTCCGGACCCTCCTGGGCTCGTGCCTGGGAGGGTGTTTGGCACGCGACTCCCTCAAGCGAGTAACCCCCTCAAGCCCTCAAGCGAGTAACCCCTCCTCTCCTGCGCCTCCTCTGGCAAACACCCTCCCTGCTCCTCTGCTCCGCTCGCTCCTCCTCACGCCAGAAAAGTGAGATTTTTTAGCTTGGTGAAGTCAGCAGGGAAAGGACCAGTAATGGAGTTGGATCTGAGACTTAAGATCTGAAGAGATGAGAGATGGGTCAAGGTGTTGGGTGGGATTTGGCCATGGAACCCAAACCCAGGCAAGTGAAGCTCTACAATTTGGGTTTTCTCTCTATTGCAAACCACCCCAACCCAGTGGTTGCAAATGGTGGAGTTGCTGGTTTTGTTCCAGTTGAGAGAGCGAAAGTGTGGGAGCTTGTTTGCAAAGTCTAGTAAGGCAAGCTTGTGTTCTTCAATGGGGTCTGCTTGAATGGACTGAATGTAGAGAATCAGAGTGGTTAGAGAGAGAAAGAGAAGGAATGAAGAGGAAGAAAATGAATAGTAGTTCATTCTACTCATTTTTTGTGGAAACTGTTTGAAGAAATTCTAGCTGGTGATGGTATGTTGTTGGAGGTAGACATTTGGTGGTCAAAGGTGGTGGGAGAGGTAGGAGGGACTTTTGTTGTGAAAAGAAAAGGGTGAGAATAAGGCAGGCTTTGCTGCTGATGTTCTGTTGTTCTTGTTGGTGAAATGGAGATGATAAAATCTCCTTTAGTTCAAGTTCAGCCACCTTCTTTTACTTTTGGAGCCTCTTTAAATTCACTGTTTTTCTCTCTCTTGAATGAAGCAATTTGTTGCTTTTTGTGGAAAAAAGAAATGAGAGGTGGAGATGGGTAATGGGTTGTGTTGATTTGGTCCCAAAACAAAAGAAGTGAGCATGAGATAGAAGAACAACAGCAACATTCAATTCAACAATGAATGGAGATGGATGCCTTATCTTTTGAATGATTCATGAATTCTTTCAATCCATACATTTTATCAGCATAAGTTTGTGTTTGACTTGATGTGTAGTGGAGTGGAGTGGAGTCCAAAGAAAAAGTAAAGAAATTGATGATGGTGATGATACGGAGCACCAACACTGGCAGTTGAGTCGCTTGAGGGAGGGGGCTTGTGTGGGTTCACGTGGCAAACACCCTCCTTCTGGCACGTGCCTGGGAGGGTTCGGACAGTCAGGCGGGCTACATGAGCGGGCTCCCTAGAATTGTTCTAAATTTTCGATTTTAAAACCCGCCCCGGCATAATGTTTTTTGTCTGGGCCTCGGTTACCCTTTTTGAAACCCGTCGGGTAACCGGCCCGGCCCGAGTATGAATAAATAGAAATATGTTTGGACTATAACAACAGTTTGGGCTTTATATAATTATTTTATATCAGCAGTTTGGACAGATTTTACTTCAGCACTAGGTCCAATTCAAATATATTTGACTAACTTTACTCTATAGCCAATTTGCCAACTTTGAAAGGGATATGTTATTTAATTGAATCTTCCTATTGTTGAATTCTCAAGATATAACATGTATGTATGACCAATATTATGATTTGAAAAGTGATAATGTTTTTTCCAATTAAACAAGGTCACATTGAGAAATTATTAGCATGCAATGTTAGTAAACAATCTTTATTCAAGCTACCGGTCTTTTCATAATGACAATGTGGATATTGTTTACACTAGGTCATAAGCTATTTTATTTTATAATAAAAAAAACTATATTTAGATAATAGCCTTTTAATGTTCTAATCTTTGGAGACTTTGGAAGTTTATTCTTTTCAACAAGTTAACATCATCTCTCTCAACATAGTGATGGGTGTGGCTTGAATGTCTGCTAGAGATTCAATTAATCCAAAAATGTCCTAAAAAGTCAAAGTAGTTGGTATTGGAAGAAAGCCAAGAGAAGTATCAAGCATAGTCATTAACAAATAACAAAGCCTCATAGCAGCAGTTTGGACGTTGGACCTTTATAGCAGTAGTTTTTGTTAAAAAACTGTTTGGGCTTTGGAGTTTGGACCTTTGCGCTTTGGACTGAGACCGACCCGAGACCGGCCCGGAATTCGGTTAATCGGGCCTCGGTTAACCGGCCCAACTCGGTCCAGTCTCGGGCCTCAGAATTGGGGGCCTAAAATAATCGGGCCGATTTTCAGTTTTTAATTTTCGGGCCGGTTACCCGGACCTGCCCAGCCCTAAGTGAGACTGATGAGAGAGGGAGAATCTCTTTTGGTTGGGATTTGTGGGCGCCCAAAAGAAGCCTCTCTTTTTTCTTTTATTTTTTTGTATTTTGTTTTTCCCTCCATTTAAAGGCTCTGATTCGTTGGGTTGGATGGAAAAGAAAAGTAAGGGCATCTTGAACGGGTGGAGATTTTTTTTTTTTTTTTTTTTTTTTTTTTTTTTTTTTTTTTTTTAAGGAAAAGAAAAAGTTGTTGGAAGTGATTGTTTCTTAATGAGAATGAATCGTTTATCCAACTCAACAGGGAGCTATAGGAGTCTTTACGGTAGCAAGCCCCAATCATAAGGAAAGTTCTAGATAGTACGATGGCGGAATGCTATGTAGTGGAGGCTGCTCTTCAGCTTATCTAGGCGTGACACTGGCAAGCAGGGATGATGATGGGAGACTCGGGGACGCTAATTTCTATTTTACATGATGACCACCGGGAGACGCATACAACTTTTTGCTGGCCATGACACCCTCTCATCAATAGCATTAAGCGACTACTTTCTACTCATAACTTTTGGTTTTCTAATTATATTAATTGAGAACTCAATTATGAGGCTCACAACTTAATCCAAAAAAAACAAAAAAACAAAACCTTAATCCAGATTTAGGTTTTAATAATACTAGAGACATCAAAAAAATAAGTCCAGCAAAAAAAGACAGGTGTAGCTAATAATCTTCCACACAACTGGTGGATTCGTCAAACTTTGGTGTTAGTACCTTCATCGCAGCAAGCCAGCAACAACATGCTTGCACAGATGGCCTTGTGAAGTTTCTTGCAATCTATGTATTTTGGCCATTAACAATGGTGAATTGATCATAGGTCATCATGATGTGAAACATCTGTTAACAAGAAATGATGAAGATTTTGTAATGGTGGATGCTATAAACTAGAAAAAATAAGAATTTATAAAGCTATGGAAATGGGGACTAACAGTTCAAGAAATAGGCCTTCCAATAGATACAAAAACAATATCCCTCCATCTTTCAAAACAAGTTACACTATGAAACAGTAGCCATGTCTCCCAGGAAGACCCAGCTTAGGTGGTGATCTTTTTCATCACATTCGAGACATTCCAACAGTTGTAGTTTCCTAAACTTGCTAGCCACTAGCCAGTAATATATAGTAACCATTGTACAAAAACCCATTCCTGATTTTGGATTCTCTAGAGATCCACATGGGAACTGCAATTACATAATTATGTTCTACAAAAACTTTTTAGATAGAGTTGGCCGCTTCTCACTGTTCTTTCCATATGCGACCTGTTACTCTTAACTTCAGCTCCTGTCTATCACCACCTGAAAAGAAGAGTGCCAAATTTCTCTGAATGATCAGTCCATCTTGACTGTCACGGACTTTCCTGTGGCTGTCACGGATGCTCCTGGGAACTCCTTGCCATGTCAGTTTACGGCCATTGGTTCCAACTTCTAAACTGTAACTGAATTTCTTAGCCTCATCATCATCACCCATAAACCTTAGAAAGGCCATGTAGACGGGTGCCATTCCTAATTGGAAAGCCTCAAAGTGTAAGCAGAATTGTCTACCAAAACAGTTGAACACCTGCACCAGATATAGCAGATTTAAGAAATAATATTAAACTTCCAAACAGATCATAATTAAAATAGGGTTATTTTTCATTTGACCCCCATTAGTGAATAGCTATTCTTCTTAGCTCCCATTAGTGAATAGCTATTCTTCTTTAGCTCCCATTAGTTTATGTATTCTAGTCTAACCCTCATTTTGAAACTTTACTGTTTGGTCAAACACATTGACTTGTTTCAACCATCCATATTTGTTTTAAAGACAAGATTGTCCAATTCTTCGAGATTGACACAATTCTATATGTGCATCTTGGAGTCAATATAAACCCATTTCAATCCTTTCTCTTCTTCTACCATCAGCCAAGCCCTGACCATCCCTCCTATCTTCATAGAGCCTTCACCACCGGAGACCTACAACCTCACCTGCACCACCGCCCAACACCTCTTTTTTGTTTCACTGCCTCTCCCGTCCCATCTCACTCCCTAAATTACTCTGTTTCGTCTTTCTCAAATTCTTCCATGGACCAACCAAGGTTGATGAAATGTGATAGGGTGTATGTGGGGTGTGATGTTTTTGTTTGGTGGGGGTAATTGAAAATTGTTTAATTTGGAGTGCTTGGAGAAGATGGTGAGGTGGGTGTGGTGTATTTGAAGAGATGAGAAAGGGGACGGGGGTTGGGTTGGAGAATGGTGTTTGTATATTTAAAGAAGACTATTATATAGGAGAAAGTGAGAAGTTTGGAGTTATCCCCAAATGAAAACTTCAATTGCACAGGCCAAGGAACCTAAAATATGTTTACAAAGACTAAGAAGATGAAGACACCACCGAGAAGAATAGCAACAGCGAGAATGGTGTTTGTCCCACTCCCACCTCTTCCTCCCTCTCAAGATGAAGACAACAACACCAACACCCTGAACTGATACACATCAAGGAAGCTAGAAAGGATAATTGGAATTGTGATCTATAAAACTTATTCTTGGTTGTGTTGTTTGTGACCTGTGATGGCTAATCCATGGTGGGCAGGGCACTTAGGGCTACCAGGGATGGAAGGGGCAGGAGGTTCACCAACGATGAAGAAATTCGATCATGAGCTCCCGATTAACAAAAACAGTGCAAGCGGAAGCGGAGGAGGGGACGATGATGAGGAAAGAGACAATTGTGATGAGCCTAGAGAGGTAGGGAACCGACGATCTAGAGGTCGGCCTCCAAGCTCAAAGAACAAGCCGAAGCCCCCAATCTTTGTAATGCAGGATAGCCCTAATGTCTTGAGAAGCCATGTAATGGAGGTGGCAAGCGACACTAATGTGGTTGAAAGGCGACAACGAGGTGTCTATGTGATGAGTACTACCGGTGCAACGGCTAATGGTGGGTGAGGAAATTGGTGCTTTGAGGTTTCAGAGAAGGAGGTTCACTTTCTTCATGAGGGAGAAGAAGATGCAGCCAACAAAATTTGATGCATAATGTATTGTAGAACATGAACAATTTGGTTTAGTTTTGGGTATTGTTGTTAATTAGAATTTAGATTTAATTTTGTTTTTATAAATTTGGCCATTGATATAGAGATTGAAGTTATGGGTAATTCGGGAATTTCAAAACTATGGATGGCATGAGGAGGTCAACGGTATTGACTTAATAGTTAATATTCAAAATAGGGGTTTGACGGGATTTTGAGAACAAATGACACCCAAAGAGGAATAGGCAAGAACTAATGGGGGTTAAAAGGTAAATAACCCATTAAAATATGGCTTCTTATCTATAACTAGTGTCTGAAAAAAAAAATCATCTTTTTTACTTCAACAAACATATTATGGCGCCATGAAAGATTGTTGAATGTTGATGACCAAATCGGAAATAAACTGAGGGATCTTATAGAACTTTCTACATGTTTTTTTTTTTGGAAAGCGAGCTGGGTTTTTAAGGATCCCACAACCTATCAACAAGGTGCGACCTACAGGTCAACAACCATAAGAAAGAAACCATGCCGCAGGTGGGTCTCGAACCTAGGACGTGGGGGACAAACCCACACAGCCCTAACCACGAGACCATAACACCATTGGCAACTTTCTACATGTTAATAAGGGAGGTTGTGGGAAGGAAAACTTTGTATAGAAAAAGGCAACTTTTAGTCATTTGCTAGTACTAACTCACTTTGACCCATGGCATGGCTAAGAGTTCATTTACTTGATAATGATTTTACAATGTTAAAGTTCTACTTGCACTCTTTCACCAACTCTTTACGTATATACAACAGACATGTCATAAAATTGTTAACAGAATAACACAAAATCCCAGATTTCAAATAGCAAGACAAGCATAGTTATCAACAAAAACCCAATGCTCTATCCGCACTAGAAACTAGAAGCTAAAGAAACAGGTTAAGAACTTACAGTTAGCATCCATGTAGCATTTTCAACCTCTTGTGGATTTGATTTGACATATCGATGGTTGAATGTGCAGCCATCATGCATGTCAACTTTGTGGTCATCCTTGAGATGTGCAGCAAGCATTGGGATATCACCAGTGACAGAGCATTCAGATCCAGCATAAGGGCAATTGTATGGACGAAACCGACAGTGTTGTTCATGCTTGAGTTTGCTGTAGTATGGGAATATATCATGGCAACCCAGGCTCTGATATTTACAAGGAAGTTCCAGTGATTCTGCAACCTTCTCCAAAGCCAAGCACCTTATGTTACCAAGCTCATAGCGACAAGTCGGGCAGCAATTGTGCACTCTGGCCTTGCAGTTTGAACATAGAGTGTGGCCATTTGGACACTGCAATGTAAATTTGAAGTGCATGCATATTTTTATCAGTTAGAGATAATCCACGTCTTAAAATATGCATTACGATCAAAATAACTTTGATACAATCACAGGAGCACGAGTAAACTATGGCACGTGTGGATATGTGCAACTTTCCTATTAGCTTCTTCTATCGAAATAGATGACATGGTTACCCATTCATGCTATATAGCAAAAACAACCAAGATGCACCATAAGAGACACCAAGGGAGGTGTGACAGAGAATCGGAGAGATAAAGTATTCAACTACTTTGAGTTTAAATAGATATTATTGACAACATTGCCTCCCCTAACCAATTTGTAGTAAGTAGTCAACAACAAAACTATCAAAAAACAGATGTGGCAGCATAAACACCAATGTAATGTCCCGTATCATAAAGAATTTTAGATTGCTTCTTGCCATTTACTAGTAGAGAGTAAAATAAGGTCTCATCCTTTTGTTCAATGGCATAGTTTATTTGTAGACAACATGTAGAAGATAAAACAAGAGAGAGGGAGAGTACATGCAATGCTACAATTCAGGAATTGAGCATCTAAGGAAATTTAATCGATCAGTTGGTGGATCCAGGGTTAGAAGGTACATTTGGGAGAGATCTAAGCATAGATTTTCAAGGAAACGGAAACAAGAAACTCGTGTTGGTTTAAATAGATCTAGAAGAGAAGATATAGAGGGGTTTCACTAATGGAGGTTGAGTATGGAAAACTAGGAAGGTGAGAGGGAGGTGTTTCATTGGAGGATTTAGCGGAGAATAATTGGATCTAAGCAAGAAACCTAGGTCAAGGTAAAAGGATACGGCCAGATCATAACCCATGTCAATCTCTCTCGGTGAGTAATCTTACTCAGATTTGGTTTATATTTTAGGTTGATTATGGTTTGAATAAAGGTTACAATCTTCTATATGAAGACCTTAAACAGTCTTGGGCATAATTGATGAACTAGGGCAAGTTGGACCTAATAATAGGAAGTTTCTTAGCAGAGCTTAAGGGAACGAGAAATGGTGAAAGAGAAACACGCTTGAATAAACATCAACATTGGAGTGCTAAGCTCCCTTGTCCTACTACAAATACACAGTGGGGAACGAAAGGAAGCAGCTGCTTCTGATCTGGGCAACATACCAGCATCAGTAAAAATATCAAGTGAATGTTAGCAAAGGTCGTGAGGACCCAGACACGTGATCTCAAAATCACTGTCAATATGATGACATATGGGATATAGGAGTCTTCATCGCAGAAAACCCATCTCTAAGGAAAGCCAAAATAGATCCCAAACCATACACATTTGATCAAACTCTGCATTCCTTCAAATGAATTTTGAAATCAGTGAAAAGAACTCAAATCTGAGATTAGACTAAAACCCACTTGGAAGCAACTTTTATTTCAAGTACTGTCACATCGTACAACGAACTCATGAACCAACTACTTGGAAACAATAGATTGGAAAAAATAAAAATAAAATGGCCAATGGCTCATAGCGTGTGGCAGAAGGCATCACAAGTCTCTGGTTTGAACCATCCACATGCTTTCCATGCTTCAAGGATCCAATCAAACCCATGTTTACAAAAGGAAAAAAATAATAGAAAAGAAGAAGAGTGCCACCATTATTTGAGCACACCAAATTTGCTATTTAAGAGCAGAAAAAATAAACTCTCTGAAGATATCATGAACTTTTTGTCAATTCCATATATACCAATTGGTTGATTAACGATCATTAAAATTTCATTGAATTCAATACATAAAGTAGGAGTCACCTAAATCTATTGTTCTTAATGTTGTAACCCTGGAGTTTTGTGACCATCTCTTTTAATAAATAAATAAAAATCAATTCTTTAACTTATATTACCTCTTCAAAGTATTTGTGAGTATTTCCAAATATCAGCACAACAAGATGAACTTGAGGGCCAAAATAATGGGTTACAAGTTTTGAATTAGGCTAATTCTTTCATGGGAAGATCGTCATGAGACCATAATTCACATGCTAACTACAACTTATTCGTGCCTATTTTAAACTCAATAAGTCCTAAACCTAAATGGTCAATCATACTCATACCTTCATACCCATGCAAAACACATTATGAGTGATATTTTTATGGTTTAGGAGATGACACTGAACCAAAACTGACAAAAAAATGGTGCTCTACACCACTTCAAGGATGAGAAAGCTACATACTTTTCCCTTATTTCTTTTGTTTTCCAATTAACATATCACTATTAAGCTTATTACTATGTCACAACAACACAGGTAGATGTCAGCGTCCAACAAGGGAATGGGTGTCATACACATGATCCAAAACCCACCAATACTGGCACAACTATATATTGAATTTTTTTTTTTTTTTTTTTTCAATTCTAAGCTTAATCTTCAGAGTTACTTGTATATAACTATTGCTACTTGCATATTAGTATATTGCCATCAATATACTTGTTAAAATTTTGACACTATAAGCATGGTACGTCCGATATGTCCATTGGAGTGTCCAAACGTGTGTCCAATACTTAATAGACTCGTGATTCAGTTTTTTGAAAATACAAATCTGGCATGAGTATGATTTAAATATTGGTAAGAAATAGAGAAGAGAAATTCATAAAGTCATAATGTAAGCAAGCACAAGTTTTAGCAGAAATGGAGATATGAAAGCTAATTTGGATCTCAAAAATTGTCAATTAAAGACTACCAAACAAAAAAGTGCCAATACCAGGTACACCAATATGCAAAAGTGAACAAACCTGATGAATGGGAGGGTACATTGAGCTCATGCAAACGGGGCATTCAAGAAGTTCATGCACACCATTTGTAGAGGACTTTCCAGGCTTTCCGCCTGAAGCAAGAACTGATTTGGTAGATGTAGCAACTTTTACTTCTGCCTTTGGAATCACCATATCATAGTCTGCAACTGCAGAATGAGGCTCAATGACTTCCTTGCAGATGCGGGTGCCGGGAGCCATGATTACAATTAGAAGGATTCCTATGTATCACTAGTTTCGTAACTTGAAATCACTACCATAATCAGCCTCCACTTGCTTTACTTGCCAACTTCCACAGGAATCTTTAGTCTGTCAAATAAAAATACAATTTTAAAAAGATAATATACTACAAGAGATAAACTACATATTTGACTTATAGCAGGAACTATTTACGACTCATAATTAGTAGATATCCGTGTCTGTACCAAATATCAGACGGAGGAGAGATTTGTTTTTAGAATACACAAACCACATTCCTAGTGCTGTCACGTGTGTTTTCCTAATTCATAGAAGACAAATTTCCAAGAGACCACTAATTTGTTAATCTCAGAATTCAGCAACTTTGTCATGAAAAGCCTAGTTCCACCACCATTCAATTCAAGTATCATCACCATCTATAATTCAAATAACATTCTTACTCATCTGAGTCCACTGACTCAATAGCTGTTCCATACTAAATAAAGTATCCTTGAACAGAAACATGCCCTTTATGTTATCACGAAAAGTCCAGAATTAATGAGTTAAACTGGAAAATTTAAGCCAAATGCAGCAGGATCATCAATCTCCAAGTGAATAAGGAAGTATGAGTTCCTAAGAATGTAGTTTGACCTTCAAAGTGATGCAACTATTGAAGCTATAAATCAAATTTATGGCATTAACGTACAGCACTAAGCAATTTGAAACTCTCAATTTTGTATAACAAGTGGAGCTTTGCAAAATATTTCAGGCCGACGTAGATATGCTTACGCAAAATAGCTTGGTCTTCATCACTAGTATCATTACTCTTGCTCGGGAAATAATAAACAAATTACTAAATGGTACACCACTTACTCGTTCCAAGTCATGCAATGATTTACAAGAAGTGATCATCGCCAATTGTACCTCAGAACAGGTCAAGCTTTCACTACCTATTTTTGTGAGAACTGTTTGCCATCATCCACCCTTTTGGAGACCTAAATATAGTGATACCTTCATCCCCTAAATTTGACTATTTGAGTACCGAGAAGGTTCATCACCAAATCAACAAAAGCGCTCTCATAGTGATGCATATCCATCGAACCCGCTTTTTTCCCTTCTTAAAAGGGGGAAATTCATAATTGTCACTATATTTCGGTGGTCACCAAAAGATTTTTAGCTTGATTCAAATATTCTAGCCAACATTTAAATTTGGTGGTAGTCGGCCAGTCGCAACTGGATACTCTTAGCTCATCCAAGGTGGGGCATCTGTAGTAGCGGACTTGCGGGCATTGCCATCTGGTTTTCATTTGAAAAAGCGAAGCAGCAGGGCGCCTGCTTCAATCATTTGGTATCCAGTTCCAAGTAACTCCAGATCATAAACAAATAAGCCTAAAACTCTTCCAAAGTAATTATAAAACCCCTCAACACTGGAAGAGATACTTCATCCAACATTCGAATATTTTCAATCTAAAACACCTCCCTGGGTATGAATTTGGGGATATTGACAACATTCCTAGATTCCAAATACTTGATATAAGCTATCGATGATCACACGATGATGACATTATTTTATCTACTGTAAATAAAACATGCAAGCACCCAGCACTTAAAAGTCATGGATCAAAATTCATAAAATAAAAAAAAAACAAAAATTCATTCAAAAAGTAAAACCACAAAATTACAAGCCAATGTGAATAAACAAACACCCTCAAAACAACTCATGTCACCACCTCCTCCAATTCTCCCCAAAAAATGGAGAGACCCCATCATGAATCCTTCAAAAAGTTACAAAATTTCCATTTATAGAGACATAATCAACAAAATTTAAAACACCCCACATACCGATTTGAGCTAATCGACAAGCAGAGAAGAAAAATCAAAGATTCAATAACTATACCCAATAAAAAAAGATTGCGGAGGAACCCCACTTTGTTGATGATGATGAAGACCCAGAATCAGAGCTCTCTCTCTACACAACCCAAAACAACAATAACAACAACAACAAGTCAACAAGAGAAGATTAAAGGGGTTGGTTGAATTTATGTGAAGAACACAAAAGAGACAACAAAGAGAGACGAACGGAGAGGTTTTGAAGGCACAAATTACGCGTTATATCCGGATTTAGTAGTTACAGAGAGGCAAATTTGTTTTTTTGTTTTTTTTAATTACCTTTGAGCGAGCTCGAAAAATATAATCTTTGATTCTGAAATCTCCGCACGAACGGATTGCTCCTCTCACCAAACGCCAAGCGATTGCTGGATTGCTGTTGTTTAAGAGAGGAGAAATTACACGCGCAATAGAGACTTGCGCGAGGAGGTTAAAGCAAAATTGGGCTTTTTGGGGTCTCGGGAAGGGTGCCGGTTCCCGCACGCAACGTTTGAAAATTCAAGTTGTGGTGGAGTTTGGTGGTGGTATTTAATAATTTTGGTGAGTGTGACTGACCTTTATTGTAGTAGTGGAGACTGGAGAGTTATGTGCTTCGCCTGCCTGTGCTGACACGTATTGGTTCACGGACTATTGGGGTCAATGCTCCGCCTGCGTATTATTTGGTGCAGTTTGTTTACACATCTCTTGAATGATGGGCGGTATTGGGCCAAGCTTGGCGCGGACGTGTCTCTTTAGAATTTTTGTTTAATGTTAGGTCAAATTATTGTAGGAGTAAGTCTAGTCAGTCATATTTGTAGACTCATAGTGCCATATGGCATGGGAGATTCTTCAACCATGTCTATATTAGCATGATAATTAAAAAAATAGTGCATTTATAAGCCAATGCATGACAGCTCAATGATTGGAGCTTGGCGGAATGGTATCACTTGGTCTTGGGTTTGAACCCAGTTTGTGGCATCTTTATCAGTTTATGGTGTGTTGATCAATTATCAAATTTGGATTTTTTTTTACACTTTTATTTTGACTCTTTAAAATACAATCACAAACATAATTTATAAAATGGTTAGAAGTGCAAAAAGACTAAAACCTGACAAAAAACATGAATGTGGTCCCCTAAATTACCCAGAATTGTTGATTATTTAGCACTAAAGAGAGTAGCGCGAAGAAGAGTTTGAAATGCTGAGACGACCTCGTAAAATTTAGTTTGAGACTACAAAAATGTGGATTTACAAATACATCCTATGGGGATTAGAGTCACGCATTGGATACCTAAGGCTAAGTGAGACCCTATTTTGGGGGTTTGGAGTCTCCTAGTAAGAAATGTTCAAGAAAGATTGGTCAACTTGTCATGAATCTAATTTTTAGGACATGACAGTATGTGCACCCATATCTTGCCAAGGCTGGCAACCTCATTCTACACTCACCCGAACACTATTAATACTCATTAATCCACTGTTGATACCCAAGTGTTGATTGTTTATTCACCTACACAAGACTGATGCGCCACCATTTTGGGTGCACCAGCTAGCCATGCAACATTTTGGTGTGTCCTTGTACAAACATACGCATAAATACACATCGTAATCGAGGTAGGCGGGGATTATAATGAGGCAACCATTTTCAAATTGGGACAAATTGTAAATAGTTGGAATCATATGAAAACGAGACTTGCGCGATAGAATTCTCAAAAGATAGCATTTGATACGGGAAATAAAAATTCACGGGTCTTAGGGTGTGTTTGGTTGCATGAAATTTTATGTCATGAAAATTTATGAGGGGATCCCTATATTTTAGGCTAAATTGATGTATCACTCCACATCCACCATTTGGTTTAATTTGTGATCAATGGTGGGAGTGAAAGTCTCATGAACATGGGAATCACATGCCTTGGGGGACCAAGTAGTGGGATTCTCATGTTCATGAGACTTTCATTCTCACCATTGATCACAAAATCAAATGGTGGTCAAATGATAGATATGGAGTGATATATCAATTTAGCCTAAAATGTAGGGGTCCCCTCATGTATTCCCATGGCATAGGATTCCATGCAACCAAACACACCCGTAGTCCCATGGAGATGAATATCACAATCCATAGGTGTGTATAAATCATGAACAATTGATATACCAAGTATTTGTAGCTTCCTAGGTCAATCATCCTGGACATGTTCTAGATCGTATTTGTTGCAATAATAATTGATTATACATCAAATAAGACTGCTATCATAATCATACACGCGACAGAGATAGTCCATCACGAAGATCAAATATTTTAAGACCGAGATAATTCACAAAGCCCAAAAATGTTGGATCTAGTCATAAAAGCCCAAACAAGGCCTATCATAATAAATCATAGTCAAATGCCCAAATTCAGGCCCAACAGAGTTCTCCCTTAAAGGGGAGGAATGTTACAGAGAAAAATAGTCGTTGACGGAGTTATGCCTCCAAGGACGTATCTTCATAAATGAGGAGACTGTTACAAACAACGTCTCCCCTCGCTGCACCTCACATGCTTAAATCACGCAGAGAAGTAATAACAATCATTCTATAAGGTAAAGAGAACATTCGACAAATGTATTTAATTTTAATTGAGTTCTGTCCAAATTTATCTTCATCTCCAACTAAGTTACTAACTTAAGCAGCGGAGTGCATTTGAGCACAAAAAAGGTAGTATTTGGCAATCTAACATTTGTTTTGCAGGTCAAACTTATAGGAGACCAGATTTTGGACACATCAGGTTGACGTCGTCCGTAGGAACGACAGTTTCCTTTCAAAAAGAGAGTTTGCAGTAGGAAACTTCCTCAGTTCTCATCAACGATTTAAAAACTCTCAGAACAGATGGGACACTCTACAGACCCTCAACCTAGCAACAATCAAAGCAATCTTCCAACCGATGAAGTTGCATTGTCAACGACGCGCGTTTCAAATCTAGCAACAACCATCGAGCCAACCGCCCCGACAACAAAGAGCCACAACCTAGGTAGCCCAAACATCTGGCGGCAATGCCACAAATCCTCGCATGGACCAACTCAAGACCCAGATGGATCATTTGATAAGACGGTGGAAAAACTCACCCAAAAGCATGCTCAATTCGCCGACCATGTCCAAGTATCGCCCCAACAAAACTTTGCCAACCGTGTCCGATAGAGTAATGAAGTTCCTACAGAACCTCAGCAAGTTAATCTCGAAAGCAGTGAACCACCTACAGATGACCGCACTCAAAGCAATGGGACCCCTGATCGGGGTCACAGATCCTAACATACCTATACCGAAAAAGTTCACTCTGCCGAAGTTCGAGGCGTACGATGGCACCACCGATCCGACAGACCATCTGTGACACTTCCACCGCATGATGGCATTGAAAGAAAGCACGGAGTCCATCCTGTGTCAAACATTTCCAGCCAGTCTCACCTTCATAGTAATGAATTGGTTCAACAACCTGCCACCAAGGTCGATAGACTGTTTTCAAGCGTTAGTTACTGCCTTCATTACGAGGTTCATCGGCAGTCAGCGAATGAGAAAAGACCCACATTATTTGCTTCACATCAAGCAAAGTTCGAAGAAACTATAAGGGAGTGCGTCACTCGTTTTACTAACGAGTTGACCATGTTTGACGGCTGCAGTGTGATACGACCATAGCCACCTTCACCTTCGGACTAAAAGGGGACCATTTTTTGATTTTGTGAACCTAGACCCCTAGAAGAATATGACGACCCTTAAAAACTGTCAAAAACACATCACTCTCGAGGAGACGGTGGTCACTAGGAAGAAGAAAGAATATGAAAGGGAAGGCAACTCAAAGAGGAAAAAAGAAATAAGGAGATATGACAGACCACGGGAGGATAATGCTCAGTCAAAAAGGCATCGGATCAACGGAAGATCCAAATTCAACCAACAAGAGCTCGAAAAAGTTGCAATCTGTAAAGCCCAAGCATGAACGGGTGACAAGTGTGGTGAATAAGACATATAAACCATACATGACCTTGAAAGCGAGTCAAGCGAGCATAGTGAAGTCAATGGCGAAATGGGAAGACATCAACTGACCGTTCAAAACGAGAAGAGACCCGAAGGGGCGAGATAAAAGCAAGTACTATTCTTTCCACAAGGATCACGAACACGACACCGAAGACTACTACAATTTGAAAGACAAAATCGAGCACTAGATTCAAATAGGGTGACTCAAAGAATTCGTTGGGCTGCCATATAAGCAGCCCAAAGATAAAGAGAAGGTGGACGCTGCTGCGGGATCAAAAGAGCAACCCAGTGAACTGGTATACACCCTGTATTGCATAGCTGGAAGAAATGAACAATCTGGCCAATAAAAAAAACGACCAACGATATCGCCCACTTGAGCTGATCTATATCGAAGTAAGAGCGCCACATCATTGAACGAGACTAGAAGGGCCACTACAACAACTCACAATGAAAGACACAGAGAAATTCACACTTCAAGTGGAGATCAACCAACTGAACGAATTTGAAGGCCTCACTAACGAATGCAAGCTTAATCCACACTATCCTTGACAAGGCCAACAACGCCTCCTCCATTACTGACAACAAAACCGATACAAACAAATTTTGATAAAACTTGATTTAAAATATTTATGGAAGCTTTGTTAGTTGGTGCTGATGTGAGCATGATTGGATAATTCGGTGCTGGATAGAATCACCTGTCAAGAACGCACACCCAAGAATTTGATCAAGAAGCATTCCGAATTTATTAACTACCTGGTGACAACAACATACACAACAAAAGACTATCAAAACTTGCCTAATATGCACGTCCTCGTAATTTGTTTTGGTGACATACATAATGTGCACGTCATGACACAAGTCTTAATATGATAATTAAAAGAATTGACGACATGCTTTTATAACACGTCTTCTAAGCAAGTCGTTAATGAACATTTTTTTGTGCAAAAAAAAAAAGGAACTAAAATCACGAAAATTCAGCGAATATAAAATACATATCCCGCTCGTCAGTTAGTTAAGAGTTTTGGAGCACACAACACACGACGTTTCATGAACTCCGCCACTTCCAGTGGGGGATGACGAGAACTTTAAAAAAAATTAATTTTTTTTTGTTCATCTCTTCTCGCTACTTCTCCATCTTCTTCGACTCTAATCTCCCTACTGACATATCTCTCATCCCTCTCTGTCTCTCTCAACAGGTATCTCCATCAAAGAAAAATCACTCTTACCATCTAACGCCCCTTGAGCTCCCTAATCTGCAACCTAAATCAAGGGCTACGACATGCACAGCCTGATCCGTCGCTCCTCCAACATCAACACCCAAGGATTTGATAGCTCGATTTCATCTTCTCTCCCGATTGACGAACAATCATCACCAACAATCACCCACATGTTCTTGAACTCTCTCCCTCTAGAGGTAAGGTGTTCTGGGTTAGGTTAGTTTAGAAGAAAATTGGGATTTGGGTTTTTTTGTTTTCAGACTATATCAAATTCGCATCCAGCCTCACCTCGTAATGGTTTGCACATGCTAATGCATATGCAAGAAATATTGCAGATTCATAAAGTTTCACGAACATTTCTTTCAATCACCTGCGTTGGCGCGATGCCATGGTACAGTAACACAACCAAAAGTGGATTCAGCTTTTGCTGTTCCAGATAAAAGGTATCTCATCTTCTGTGTAATTGTTTTTGCTCCAAAATTTGATCCCCATTGTGTCATTTTTTGTTCTACATGCATACAAGCCAAGTACATTGTGTAATTAATCATCCATGCATACTCGATCGAAATCAGCCCGTCCTTAGTTAAGGGATGTCATCAGTGGATCTGTTGTCCCACATTAATTATTCATGATATCTTAGGTATGAGGGGCATGGTATGCTAGCATCATTTACTGCTGGTGGCAGAGTTCTGATCTTCCCCCTCTAGTTATTGAAAAGTATGAGAAAATTGAGTTTTCCTCGTCACCATCACATAATCAATTTAGTGCTTGGTTGACATGATAGAGTTGATTAGAAGTCCTGTTTGTGTTAACAAAGAGAACATTTTCTTATCGGCAATGCGGGGTTCTTACGTTTAAGTTAGTAAGGGGAAGAAGTACCTTGACTCTCTTGCTGGTCTATGGAGCACAACATTGGGTAAAACTAAAGTTTCATGTTTGCATGTTTGATTGGGACAATTTATTTATTGTGTAATAGGATTTTGCTTGTTTTCGGCAGCTATTCTCCCTCTTTATTTGTACTATGATTTGCTCAGTCACTTGGTTTCTTTACTATCAATATATTACTTGTGCTTTGATTGATTACAAAAAACCCGAAAAATGGGGATAAGGCATTTTTGTAGAAGTAGGGAATTTCACTTTAGACTTGAACCACTTAATGGAGATTTCCTGACCTACTTGCATGTGTTGGCACGTAGAGGCCAATAGTTTTCTTTTCTGATTCTAGATTATGTTATGAGCAATTTATCTATGCAAATTAAATAGAGAGCTAATTTTTTATTAAGTTATTTATTTTTAATGTGGTGAAGGTATCTACATGAAATTTGTGAAGCACCTGTCATACATCGCAATTTCAATTCGGCCAATGTTCTCCTTGATGATGGAATGCAAGTACACATCTCTGATTGTGGTTTGGCTCCTTTAATATCATCGGGGTTTGGTAGTCAGGTATAGTCTTCAAAATTCAACCTGGTAATTGAGTGTTTTGCAACTTGACAAATATCAGGAAATGGTTCATTGTTGAGTTGTGAATAATCTTGACTTTCCAAGTATAAGTGGAGCTTAGGTGATGATAAACCCTTGAGCTGCAATGTTTAAATAAAATGAAATAGGGGTAAGAAGTATGTTGAGAATAAGAGTGAAAATATTGCTTCATGGTATCAATAGTGTCGTGAATCTAGCTTTTATTTTGTTTAGATTTTAACTGATATAAGTTGTAACCATTTATGAGTGACACACAATTCATTTAGTTTTGTTGAAAATAGATAAGAGTTTTGTGGTAGACCATGTGTCCAATTGAGTTGGTTTCTAAATCAACTTGAAGTTGACTTCTACAAGAACCAACAACGACCATCAGAGTTGAGAATAGGAGCCCCACGGTCTCTCACAATTGCTTGGATTTTACTCCAATGTCTAGCAACCGACCCAGCCTAGATAAGCCATTATACACAAACATCCTCGATGGGAGATCTTTGTTCATCAAAATCAGTTTGTGAAGAACATCCTCTTGTGTTGTTCAAGAGAGAAGAGACATAAAAGAAGAGTGCACTTGATGTATTCAACATGTATGTTTGTATGATGTCCTTCGACTTGTTTATGTTCTTCATTATTTATTATAGTGAAGCTTCTCCTTTCTAGGGTGGATGTAGAGATTTTGCCGAACGACATTGTATCTCTCTTGTTATATGTTATTGCTTGGAATTATTTAATTTCACATTACTTTTATTCGACCGTGGTGTTTGTTATTTTCTTTTCCAACCATCAATTGTTCTCAGTGTGGATATGCTTTCGTGAGGCATAACAAGTTTAAGGTGTCAACCAAAATGGGCGATCCAACTTTGTGGTCCTGGACAAATGATTTAACTAGGTTAGGTCATGACAATTGTTTTCTATCATTAGATTTGAGCAAGATACTTACAAACTTTAATTATTATTAGCGTTGCATTTGATCTCAGTACATTACATTTTCAGCTGTCTAGGCAACTCCTCTTAACCTATGGTTATGGTGCTCCAGAGTTTGAAACATGCACTTAAAGCGATGTTAGAGCTCTTGACAAGAAGAAAGTCCTATGACAGGTATGAGTAGCAACTCAACTTTGTTCTCTAATGGTTCACCCTGTTATTTTTCACAGCTAATTTTTTTCTCCAAAATTCCTTAAGATCACGACCACGAGTAGAACAATATTTGGTAAGATGGGCAATCCCTCAGCTTCACTGACATTGATGCATTATCAAGAATGGTTGATCCTTCCCTTGATGGAGCTTATCCTTTTAAACCTTTGTTGCAGTTTGCCGATATCATTTCATTGTGTGTTCAGGTGAGTGTTTTTCTGTCTTCTTCTTCTTGTTTGGCACACACATAGAACTGAAAATAAAATGATATGTCAGGTTGAATTGTGTCATCATATTTACACTCCTAAATAGATGCTACATAATCAACGTGCACGAATCCCTATTCACTTTAAAAAAGAACTTGTTTTTTTAATAAGTTCAGTCAATGATGATTGCAGACTCATTCTGATGATTGCATTCCAATGAATTTCTGGAATGGCTTTGTTGATTATTTTGGTTATGACATTGGTGCACATTGGCATGATATGGAACTTTGTATTCGAGGGAGCTTCACAAATTTACAATACCTACATACATATTCAGTTTCTCAAAGACACTGCTCTGTGAACACTTTACTTAATGACCCTACCATTTTGTTTTCAATCAACCATAGTCCAGTGATTATGACCTTTGAGAAACTGTTTCTTTTGGGAAAATTTGGATCCCTCCATGCATCTAACAAAATGCTAATTCTAGATGATCCTAATACTAAGCTATAAGTTAGCTTTATTAAAAATCCAACTTATTTGAGTATCTGTCAGAGGAGGTAGCTAAGGTACATTAGATTTGAAAAGGTAATATACTCAATTTCATGGTATGAATATTTCATACTGACATCATATTTGCCTATCATAACCGAGTAAAATTAAGACATCTTGATTCCTTTTTGCATTCCGAGTCAGAATTTTACTGCCCATGTCTTAAATCATTTAGGACCTCAGGTACATGGTACAGAGGAATCCTCTCAAATGATAGGGATGGGGACTAAATTTGCCCAATGAAAAAGTAAACTTGAGCAACACCACATAACGTTGCATTCAAAGGTGCAATCTTATGGCACGTGCCCTGAATGGAGGCGGCTGGATGTAAATCTAGGAAGCACGGATTTTCGGTAAAACCCTCCGAATCCTAGTAATACGCGAGTCGGATACGGATACGCGTGCGATTCGCGTTCGATACGTATCCGACACGCGGTCAACGTGACTTGGTCAGGATACGGCCTGACCCGGTCCGGATACGGTCTGGACACGATCAGGATTCGATTGCCAATAATTTTTTTTCTTCAGATCTTGATAAAATTGGACGACCGAAATCTACCCAGAGATCAAGCACATAGATCCATCAATCAGAGAGATCGATCGAGCAGATCAGAGAGATCGTTTGAGCAGGGAAAGATCGATCGGAGAGATTGATCGACTGGGAGAGATCAATCGAGCAGGGAGAGAGATCTAGCAGGGAGATCGATTAGGGAGAGAGATCGATCAGGGAGAGAGATCGACTGGGAGGGGAAAGAGATCGACTGGGAGTTTGGGAGCTTTCGCTGCTTTCTTCAACCTCCTGCGCCTCCCATCTTCTATATTATCATTTATGAGATATGGATTGACTTCCATTGCTATCTATATGGATTCCATTGATGTGTTGGGTATGGTCCAAGTTAGGCCCGACCCATATTAGAATCAATTACCCTAATTTTCACTTATGTACCCAAACTTTTCATTCATTCAAATAATTTCATTAATTAAGCTCATTGCATTTAGATGTTTTATGTATTTAGATTATTAATTATTGTTTATGAGTTATGACATTATGTTAATAAATTTTTAATAAAATATAAAAATAAAAATAAGGTTTGACGTGTTGCCGAGTCCCCGAGTCCTAGTTTTTTGAAAATTGCCGAGTCGCCGTATCGTATCCGTGCATCCCAGATGTAAATTGTTGCAACTTGCAACCTTTCTGATCTGTCAATGATTCATTTAGTGAAGAATTAGTGGGAGGGAAGATTTGGAGGTTGCCTGTGCTGAAATTTCTGGGTTCATTCCGCTTTTACCCCTTATTGACCCTATTTATTGTGTCACTATGTTTCATAAGATTAGCAAATTGATTCTTGTGATAAAATGCGCGAATCCAATTATTATGCATGGTGCGATTTTGCCATGCTTTTGTTTTTTTTAGCTTTTGATGTCCATTGTTTCTTTGTTATTATTTGAGAAATAGTGACATTTTTGCTTGCTTTGGGTTTTCCATTGTTTTTGGATTTATTTCAACATTCCAATTTCCTTCCTTGAGAATAGAAATGTATGAGAAAGATATGTAGACAACTAAGATGTGTATCACTAGAGGCTCGAGATTGGGGTATGTTAATCGGGTACACCGAAAAGATTTATGTAGGTGTGTGTGTCTATATATAGTTATATATAGTTTTTTTTTTTTTTTTTTTTTTTAATTTTTTTTTTTTTATAATTATGCCAATTGTAATATACACATTGATGATGATGATTTGAGTGAGACGTTATTTATCTAACCTTTTTCTTACTCCGCCTGTACAAAGTTCTAACTTTGCATTGCTGGTCCCAAGCCCAGATAAAAGGAGGAGGGAAAAAGTGTATCGAAGGTTAGCAAAAGATTCCCTTCTTATTATTTATTTATATATAGTCAATTTTCATCTACTTTAATCCCCCCCTAGTTATGTTTAAGTAACTATGAGCATATAGAGATGCCATGAATTGTTAGTATTATATTACTGATTATCAAATTTCAGTTTAACAATTTATTGTGCAATCAATCTTTAGAATTTGAGTGCTAACATAAGCCTCTTTTGGCAGGTGGAGCCAATGAACATTAGACAATTGATGAAGGTGTTGGCTTTCATTCACATGAACATGAGCATGTGGTGATATGGCTGGTGATAGATCAGAAAGCTTTCTGACATAGATGACGATGAGGTTGGTGGCTTGGTTGTTTTATATGAAATCGTCATACTTACCGTGCGATGAAATTTAAGTGCGTATCTCACAAATGTGTCATCAGTTGTTGTTTCGTGCTTTAATCCTTCAAAGGCATCTTGCTTTAATCCTTCAATATATAAAAGAAAGATCACTATCTTGAATTCCTTCATGTCTACTAAGAAGTTCCAAGACAGAGAGATTGATTTAGAGACATTGAGAAGAGAAAGCAAGGGAGATGACAAAGAAAATAAAGTTGGGATTGATTGTACTATTATGCATTTCACTCTTATATGTGGAGATAAGTTGGGGGAGTATTCTTGGAAATGATGAAGAAATTATAATAGCCCAGGATGCCAAGTTGAAAGCGGAGGACGCCAAAAGCAAAGAGAAATCTGAGTCTTGGACTGATTGGGCCAAAGAAAGATTGATTGGGTATTATTGTTGTTAATTCTCAACCATGTTTATTTCTCTCGCTAATTAATTTTTTTATTTCTTTTTTAATGTGGAGATTATGTCGAGTTGTTGTTTTGGTGCAGGGGCTTGGGGTTCAAACATGAGAATGATTAGAAGCAGAGTTCAGAAGGTGTAGTGAACAAAATCGAAGAAGCTGGGTCTAAGACCAAGGATACAGTTACAAACACTATAACTGCTTCTGGTAAATATTGTTTTGATTTTGACTCTTTAATTTTTTAGCACCATTCATTGTTTAATTTTTTTAGCACCATACATTTGTTCATATTTATCATAATTTACTCTATTACGATCCTTCTCCTGCTAGGGTTGTTTTAAACTGAAGGTTGCAGGAAGTGACAAGGGTAAGTGTGCTGAAATGATGAACGTGAAAACAGAGCCCGTTAAGCCCTGTTTAGGTTGTTGTACAGGGTCTGTGAATGTTCACATTCACAGGGCCTGTAACGCCCTGTTTTTGTTGTTGCACAAGGTCTGTCGAAGATGGTTTTCAGGGCCCATTTTTCTCTATATGCTTGTTTTTCTCTATCTGTTGTTTTCTATATCCCATTTCTATGTATGGGTATGCACTACAACATATATGGGTTTCTAGGATGTGACTTTATGATTTGCGTAATGTGCTAGTCCTAGTAGGTTATATTAAGACTACTTTGTTGTTAGATTATCAGTCTTGGAGTGGTGTATGGGGAATTGAGTATTTCCTCTCTATATGTTTTTAAAAGCACATTTGCAAATGACACTCGACTACTCGAGCTTCGAGACAAATGAAGAGATTTAAGAAGTGCTTTCCTTTGTATGTTCTGGACTCTAACTCTTGTTCCCCTGTGCAAATATGTGTTTGTAGTTCTTCGAGCACGACAAAGGAGAAGGTAAGTGCTTTGTGCTCAATTGATCAATTAATCAATTCGTCGTTCTGCCAATTTATGCTTTGGCTCGTGGTATTGTAGGTGGGACATTTGCTTTGTATTCATTGATATGCAGACATGCAAAAGTCAACCTTGTTCCCAACTGCCAGATCTCAGATGAAGCATTATCTACATACAAAGTTGAATCCGTTCCAGAGTCTGAAAAAAGCTCTAGGCTAAATGTGTTGCTTGAGAAGCACAAGAATTTGCCCACTGCATTGCTAATCTTGGTGCTTATTGGGACCTGTATGGTAATTGGAGATGGGGTTGTCATACCTGCAATTTTTGGTATGCTTTACCAAGTTGTGCAATTCATGTGTGTATTATTCTTTGAACCTCCTTTTGATTTGGTAAACAACTTACTCTAATTGTTTATACAGTTTTTTTCCTCTGTATCGGTCCTTGAGCTAGCCATATCCACAGAACATCATCTCTGTAAGCTTCTTAACCTTTGAATGTTGAGCATTACATTGTTTTATGTTTAGCTATATAGATATTTGTAGATAACCTGGGTTCTATACTGCTTATGACACTGCAGGCAAAACAACTAGCTATGCGACTGATAAGACTGGCCAAACAGCAAGTTATGCAGGGGATAAGGCCCAAGAAGCTAAGGAAACTGTCTAGGAAAGGATCCAGCTCCTTTTGATATCTCTTTAGCTAGAAGCTTAACAAGTAATGGATAATTTATTGGTAATGCAGATACAAGAACGAATTGCAGTCGCTTATTAGGTCAGTACAAAATGACAGTGGAAAATTATTTTTGTCTATAGATAAGCACAACCCAGTTTGAAAATATGCAACCAACTGGCGTGGACCTTCTATGCAAGTATGTAACCATTATGGACAAGATACAACATTGCAATCTTAGATGTATCTATTTACCACTCTGACACCTTTTGCAGTCTATTTGAAGAAGCTACTCACGTCCTCAATTACATGATATCACACGCACATATATATTATTATTTTAATTCTACCAAACTATTTTACGATGTGCAATTGACGTCGTTGTTTACAATAAAACGTCTTGCATTGCACGTCCTCAACAATTAGTCAAGTCTTTACCCGTACGTCGTTATTCATCAATTATGTCTTGCACAATGACATTCAAGGCACGTCATTGCTTCATCTTTTTCATGACTTACTAAGGACGTCATTGAAAAAACTTACGATGTGCAATTTAAGTCATTGTACATATTAGTGACTTATATAAAACCTATAAGGACATGATTCGACGATATAAAATGCACATAGTAGAATGCACCAAACCTATTACGATCCTTGATTCCAAGTGACGTGCAAATGGACATCGTCATAAGCATTAGATGACGTGCAATGCATGTAATCATATCGTATATATGTTGTAGTGAATAAGTTGCAATGAACGAGTTAAGCACAAACACAGTCCACTCAAGGCAAGGTAACACCAAAACACACTCCAGGGCAATACGAAATCAAACCTGATCTAAGATCAAATACGATACCCCTCAAACAACAAGGGCGCGCAGGAATCAACCCCCTATCGTCATAAGAAATGACATCAATTGAGTAGCAGTCAGAGAGATGCAATGCATATTCACAAGCGGACCCTACAACATAACGTAGCCTTATGATAAGAGAATGACCACTACTACTATAAATTGTTAAGCACCCGAAATGGGATTATCAGTAACACTCCGAGTTCAAACCCTTTGTCTTACGTCCAAGCAGTAAAATTAAGGCATCAAAACCAGACAATGCAAAGCAATTAGCATATCAAGCCATGAACAAAAGGTCAGGACGTATAAGTCAGATGCAAACAATAAACTTCTGGTTTGATCAACCACGAAGTAAAAGTTGGGACAAACAAGTCAACTTACTCGGACCGACCGGTATGTCAAATAACGAAGTAAAAGTTGGGAAATAAAACAACTTACTAGTAAAAACTTCGAACCGACTGATATGTCGGACCACGAAGTAAAAGTTGGGACAAACAAGTCAACTTACTTGTAAAACTTCGGACCGACCAATATGTCCGATAATGAAGTAAAAGTTGGAAAAACAAGTCAACTTACTCGTAAAACTTTGGACCGACCAATATGTCGGATAACGAAGTAAAAGTTGGGACAAACAAGTCAACTTACTCGTAAAAACTTTGGACCGACCGATATGTCGGACAACGAAAAAGTTGGGAAAAACCAGTCAACTTACTAGTAAAAACTTCAGACCGATCGATATGTCGGTCCACGAAGTAAAAGTTGGGACAAACAAGTCAACTTACTCGTAAAACCTTCAGACCGACTAATATGTCGGACCACAAAGTAAAAGTCTGGACGGGTAAGTCAGGACGAATTAGTAAAAAACCTTCTGACCGACTAATACGTCGGACCACGAAGTAAGAGTTTGGACGTATGAGTCAATACGTATTCACAAAGCCTTCTGGCTCGATCAACACGTCAGACCACAAGGTACATACACAAAAGCCTTGACACACAAGTAAAGACCTACTCAGATAATCTTCTGGAATAGCCAACACATCCGACAATGAAGTAAACAAGCAAAAGTCCGAACGAGTAAATCAAAACCAGTAAAGCTTCATGGCATGATCGATAAAGCCGAAGAAATAAAAGCTTCAATGGTCAACAAACGAGCGAAAAAACAGGAATATAGACAAACCTAAATTACCAGAGTACAAAAAGTACAAGCAACGAGGTTAATGCACACTTATCATGTATGGTGAATTAACGTGATTGATCCAAGACAAATTACGACTACCAAGGAAGGACACGCAAGTCAGAAAGCAATAAAAGCAACAAAAGACAATGCAAGAACGTCAAAAGGGAAAAGTTGTTCATTTATAAAGTTATTATGTTACATCCGGAGAAGAAGATAGAACAGTAGAGGTGATCAAAGCATCGCCAATAGGAACACTTGATGGAAGAGGGGCAACAACGTCAGTTGCAGGAGGAGATGGAGTTATCTCTTCGACAACAAGAATGGATGATGAAACAAGATCAGAAGGAGGAGGAAACGATGGTTATTCGTCCACTGAATCTCTTGGTGGATCCGGAACACCTTCGCCCTTATCATCCTCGAAAAATTGGTCGACTAAACCACGATACTTGGACAAATCAAAGCCATCTCCCTCAATGTAGTCGAGAAGTTCGACTCGTCCAATCCTTCGCTTTCGCAATCTTTAGCTTGTTTTTGGTTGCAACAAGTTCATTCTTGGTCGAAATAAGCTGCCCTTCAACGGTGGTCAACATTGTGGAAACATCCGACTTAACATCGTCAAACATAGTTGTTAACTGCTCCACCCGCTCCTCAGCAACTATACAGTTGACGAACTTCTCAATAAAAGAATGCATGATCTCAACATGACCAGCCTTTTCAACAGACAACTCTTCTCTACCTCATCCAATCGAGCACGAAGTCCGTTCAACTAGGCCTTCGAAGACTCAGGCTCAGTAATGGACCTATCTCGCGCAACCTCCACCACCCTTAGAGATGCCCGAGCAGCCCCAGCTGCCTTCTCATTCTTTGCGCATTGCACTTTCAACATGAAGAACATGAGAACATGAGAAAACATCAGTAACCGCGCTGCCATCTTTATCTCAAGAGCACCCAACTGGCCATGAGCTGCTTGATAGTTTGATCCCATTGCCCCAGCATAAGTGAGGTGATTCATCCCATCCATTATCTGCTTGAGGTCATGATCAAGATGATTGCTAGGCTCCCGCACAGGCATCGGAGCCCTCTCCACCATCTGCCTATGCCACTATCTGATTAAATTGTGTGCACTATCCTGCACGTCAATCTTAGTAAACCAGCTAAATTTCTCATCCGACTTAATATGGATGTCTTTCGGGTTGAGTTCTTTCCAACTAATCCGTGGATGAAGAACTCGGGGATCGGGAAGTATAGACAACCCTCCACCAACAGCTGGAAGAATGGTGGGAATAACAGTAACGACAGAAAAACCACTCTTGCCCTTTCGCTGCAAAGCGACCATGGCGAGAGTGGAGTAAGAAGTAGTAGCAACAACAACAGAAGAAATCAGACAGGCAGGAGAAGGAATAGGGAACTATGCCGCATCATCAACATGAGTGCGAGAATAAGGAAGAGGAATAACCTCAAAACTCTGACCACGATTAGTGACATGTTTGCATCGATGATCAAATTCGAAGTCGGCTAGGGTATTTCTCGTATTTGGATCCTTAGACTGCTCCACAACAAGTTGAAGCATCTTGTTGTCAATAACTCGAGGGTCATCATTAGACCACTCAGCGAAGTCAGGCACACCATAAGTCGAAAGGAGCTTCTTTTCATTATCATCCAATGGACTGGTTATTTCCTTCTTACTCCTCTCCATCGCCAGATTTATCTCCTTGACCTCCTCGAGAGAAAGGTTGTCCTCTTTCCTACCTTCCTTGTCAGAAGAGCTCGGATGAGGAACAGTCCGAGTAGTACCACGAGTGGAACCGGAAAGTCATTTTCTCTTGGGAACATGATCAGGGCTTATCGCCAATTGCTTTGATGAACTGGCAGGCCTCGGAAGCTTCCTCTTTCTGGTGGTCGGGCCAGCAACACCAATGCTAACAATTGCATCGAGATCTGTAACATCCTTGTCAGAGCGCACTATCCTATCAATGCTAGCATCACTAACACCAATAGGAGCAATACAAGCAGTGATCTCCGTAGCTCGAGATTCAGTAAGCAAGCCCGTTCCGCCACATTCAAAGTGTACAAGCCACTATGCGCCACAACATCCTCAGCAAGGAACGACTCCACAACAACCACATGAAGCTTCAGAAAACGATCACTAATCATCTGTTCTTCCGCAAACAATTGCAGATCCTTCCATTTGTTGTAGACTTGGAACGACTGCATAATTTGACGACCACACAAATAAAAATGGCCGAAGTTACAAAAGCATAAAACCAAAACCTTGACCAGTCCCTAATGTCATCATTAAGTTTCCCAAAACAGACAAGAGAATGGAGGAAGCAAATATTATTGGTCACCAAAAGGCCAACCACTAAATGCAGAACCCTAACAGTCAAGGGAATGCCAGTAAGAATGGTTCTCGCATAAGTAGAAACCATCACCCTCCAGCCATTGGGATCCATTTGAGCAGGAGAAATACCCCAAAAAATCAAGGTAGTCCCAAAATATCTCTAGGACTGGAAATTGAATGCCATCTTGGATCATACACAGGTAAAGTGCAATATAACCAGTCCGTGGATGACAAGGGCTATCGTTGTGCCTAGGCAGAACAATCTTGAGGTCGGATGGCAAATAATAGTCGAAACAAATACTATCTAACATTGTCTGCGAAGCCTTATTGGGCAAAAAGAACGCTTTACAGACACTAAGCGCCTCGCCATCTAGTATATTGCCGGTAGACACTGAAAATGAATGAAGGAGTGAGTAAAATGAAGAAGAAGATAGAAGAATAAAACCTAATTTCAAAGATGGTGTAAAGAGAGAAACAAAGCTATCAAGCCCCCTTTTATAGAGCCAAGCAACGAATATGCTGCACATAGAACGACGTACGAGATATGATGGTTGCACGAAATCCCAAAATGTGCGTGAAAATAAATGAATGAACTAGATATCAGGATACCAACCTCATCAAAAGCTGCTAACAACATTAAATGCAATGATGAAATCGAAAGTCAAATTGTCGTCGAGTTAGTGGCCACATCAGCATACCCACTAACTAAGGGGGGACTAGTTGATGATACATCAAATAAGACTACTATCACAACCATACACATGGCAGAGATCGTCCATCACGAGGATCAAATATTTCAAGATCGGGACAATTCACAAAGCCTAGAAAGGTTGGATCCAGTCGTAAAAGCCCAAACAAGGCCCATCAAAATAAATCATAGTCAGAGACCCAAATCTAGGCCCAACAGAGTTCTCCCTTAAAGAAGAGGAACATTATAGAGAGAAAAAAGTCGTGGACGAAGTTACGCTTCCAAGGACGTATCTTCATAAAGGAGGAGACTGTTACAAAGAATGTCACCCCTTGTTGCGCCTCACATGCTTAAGTTACGCAGAAAAGTAATAACAACCATTACTGACTTAAGCATCAGAGTGCCTTTGGCCACATAAAATGTGGTCTTTGGCAATCTAACATTTGTTTTGCAGGTCAAACTTATAGGAGACCAGATTTTGGTCGCTTCAATAATAATAATAATAATAATAATAATAATAATAATAATAATAATAATAATAATAATAATAATAATAATAATAATAATAATAATAATAATAATAATAATAATTAATGCATCCAAAAATCGTCCTCCTGTGAGTTTGACCTACAAAACAATTGTTAGACTGTCAAGGACCACCTTTTTGGTGGCCAAAGGCACCTCGATGCTTAAGTTAGAAAATCTGTTGGAAGAAGGATGTAAATCTGGACAAAACTCAATTAAAGTTGCATACCTTTGTCGAATGTTCTCTTTACCTTTTATAATGGTCGTGGTTAACTCTCTACGCGACTTAAGCATATGAGGCGCAACGGAAGGAGATGTTTCTTGTAACAGTCTCCTCCTTTAAGAAGATGCGTTCGGGGAGGTGTGACTCCCTCCACGGCTCTTTTTGGTGCAACGTTCATTTTCTTTATGAGAGAACTCGTGTCGAGCCTGGATCCGAGCTCTGATTCGTTTGGGCCTAGATTTGGGTTGTGTTTGTTTTTTCCTTATTGGTGGGCCTCACCTGAACTTCTGCAACTAGATTTATTCTTCCTGGGCTTTATGAGTTGGCCCAATAGATTGGGCGTTATATTCTTGTGATGGATCTTTATGCCACGTGTACGACCATGATGACCGGTCTATTTTGATGTATCATTAGCTAGTCCCCCCGTAGTTAGTGGGTATGTTCACGTATTCACTAACTGTGTGACAGTTGGTATTTCGGTTGTGTCATTGCACTGAACTTTAATGTTTAATAACTTTCGGTTGGCTAATCGTCTCGGTTACTTCGTTATCTGTTCATTTTTGTGCACATTTTCTAGAAGTTTTGGTGCGCCATTATGTCCTGTATGTCGCTCCATAAGCGATCTCTTCGTTGCCTAGTTGTATAAAGGGTGATGTGGCTACTTTCCCCCTTATTTACGCCATTTTTGCTATTAGTGTTATTTTTTCTCTTCTATTACCTATTTTTCTCTGTCGTTTCTGTCTTATTTGCGATGTCTGCTGGTGACATGTTGGTCGATGATCAGATTTCTACCTGTGAGGCTCACTTTTCCCCAAACAAAGCTTCTCAGGTTAGTCTGGATAATGTTCGTTCCAACTATGTTTTGCCCCGCGACCTTGAAATCATTCTCCCTCGTGAAAATGACAGTCCTTGTTGCCTGAGGAAGGGATATATTGCACTTTATCCTCGCATGTTCTATGTTGGTCTTCAGTTCCCAGTTTCGGAGCTATTCTGGTCGTATCTAGATTTCCTGGGTATTCCTCCTGCTTAGATGAGCCCGAATAGTTGGAGGGTTATGGTTTCCATGTATGCCAGGACCATTCTTTCTGGTATTCCTTTAACCGTTAGAATTTTGCACTCTTTGATGAGGTTTAGCATGAAACCCAACCATACCTGTTTCCTGCATTCTCTTGCGTGTTTTGGCAATCTCAATGATGATATCAAGGGTTGGTTACGTGATTGGTTTTATGCGTTTGTCAACTTTGGCTACTTCAATTTGCGGGGTCTTCAGATAGTAAGGTCTTTTCGAGTTCCTATTAAGCATCGAAATTTGAAATTGACTGCTGAGGAACAGGTTATCAACGCGCATTTCTTGGAGCTTTCGGTAGTTCCATTGGACGCCTATTTTACTAATGATATGGTGAGGCGTAGTGGTCTATACAGCATGAATGAGACCAAGCGAGCTTTGCTAACCGAGAGGCAAGCTGCAAAGATTGCTACCCGTACTGCTGCTGTCAAAGGTGATGACATTGTCACTGATCGGAAAGTGAGCTCAAGTGTTACGGATCTTGATGCTCTTGTTCGTAGTGCTACCGATCCTTCTTTTAGAAAGAGAAAAGTCTCGAGGCCTACTAGTATGTCGAAGCAGTTGTTTTTACCTTCTGACTGTGTTTCGAAGAAAAAATGACTTATTGACTCGGTGTATCGCACGTCTCTTTATTCAAATTCTATTGATAGAGAGCCTTCGAGGGAAGATCGCTGCTATTTGCAGAAGGCGGAAGGGATGATGTTAGCTTTGGAGAGAAGTGAGAAAGATATCGTTTGTCCGTTGGACGACAAAAAAAAGAAGCTCATTTCTGCTTATGGCGACCTTGATGCTGCCAAGTGTTCTGATGAGGATCCTCAGTCCTTAGATGACAATATGCTCTAGTTGGCTGTTGTTCAGTCTAAGGAGCTTGGCAATCGTGTTCGGGTTTTTGAGGTGCGGTCTCATCCTTCTTCTTCCCTTCCTATTGATGGAGGGGTGGAGACCCATCCTTCTACAGCCTACTTGGGCTCTTTTGTTCTTGTTGGGACCGCCATTCGTTTTGTGTCTGCTGAACGACGAAAGGGTGATGGAGGTTCTCCTATCGTTATTTCTTTTTTCCCAGCTGTTGGTAGTGGTGGTTCCTTCATACCATCAGATCCTCGTGTTCTTCATTCGCGGATTAGTTGGAATGAACCTACTCCCTAAGAGATTCGAGTTAAATCGGATGGAAAGTTTTGATGGTTTTCTCGTTTTGGCGTGCAGGATGGTGCACGTAAGCTAATTAATGAATGGCACAAACAGTCAGTGGAGAGACCTTCGATGTCCGTGCTGAACCCGAATCTTCACCTTGGGGATGGTGTCAGGCTTATAATGGACGGGTTGACCCATCTTGTCTATGCGGGAGTGATGGGTTTGAGTCACCAGGTTAATCACAATCTTGTAGTTTCCCTAGAAATAAAGCTCTCCGTGCTTTTATTGGTATTCTCATATGTTTTTCGCTAGTGTGACGAGTTAAAGCGCGATGCTATGAACAGACCAAAGCGCCTGAGGTTGCTCAAGCTTCGTTGGCCGATGTGAAAGGTGCACGGAATCAGTCTGTGGCTGCGCTTGAGTCCCTGAGAGTTGACTTAGACAGCGTCCACACACGTTTGTATGATGTGGAGAAAGGCTTTTCGCTGAAAAGGCGCTTCACAACGAGGTCGCACGTGCCATGATAGAGCACTCTAAGAGTTGTTACATTGCAGAACAAAAGGTGGAGCAGTTACTGGCTTCGCTTGACGAGGTCAAGGATGATTCCTCCGCAATGCTTACTACTGCTGAGGGCCAACTTATCGCAGTAAGAAGAGATATTGCTTCTGTTAAGGATAGACTCCGTGTTACGGAGGTGACAGTTTGGCAGAGTGTTGTTGATGGTCGGACTGAGCTTCTGAATTATATTGAGGGTGTCGATGTTGATTTGTCTCAATATCGTCATCTGATCTATCGAACCTTCAAGGATGATGAAGGTGTTGAGGATCCTCCAGGCAATCCAATGGATGAAGAGTTGCCTCTTATTCCTCTTGAAGAAAGAGTTCCTATTGATGATTCGGCTCCTGCAGATGGTATTGTTGAGCCTGTTATAGATCTTTCCCCTTAGTCTTCGAATGTAATTAAATAGATTTTGAATGAATGACAGGAATTGTTCCCTGTAATTTTCTTCTTGTTGACTTTGTTCGTCTGTCGTTATTGTGACAATTCGTATTTGAGCTCTGATGTTTCACAGATGTATCTGTAGCAATCGTTTGGTGATTTGAATTTTCCTATGCTTTAGCATGTATGTGTTGATCTTGTGTTTGTAGTCTCTGAATCTTTGTAAAAAGCTTTTTGCTTGCTTGTCTTCTACTTTGTTGATTTGGTACGCCAGTTAATCCATGGTTATCTCGGGCTGTGCTGACTTGTTCCTCCGTTTGTTCACTTTAGTCATTTGATCAACCACAAATTTTTTCTCCTTTGAGTTGGTCTGCTGATTCGGTGGTCTCGAGGTTGCCTCTACTTTGTTAAATCATCCTCTTTGACTTTGCTGACTCGACGTTTCAGTCGACATGAAGTTGATTTACTTAATTGACTCGTTCATTCAACTTTTTACTTCGTTAATTCGACATCTCAGCCGATTCAAATTTTCTGCGTTTAGTTGAATCGTTCGCTCAACTTTTACTTCATTGACTCGATATCTTGGTCGATTTGATGTTTCTGTGTTTGGTTGACTTGTCCGTTCAACTTTTGCTTCATTGGTGTGACACTCTAGTTGACCCAAAGTCGTTTTACTTAGTTGACTCGTTTGTTCAACTCTTACTTTATTGGTATGACACTCTAGTCGACCCGAAGTCATTTTATTTAGTTGATTCGTTCGTCCAACTCTTACATCGCAGAGGCAAACTGAAAGAGTATGAGGTTGAGTACTGGATTCTCAGAGGCAAACTGAAAGAGTTTCTGAAGTCTGAGAAGTAAACAGAACAAACAAAGGACAGGGGGAGTCAGTTAAAGAAATGGAGAAGGAGACTCAAGGGATAATATACGTTTTTCATGGAGTCGGACAAAATGAAAGCTAGTCATATAAGTCCCACAAGCGGACTCTATTAGGACAGACACATCTGCCACTCAAGGATTCAAAACTCCATTCCCACCTTGACCTTTACGGACAAGGACTTCGAAGGAGTCCGAGCGCCACATAATGACGCCTTAGTCATCTCGGTCTCCATAGCAAAGTGGGAAGTAAAGAGACCTATGGTTGATACATGAAGTTCGCTTAACGCGTTCCGCAACATGGACCTTGAGGAAGAAAACCCAACATCTTCAGAACATCCGCTGATTAGATTTAGCGGGGAAAAATGCTTCCCCATCAGAAAGATAAGGTTAGCTACGGTAGTAGAAAAACCATAGCTAAGGAAGGTCCTATTTCTGAACTTCATGGTGGTAGACACACCGTTATCTTATAATCTCATCCTGGGAAGACTGTGGCTCCACCAGATGGAAGCAGTGGTCTCCAACCTTCACCAGTGTGTTAAGTATACTGCTAACCACTCTGAAGGAACAATACGTGGAGACCAACCTACGACACGAGGCTGCCACTACGCCCATTGAAACAGATAGAGTGCTCCCAGATTCAGCTACACCCTGCAAAGTAGCTTGACCCAGCGCAGGGCCAAACGGCGACATAAACATCATTCTCGAGCAATACAAGAGCAATAAGCTCTTCCGCCCAGTGAGTCGAAAAGGCCATGGCAAGTGGGAAGACATTCCCCCGACATTCCATCGACACAGAGATCTGCCCCTCTGCAAGGTTTACTCTTCAGTAACCTATGTAACGCCTTGACAGTCCGCTAAATGATCCGTGATAGCAACCAGAATTCACATCAAGGCCAGGATCAGTTTCTCTCCGTCAACAGTTAGTTTGCTTTAAGTTATTTGTTTCCTTTTCCATAGGCAGTACTAAGTTTTAGTTCTTAAAAGACTTGTGTGATTTGAAATAATTTAAGAAATAAAAGAAGAATTACGAAAACAAACTCTATTGATTATTGGAAAGATGTAACAACAAGCACCTTGAGGCAGATACAAAAGGCTACATATTATGAACACCCTGAGGCGGATACAAAAGGATGCAAGCGTCTGAATACAGTGTGACCTGAAGTAAGAGACTCGCTTAGACAATTCTACTATGGGAAACATACGACGAAAATTTGTAGACCTTCCAAAACGAGCAATCTGCAAGTGACAACAAAAATAAGCGAACGAAATTCGCTCGACCCCTTCCCAAGATAAAGACGAAGTGTAAGAAGGGATTGAAAGGACTGAGTAGTCAAATTGCTCCGTCAAATCACTCCAGAAAAGTGCTCTTCCTACGGAATTGTAGACCTCACAACGAGCTGCTGATTTCCTCAATAGACGTCTCATCCCCCTTTTAACTTCCTCAAATAGTGACGCAATCACGGTCTCCCAGTGCTATCGAGCGATGCCACTTTTCACATGTGCGATACCAGGTGTGATTGAGAGCTACCACTCTCGAAGACATTGCACCTCAACTAACACTTCGATCAGCCATTGGTTAGCAGTGGGATTCGAGCGCACGAAGGAAAAAGTGGTACGGTGTAACACCAAGGCATCTCCCTTGGTAGGAAATCTGTACTACTCCGAAATATGAGAAGAAATTACGAGACCTCGGCAGATCAATTACGTGCCCACCCATAACAGATGACCACTCATAACAGCAACTATCTCTGTGCTTGACCAGTGCACATGTCAGAACATTCGGAGACTCCAAAGACGGAGATCCACTTTCAGCCTTTGGAAAACCCAAAGCATTTTCTTCAGCCTTTGGAAAACCAAAAGTGTTCTCTTCAAGCAAGAACAATACAGGAGATAAGCTCTGCGAAAGATAGTGGCTACAATGATTAGAAAGCACCATTATATAGACATGACGGTTCACCAAGCGGACACTCCAGCATTAACTGCCAAGCATTGAGTACAATTTGGGAAACGAAGAGACGGTTCCCAAGGAAACTGTTTCAAATTGATGGCGCTGCATGCAACAACATCAATTGAGGGGGAGTAACCGATACTCAACTGTCACGCAGCCTACGCCGTACACGTGTTACTGTGTGATTTATGTCGTATGCATAGTGCACCGTGACCTAGCTCCTTTTTTGCGGGCCCATGGGCTTGACATATTACTCAAACAATATTCTGTCACATGCTTGGCACGAGCATGAGAAATCCTAGTCAACCGTGACATACGGATAACACCTACAGATCACTAGCTGACTTAAGGTAACTTCGTCCACCCCATGCACCTGGCAAATGGACTAGGTTAACACGCCCCCTAGCAGGCAGAACCTCTTTTCAAATCAGGCAAGCTTAGTCGGCCAAAACTGATGACAATGGCTTCTGGTTCAACCTGACACCTAGTCCGCTTATCGCGAGCATTGATGATTTAGGAAGTGGGAGTCTAATAAGCGCTATCACGTCTAGTGAAGACGACTTGCCAGGGATCATTGCCCCCTTTGCGGTCAATGATTGTCGAACCTAATCAGGTAAGCCTAGATGGTGATGATTAGCGACGAAAGCTTCTGATCAAAACTTGGACTTGTAGCCCCTACTGCGAAGGTGTAGATAGTCTGGAAGGTGGGAGCCTAGTCAGTCCCGAACTGATTTCGACTGCTTGCCATTGGACCACTGCTTTTCAGTGTGGCCGCCAAATCACCAAACCTGGACTTGTAGCTCGCGCTGCGAGGATGTAGATAGTCTAGAAGGTGGGAGCCTAGTCAACCATGACCTAATTTTGACGGCTTGCCACGGGACCACTGCTTTTCAGCGTGGCCGCCAAAAACTCCCAAATTTGTAGCTTGATGAGCACAGGTGTAGATGATTTGGAAGGTGGGAACATAGTCAGTCCCAAATTGATTCCGATGGCTTTCCACAGGACCACTGCTTTTCAGCTTGGTTGCCAAACTCCTCTCTCAAATTCGTAGCCCCCACCGCACATGGAGGGTGTAGATGGTTCAAAAGGTGGGAACGCAGTCGGTCCTGAACTGATTCCGACGGCTTGCTACAAGACCACTGTTTTTCAGCCTGGTAGCCAAAATTTTACTCCCCAAATCTGTAGTCCACTTTACTTGGTCATAAACAATTCGGAAGATGGGAGCCTAGTCAGTCCTGAACTGATTTCGACGGCTTGCCACGAGACCACTGCTTTTCAGCCTGGTCGCCAAACATGAATCTAGTTGAGTCAACGTCTTCACGCATAAATGGATTGACATTCTAATATTAGCGAAGGTCATTCGCGCCGATACAGATATCGTACGGCCAGTGCCTAGATAAGAGCTACTTAGAATGCCAACCCGAGTTTACGGCGTCTGACTCGGCACGAACGCTCTAACACTTACACTCGGCCATCGCAACTCTATCATAGAAACAGCTACAACCGACCCGTTAGACCATTAAGGTGAGTCTCAAGCAACTTACCTTGGGGACAAGACACAGCTCGGGCGAATCAATCCCCAGCTAAACTATCCACAACATGACCACTATCGGACATGACTATACAACAATGACCCTGAGTCGTTCACAATGCAAAGCGGTCAAACTCTCTATCGCAGACAGACCAGTCAATGTTCTATTGATTCAACTAGCCTATGCCAAAGCAAGATGAAAAGGCGAAATGGAAAACATGCAATAGAGACAACAAGCACGAAATGGATAATATCGTTTTCATTAATGGTCAAAACGAAAAGGGGTACAATCACACCAAGTTTACTCCTTATCAGGAGAAGGTACAAAAACACAAGAGCTAAGCCTAATGGAAAATGGAGCAGGAGTAGCATTTATGCGCGCCACGGCCTGGACATCAGAACCCGAACTGTCTTCTTTTCCTGATGACGCAGAGGTAACAGACAAGTCTACATATGACATCTTCTTATAGTGGTCGAGATCCCACTCCGGATGTTCATCCTTCATCAGCGCCAGCAACTCCAGTCGGCCGTGTACAACCTAGCGGAACTCACACTTGCCTTGCTCCTGAAGAAGCTCTTCCTCTTGCACTTTTGCGTCAACAAGTTCACGCTCCAGTAGCTTTCACTTACCACTCCAATTCGAGCTGGTCCTCAGCCTTTCTCGCCTCCCGAGCATAGAACTCCACATCGGATTCCAACTGTTGTTTCTCAGCAGCCCAGCCGACTTTCCTCAAAACACTCTCTTTAGCAAGAGACCACAGTTCAGAACACGCCTTAGCCGCAACTTCTTGTGCAACCTCGACTTCTCAGCGGATCCGGATCAACCCTTGCTTAAGTTCGTCCCTCTCGAACACCACCTCTGACAGATTATGCTCAAGTTTTTCCAAACAAGCCCTCTGAGTCTCGGCGGCCACGGTTGACTGATCTAGCCTATTCTCCTCAGCCTGCTTCTTCAGCTGCTCAATTTCATATAGCGCGTCAGAATATAACGTCTGCATGTGCGAGAAGACACGCTCCAAGGTGTATACCCTCTTGCGAGCCGCTTCGACTTCCGTCTCAGCAATGGCCACGTGGCTCAAATGAGACATACCCAACATAAGGTACTTTAAATCCTTATCCATACATCCTTCCAACATATCCTCATCGGGTTTTGGAGCGTGATCCATCAGCCAACTGCGACGCCTGCTTATAGGGGTGGGTAATATCTGTTCGGTTCGGTTTTGAGCTCCAAACCGATTTTATTCGGTTTGCCCAAAACCCAAACTGAAATCGAATTTTGTATTTGTAAACCGATGAATTCGGTTGAACCAAATTTCAGATCGGTTCGGTTGAGCCAAAATTTCGGGCTCAAGCACTTGAAATACTTTCATTAAAACATGTTTTTTACAGGCCCAATTTTTTTACAAACCCAATTTTTAGCCCAAAATTGAAAACTTTGAGAGAATGGGGTGATTCAGTGTAACAGGGTGTACTGCAGTGCATTTGTTGCAATAATCAGGTATTGACACCTAGTTGTTATTTACTATTTATATATATCTAATTAATCGGTCGGTTCAAAACCGTACACCGATTTTGAACCGTTTATAACCGGCTCGGTCGGTTAACCGAATTTAAATCGGTTTTTGCTCACCCCTACCTGCTTATATGCTTCTTCGAAGCATACTCTATGTCCACTTCTTGGTGCCAGACATGTGAACTCATCTTCACCATGTTCGGTGCAAACCCGTTTATCTGTGCACTCGGATGAAGCTTCCTCGGATCAGGGATTAAGCCAGTGCCTCCCTTCACAGTTGTCACTATCCTCAGGCTTTCCTCTGTGGCCTTCCCTTTGTCACTAACAACTAACCCTTTGGTACAAGATGGCTTAACGGATCCGGAGGGAGATGAGGAAGCGAATTATCCAAATGACCCTCCAACAATTCTAACTGTGGCCTAGAGTGAGACGGTGAACAATTCGGACTACAAGAGACATGGCTAGTGTCGCGGTCACTCTTAGACAAAGTAGCAATGGGGTGATCAGATTCTACAGCCCTAGGCAAATCTTCACGGGAGCCTTATACAAAAATGATCCCACATAAATCAGTACCAGCGGAAGTTGCCATTGCAACCCGCACTAGACGATCATTCAGAGATTTGACCTGCGCGTCACTAAGGTTCAACTTGTCCACGACTCCTGCAAACCGCAAGTAATATTTCTCCAAGCCAAAAATGCCGGCCTCCACCCCAACAGGCCTACCAGACTCGTACTCTTCTCTCACTAGAACGGGTCATGCCGAAGACGACCAAGTTCTAACATGGGACCTCTTCTTCACGAAGAAGGCAAGCGTTTCAGATGGATCCTACGCGTTAGATAGAACGGGAGCTTTGGCCCTAACAACCTTCTTCTTCCTCGAAGGGGCCCCATCGTCCACCTTAATTTGCAACGTTCGGTACAAAGTGGGGCAACGTGCCAGTTGTTCCACATCTTACTTGGGATGAAGTTGGAAACTCTTATTACATCGACCACACTCTTTTTCGGCAAGTCGCGGAACGTCTCCATAATGTTTTGTTCCGCTAAGGTAAGAGGAGTAATAGAAAACCTTCTTGCAATGAAACACAAGCAATGATCAGTCAACCCACTATCATGCATGTCAAAGTCACAGGAAAAGGGTTGAACTTCCGAAACGACCTGAATTGTTGCTCGAGCGGATGACCCTTGCATCGAAAATACTTCGAGTCCGCAGGAGCCAAAAATAGTACTTTTGCCAGAACTTGAATTCATCAGGCAGATTAACAAAGCAAGCTGACGACGTCATCTTATAGACAACGTTACTCTTCAGTCGAGGAGAAGTCAACAACTAAATTACATGCAGAGTCATGGTGACACCGACCTTCTTGGCACTAAGCAGAATCATGAGTATGATCCTATATCCATTAGGCCCCAATTGGGATGGAGGAATCCCTAAAAGATTCAGGAATTCCTAAATCATGTTCAAAACTGGAAAGCACACTCCGGTTTGAAGCATCTACGATGCAAGCAAATGAAATCGGTCGGAGGCGACATTGGTGTTGGGTCACCCGTTAGGACATACAACGGCAGGTCCACAGGAACTCCAAACTTCGTAGGGATCTCAGCAAGGCCAGGCTCGGACAACAACCTATCTTCGAAAAACTTCAGGCCCTTGGCCAAGATTGCGTCATCAAGAAGCTTTTCTTGGGCCATGAAGAAGATAAACAATCTTGTCTAGTTAAAGCGATATCCTTGAAAGCAAAGAAAACAAAAGAGTCAGACTCTACACTACGGATGACCTAAATAGAGGTTGATTTCCCACCTCTTTTTTGCCGAACCAACGCACGTTCCATTAATGTAGCGTGCAACTCAAGCAACGATTCAGACTCAATCATCATGAGCGACGTATCCCTTTGAGAGATGACTTAGCGAACCGATGTGACGACCCACTAACTCGGGGGGAGTAGCTGATGATACATAAAAATGGTCACACATCTAAGCCACACACGTGTCATGATGATCTCGAGGAAATATGAGACCCAACATCAGCCCAACACTGAACAGGCCCAAGCGGTTATAAGCCCGCTCAATTCAGTTTGCCAGGCGGACCCGAACTTTCACAGCATGCTAGGCCCACAAGTCTCATAGCTATCCTCAATACCCGTAAGTCCCACTAAGGCAAGTATCTCGAGGATCATCTTTGGACGAGCAACTACAACTGCTCTCTGCTTCCAACCAGGAAACAAATATCATAGTACATTCCACACAGGGAGACTCCCTTTCATGGATTGCTCTTGGATTGGGAACTATCCCCCGCATATCTAGGAGCACATGGCTAACATGAAACTTTCCTCCTACAACACGATTCCTAATTAGAGAGGGATCTCCACAAAGATCTCATTCCTAAACTACGCCTACGATGCCCTGGTAGAACCATGACTCCTTGCACTATAAATAAGACATGAGGTTGGTAAGCTAAGGTACGCTACAAATTCTTTGTTATAACATTACACATTCCTCAAATCCCTGTCCGACTTTAGCATTAGAGTGCCACCACAATGGTGGTCCATGTCTCACTTGTGCAAGTCAGCAAGAACCAGGTCAAATTAGGGAGCGAAAAATGACTACATTAATAATAATAATAATAATAATAATAATAATAATAATAATAATAATAATAATAATAATAATAATAATAATAATAATAATAATAATAACTTTACATTCTTGGTGCCCAATCAAACACCTATGAGATTCATATTGTTTTTTCCACACAAGTTTTTTGTTGCTAATTTTACATCCATAACCAACCAAAAAGATTAAACCCTTCCTCTTCATGAACATAAATCAGAAATAATATTCAACATAGTGGATGGTGCCCAAGAGCGAAGATTACAAGAAAATTTGAAGAAACCTCAACAACAAACCCTTTTTTTAAACCTCAACAACAACCTATTTTTTACTATTTCCTTTATGTTTTGTGTTTCATTTAACATTATGCTAGCATTTACCCTGACCTGTAGACCATATTACTGTATTACTCGTGACTTTAGCACTACCACAGTCTTCCCTATTTCCATCGCAACTTGACATTCACAATGCCTCGCAACGCATTGTCGTGCCTACAGTCCTCCCCTATGTGTGGCCCTTAGTTACAACATGGCATACTACTCAGTATGAAAGTCAAGATCTTAGCTAGAAATACTATTTTGCACCCTTTTTTTGTTTCCATCCATTTTAGCGCCTTTGACATGCCATTTAAGTCGTTGGATTAACAGATGCCTTGTATATGATTTTATTTAACTCATTGTGTACTACCACAAAGTTGATGAATTACAAGATGCACTACATGTGCGACCTTGATCCACCAAGGGCTATAGTAGAGATTTCCGGTGGAGTTTTCGATGTTGGTTCTGTGATTAATAGTTTTTTTTTCGATTTTTCGAGTTTCAACTTTCAGCAAACTCAAAACGAACTCTATCGTTCTATCACACTATCATCGTGCAACCATTGGGTCTTTTCTCCAAATCCCTCGTATCCTCTCATCTCTATTCATCTTTTTACCTTTTCCTATATTGTGCAAGTTCCCTGAATTTTATTTTGTCGTTTTGTACTGTTTCTCTTGTTTGTTATGCAGGTCTTCGGTGTTGTGCGATTCCATTTCTAGTTTCTCGACCCCTTCCCCAACTATCCACTTTCCACCTACCATCTTCCTTCACCATGAACAATCACTCCTATACACACACTAGTGACAATAACATCCCTACACCCACCTCATTCCTTCACCTACCTCATCCTCAACACCCACACCATCCCTACACCATTGCAACTTTCAAATATGGTATATGCTCCTATATTTATCAAGAACATCACTGTTAATTCTCATTATTAATGTCTTCCTTTGGTCTCCGTATTACCACCCCCCAATTGAAATCTCATCAGATCTATCCAGTCCTCTTCATACACATCTATCTCTCTTCGATCGCTTTCATATCATCAATATCACACACCTCTTACCTTTTCTTCCATGAATATCCATTCAAGTTTCCTCTGAACTACTATAATGAGGTACAACCAACCCCTATAGTGTGCCATATCTTCCTTCGTGGACACCTATCATTTCTTGGACTGCATTCCGGCCATGAGGAAGAGGGTCTCATTTCCACCTGCAAAAAAGATATGCAGCGGCTCTCAACGATTCAATCGGAGACTGGATAATCAGCTCATAATCATTTGCCATGGATTCATTCAAGTCAGGATATCCCCTCTTGCTAACTGCTGGGGCGGCTGGATTTTCTTCCTTCAATTGCTTATGGTACAGATAGCTCCGAGTTCCTTGAATTCATACTCCTTGATGGATGCTCAGATGAAAGCATCGTATGCTGGCTCTTTTAATACAACTGACCGACAATAATTGCCTTGCCACCGGTGGAAGCTTACCATCAAGCATTGATGAAATTTAACAATAATTCTACGCAGCCCGCGGCTATAGCCCGCTTTATGGTCCGGACCCTCCCAAGCACGTGCCATAGGGAGGGTGTTTGGCACGTGAGGAACCATTCAGGTCTGCTTCTTTGCGAATTGCAAGGGCTAACCCGAAAGAGGAAACCCTTGCATCCTCTCCTCCTCCTCTGCGAATTGCTCCTCCTCCTCCTCCTCGCGCCAACTCCTCCTCCTCGACTGCGAACTGCTCCTCTCCTGCTTCTCGCGGTCTGCTTCTCTGCGAATTGCAAGGGCTAACCCGAAAGAGAAACCCTTGCATCCTCTCCATCTTCACTTCATTCACCAACCAATCGCTAAAGGTATGAACTTCATCGAATTTCTTCTCACACTAATACACTATATCTCACACTGGTAAGAAATGGGATTTCAAATTCCAAGCTCGATCTATATCTTTTGCTCCATGAACTATGTTCTTGTATTGAAGCCCGTGAATTTTTCAGTGTTTGTTTGATGATATCATGTGAAATTCTTGCAAATCAAGCTTCTGAGTCTATGTGTTTCTTGTCTCTGTTTTAGAAAATTGTATCAATTAGCTTTCTTTGCCATCAAATTCAAGTCTTGGTTGCATTTGCAACATCAATTTGATCTTTTGATTGAATACCTATTTTGTGATTCCCTTAAATTTGCTTGTTTTTATGAACAGGTAATTGGGGTTTGGGGAATTCTTCCAGGATGAATGATTTAATGACCAAATCCTTCACCAACTATGTCGATCTAAAGAAAGAAGCAATGAAGGATCTCGAAGCTGGTAATGCAGACTTGGAGATGACAGAGAAGCAAATTGACCCCAAACTTGCTGTGAGACCCTAAGTGGGCGGACCTGAGGTGAGGGTGAGGGTGAGGGTAGAGGGCCCAACAGGCCCAATAGGCCAAGAAGGGTTGGACGAGCTACAAGGGGGATCATAGTCCCATATCGCCTGGGTGCGGGAGGGGGATGTGCTTTAAGTGTGCGAGGTCGCTCTACATGACAACACACGTTTTAAAGCCGTGCGGGCCGGTTGGTAGCCCAAAGCGGACAATATGGTGTCATGTGGGAGCGGGTCGTTACAGTTGGTATCAGAGCCTGACCCAGCCGGAAGTATGCCACGGTGTTGGTGGGCCCTCTGGCGACGTGGACGTTGTGCCTGTGTGGCCAACGAGGACGTTGGGCCTTAAGGGGGGTGGATTGTGAGACCCTAAGTGGGCGGACCTGAGGTGAGGGTGAGGGTGAGGGTAGAGGGCCCAACAGGCCCAATAGGCCAAGAAGGGTTGGACGAGCTACAAGGGGGATCATAGTCCCATATCGCCTGGGTGCGGGAGGGGGATGTGCTTTAAGTGTGCGAGGTCGCTCTACATGACAACACGCGTTTTAAAGCCGTGCGGGTCGGTTGGTAGCCCAAAGCGGACAATATGGTGTCATGTGGGAGCGGGTCGTTACACTTGCACTCTTCTTGGAGGAGGCAGAGAAGGTGAAAGAAGAGATGGGGGAGATCCGAGTCCTACTGGGTAGATTAGAAGAGGCGAATGAACAGGGCAAATCCCTTCACAAGCCCGAAGCTTTGAAGGCTAATTGAACTCTTTGATATATAATAATAAAAAAAAAAGCATATGATGTTGCTTATTAATCAACAAATGATGAGACAAGTACTTATTATGTGATACATGTAATGGTGAGATAATACTACTCAATCAACAAATGAATTTTCAGTGTACTTAGTCTTATGCCCTAGCTTCAAGAGTTTTGAAATATATTCTATTTGGCATGCTCAACCTGGTTCACTTTGACAGATAGGCAAAACAAAGGTCTTTCTAAGAGCTGGTTCACTAAAAAACACCTTAAGCTTGGGTGCATTGATGTGCAAAACACTTCGATCACCAAACCATGCGAAATCAAAGCCTTGGGATTATCCAACTCCAAAGAAGAGTGTTCCCACTCTCCATGATTGAAAGATGATTGGTGACATCCAACTTCACCGAAGAGCTTCCATAGAGCCGAGCAAAACCCAATAGAGAACAAAAAACCTTAGAAATGCCCCCAAAGCTAACTAGCCAGTCAGCAGTTAAAGAAAATTTGAGAAGAGCTCTCTCAATCCACAAAACAGGACATTTAGATCAATGTCAATACCTCTATTACGAATCACAGAGAGGGGATCCTATCTGAAACCAACGCCCACATGAAGAAGCACTCTTGAAGGGAAACACACCACTTAACAGTTTGAGAAGGAATTGGCAGGGAGATTTTTCTAGGCCAACGAAGAAAAGAGGGAGCACATGGAGGAGCCATTAAACCTATCCTCTTTCCAAATCAAATTTTCATATATTTCCACAGATAGTATTACTTCACTTTCATTTGAAAGTGTATTCTTTTACATGTAATGGTGATACATGTAATTCATTTGTTAATCCCACTGGAACCATGTAATGGTGAGACAAGTACTTATTATGTGATACATGGATTGTGACCCTAAACCATGGCACCAAATATTTGGTAGATTTATATCCCTGACAACATAGCAATTGTTCATGAAGACGATTGAATTGCATATTGTAACAGGTTTTAAAAAAACTTGGCTTTCTTAAAACTCATTTACATACTTCATCTTTATTGCAAACACTGCAACCACCGGATGGGGTATCAGAAACAGTCTGTCTACTGATATATTGGTTACTATTGCTATTCAAAACATTGGAAAAAGACGAGTAAACTAGAATAAGAACATATCCTTGAACACTATCGACAATAGTTTTTCTCACAAACAATGCTATTAATCAGAGTTAAGCCAAAAACATGCAAACCATACACTTGACTGAGTTTTCCCCTTGCCCCCACAATAGGATTTTAGGAGCTTGAGCAGAACTCCAACCCAACCCTTGAAACAGAAATGAACACAAATAGTACAACAAGCAAAGCCACCAAGTATTTGGAACTCAACTTGGACTAGAACAGCAGTAGTAGCTGATGATGGTATAGAACAGCAGTAGTATTTGGAACTCAACTTGGACTAGAACAGCAGTAGTAGCTGATGATGGTATAGTATAACTCAAAATGACCTAGGAATCATGGAAGCTAGTAGCAATTGGGATGACCACGACAAGTATGAGGATCAGGAGAAGAATCATGCCCAAGCACATACACCTTCTGCTGCTCCTCTGGTGCCCCTTGGCAGTCTTGAGCTCGGTATGACCATCCTTGACATAATGTGCGGCGTGCATTCGTGACCGACATTCTAGCCCGATCAATGGGTGTGTTAGTGTTCTTGCTATTGTTGTCTGCATTCATTTTCTCAATCTGGGTCTTGATTGTCCGGGCTTTCTTGAGCACAGTAGTAATATCCATGTTAATCCCATTGCGCAGAGCCTTCAAAGCTTCGGGCTTGTGAAGGGATTTGCCCTGTTCACTCGCCTCTTCTAATCGACCCAGTAGGACTCGGATCTCCCCCATCTCTTCTTTCACCTTCTCTGCCTCCTCCAAGAAGAGTGCAAGTTAGGGGGTCAATTTGCTTCTCTGTCATCTCCAAGTCTGCATTACCAGCTTCGAGATCCTTCATTGCTTCTTTCTTTAGATCGACATAGTTGGTGAAGGATTTGGTCATTAAATCATTCATCCTGGAAGAATTCCCCAAACCCCAATTACCTGTTCATAAAAACAAGCAAATTTAAGGGAATCACAAAATAGGTATTCAATCAAAAGATCAAATTGATGTTGCAAATGCAACCAAGACTTGAATTTGATGGCAAAGAAAGCTAATTGATACAATTTTCTAAAACAGAGACAAGAAACACATAGACTCAGAAGCTTGATTTGCAAGAATTTCACATGATATCATCAAACAAACATTGGAAAATTCACGGGCTTCAATACAAGAACATAGTTCATGGAGCAAAAGATATAGATCGAGCTTGGAATTTGAAATCCCATTTCTTACCAGTGTGAGATATAGTGTATTAGTGTGAGAAGAAATTCGATGAAGTTCATACCTTTAGCGATTGGTTGGTGAATGAAGTGAAGATGGAAAGGATGCAAGGGTTTCTCTTTCGGGTTAGCCCTTGCAATTCGCAGAGAAGCAGACCGCGAGAAGCAGGAGAGGAGCAGTTCGCAGTCGAGGAGGAGGAGCAGTCGATGAGGAGGAGCAATTCGCAGAGGAGGAGGAGAGGATGCAAGGGTTTCCTCTTTCGGGTTAGCCCTTGCAATTCGCAGAGAAGGAGACCTGAATGGTTCCTCACGTGCTAAACACCCTCCCTATGGCACGTGCCTGGGAGGGTCCGGACCATAAAGCGGGCTATAGCCGTGGGCTGCGTAGAATTATTGAAAATTTAATTCAACGATTGTCACGGCTAGGGGTGGGCAAACGGGTCGAGGATCCGCGGGTTCAAACCGAACCGGACCGTTTTGCTCAAAACGGTCCGGATTTTAATTTTGAGTTTTTTGATACGGTTCGGATCGGTCCGGATCCGTTATAAAACGGTCCGGTCCCGATTCCTATTTTTAAAACGAAACGGTCCGGGTTGGACCCGTTTCAAATTGCATTTAATAAAAACTTAAATATCTGTCTCTGTCTCTGACTTTGAGATGATGGAGCAGCAGAAGGAAAAAGAAGAAGAGGAGACCCCTCTCTGTCTCTGTTTCCCTCTCCTCTCTCTCTCGAGTCTCTGTCTTTGTCGAGTCAAGAAGCAGCAGCAGTACGAGAAGAAGAAGTAGCAGCAACGAGCTCCTCTCTCTCTCGAGTCTCTGTCTCGAGAAGAAGAAGCAGCAACACTAGAAGAAGAAGCAACAGCACGAGAAGAAGAAACAGCTCTGTCTCGAGAAGAAGAAGCAGCCTCCTCTCTCTCTGTCTCTGTCTCGAGAGGAGGAGAAGAAGAAGCAGTAGCAGCAGTGAGCTCCTCTCTCTCAGCAGTCTCTGTCTCTGTATCTGAGTTTATGGAGTGATGGATCTCTTTTGTATGATCTCTGTATCTGAGTTTAGGTGATGGATCTCTTTTGTATGGATCTCTTTTGTATGATGGAGTGAGAGAGAGACCTTTGCTATAAACATGGCAAAAGAGAGAGACCTCCTCTTTTGTATGGATCTCTTTATAGCATCCACTCATGTGGCTTCTGAGATATAAACATGGCAAAAGAGAGAGACCTCCTCATTCACTTTTCATAACCTCTACTGTATGACTACCACTTTATATTGCCATTACCATCCAAAGAAATAGACAAATAAATCAGTTCTAAGACCTATCTGAATCTCTTCAGCCTTGAACCATATCCATATTTTCTCCTTTCACTCATTCACACTCTCTGTCTCGAGAGGAGGAGAAAAAGAAGCAGTAGCAGTAGCAGTAGCGAGCTCCTCTCTCTCAGCAGCAGCGAGCCATATCCATATTTTTCTGTTTTTTTTTTTTTTTGAAAGGCAATTTTCTATGTTCTTGATTCAATTGGAACCGTTTGGAACCGTGGAACCGGACCGTTCCAAACGGTTCGAGTTAGGTTCGGTTCCAATGTTAAAAATTAGGGGATCCGGACCGGACCGGATCCGTTAATTTTAAACGGTTCGAGTTAGGTTCCTCCAAATTTGGAACCGATCCGGACCGTGCCCACCCCTAGTCACGGCTTTACCTCGAGCAGCAAATCCACAAGACATCTCAATGCACCTAAAGTCAAATGCTCCATTTATGGAAACGGCGGTTATGACGACCTTTCAACAAGCTTGCCCTCTAATAACGACAGTTATGACGTTTTCGGGTAATAGAGTAACGGTTCAACCATTTCTTTCTCTTTTCACGGACGTTATGATGTCAAGGCAGATCTTGGTTACTTTCTTAACGACAATTATGACGGCACGTCAGATTCTACCTCTTCAATTAACGGTGGCTCTAATTGCCGTTCAAACGACTTTTCAACCACCAGCCGTTAAGATCAAATCACACCAGCCTCTAAATGTCGAGGAAACGGGCGAGGAAACTGGCGAGGAGCGTGACGTGGCGGGGTGGAGACCGTCCACCCCACTCGAGATGCGTGCCATTGGTGGGGACTTATGACGTCAAGTTTGATGTAGACTCAGATTCAAAGTTTGGGTTTTTATTCTTTTTAAAGTCTCTTTCACCGCTAAATCTAAATGGCGAGGAAACGGGCGAGGGAGGGGGGTGTGACCCTCCATCTCCCTTGAGATGTGCGCTCGTGTGAATCTCGAGTGGATGGGTGGTTGCACCCCCTCCCTCACCCGTTTCCTCGCCGCCTAGAAGGGCTCCTTTTTCACTTAATACTGGCAACAACTTTTCTAAACAACGAGGAAACGAGCGAGGGAAAGAGAGCGAGCCCCTCGAGATGCGCACCATCGCTCATCTCGAGATCTCGAGGAGGATGGATGGTTAACACCTCTCCCTCGCGCGTTTCCTCGCTGTAAAGAAGGGCTCTATTGGCAATGATGCTTGGATGGTAATGTTAAAAGAAGGACGCGCCACTAATGCTAAATATTGTTCTCTGAATTGGGATTATTAATAAAGGCAAAGCCCACAACTGTTTATAATCAACGACTCTTTGCTCTTACTTCATTCGTGATGGAATGCACACCAATGAGTGCCAATCAATTACTAAAATTCATAATGAGAGTTAGTTCGATACGGGCAATTTCCACGATCGTTGACATCAACGAGTTGACAAAGGGCGAGCAGGAAAATGAAATTTATACAAATAAAGACTTCAAAAATAATTGGTCGTCCTGTTTATTGGTTGGGCACATATTTCTTATTGCTATCTCACAGACATCAACTGAGGCCATTCAGGTTCTGGTGATCGCCGTAGAAGGGTCACCCAAGTTTACATGATTCTTTCTCGGGACGCCAGGGGCATTGGGTCTGCCAAAGCATTGTAGAATCTAAAGACTCTGCTCCATTAGTTCAATCCAGATATCCTCTTTTTGTAAGAAACCATTGCCACTTCTTCATCCATGGATCACTTGCGTCGGAGACTCGACTTCAGACACGAAGTCTCAGTTGCAGCTAATGGACTTTCAGGTGGCATTGTACTATTTTGGGAAGAAGGTATTCATCTCACCATTATTTCTTCATGTAAATATTATTTTAATTGCACTTTAGATGATTATTGCACTTTATCTATCTGGTTGATTATTTTTGCCTATGGTGAACTCAACCCTTCTCTTCGAAATCAGTTATCGGATAATATGTCTACCATGTACAGTTGTCAATATCTTCTTGGTATTCTTATTGGGGATCTAAATGTCATTCTTAGACCTAAGGACAAAATGGGAGGTAACCGACATATATGTTCTTCATTGAGTCACCTTCAAACCTTTACAAATACCCCATGCCCTTTTAGACTTCCCTCTTAATGGCTCCAAATTCACTTGGAACAACAAACGAACAGACAAAAATGGAATCAAAGCTAAACTTGATCGGATTTTAGTGACTACTGATTGGATGCATCTTTTTCCTTCTACTACTGCTCATACTATTCACACCTCTTCCTCAGATCATAGAGCCATTTCGTTGTAGCTAGTTACAAATTTCAATAGGGATCCCAAACCTTTCAAATTTTTTCACATGTGGACTAGAGACCCCAATTGTAGGAAACTTGTGACTTCTTCCTGGGCTCCTAGAAGACATATCAGTCCGAACAATAATTTCCATCTTAAAACCAAAAAACTGAGTTATTGTCTTTCTTGATGGAATAAAATTGATTTAAAAAACATCCAACTTTCCATACTGGAGACTCAAAGGGCTCTGGACAATCTTCAGAACAAGCACCATTTTAAAGATAACGCTTTTGCAATTTCTATGTTGGAAGATCGTCTTTTAGAACTTTTAGTGCGGGAGAATTTTTATTGGAAAAACAAGTCTGGTCAATCCTGGCTCAGAGATAGAGATAAAAACACTAAATTCTTCAATTTGTCTTCTCTGCTCCGTTGCAAAAAGAACCATATATTCCGCCTTAAGGATGACAATAATGTCTGACATTCTGACACTGTTGCGGTTGGGGAAGCTCTCAATAACTACTTTGCCAATATTTTCAACTCTTTTTCCCCTAATTCCAATTTAGAGATTATATCTTTGTTCACTCCGGTCATTAGTAGGGCAGACAATGATGATCTTCTTGCTTGTCCTAGTGAATCTGAGATTCACCTGTGTTGTTTTTGATATGGGAAGTCATAAAGCTCTTGGTTCAAACGGTTTTCATGCTTATTTTTTTCAATACTATTGGGATATTGTGAAGCAAGATGTTTGTGGGGTTGTTCACCATTTTTTCATCACTTGTCAGATGAATCCTAAACTCAATGAAACCTTCATTGCTCTCATCCCAAAAGTTGGAAACCCTGTGACTCCGGACAAGTTTCGTCCCATAGGACTGTGTAATGTGATCTATAAGGTTATCTCGAAAATCTTGGCAAATCTCACCCTTTCAGATGATATTACATCCCCAATCACAGAGTTTTCCTTAAAGGTTGATCAATAGTAGACAATGTTAGCATCGCTCATGAAACCTTTTTTCAGATGAAAACACTTTCGAAAAAAGAAACAAGGCTTGATGGTGATAAAAATTGACATGGCTAAAGCCTATGATCGAGTGGAATGGTTATTTTTGCTCCAAATTCTTGATGGGCTTGGTTTCGATCCTGAATGGATTCAATTGATTGAGCAATGCATTTCCACTATCTCTCTTCAAGTCATGTTCAATGGCTCTCCTCTTTCACCAATCAAACCCTCTAGGGGTATTCGGCAAGGAGATCCCCTATCTCCTTATCTTTTCATTCTTGTTGCCGAAGTCCTTTCACATCTTCTCGCTTGAGAGGAATCTAAAGGAACCCTCAAAGGGATTGTTATTAAAAGACAATCCCCGTCGATTAGCCACTTGCTTATGCAGATGACCTCATGATCTTCTGTCGAGCCTCGCTGGCTGAAGCTCACTCAGTCAAAGATATCCTTCACCAGTATTGTTCTACATCAGGACAAGGTGTCAATTTTGAAAAATCCTTGGTATATTATGACTCTAACGTTCACCCTAAACATGCTAAAATGATAAACAAGATCCTCGGATCCAAACTATATAACACTAGACACAAATACCTTGGATCCCCTATATTTTTCTCTAAAAAGAAAGCCAATGACTTCCAATTTCTCTTAGAGAAGATCAATGCCAAACTCTCTAGCTGAAAAGCTAAAGTGCTTTCTCAGGCTGGCCGTACGATCATGATCAAAGCGGTCCTCAACTCTATCCAAATTTACAACATGCAAATTTTCCTTCTCCCTGTCTCTATTTCCACAAAAATTGATAACCTTGCTCGTAATTTTTGGTGGAATGGGACAATCGATAGTAAAGCCAAACATTTGTGCATCTAGGATCGAATCTCTAACCCTCGCAACCTGAGTGGTCTTAATATTCCCCCCACCAGAATAAAAAATTTGTATGTGATGGCTAAGAGCATTTGGCAAGCGCTCTCCTCCCCTACTAATGCGCGTGTCCAACATCTCAAAGCTTTGTACTTTCGGACCAAAAACATTTCTCAAATCTCTAAATCCCCTTCAATTGCCTCCTTCTTTTGAAGAAACAATATCTTAGCTCTTGCCAAATGAAGCGCTATTTTGTTTGGCAAGTATTGTCCGGTGAATCTATCGACCTTTGAAAAGATTGTTGGGTCAAGCCTGAATTGATTTTGGCTGATTGTGTTCCTAACTTCTAGGACCAGAGCATGCCTACCAGAATCCTGGATCTTTGGACCACCTCTTCCTATCAACTTCACTAGGATTCTGCTCTCATTAACTCTTTTTTTCCTCCCCCGATTGCTAAAGACATTCACGACATCCTGATAAGGCCATTTGAAAGTAGGGACAAACTTATCTGACTTCCAGACAAAAAGATAATTTTTTCAGTCAACAATGCAACCAAGGCGTTCATCAATGAACAATTTGACTCTCCACCTCTTCTTCTAATGCTCAGATGTTAAATACCAAGATTCTTAGGGAAATGTGGCAAATTAAAGCGTCTCCTAACGAGCTTTTCTTACTTTGGAAGATCAGCCAAAACATTATTTCTACAATGACCAATCTGCAAAGGCTTCACACCCCTATTGAAGATTGTTGTATTTTCTTTAATAACCACACAAAGGATACTACCCATTGCCATAGGTGTGATGGCTCAGTGGTTGAGCAGTGGTAGATGGTATCACTAGGTCACAGTGTCGAACCCAGCCGGCTGCATCTGGGGTGGGAGGAGTCAAGGGATAAAAAAATATTATCCATCTCTTCTTTCTTTGCCCGGTCATTCACCAATTGTGGGAGATCTCTCTTGTCCCGATTGATTGGCGCAATGATTAATTTTGCAAGGCCAACTACTCATTTCTTTCTCAATTTCATGTGGGATACTGCAAACATGCATAAAGAAATCAAGGACGAAATGCTTACCCAATACACCGCATTTCTCTTTAATGTTTGGCAAACATGGAACAATTAAGTTTTCAACAATGACAAATTTTGCCCTCAGCAGTTCCTATCTTCTTTTCATCGTATTTGGAAAGATCGGCAAAACCAATGGTTTTCCACAAGCACCAATTCCCCGAGTCAATAACACATTCTCACCACCCACGATGCTGATAAAATGGACTCCATTCACCATATCCTTACCACATCAGTTACTGACTCTCGGTCAAACCAATTGTCTTTTTCACCTTCTGAGCCAGACTTGCTCTCCTCATATGGTCTTTCACAGAGTCAACCACAACCAGAATACAACTTATTCATGTTCAAATCCAAATATCCAAGATTTACCCTTTTAATGATAGATCCCTACAGCTCAGGCCCATTCCCCACCATCAGGATCGAGATACGATTGTTGTTACTTATGATGCCGGCTTCTTTGCTTCATCACAACAAGGCACATTTGGTGTTTCTGTGGTCAATCTTCAAGGCAAGATTATTGCTCAGGTGGCATGCCCCATTGAAGGAAAGGTAATACACAATACGATGGCGGAGTGCCATGCAGCTGAGGCGGCCCTGCTTCTTATTCAAGCACGGTAGTGGATAACATGTTTCTTGTTGGGCGACCCCGGACTGCTTATTTCCAGTATATATGATATTTGCAGCACCCTCAAGTGGACATGGACTGGGTATGGCTTCCCTTCATCACCAACATTCGACAATTACTTACTGTGCATCCCCTTTGGTTTTGTAATTTTATCTGTAGAGAGCTCAATTATGAGGCTCACAAACTAGCCACTGCGGCAGGACATTAGTAATGTAATAACTATTCTTAGTATTTATATGCAATATGCTTTTATAAAAAAAAAACCATTTCTGAACACCTCATAGCATTTTCAGAACATGTGAAGATTAAATATTTTATTATGATTCCTCATCCAGTATACTTGTTAGGGTGTCGCGCTCCTGTGCACAACCCTTGGTCCACTATACATAGCAACGATATTGTCTCCAACTTAAACACTACCATATTGGCTTTCATTCTGGGCTGTGGTGCGAGGTTTTATCCAAAAGGCCTTGCTGCTATTAGGGAGTTGACTACTCATTATAAACCTTCGTGACAACTCTTTTTTACTCGATGTGAGACTATTCAAGCCAACAATATCCCAACAATCTCCACAATTGGTATGAAATTTCACACATCCTACAATTTATTCGCCCAGTCCGTAACATCTCGAACTACACCTCCACCTTGAGTGTCTTGCGCAACCACGACCATGAGAGTAGTACTCGGTGTACGAGCTCGACTATTCTCGACTTTGTTGGCTCCACTTAGTTGCAACCACCACACTAACTCCACCTCGTCTGGACTTGTAGGACACTCCCTCTTGGCGTGGATCTGAAGCTTCACCCTGGATCGTTCACCTAGATGACTTGCGCTCCACCTGGAATTGGCTCAATGCCCTACTCTCCTTGACTGATGTGTCGCCTGCATCTCCCCATCGCCAACTCCCAGCTATTCTCGACATTGTTGGTTCCACCTTGTCACAACCACTACACTAACTCCACATTGTCTGGACTTGTAGGACACTCCCTCTTGGGGTGGATCTACAAACTCATCCTGGATAGTTCACCTAGAGAACTTGCGTTCCACCTAGACTTGGTTTACTGCCCTGCACCTACTTTCCTTGAACGTTCACCTGGAGGACCTGACTCCACCTCATCCAGACTCGTAGGACACTCCTTCTTGGGGTGGATTTGGAGCCTCACCCTGAAACGTTTACCTGGAGGACCTGCACGCTGCCTGGACCTGGCTCACCACCCTACGCTTACTCTCTTTGAACAATGTGCTGCCTGCACATCCATCTCGCCAAGTCCCCCCCAAACCGTTGGCTATGCTACCACTTGTTAGGGTGTCGCATACCTGCACACACCCCTTGGTCCACTATACATAGCAACGATATAGTCCCTAACTTAAACACCATCATATTCGTCCCCGATCCTGGGCTTCTAAGGTGTGTGTTTTCTCTAAAATGCATTGTTCGTGATTAGGGGGTGGACCACTTCCTTATAAACCTTTGTGACAAGTCATCTTTACTTGATATGAGACTATTCAAGCCAATATTATCCCAACAATCTCCACACATCCTATAATCCATCCGCTAAGTCTGTAACATCTCGAAGTACACCCTCATCGAGTGTCTTGCTCAATCACGATCCTGAGAGTAGTACTCGGTGTACGAGCTTGACTATTTTTGGCATTGATGGCTGCACCTAGTCGCAACCACCACATTAACTCCACTTCGTCTGGACTTGTAGAATACTCCCTCCTGGCTTGGATCTGGTGTCTTGCCCTAGATCATTCACCTAGAGGACCTGCGCTCCACCTGGACCTGGCTCGTTGCCCTGCACCTACTTTCCTTGAATAATGTGCTTCCTGCACCCCTGCGCATATTTTCCTTGAACGATGTTCCTCCTGCACCTCTACCTCGCCAAGTCCCTGCTGAGCCATCGGCTCTTATACCACTTGTAAGGGCGTCACACACTTGCGTGCAACCCTTGGTCCACTATACATAGCAATGATATTGTCCTCAACTTAAACACCACTATATTGGGCTCCCATCCTGGGCTTCTAAATTGTGGGGTTTTCTCCAAAAGGCCACTATTAGAGGAGTTGACCACTTCTTATAAACTTTGTGACAACTCCTCCTTACTTGATGTTGGATTATTCAAGCCAACACTGTCCAAACAATACCTTTCAATGTGTTTCAAACCGCGATAATGTATTGCGATAGATTAAAAAAAACATAATGCAATGGCAAATGGTTTTGGTCATAAATTATATGGTGAGATAAAAAAAAAACCACATTATTACCACTAAAATATATGATTTTATATTGTAATATCCATGATAGCAGCAAGGTGTATATTGGCTAGAAATATAACATGCTTTAAAAAAAAAGGGTACGAATGTGACTTGGTCACAATCTAATTTGACAATACACCAAATTGACATTTTTGTAACAACTCCCAAAATAGTAACACTTTTGACCTATAACAATTTAAAACAATTTCGCACATTTTCACAAACAAAGTAATACAATAATTGTATCATCATGAATAGTATGGTCCTATAAGTGATACTATTGATATTCACGTAAAATATATTCCTTAATTTATATATGTTAGTGTTTCGATTATTATATTTTATAATAATTATTTCGTTTTCATGTCTTTGTAGGAATTTGAGCGTGAACGATGAAATCGTATTAAAGCGACAATTTTAGGAATGACAATTGATCGATTCTAGCGGTGGTACAAAGTAGAGAGTCACATATCTAAACCTAACCCTAATAAACCTAGGTCCACCTAATTTAACCTAGGCCCAAACCCAAAATTCTAACCAAAAAACCCAAGCCCAACGCCTTTTGGAGAACCCAAGCCCAATAAAATAGGAGAACCCTATTTAGCTCTCCCCAGTTTGGAGAAAGTTCTTCTCTCTTTTCTTCCCCTCTCTGGGGGCTCTTCCAGCCACCACGCCAATCCACCCTGCCGGTAATCCTTGCTCGATAGGAGAGCCGACAGCGCGATAACCCTGCCATCACCACCTCCTCCACGTCCTCCACTATTAGCCGCCACCATCTCCCTGTCCACACAGCCACCACTACCATCTCGTTCTCCCACCATCAGCCACCATGAAACAAATCACAACCACCGCCACAGACCACCGTGAAACAGGGGCGTGACAACCTTGTTTCACGTTAAAAACTTCACCTCGCCACCAGAGAACCACCACCATCTGGACCTCTCTTCGCGTCACTTCGGTCTCTCTCACAACCACCATCATCACCCGAGCACCGCCACCACCACCGTGCGCACAGAACAGAGGAGAAACAGGGAGCAAGTCCCTATTTTCCTCCCTCGCCGCCGCCCCTGTTTCTCCCCTCTCTCAGCCCTCCTTCTTGTTTTCCTCTCTTCTCCACGGTCTCTCCCTCCTCCACTTCTCTCTCTCTGCTCCTGCATCACAATAGACCACGCAACCACGCCATCAACCCCGCAAAATAGAGCTCGCGACAGAGCACCACCGCTCCTCTCCTTCTCGTCGTTTCGTTATCTCGTTGTTTCCTCACCCTCTCTCTGTCTTCTTGCAGGTACCAGAGCCAGTTAGGGAGAAGAGGACGCTCGCGAAGATGAAGCAACAGACGCGGCACAGAGCGTGTCGCGCTGGAGACGAAGGCAGAGCTGCGCGATTTTTGGCGGGAGAAAATTGTTTTTCAAAACAGTTTTGGCTATTGACACCCCGAGAATCCGTACCACAGTGCAATTTAGCCATTTTCTTGGGATTCGGGTCAGTGCAGAGATGACTTCCACCTTAATTGATGTCGTGACCACCGCTACCATGATCAGCTAAACCCTTCGCCAAGGCTAAGATGAAACCACAGGGTTTCCTAGAGTATGTTGTATTTAAATTTATTGTTTTCTTTAGGCTTGAACGTTAAATACATTTGATTTCTGAGTCTCAATAATTTGCTTTCACCGATTATATCCGGATTAATTATCTAGACTAGTCGGTAATTAGAAGTACCCTATGTTGACATTCAAAGCCTGATTTAATCAATTAATCTGAATCTGTGATTGTGTGTGCCGTAAGAAGACATGCAATGCTAGGGGTTTAGAATTAGTTAAAATAAACCTGTGATTGTGTGTGCCGTAAAAAGACACGCAATGCTAGGGGTTTATACCTTTGCTGAAATCAATTGCGAACTTAGATTAATCTTTAGGTTAGTCATGTTAATTCTTGAAAACAATAATTTCGATTACAAAAATCTCAAAGAACCTGTGGTGGAGTCAATGCCTTGGTTTCCCTTCTCAATTTCTTAAACACTTTTTATTTTGTTTTTAATTTGATTTTTAGTTTAGATATTTTAATTGTTGTAACCCCCATTTATATTAGTTTAAATCAACTCTGAAATTTAATTGCAACCACAGTCCTTGTGGGATCGACCTGTACTTGCCATTGTCTACTAGTTAGACACTGTGCACTTGCAGTTATTACAAGTAGGTTAAATTAACCTATTTATTTATTTTAGTTAAATCTGCATCAAGTTTTTTGGCGCCGTTGCCGGGGACTGTAGCGGTGTAATTGAATTTAAGAGTTTATTTTCACTAATTTGTAGTTTAGGTGAATAATTTTTTTTTAGTAACAATTAAAAAAAATATTTAGGTCAGATATAGATTGCTTTTGCTTTTAGGATAGACTTGATTTTTTTTTTTTTTAGTTATTTCTTTTAAGTCTTAGAAGTTTTGATACTTGTTTTGTTTTTTTATTTTTGCAGGTATTAACAGGTAGGAAGCATATATTACAGGTTGCATAAAAAAAAAAAAAAAAAAAACAAAAAGCACTGGGTGTGAATTGTTTACAGGTTGCTATCGCGTGGACACTCTCAGAAGTCGGCGAGCCGTCAGGTGGACGGTGCTTCTGATTGACGTTTACTCGACTTCTACCTGACGTCGCAAGTAACCCAAGAGAGGTTCACGCCGGAGGTAACTTCTTCCCACCGCATCTGCATGCGATTTCTGAGTGGATTACTGTGTGTTTTGCTTGTTTTGTTTTTAGCTAGAAAGATTGAGGATATTTCTGATGCTGTAAAATTTCGTGCTCTCTCCCGCGGATAGGTTAACCACCATCTATTTTAGGGTTAGGGACCTAAGCTCTCACTATTAAAAATTTTAGCAAGATAAATTAGGACAAGACGCTCATAGGACCCCTCTTTTGAAACTTGAAAGTTAAAATAGTCAAGTGAAGGAACATACTCAATCTTGGAATAGTTCTGAAACTGGCATTACACTTTAAGCTGAAGGTAGAAAAGGAAGTAGGAGCAATTAGATTTCAGGATATTTTTGATGATGGGAAACTCCGTGCTCTCTCCCGCGGATAGGATAATTAAAATGAATTTCAGCCCTTGATTAGTAACAAACATAGGTAATAAAAAGGAGTGCTTGTAGGGATTACCAGACGTTACAGCCTCTACCTAGTAAATTAGTTTCTCACGATATTAATTTGCTTCGTAGAAACCTCGACTTTTTGTGGGGCTATAACTATCAGCTGCGCAGTACCCGAAGGCAATCTGGATGATTGTATTGCTAGGTACTTATCTAGGGTCGTTTGCCATTCATCTTGCTTGCGCATCATATAGGTCCTGATTAGGTTTTCCCATTTTTTTTAGAGTTAGGTCATCTTCATATAGAGGTTAGGCTTGCATAAAAAAAAAAATTTGAACCTCAATGATTATCCATCTTGGTTTCCTGAGCAAGTCAATGCATTTAATGCCATGCGACAACCTAATTATGCTCCATATTCAGATTATTACAACTCAGGTTCAGCATATTATCCTGACTACTTCTCCCCTTCTATTGAGGATAAAGACTTTAAGGATTACTTCTCCCCTTCTACCTCGAAGCTTGAAACAGTTATTATGATGATGACTCAAAAATTAGATGCACTTATGAATTTGACTCAACCCCTACCTCCCACTAATGTTTCATTTGAGGGTTGTGTTGCATGTTCAAGTCCTAGTCATTCTACAGCTGATTGTGATTTGCAATATGATTATCCTGAATATTTCGCTGAGCAAATCCATTCTTTTAATGCTAATTGGTGACCTGGTTATAATTCAAAGTTCAACTATTACAGCCCTGGTTTTGCCAATAATCAAAATGTCTCCTGGGCCCATGGCCCACACCAAGGGGGACCTGTTGTTGTTTCCCAGGCTCTTCAAGACCTTGGCCCTGTTAGGCCCCACCATAACCAAGTTCCTCCATCCAACACATCAAGTTTAGAGGAAACGATTAATCATCTTTTGAGCCGCTCAACAAGTATAATTGATCAGAATTCTAAGGACATATCTGAGTTGAAAGCCACAACTCAAAGACTTGAGATAGCTGTGAGTAAGATTACTCAGTCTGCTTCTGAGAGAGAGACATGGAGATTTCCTAGTCAACCTGTTCCAAACCCAAATGGTCAATTTGAAACTAGTGGCACATCTGAGCCGGACAGTGAAAATGTCCAACCGATTACTACCCTTAGGAGTGGAAAACTGGTTGACAATCAGGTAGGAATGCCTGACATAAGTGTTATTATATCCTCACCCAATTTTACACAGGTTGCATCCTCCTATCATAAGAGGGCTGATAAAGCCTCATTTATTGATGAACCTGTAGATTCTGAGACACTACAGACATCTCCTTCCCATGTTGACTCATTAGACATATGCCTTCCTAGTGACTCATGCATAGAATCAAATTGTGAACATTCTTTAGAGTCTCCCCTTGACTATTTTCATGATACACATGACCATTTAGAGGCTTGTTTGACTCATTTTAGTTTAGACTTTGATGTTGATGATTCCATTAGGGAAGTCAATGATTTGCTTGACTCAGTCCCCATTGTGGATCCTAGTTATAAATGGAAGTCTAAGGTGGAGCCTCTTCCACTCAGTGAGTCAAAACTAGTCCCATCAGTTGAGCCATCTGAGCTTGACCTTAAACAATTACCTGACACCCTCAGGTATGCGTTTTCAGGTACTGATGATACTTTGCCTGTTATTATTTCATCTACATTGAATTCAAAACAGGTTGTCCCAAAGAAGTCGGGAGATATATCTAGTAAAAGAATGCAATCCATAAGTAGTGTCAACTCTAGGGTTGGGGGTGTTGTTGAGCTATCCAGCTCAATATCTTTGTGTGATTCATGTGATGAGCCTGTACCACCTGACATATCTATAATTACATCTACCTGCATCACATTTCCATTGACCAGGGCTAATTATGTGGATCCCATGTTCCTGAGTGAGGATTTCAATTTTCGCCATCTTGATGTGAAAATTATCCAATCTTCTGATTTGGAACCAGACTTAGGATGTTCCATTTTAGGAGTAAGGGAGAATCCTTTGTTGTATATCACTACTTGCGACCCATTCATGTTTAAGATCCCTACTGACTTCCAAGGAATGCGAGCTTCTTTACAATTTCTATATGATTTTAGATGGTGTCCTTGCAACTTTTGAGATGTGCTAGTATATCTTGTGTCGCATGTGGTTGCTATTTTTGAGTGGACTGATCCTCAACTTTTTAGGTTGTTGGTATACAATTCCTTAACCCTTTTGACTCGTTGTTATCATAGACTAGGTTTGGAGGTGAATGTTCTCTATGTTCTTCTTCGTCACTTCATGATATATCATTCATGAGGGAAAATATATGTCGGGCTGACGACGTTAAACCAAGGGCTCCTAGGAGGCAGCCTAGCTTCAGTTGTGTCATTATGGTTAGTCTGGATTGATTTTCGAGTTCTTTCTAGTTGCATTTCACTCATACTCGTTAGCTCCATAACAATTTTGACTTACAACTGATACATGTAATTTTTTAAATTTTTTTTTCATTTGTGTCCTGTATTGTTTTTATCAATTTATCATGATGAGTCCTCTTATGTCTCTGAGCGTTCATTGGTGGAAGATTTCGTCGAAATTGGTAAAAACTTTCCCATGGTAATATCACTCTAACTCTCCTCTTTTCTTTTTCCTGCATTTGTCATGATCATCCTTTTATACATTGAGGACAATGTTTGGTTTTGGTTTGGGGGTGAGGTTTATGAGTTTTTCTGCATTCTTCGAAATATTTTGAAATGATATGTATTTCATAATTGACTATTGTATTCTACTCAATCTCCATTGAATACATAGTTAATTATGACTGTGTGAAAATTTTCGATTTGAAAATGCATTCAAAATCTAAGTTTCTTTCCAATGAAGAGGACGTGCTTTCAAATATGCCTTTAAATTTGAGGAATCCATGCTTTCACTTGTCACTTTTATATATCAATAGGAAAACATAAGGTTTGATATTATCTTTAAGTTAAATATATTTCATGATATTTTTTCAACTCGACCATTCTTGCACTATAAGCCGAGTTAGCATGATTTGAAGTTAATCAGTAAGATATTAACTAGAAAACCTTAGAATAATAGTGGAGACTTAACCCTTGTGAGTTTTGAGACACTCTATTTTTCTTGAGGGTTATTAAATCCGCATTTTCTTGTTGATGATCTCATCGTTCTTGTTTCTTTTATTGATTGCTTTGAGAATGGTGTTAAAATTGAATTATTACACTAGAACTTCTTGGTTTATTTAGTTAAGATATCATAATACCGACTAGAGCTTAAGAAGTGATATAGGCAAATTTTTTTGAACCGTTCTTTGGCCTTTAAGCCTACCTAATGATAAATATGCGTTTGCAGCTCTTTGAGCCTTTAAATAGACTTTTTCTTTGCTAACCCCATCTCTAGTACCTATTCCAGTTAGGGAGTAAGATCCCATATTATTTTAATCCTTACCCAATGTCTCTGAGAATGTGTATGGTTGATGTATTTTTGAAATGGGCAAAGAAAAAGAGTTGAAATTAAATATTCCATGAATCCTCGGGACTGAAATGTTTTATTGTGCAGAAGGGGAAAGCATGTATACAAAAAAAAAGGATAAAAGTATATATGAAGAAGAATTTCGAAGGAAGAAAAATTAATGGTGTACAACATTGGTTTATTCTTTAGAGCCCAACGTGCTTATTAAAGGGTGTATCCATTCTCAGAGAATTTTCTCGTATCCTTTTCCATTCTCGTTAGCCAAAATCTTAGCCTCATTACAACTTAATAAAAACCTAATTGATCTTAAGTAAAAGTTTGGTTCATAGACGTGGAGATTAAATAAACAAGAACTATGGCGTGTGATTCAACATTCTCAAAGTAGTTGATATTCCTATCCATGAGATCATATTCATTTCATTTTTTGAAAAGTCCGTTTTTTCATGAATATTATATGTGAGATGTTTGTCTTTCCATAAATTATTCTCTTCCTCACATATAAACTGAGTGATAACAAACCAATCTCTGAGTGATTCATTTCTGAGTGACAAGAGAGATTTGTAGTCGAAGCGTACAATTCAAAAGTTATCTAGTCATAGCTTTGCTGAGAAAAATAAAGTTATGTTGATAAGGCCATGCACACACACACCTCGAGTTGGGAATCATCATCATCATCATCAAAGCCCATTCCTGAGATTTTCGGGGTCGGCTACATGGATTTTGGTTCTCCAAGCAATGCGATCTTCCCACATTTCCTCGTCTAATCCAAGCTCAATGATATCTTCATTCACCGTCTTCATCCAAGTTTTCAACGGTCGTCCCCTCCGTCTACACCCTCCATTAACTTGCCAATCTAAACATTTTCTAATTGGCGCCGTGCTTGGTCTCCGCCGCACATGACCAAACCAAGTTAAACGTCTTTCTCTAATTTTGTCCTCTATGGGCACTACACCTAAGTATCTCCTAATTCTTTCATTTCGAATTTTATCCTTACGAGTTTTACCACACATCCACCTTAACATACGCATTTCTGCTACTACCATCCTGTGCGTATGTTGTCCCATAGTAGCCCAACATTCTGAACCGTATAGCATGGCTGGTCGAACAATTGTCTTATAGCATTTCCCTTTTAGCCTTGCAGGCATCCTTCTATCGCATAGTACTCCTGACGCCATTCTCCATTTTAACCACCCAGCTTTAATCCTATGGTCTACATCTTCTCCAATAGCCCCATTCTTTTGAATTATGGATCCCAGATATCGAAAAGCCTCACACTCTGGGACCTCGACACCTTCGATTTCAATTGCATTACTTCTCCCTCTTGGTTCACACCCAAAGTTGCACACTAGATACTCCGTCTTTGAACGGCTAATTCTAAAACCTTTACTCTCTAAAGCCTCCCGCCACTTAACTAATTTCTGACCTAAACCTGCACTAGTCTCATCCATTAAGACAATATCATCTGCAAATAACATGCACCAAGGTACATCTTCTTGCAGATGTCTCGTCAACTCATCCATGACCAAAGCAAAGAGATATGGACTTAACGCCGACCCTTGATGTAGTCCTACTGACACTGAAAATTCACTAGACATCCCACCTACTGAGCGGACACTTGTTACAACCCCTTCATACATATCCTTAATGATATCGACATAACATTGAGACACTTTCTTCCTTTCAAACACCCACCAAATTAACTCCCTGGGGACCCTATCATATGCTTTCTCCAGATCAATAAAAACCATATGCAAACTCTTACGTGCCTCTCGATATTTTTCTATAGTTTGCCTAAGCAAGAAGATGGCCTCCGTAGTAGACCTACCCGGCATAAATCCAAATTGATTTTCTGAAACCGTAGTTAAACTCCTAAGTCTTTGTTCTATAACCCTCTCCCAAAGTTTCATCGTATGACTCATAAGCTTTATCCCTCTGTAGTTCGAGCAATTCTGGACATCCCCTTTGTTCTTATAAATTGGTACCACAATGCTATGCCTCCATGAATCTGACATTTTTCTAGTTTCCAAAATCCTATTAAAGAGCTTAGTTAGCCATTGAATCCCAACGTCTCCCAGACATTTCCATGCTTCAATTGGTATATCATCCGGTCCAATGGCCTTCCTTGTCTTCATTCTTTTTAAAGCTTCTCTCACATCTGTGGCACTAACTCTGCGATGGAACACGCGATCTCTCCCTTCCTGTGAAGCATACCCCTCCAAGTTTAACTCCCCTACATGTGTTCCATTGAGTAGGTTCCAAAAGTAATCCTTACATCTATCTAAAATCGCTTTATCCTGCATTAAAACTCTTACATCCTCATGCTTAACACACTTAACATGACTCAAGTCCCTAGTTTTTCGTTCTCTAGCTTTAGCTATCTTGAAAATATCCTTCTCCCCTTCCTTCGTACCTAGCCTATTATAAAGAGCATCATACGCTCTCTTCTTAGCTTCTCCTACTGCTCTACTACTCAACTTCTTAGCCTGCTTATAAAGCTCATAAGACTCTAGGCATTTATCTTTTTGCCACACCTTAAAACATCTTTTCTTTTCCGCAATGGTCTGTTGCACATCAGCGTTCCACCACCATGTCTCCTTACCATAGAAACCTCCTCTTTTGGCCTATCCTAGCTCTTCCTTCGCACATCGTCTTATTCAGTTTGCCAAATGTTCAAAAAGATCCGCGCTACTAGTCCTATCCTTTGGTTCTAGATTCTCCCAACCCTCTGAAACTGACTGGCCATCCAAAAACCTCTTTCTAAATCTTTGGCACACATCTCCCTGTAAGGTCCACCACTTAATTCTCGGTCTAACCTGTTCTACAGTTGGGAATAATTGATGAAATTTATTTAACCTTTGGGTATTATTAAATTGTTGTGAGACTCTTTGATATATTATTGTGAGACTGCTAGCTGTTTTCAAATTTTTTTGGCAATCAGATTCTTACTCTGAGAATAATAGACTGAGTTACCATGTTTTGGAAATTTATGAGTCATAATGTTTGTGGGTAACATTTCTGGAAACCCTCACGAGACTATAACTCGTCCACTAGAGGTAATCTAGGGGTTTAAAGCCTTGTTGCACGTTTAAGGTAAGTGCAACCGATTATTCCTGCGAAAGTGAGTTAGAATTTTATTTTTATTGTTTTGCTCGAGGACTAGCAAAATATAGGTTTGGGGGTATTTGATATTCACGTAATTATTACATAATATATCCCTTAATTTATATATGTTAGTGTTTCGATTATTATATTTTATAATAATTATTTCGTTTTCATGTCTTTGTAGGAATTTGAGCGTGAACGATGAAATCGTATTAAGACGACAATTTTAGGAATGACAATTGATCGATTCTAGTGGTGGTACAAAGTAGAGGGTCACATATCTAAACCTAACCCTAATAAACCTAGGTCCACCTAATTTAACCTAGGCCCAAACCCAAAATGCTAACCAAAAAACCCAAGTCCAAAGCCTTTTGGAGAACCCAAGCCCAATAAAATAGGAGAACCCTATTTAGCTCTCCCCAGTTTGGAGAAAGTTCTTTTCTCTTTTCTTCCCCTCTCTGGGGGCTCTTCCAGCCACCACGCCAATCCACCCTGCCGGTAATCCTTGCTCGATAGGAGAGCCGACAGCGCGATAACCCTGCCATCACCACCTCCTCCTCGTCCTCCACTATTAGCCGCCACCATCTCCCTGTCCCTGCTCCTCTCCCCTGTCCACACAGCCACCACTACCATCTCGTTCTCCCACCATCAGCCACCACGAAACAGACCACAACCACCGCCACAGACCACCGTGAAACAGGGGCGTGACAACCCTGTTTCATGTTAAAAACTTCACCTCGCCACCAGAGAACCACCACCATCTGGACCTCTCTTCGCGTCACTTCGGTCTCTCTCACAACCACCACCATCACCCGAGCACCGCCACCACCACCGCGCGCACAGAACAGAGGAGAAACAGGGAGCAAGTCCCTGTTTTCCTCCCTCGCCGCCGCCCCTGTTTCTCCCCTCTCTCGGCCCTCCTTCCCGTTTTCCTCTATTCTCCACGGTCTCTCCCTCCTCCACTTTTCTCTCTCTGCTCCTGCATCACAACAGACCACGCAACCACGCCATCAGCCCCGCGAAACAGAGCTCGCGACAAAGCACCACCGCTCCTCTCCTTCTCGTCGTTTCGTTATCTCTTGCAGGTACCGGAGACAGTTAGGGAGAAGAGGATGCTCGCGAAGATGAAGCAACAGACGCGGCACAAAGTGCGTCGCGCTGGAGACGAAGGCAGAGCTGCACGATTTTTGGCGGGAGAAAATTGTTTTTCAAAACAGTTTTGGCTATTGACACCCCGAGAATCTGTACCACAGTGCAATTTCAGCCATTTTCTTAGGATTCGCGTCAGTGCAGAGATGACTTCCACCTCAATTGATGTTGTGACCACTGCTACCATGATAAGCTAAACCCTTCGCCAAGGCTAAGATGAAACCACAGGGTTTCCTAGAGTATGTTGTATTTAAATTTATTGTTTTCTTTATGCTTGAACGTTAAACACATTTGATTTTTGAGTCTCAATAATTTGTTTTCACCGATTATATCCGGATTAATTATCTAGACTAGTCAGTAATTAGAAGTACCCTTTGTTGACATTCAAAGCCTGATTTAATCAATTAATCTGAATCTGTGATTGTGTGTGCCGTAAGAAGACATGCAATGCTAGGGGTTTAGGATTAGTTAAAATAAACCTGTGATTGTGTGTGCCGTAAGAAGACACGCAATGCTAGGGTTTATACATTTGCTGAAATCAATTGCGAACTTAGATTAATCTTTAGGTTAGTCATGTTAATTCTTGAAAACAATAATTTGGATTACACAAATCTCAAAGAACCTGTGGTGGAGTCAATGCCTTGGTTTCCCTTCTCAATTTCTTAAACATTTTTTATTTTGTTTTTAATTTGATTTTTAGTTTAGATATTTTAATTGTTGTAACCCCCATTTAAATTAGTTTAAATCAACTCTGAAATTTAATTGCAACCACGGTCCTTGTGGGATCGACCTGTACTTGCCATTGTCTACTAGTTAGACACTGTGCACTTGCAGTTATTACAAGTAGGTTAAATTAACCTATTTATTTAGGTTAGTTAAATCTGCATCAACTATTCATGGTGATCTAATTTATTGTATCATTTTGTTTGTATAACTGTCTAGTTTTGATTTGAAATTGTTTGGTGGATTGTTACAGCTCAAAAATTTTACTATTTTGGGAGTTTTTACAAATATGCCAATTTGGTTTAGTGTGATTGTAACAAATAGTATTTTATGGTCTTTTGCGATTATTTGAACCCAGTCCTCTTCAAGACACTTCAAGATGTGAATGGACGGAATGAGAAAAGATAAAAATGGAAGAAAATTCAAGAGAAGAAAAAAAATGGAAAAGTGATTGGTATTTTTCTTCCTCATTTTTAATCCCTCCCTTTTTTTCACTTGCCCATTAGGCTAGAAAAATTGAATTATTTTCTTCCAAAAAGTTAAATTGGATAATTTTGATCCACGACCAAAATCAGAGACGATGTGTCCAGGTTCAATTTTGTGATCTACTGAAGGTTGCCGCCATATTCATTGGAACGTAACAAATTTGGGATGGGGAGACAATGAAATCAGAACATGGGTTCAGGGTTTGGAAAAAGATGGGGTTAAAGATTTGTGAGATTGGGGATTTCTTTGTTTCGAGGAGAAGTGGATTACGTCTTTGCTGTAGCTTGGAGTCGTGGGTGCTGTTGGTGGCTTCAATTTGGGTTTCACTGTTGGTGTGGAAGAAAAGAGGGAGAAAGATGGAAATAATGTGAGTCTGCAAGGACAAGAAGAAAAGATGGATGAGTAGAAACTCGTTGGAGGTCGAGTAGCAATTTGAGCATCCCTTGATTGTCCAAACGCACTATGAATAGTAGGCACAACACTAGGCACACCACCAATGCACTTAATAATTTTTCGTATTTTATTTAAGTTTTGCCACTTGATATAAAGAGTGCCACGTGGAATATAAGTACTGTCTACAGTAAAACACCATTGTGAATTGTAAATAGAATATAGATAGTATCTATCAAAGTGTCAATAATCCCTCAAACTACGGTTTACATGATATGTATGACGCATTTTTTCTCGACATAAAGGTTGGAGTCGTTACAATCGAGACCCGAGGGTCCAATGAAGTTTCATTAATAGATTTTAGGTAGTAGATGGTGACATGAGAAGTCCATTATGTATTAACTACAAAAGAATCCAACCTCTTTCTAACACGTTAGTTACGAATTGGTCCAACCACTTTCTAACATGGTATTTGCTTGATATTTTCTTGCGAGTCCAGATTATTTGTACCATGTTGCAGGGTCATCAAATATGCTCCTCATAATGAATTTTTGCCACATCAACAACTCATTCATCTAACCTCTGATAACTAATTAATTCGGGCTTTTAGTTAATTTCAGAAAAATCACAAAACGAGTTGATTTCAAATAAGAAACTCATCCACATTGCACCGTTAAAAGCATGGGAATTCATAAATAAATAAAAACCCATATTTTACAAAAAAAAAAAAAAACCCATTTTGAAAATTGTAATTGTTTATTGGAAAATTTTGAGAAACCTCCCAAATTATAGCTCAGTTGGTTAGACATCTATTCTCCTTGTGAGATGTCTGACTCATCAGTTAGGATTTTGTGATTTTTTGCCCGGTTTCCTTCTCCTCTCTATCATTCTTTCTCTTCTTCTAGGGTTCTTGTTCTTTATGATGAAGATTAATAAACTCCCCCATCTCAATCTCAATTGAACCCATCATCCACTTTTTACGAATCTACCCCTCCTACCTAACCCAATGTCAGTGCCATTGGGAAATGACTGCAAGAGAACTCTTTAAGCTTGAACCTCAAATGGAACCGACTTATATATTGCTATCCAATATTTATGTTGCCAAAGGGATGTGGGAAGATGTTGCTAAGGTCAGGGCCATAATATCTAGTAAAGGTATAAAAAAGAGTTTGGGTGTAGTTGGGTAGAGGTTGATGTAGAAGTCCATTTTATTTCTCTAGAGATGGATCTCATCCAAAGGCCGTAGAGATCTATTGAAAATTGGATGAATTTGGTAAGAAATTGATTTCAACAGGGTATGTCCTAAATAATGATTTTAGTAGGCGGTATTTTTTCATGGCTTCCTATGACTAATAACAAATTCATAATAATCCATAGAAATCTGTAACAATTCTTTAAAATTCATCAAAATTCAATCCCTTAAAATCCATGTGGATTTCGTAAAATCCATTAAAATCCTTTGAAATTCTTTAAAATCCAAGAATTTTAAAATCCAACAATCTATTGATCCTTAGTTGAATACACCCCCTTAATGTGTTTCTAGGTTTGTTTTAGAAAATCTAGAAAAATATTAGGGTTTTTTTTAGTACGAGTTTTTTCCTAGTAAAATGTGAGGTTTTTTCATGAATTCCCAAAAACAAACTTTGCTAATTTCATTGTCTTGGTCTTCTTCTTTCACCAATGTTCATTAACTTCGTCTTAGTCTTAGTCTTAGTTTCAGATGATTTGCTCTTCCTAATTTGAACATTAGTATTACCAAACCAATCCCATGCATCAAGTACTCGTTCAATTGTGGGAGGAGATCAAATTACACACAAGTCAAACAAACAGTTACTAATACAATAGAATAAGTGCAGGGTTTGCAGGATTCTGATTGCATTCATGTTATGGAGGAACTTAAGACACAGACCTTAAATAATATTCCGTTTAGATCACCTTATGAAGATAATAAACAAGCTAGGACTGATCTTGAGAGGATGACAAGGACGAGATGATCAAGGAAAATAAAAATGGATGAGTTTCCTATTTGAAACTAACTCTTTTGCGATTTATCTGTAATAACTAAAAGCCCAAATTAATTAGTTATAATGGCTTGGTTAAATGAATTGTTTAAGTTGGGTTAATTGCGGATGTGGCAAAAAAATCATTTTGAGGGGCACAATTGATCCACCTTGCGCCATGGTGCAAGAGATCCAGACTCTTTTCTTGCTTTATGTAAAACCAAAACCATGCCAGGAAATCGATTCAATCTCTTTGCTAACATGATCGTTACCTGAAGTCTGTTGCTCTTGCTATAAACAGCATTGTGACAGAATAATCCATACCTGTGAGTATTGAACATTGTAATTTCGAAATTAAGAATGATTGAAACTAACTATTTGTTCGTACTTGAATTAGTGGGTCTCATCTCTCTCTTTAGGGAAAGGGCTAGGCCGCCATATTTTCCTACAACATCTATGAAAATTCCTTTAGCAATTTGAGAGCTTTCCTCATTTCATCCATTTTTGATGGTTTTGCCCTGAAAAATACATAAACTACAACAATAAAAATGCATTATTAGTTTTGTAAGGATGACTTATTTGGTTGTGTTCAACTCCGGCTGAGGGTCCTAACTCCTAGATATACGAAAATGAACAATATTGATAACAATTGATGTGTAGAAAAAAATATAGGTAAAAAAATGTCATCTTAAACATAAAAAAAATGAACAATATTTATTTATTTTTAGTTTTTTATTTCTTTGTAAAAAATAGAAATTTGCAATGCAATCATAAAACGACCCCATCTCGGCATTTCCTCAAGGGATATACATCATAATACATTTGAGAGATGGGAGTTTGGAGGCTTCAATCTTGTGAGACTTGAAATAAAGAAATGATTTACATTAATTTTGCTCAAGTAATTTATGCTCCAACAACAAATGTGAGAAGGGGAATTCTAAATGTCGAGGAAACCAGCGAGGAGAGGGACGTGGCGGGGTGAGAGCCGTCCACCCCGCTCGGGATGTGCGCCCTCCTCGCTGGTTTCCTCGCTCTCTAGCCTCACTCATGTGAGAATCATTAAGTAGAGAATCTAATCTCATATAAAAATAACAAATAAAAAAAATGAAAATGAAAATGAAGAAACGTGGGACGTGGACACAAGTAGTAGCAGAAGAAGTTGGTGAAGAAGAGCTACTGACCTGTAAAGAAAATTTGTTAATATAAGACACCTAATAACGGTTTTTGGGAACTCAAAACGATATTCCCGCGATCACAGAAACTGCTGGAAACCAAACAAGAGAAAAGGAAAATTTCCAACTAACATATCTCTCCTTTTCCATTTCCACACATTTTCTTCCCAACCAAACACCAAATTCCAAAAAACCCCGTCTCTCTGTTTTTTTTTTTTTTTTTTTTTTCTGCCCAATCCCCATCTCCTACTGGTTGGTAAGTCTATCTATGTATCATATTGTAATTTTGATGAAATGGGGTGGTGGGTTTTTTTTTGTTGTGATTAACAATGGGGGTGATGATGATTTTTGTACATAGGTTGATTGGGGAGAAGAAGAATTCGAATGTGGTGATTTCGAAGAAGAGATGGGGAACCTTATGGTGTGTTGCAAGAATAATGTGGAGAAGGAGAACCAGACTCAGTCGGTTAATCAACAGCAATACTCGATTCCACAAAAATCAACAAATCAATATGGTAATTTTATTGAGTCATTCTACATGTTTTGCTGATGTGGAGCTTAATATCTCTTTTGCCAAACCCATTATTTTATCTATAAAAAAACAAATTTTAAATCTTATCTTTCCATCCCATCATCTCATCATCTCATCCCATCTCATCTATCATCTCATTATCCCATCATCTCATCACACCATTCCTAATGTTGTTTGCATTTTTAGCCCTTGCGGTTTTTTTTTCAAGTTTTGCCACGTCATCAACCTGCACGTGCCTTATACCATCCAGACATGGAACAACCATCGTAGAATTGTTGTTTATTTTATTCTCAATTTTTTTTTTCCATTTCTTTGCAATTTTATCCTTTACAATGTGTGGAAGTCCTACAAGTGAATTCCCTTCTCTTTCTTTGTATTTTAGATTGATTAATGGGATGCATGGTTGTTTTGCATAAAATCTAATTCCATGGGAAAGGATGTGGAATGAGAGGGGCAGCGGATAGGGTAGGGAGATACAAGTTAGGTTTAAAATGACGTATTAGTAGGTCTTATTTATGTAAGAATTTAAATTCCCATATTTATGAGAAATTTGATAATTTGATTCTTATATTTTGTCACCGGGCACTCTTGCATAATCCTTTGGGATAGGCTATTTTCCATGGGATTGGATTCTATGCTTTCATTGTTTGAAATGTCAATGGATTTTGAGAGAATGGGGATTTTCTTGAGTATGATAAAGCTATTCTAGCTATGGGTCCAACCAACGAAAAGTGTGTCACGCCCTCCATTAATTTGTGGTTTAAGATATTGTACGACAAATCAAGACCTAGTAAAGGGTTTTCCGAGTTCTAGATTGGGTTGAAGTGGTTGGTATGCCAACAATGTTCTGTTTTCTTTAGGTACGTAACTGTAAAGCTGTTCTGACCCAAAGTGGTTGATATTCTGGAAGGACTCTCCAATCTAAGCATCCTAACATCTGATCACCTTTTGATGGATATAACTGACATGTTCCCAGTTTAAATTATGAAGCATCGGTTCCATGCAGGTTCAAAGTTCAAAAAATTTCTTAGAAATATAATCAGTGCTTTTGGTTACATGCTTAGGAAGATGATTGGTAGCCATCGTGTACGGAGGGATGGTTGAGTGTGGAATATAACAGGGCTAACTTGATCACTCATCTGGCAGAAGTTTACATTTCCAGGCTTGTAGTTTAAATGAGATTTTCTCATCACATATAAACTTCATCAGCAGACAAAAATGATTATTGAGAGAAAAAAAATTCTTTTCAAACAAACAGACCCCAACCCTTGTTTTGGTGATAGTAAATGTTTATCTTTGATGGTAACCTGTATGCTTACTCCCTTTGCTTATTGATATTTTGTGTGCCTCACGACATGGTAAGTTGTTCAGTTGATTGAATTAATTTATATTTTTTTAACCCCAAATATATTTTTAGTTTGATCTATCCCTTCTGAAATCTAGGGAATGATCGATCAGATCCTCGGCCTGCCCAGCCACCAAGGTCTGGAGGAGCTCCTGCGAGTCCCAAGGTCTTACCCATTGAAACACCAGCTTTATCCTTGGATGAACTGAAAAGATTGACTAATAACTTTTCAAAGAAGAGTTTATTAGGAGAAGGACCTTATGGCCGTGTTTACCTTGCTACCTTAAGTAGTGGTCAGCCTGCTGCAATTAAGAAGCTAGATCCCAGTACATCAAAAGAGCCGGATTCTGATTTTGCATTTCAGGTGAGCTCCGTGACTGACAAAAATAAACATATAATTCATAGAGACGATGTCTGATTTTATTGTTTGTTCTCATGAATTTCATTTTACTTCCGATAATTGCTATCAAGTTATCAAGAGTTTCTAGGATTAAGAGCGAGAATTTTGTGGAGTTGTTGGGTTATTGTTTGGAGGAGGAAAACCGAATCTTGGCATATGAGCATGCAACCATGGGTTCTTTACACGATGTTCTACATGGTATAAACTTTCCTTTCTTTGGTTATCTAACTCTACATGCCATGTGTTTGTTAATCTTGAGGAAGCTAAACTACCTTTCTTGGTTCTATGCAGGGAAGAAAGGAGTACAGGGTTCTGAACCAGGTCCAATTCTCAGTTGGAACCAAAGAGTCAAAATTGCTCTTGGTGCAGCAAGAGGTCTCGAATTCCTTCATGAAAAGGTCCAACCTCCTATAGTTCATCGGGATATCAGATCCAGCAATATTCTACTGTTTGATGACTTCTTGGCAAAGGTAGCTGACTTCAATCTGACCAATCAGTCCCCTGATTCAGCTGCTCGTTTACATTCTACTCGAGTATTGGGAACTTTTGGATACCATGCTCCAGAGTAAGCTTATTATACAATTTTTATGCTTACACATTCTCACAATTGCAATTTCACTTCTAAACTTTGCTGCTTTCTTCTTCATATTACTACCTTGAGAATTAGAGGAGTATGGGATCCATCATGATTTTAGTATACTGAAGACTGTAATCTCCTTATGTAGTCAAACTAAGCTTGTCCAAAAAAAGCAAAGATTGTTGGCGCGATATTGTCCCCAACTTGTCCACTATACATGGTAACAATATTGTCCCAAACTTCCTTATAAAGTTGCTATTAAAAAGTAGACTACTTCCTTATACACCTCAGTGACAACTCCACCTTACTTGATGTGGGACTATTCAAGCGAACTTCATCCCAACAAAGATAATATTCTTGGTGGCTCATCTCGAACCCAATGCGTAACATATCGACAATGAGTGTCTAATTCTCTTTAGGGTGACACTAATTTCCAAATTTTCGTCTCTTAGATGTGTTCATTTTTTTATTCAGGTATGCCATGACGGGGCAGTTGACTCAGAAAAGTGATGTTTACAGTTTTGGCGTTGTTCTTTTAGAGCTCCTGACTGGGAGAAAGCCAGTAGATCACACTATGCCGAAAGGACAACAGAGTCTTGTTACTTGGGTGTGTTTTCATGCAAATTTAATCACTCTTATATCCGTTTCTCTGCTTCGTTCAATATTTTAATTGCGTTCTTAAATAATCCAGGCAACTCCAAGATTGAGCGAAGATAGAGTTAGGCAGTGTGTAGATCCCAAGCTCAATAATGAGTACCATCCAAAGGCTGTTGCAAAGGTGTTTTTTACCCTTCCATTAGCAAACTTGATCCGAACGCGTGCTTTTGAAACTTACCTAACATTTATTTTTGTTTGGTTTTCTCTGTTTGCAAATACACCAGTTGGCAGCAGTTGCAGCATTGTGTGTTCAGTACGAATCAGACTTCCGTCCAAATATGACTATTGTCGTCAAGGCTCTCCAACCACTTCGCTCAAAACCAGCAGGCCCTGATCCGAACCATGTGTAAATTATCAATCTGTTGATTACTCCATCTCCTTTATTATCACACTCCTATTTGATTTAGGTTTTGTACAAAATCTTTTTCAAAAAGAAATTATCAAGTTCAATATTTGAAATTCAAATGCCCATTGGCATTGGCAGAGTAACTATAAAAAGCTTCATAAAGAAGAATGCAGCCACACTAGCTAAGTGACAGGCGAATATTTATCTATTGATACGAGATTTGTATTTGGATTGCTATACAAATTATATTAAGAAACCATTTACTTACAACATTTGAACTACCACCGGTTTGATTGCACATTCATATTCGAGTGTCAAGATCATTCTCCAATTGATCATAATTTTCAGTGCCAATAGCACCTACTCACTCTCTCCCCCAATGAAACCGATTTACTGATAAATCTACACGTGCATACAATTTGTACAATCTGCAGCCGCTGCTACTAGCAACGACCACTACCACCACCACCACACCACCTCCTCACAATCATCCAATTCCAGTTTGGTCAGTCCCATGGGTGAAAATTCAAATGCATATTATCCAACCAAACAGGCAAATATCAAGATCTACTTAAAAATCAAGTCAAATCATCCAATAACATATACCTTAAAAGTTAAGTCAAATCATCTAATAATGTCTACCCTTCGATGAAGTCCCCAAATGACTGGTCTAAGTTGGAAGCTCGTAAGCAAAAGAAAGCATGGACTTTTAGACTGTAAGCAAAACAATTTAAAATGGGAATAAAGGAGTAACTCAGTACATCTTGAAATAATACATTGGGCAACACTCTCCATAGTATGAACTTATATAACACCTCACTTTTTTGTTTTCTGTAATAATTTCTCATAAGATAATTATATTGAAATAAATCTGTATGAGTTTTACCATACTACAAGAGTAACCTTCTAGGAACACAGTTTAACCAGTTTAAAGGAGCAACCACTCCAACACAAAAGACCTGACGCTAAGTGCAAAAATAACTAGGGTTTGAAGGCCTCCAATTCTCAGATATCATTGAAAATATGGCCTATTAGAGAGTAACAAAATCATGAAATTTTACTTCATATTGCTTCAAACAGAAACTTGTAGATACCTATTTTATGTCTTTTAAACCGTGGTAGTTTTGGTGAAAACAGAACATCCTTGTAATAATATTTAGAAATTTTTATTACTTACACACTAGTATTAAAGTGAAATCCAACTTCAATATGTATATGAATGAAGATACAAATACAAATGAGTGAAAACTTTGAAGATCCTGGGGCATTTAAGCATGGTAGAGTTCTGAAGGAAGTCGAGGGGAAACTTGAACTTGAAGTGGTTTCAACTTATAGAGTAGCAATCCAAATCCCTCTTCCAAATCAACACTCTCACCTGGAAGTGTTTCAAGTTCAAATGCTTGCAGTACTCTTGCCAATGTAATATGCATAATATGAAGGGCCAGCCCTGATCCAGGGCAAGACCTCCTGCCTGACCCGAATGGCAACAACTCAAAATGCTGGCCTTTAACATCAACATCTTTATGTGTAGTTAGGAACCGTTCTGGAATGAACTGATCTGCATCTGTCCACACGGTTGGATCGCGATGTATCATCCATGCATTCACGAAGAGGCTGGTGCCACGTGCAATGTGGTATCCTCCCACTTGGCAATCCTCCATTGCCTCATGAGGTACTCCAAGAGGTCCAATAGGGAATAATCTGAAGGTTTCTTTTAGGACAGCTTGTAAGTAGGTTAAACTGGGAACATCCTGACTCCCCTACAAGCCTTTCCTTACTAACGTTCGTGTCTAGTTCATGTTTGCACCTTGGCTAATGCTTCAGGGTTACTCAGTAGGAGTGAAATAACCCAAACTATTGTATTTGACATGCTGTCCACTCCAGCCAGTAATTGTGTCTGCAAGTTTGGTGAAAATTTGATTAGGACAAAATAATTTCATCAAACAACAGGATCCATATATGAGCAGTGTTCTAAAAAGCGCTAGGCGGTGGGCGGGCGGAGAGTAGGTGCCTAGGCGGGGCGCCTAAGCGGTCTTAGGTTTTGTATTATAACTTTAATAATTTATAAAAGTTAAGCATAATACCTTATCAATTACATTCAATTTAATGCCAAGATACAAATGCAAAATTTAAAAACATGAAAAATTAACAATCAAGAACAAATTTATTAAAACTCAAATGACTGAAGTTGGTTATGATGGAAACTTTATACAAAGTTAAATTTGTGGACAAATATCCAAACCTATTCTTTTATTTTTCTTCAAATTGCATGAATAACCTTAGTCATGTTAGATAAAATCTACATTACTAAAATTGGTACCGACAGATCCTTTGATAATTCCATTAAGTAATCATTCTTTGCTACATTTAGACATATACTGAATAAAAAACAATTAAATTGTTTATTTCTAAAAAAAGAGGAAAGAAAAATAAAATAAAAACACAATCAACCTTATTAAAAAAAAAAAAAAAAAAAAAAACTCGCCCAGACCCTGCCAGACCCGCCCAAACTGCCCAGAACCCTCCCAACCATTAATCTGAGCGTTTTTATACCTTCTAACGCCTATGCCGATTTTTAGAACACTGTATATGAGAATTATATATAGTGAACAAAACAGGGCTTAAGAGACTTACCAAGACTAAGGATTTGATCATCTTATCAACATCCTGAATCTGGGACAACTTCCCACTTTTCTCCATCGATAACAACACATCAATGAAATCTCGGCTGCTATCATTAGAACTGTCTTTTGAACGATGTTCATCCAACCAATTCTGCATGACAAAATCCATATTTGCTTGTGTTTTTCATGGCTTTAGAATCGCCATTGAGATCAAACCAAGCAAGAAAAGGCAAAGCGTCATAAATTCCGAAAGTCCCGAGATGGTGATTGAAGCTCTTCACAGCACTACGAAACTTTTTTGACATTTCCTCATCAGATTTTGCCACATTTGTAACACCCCTAAATTTCATAAAACTAATTTATTTTATTTTGAATTAAATAAAATAGAGTTACACTTTATTGAATTTAAGTTTCAAAATTTAGGGTTTTATTTAGTGTGTTTAGAGGGTGGGTGCCCTTCGAAGTTCAGTGGGGGCGAATAGCCACCCACCTTATAAAGAGAAAAATCTCTTTTCTTCTTCCTTCACAACCGCGCCTCCTCTTTGTTTTCTCCCCTGCGTGTTCCTCCTCTTCGACGACGACGACGGCAGCTTGCATCGATGGTGTTGGCTATGAATGGGTATTACGTGGATTGATTTCGCAATCCCTTGCAAATGGCGATTTCTGTGAGTTTTTCTTCATTTACCTTTTTAGGTTTTTGTATGAAGTTGAGAATGTTGAGTGATGAATAGACCTGAAGTTTGTGAGATTTGTTCCTGTTTAATTGTTTGTGTGAGATCATCCTCACATGCCCATTGGATTGTTTATATGTTTTTTTTTCTTGTTGGTGATTTGTGTTTGAGGTATGAAAGATCTTAGGGTTCAATACTCTCTTCCAGTATTTGTGTTTTTTTTTAATTGCTTTTGAGATCTTATTTAGAATGAGTTCCAAAATCTGGGTTTGAAAAGTTTATGTTTGAAGAGGGAAAAATAGAAAGGTGGATTTGGAAAGTGTTGAGAAAATGGGTTCATGTCAATTATCAAAGAACATTGGGTAGTATTTCTTTTTGTTGGGTGAATTTGATTGTGGCGGAGAGGAATGGATTAATTTAATGTCAAGTTGGAACAATAAGACAACATAAGGCAACCCGCTATTGCCTAGGTGTCAGGAGAGAGTAGAATTGGAAACCTAATCTGCATCAACAAAATTATCTAAGATACTGGGTATGGGTATAAATAGAAACCTTATCTTCTATCTTGTGGGCATACATTCATGTTGATTAGATAGTAACTGGTGGGGCAATATATCGAGTTGTAGAACTATGCATTCTGTCATTTTGAAGGCATAGCCAGATCCTTGGGTGGTTTATATGACCTCAAAATCTATAGTTTGATGGCCTCGATGAGGAACTAAATTCTTTGAACTGTGTTTTTTTGCATGACACCTTTGTCTCGTTGAGGAACTACCTATTGGTGTGATGGTTTGTTGGTTGTGTTCAAATTGATATTTATCACGCGTGAATTTATTGAGTTTGGGATGAAAATTACTCACACCAGCTTTATTGCTGACCCCCAAGTGAACTTTTGCTTCTTGGGTACATTTCTTTGGGAATGTAGCCAATTAGCCTTTCAGGTTTTAGAGACTTTTGAGCAGCGTTACTGGAGTTTCGCTAGTGGGGCTAGCAACGTCGGAATTTCCTGGTTAGAGTTTTATTATAAATTTTAGTTTGTTTCTATTTTCTAAATTATGTTTTGTTGTTGCTACTAAATGTTTCTACTGATTATTGAATTTCACGTCCCGAGCTTCGGGGAAACGGATAATCTTACGTGGATTTTTTTTGAATTTTTGTTTTTTTGGAAAATCGGGTCGTGACAGTTTGGTATCAGAGCATTTGGTTAGCCTAGGCTGGGGTAGAGTCTAGGTGATCCTCGAAATGTGGATATGGGTGTGGAGTGTAGAAGTCTTAAGATGAAGTAACAAGGTTGAACCTTGAAATTTAGTATTGTTTCATTTTCTTCGTGAATCTCATGATGAGGTTTCATTGACTTGTGTGTGCGCGAGTAATCATATTTATTTATTTATAATGTCAATATTTGGGTGGCGTTGATCTGTCTAGTTTTTCCTTTTAGTGGTTCTGCTTCACTTAGCACTTTTCGCGAATATCGGGATGAGATTCCTTTTGAGTTGTATATATTGTAACACCCCTACTTTTCCAATGACAATAAATATTTATGTTCAAAAAATTCAATTGAGATTTGTATTTTAAAATCTTCTTTTGTTTGACAAGTCGTATTTTTCAAAATTCAGTTAACTTTCTTACCTTCCGAATCTCGGGACGAGATTCCATTTAACGTGTATAATGTAACACCTCTAAATTTCATAAAACTAATTTATTTTATTTTGAATTAAATAAAATAGAGTTACACTTTATTGAATTTAAGTTTCAAAATTTAGGGTTTTATTTAGTGTGTTTAGAGGGTGGGTGCCCTTGGAAGTTCTGTGGGGCGAATAGCCACCCACCTTATAAAGAGAAAAATCTCTTTTCTTCTTCATTCACAATCGCGCCTCCTCTTTGTTTTCTCCCTTGCGTGTTACTCTTCTTCTTCGACGACGACAACAACTTGCATCGATGGTGTTGGCTATGAAGGGTATTACGTGGATTGATTTCGCAATCCCTTGCAAATGGCGATTTTTGTGAGTTTTTCTTCATTTTCCTTTTTAGGTTTTTGTATGAAGTTGAGAATGTTGAGTGATGAATAGACCTGAAGTTTGTGAGATTTGTTCATGTTTAATTGTTTGTGTGAGATCATCCTCACATGCCCATTGGATTGTTTATATGTTTTTTTTTCTTGTTGGTGATTTGTGTTGGAGGTATGAAAAATCTTAGGGTTCAATACTCTCTTCCAGTATTTGTGTTTTTTTTTTTAATTGCTTTTGAGATCTTATTTAGAATGAGTTCCAAAATCTGGGTTTGAAAAGTTTATGTTTGAAGAGGGAAAAATAGAAAGGTGGATTTGGAAAGTATTGAGGAAATGGGTTCATGTGAATTATTAAAGAACATTGGGTAGTATTTCTTTTTGTTGGGTGAATTTGATTGTGGCGGAGAGGAATGGATTAATTTAATGTCAAGTTGGAACAATAAGACAACATAAGGCAACCCGCTATTGCCTAGGTGTCAGGAGAAAGTAGAATTGGAAACCTAATCTGCATCAACAAAATTATCTAAGATACTGGGTATGGGTATAAATAGAAACATTATCTTCTATCTTGTGGGCATGCATTCATGTTGATTAGATAGTAACTGGTGGGGCAATATATCGAGTTGTAGAACTATGCATTCTGTCATTTTGAAGGCAAAGCCAGATCCTCGGGTGGTTTATATGACCTCAAAATCTATAGTTTGATGGCCTCGATGAGGAACTAAATTCTTTGAACTATGTTTTCTTACATGACACATTTGCCTCGTTGAGGAACTACCTATTGGTGTGATGGTTTGTTGGTTGTGTTCAAATTGATATTTATCACACGTGAATTTATTGAGTTTGGGATGAAAATTACTCACACCAGCTTTATTGCTGACCCAAGTGAGCTTTTGCTTCTTGGGTACATTCCTTTGGGAATGTAGCTAATTAGCCTTTCAAGTTTAGAGACTTTTGAGCAGCGTTACTGGAGTTTCGCTAGTGGGGCTAGCAACGTCGAAATTTTCTGGTTAGAGTTTTATTATAAATTTTAGTTTGTTTCTATTTTCTAAAATATGTTTTGTTGTTGATACTAAATGTTTCTACTGATTATTGAATTTCACGTCCCGAGTTTTGGGAAAACGGATAATCCTACGTGGATTTTTTATGAATTTTCGTTTCTTCGAAAATCGGGTCGTGACAACATTGTTTCCATAGTACCTCTTTCCAGCAACCGTTTTCATGAGCACATTGAACATCAAGCACTCCAACTCCCCTTTAAATTCAAGGTTCAGGGCTTTCTTTCCATTGGCAATCATCATCTCATGCAAACTGTTCACCCACGTCGTAACCTCAGCAGACCGTACAGACTTGAGCATGGAAAGGCGACGGGCAGAGAAGAGTTCCATGGTAGCAATCTTACGTGTTTCACGCCATTCTGGACCATATGGTGCGAACCCCATGACTGAGTGGTCATAGGCCATAAGTTTTCCAGCTATGGTTGTAGGTCTAGTGGCAAAGGCCTGATCATTTGTGGTGAAACATTGCTTGGCTAATTCCTTAGTGCTAACAATGAGTGTAGGGGTCATTCCCATGCGGATTTGGAAAACAGGGCCACATGGCTTACTGATTGAAACAAAGGCTCGGTGGATTTGTGTAGATGACATGAGAAGGGGAAGGTGACCTATATATAATCGGCCACGCACCAGGTGGTTGAGGTGGGGCATTTCTAGGTTTGATGGTGGTGGTGCTAGTTTTATAATTGCTACGTTTCTTAGTTTTTGACCAAAACTTAAGGAGCAAAAGAAGTTGAGTTGCAACTACTATGAGGGTTGCTTGCACAAGCAGACTAAACTCCATGTTTTAATTTGTTTCAAGGTAAGAAGAGGAAGAGCTTATATTCTTATAATAAGGGATGTTGTGTGAAGAAGTTGGTGAAGGAGAGATGGTATTTATAAGCAGGGGAAGTAGTAGTCGTTATGGTCTACAGGTATCAATGTTTGAATGTAACAGTGATTATGCATGATTAAAAAATATATGAGGGGGTAAGGTAAGACTTAGTTTGTGTCAAAATTAGTTGCTTAAGATCTGCAACTGTTGAACACCATGAACTCAATTGTTATATTATTATACAAATGATACCATCCAACGTGACAGTCTCCAACCTTGCAATATTGATAAGAGAGCAACAAAATCCAATCTAGATCCATTTTGATGTATCTACCATATAAAGTTTGAATATCTATTCAAGACGGCTTCAACAGTATATGGGAAAAAGTTTGTAGATGTCTGAATTTTCTTGGGGTTTAGTAAGATTCAGATTAATGGAAGTTTTCAATATTCAATTTTTCTCAAAGATTTGTTAGCCTTGGAATGAAGAACTTGTTCTATTTAAAATTTCTTAAGTTGTTCAATGAAATAAGTAATTTGCCCATAATATTCCCGTGACAAACACAAACCACCAAACTTGCACGCAGTATGCCACAATTGTTATAAGTTCAAATTCATTTCTTTTATGAAATTGTTTTTCTTTTTCAAGGTTTTGATTCGTTTGCATCATGCATGGTAAATATTTAGTCTCAATGAAAGAAAATCAAAACACAAAATCAATTTCTTTTGTAGATTAATACTTGTTGTTCCATATCATAGCGTGTAAACAATCTTGACGCTCATTTCCTATTCTTTCATGAGCCGAGGGATCATTTGTTTTTCTTGAGCAGTTCACCCCTACAATGGAACAACTCTTTCTGAAACCATGCGTGTGAATAAAACTCTAGTCCATGATCGAAACCCTTTTGTGTACTAAAAATCCTATCTGTTTTCTAATGAAAATCATATAGAAATGGATTTTATTTTTTGTATGATAGAGTAGAGGAGCATGCAGTTGATGCATGAAGGCCGGATGCTGAGAGAATTATACTCTACTGCATGAATACATCAAACATTTGAATATTTAATGTTCCTATTTATACTTGAATTATTTGAATTCCCAAAATTGATTTCATCTTGGTATTGTTTTTGGAAAAGCGACAAGGGGTTTGAAGGATCCCTGAACCTTTATATTAATAAAACATGATGTACCGAATCAATTGTTTAATCATTCTAATGACATGATTTATACCTACTAGGGTTCTCAGGATACAAGAGAATTTAACGCAGAGATCCGGAGAATACTAAAACTTGAAAGTAAATCCATTGAATACTAGCTCTAATCTAGTATTCATCGTGGTTTTTATGTGTGAATAGTGCAACATTTACTGTACACGGGAACCACGTTGGTTTTAATCTTTTTGATATAAGTCAGTTCGGAAATATTAGGTATTTTGTTAATCAACTAGCGTATGCCCCGTGCCGTTGGCACTCCACATAATTTTATTTTTGCTAATTATTTTGTACTAAACACCTCTGTCACTATCCTCATTTTCGCTCTCAATCAGTATTGATTGAAGTGTAAGTTTATTCTAAGTGTAAGCTTATTCAGTCAAATTTGAATCAGTGGGGGGAATTTTAAATACCGAGAATGAGTTCTCCCCTAATTTTTAAATTCGCCAAAACATGAAATTTAGGATTTTTGTTTAAATGTGCATTAAGATGTCCGACTCATTTTTTCTAGTATGATCAACATGTCTCATTGCTTTTAAAAATATTGAAAAATATTAAAGACATGTAATACATTACACGTTTTTTTAATTATAAAACATATATTTTTAATATTTTGGCCCTTGTATTGATTATTGATTTTGTTGGAAAGATCTTCAAAAATGCATTTCAACGATACTAAGTTTACCAAAATCTGACAACGATGTAGATAGTTATGATAATTTTCATTTTGCTAAAAGGAAAACACAATATTTTCTCTCTCTACCACATGTACATTCTACCAACTTTTTTAAAAAGCTTTTCATTATTTTTACCTTTCTACATATTTTATATTTACAAATATGCCATCATATGAAGTGAATCTCAACCCTCAAATTCAATACTTCTCCCAACTTTCAATCCTAACCATCTTTTATCTCAAATTCTTTTGATTTGATTTTGTCCGAGTCAGTAATGAATAGTAAAACACCACTCTGAATTAGGGCTGAGCAGGTCCGGGTAACCGGCTCAAAAATTAAAAACCGAAGCTCGGACCGATATTTGTAAGCCCGAAATTTTGAGGCCCGAAACCGGACCGAGTTGGGCCGGTTAACCGAATTTTGGGCCAATCTCGGTCCAAAGCCCAAATCCTCTTATCTCTCCTCTTCTATCCACCAAAACCAACAAAACCACATCCAACAAAACCAAAAAACTCATCACTTTACCTAAACACAAACCCAATACCAACAAAAACAGCTCATCTCTCCTTCATCAACATCAACACACCCATTTCAATTATGAATTGAACGAGAGATTGAATTTCACCACACCCATTTCAAAAACAACCCTTTCAATTCAACATCAACATCAACATCCATTTCAATTTCAAAAACAACCATTTCAACATCAACATCTCTCCAAGTAATCAATTCAATTTCATTCGTACCAACTCGACCACGTCCTCAAATGGGAATGGTTTCCTTCGTCACCTCCTCTGCAACCCCTAACCTCTCCTCCACCTTAAATCCACCCTACTCCCCAAACTTCCACACTACGTCTCCTTACCATGCCAAACCCCAAAGAAAAAGTTGATCACACCCGTAGAGGCAACTCGGGTGGTGAAATTCAGGGAACACACAAGAGGGACGAAGTGGAGGAGGTCAGTCTTTGGTCTACCAAGATATGGCCTACCGCGTATTGACCATTCTTCAACAAATAGGTGATATGGCCTACCGAGAATAGGAGCCCGACTTTGGTCGACTTTGTGAATGACTTCTTGTCGTCTCCTCCTCAGCGTCCTCCCTTCATGGACCTTGTGGCTTCCATTTGAAGAAGACGAAGACATTGAAATGTTTCTGTGAGAGAGAATGAATAAGTTGTGGATGGGAAGAGTGTATTTAATTATAGCTTTTATTTGGGTTGGGCTTTGGGGTAATTGGGTATTTAGTTTTTTTAATATTCGGGCCGGGCATGTTACTCATTGGGCTTTGAGATCGGGAACCGATAACCGGATCGATGTATTCGGGCCGGGCTTTAGGACCGACTTATAAAATAACAATAGAAAATCGGACCAGACTGGACCGCTCGGTCCGGGCCAAATTTTCGGTCTCAAATGCCCACCTTTACTCTTAATTGTAATATAGACTAGAGTATGCCCTGTGCCGTTGGCACTCCATATAATTTTATTTTTGCTAAATTTTGTGTCTTGAACACCTATTTCACTATCCCCATTTTGGCTTTGAATCAGTATTGAAGTGTAAGCTTATTTTAAGGTAAATATATATATTATAAATTTTAGAATTAGACTCAGTTAAATTTTAATCAGTTGGGAAAAAAATTTAAATGCCAAGAATGAGTTTTCCCCAATCTTTGAATTCACCAAAATATGAAGTTTAGAGTTTTTGTTTAAATGTGCATTAAGATGCCCGACTCATTTTTTCTGGTATGATCGGCTCGTCTCATTGATTTGAAAAATATTTAAAACGTGAAATACTTAATATGTTTTTTAATTATAGAATATATATTTATAAAATTTTAGCGCTTGTGTTGATCATTTATTTTATTGGAAATATCTTAAAAAATGCATTTCAACAATATTAACTTTATCAAAATCCGATAACGATGTAGATAGTTATGATAATTTTCATTTTGCTAAAAGCAACACACAATATTTTCTCTCTCCGCCACGTGTAATTCCACCAACTTTTTTCATAAGTTTTTCATTATTTTTGTCCTCTTACATGTTTTATATTTACAAATATGTCATTATGGAAAATGAATCTTAATCCTCAAATTCAATACATTTTCCAACTTTTTTATCCTAACCATCTTTTATCTCTAATTCTTTCGATTTGACTTTGTCCCAGTCAACAATAAATAAGAAAACACCACTCTGAATTGTAATATAAACTAGTGTAATACCCGTGCCGTTGGCACTATTGCAGATTACATCATACCTTCACGGCTATGTCGAATACTCACATTTTGGGTTTTATTTCAATTTCTAAAAACATTTGCATAATTTTCTATTACAACAGTTATGATGAATTAATTTTGTAAAAAGTTAATACTCTTGAACAATAAAACAATGTTAATAAAATTGATCAACGCAACCAATGTCCTAAGGAATTTAATCTCCACCAAATGTCAGCTTAACTAAAAAAAAAAAAAGATTATTCATTTATTGCAATTTTCAAGTTTTATTTCTTCCATTAAAGTTAATAAGATCCAAGATCCATGGTTCTTAAACCCAACTCATGTAATCAAGAACAACAACATAAACCAACCGACTATAATAAAAGAAGGTTCAAATTTTTTTTCTTCCAATCTGAACTAATAGAACTCCACATGAAAGGGGTTGTTTAAAATGTACCTGGGAGCTGAGGAACCTTGAGAAGAGGGAATTTTGTGGAGCTTCCAACCCGTGAAAGAAGCTAAGCGACTAGTAAAGAAAAAACTGTGAATAAGAGGCAGGTGCAGAAGAGGAGCTTGATTCCAACGGGTCCGAGAGTGTAGATTGAGAATTGCTATCTGAATCTATGTACAACACCAAATTAATCAAACCCAATGAGCAAAAGTAATTAAATTAATCAAACCCATAAAATAACACCAAATTAATCAAACCCATTTTTGCAAAATATGGCATAAATAAGGATTAAAAAGTTAACTTGAAATTGGGGGAACTCACATCCGTCTGGGAGATTCCTTTCTCATGTTCACTAATCCATGAGAGAAATCCATTTTCATCGATGTTGGAGACAGATGTTCAAAAGAAATGTTGGGGTATGCACATCCAGGCGCACAATCTGCCTATTCAAGTTTTAGTCAAGATTCTATTCTTCAATAATCATATAATTAACATTTAATATTCCATTAAAGTTTTCCACATGAACACCTTAAATCCACCTGAATCGACAAAGACGGGTCAAATGCTTCATCATTTCAATCCCTAAACTTCCGAATGATCCCCTCCCTCTCCCAAGGCAAAGTTTTTTTTTTTTAATGATTTTTTCCCTTCTAATTAATTTATGTTGCAGATGAAAACCAAGGAAAAAATAACAACAATAACAAATGAGATGCACACTACTCCAAAGTTAGTCCATCTAAACAATTAAGTCCATTGATAGAAGAAGTCCTACCTGTTTGAGAGGAGTACAAATCTCTGATTCGCCGGATCCTCAAGAGCTTCTCGGAATAACAACCTCTCTGCTTCAATCATACTCGACTCTCCCCACATAACCTATGACACAAAAAAACTAAATAAATTTTCAGTTTCCAATTCAAAATCATAATAAATATATTTAAAACCTAAAATTAAAAAATAGCAATAAGAACTTAACACTCAAATGAACCAAAAATAAAATATAAAAAATGTAGTTTTCACTACTAATGAATCTCAAACATAGATTACCTTAACACTCTTCTTCAATTGTCGAACATAGAAGAAGGGTGACAGACTCGTCAATTCATCAAAAACAAAACCTGGCTCCGAATGAACATAAATCGAGAAATTCTTAACATCTGCGCTCTTTAAACCACCAAATTAAACTATCAGCAATTCAAAAGAAAACACAACTTTCTTCCAAAAAAGATCAAACCACTGAGACTAATTCAAAAAAGCCAATAAAAAAGATCAAACCACTGACTTGTTCAACAAAATGGCAACAAATTCAATTAATTAGGCAATATTGAGAATACCCACTATTTGAAGGATAGGGTAATAGGGAGCTTAGCTTACTTAGAGGAGGTAGATCCAAGGGTGGAAGCCATGCAAACCACTGAAGATCTGTGATTTGCAGGAGAAGAAGATGAACCCACATATGAAAGTGGGTACTTGTTCTTCTTCTGAGATTGTGATTGCAAGTGAGAGATGATGGCAGTTTCAGAGCCATGATGATGTCTGTGTCTCTGCAGCAAAACTTCTTCTTCAATTCTAATTTTGCTTTCTCAAGCTCCAAATTGAGAAAGAAACTTCCCCAAAGAAAATCAAGGGGCAAATTCTTCCTAGCAATAAAAAAGAAAGCGATCTTTGGGGGTCCTTGGAATGGCGGGTTGGGCAAACTAAGGGATCTTCGAACCGAATAAGCTAGTGAAGATTGAACCCTTGATTGGGAATGAAGTCCATAGAGGAGGAATTGAGAAGAAGAGCGTTGGGGGGAGATGGAAAAGAGTATGATAAATCTAAGAATTGAAAGTTAGGGTTTTGGTTGTAGTATTTGCAAAAATACCAAATTGGAATCACAGAGGAGGGTGAGAGTATGGGGGAAAGTGATCGACTGAAGGAAGGGCCGGGAGGGAAGGGGGTTTCCATGGAGGCCGAGTGGTTTGGGAAGTTCAGACAGGACGACCTTGGAGGGGAATGAATTGGGAGGCGAGAGGCAGCGATGTAAGAAGATCAATCGACTGAGGCAAGAAATGAGGCTGAGTTGGTGGTCGATCGAAGGAGGTAGGTTGTGTTGAGCGATCAACTTGGAACTGGGTTGGATGGCTGACCTGAGGGTGGGGAAGCTCTCGATTGGCGGTGAAAGTGGGGGTGATGCAATTGATTTGGTAGGACGATAGCGTGTGATGAATGTTGCAAGGAGGGTTGAGAATCGAAGAAGGGGAACACCTTATTCTTCGCCAAACGCAGTCACTGAGGAGGGTGAGAGGGAGAGAACCTCGTGGAGGTGTGGAGAGAGTGAGGAAAGCATCGGGGGTAAAATGTTATACTTAAGTTCTTGTCACATAGGACAAAAAAACCTATATGAATTGTAAGATAGACTAGTGTAATACCCGTGCCGTTGGCACTATCGTCCCCCCTCGCCCCCCCCCCCCCCCCCCCCCCCCCCCCCCCCAAATTCTCCACTTATTCACATCTATGGTTTTAATCAAGTATCACTATCTTGATGCATTGATGAATGTTGATTTCACCAATGTGTTCATTTGGACAGTGAATCTTCATTCATTTCAGATCCAATGCAGTTTTTGTTACATCAGATGATGTATACTCTTTAGATGGTTGATAATATGAGTGAAAAATCAAGCCACAAAGCATTTAGTTTTCCCCATGATTCTTGTTCAATGCTCCTCTAGCTTGCGTGTTTCCCTCTTGTTTGGAACTTGCCCATGGAGACAAAACATTGAACATTATCTCCCAAAAGGCAGAGATAATATTAGGAGGAATCCAATTTTCAATCGAATTTTAAACAGCACCAAATCAGTATAAAAAAATCTCATGAATCCAATTCATGAAGTAACTAATTCTCTCCCACCCCATACCTAAACACCTAGATCTGAACCAACAACAAACATGTGTAAAACTGAAACAATACATTCTCTTATCTCAGTTCTCTAATACTAACAACAGAAATCATACATACATTCAAGCAATCAAATCCACTACATCAACAATCACAAACATTTTCCAAATCAATCAAAAGGGTAGAACAAAATGTGAACTTGCGATGAAACAACAATTCAATAAAGAGGGAGATTCTAAAAACTTACTGAACCCGTCCTCGATGAGGTAATTGAATGTATGGCCATCGCAATTGTAGGTAAAGCGATTGTTGGTGGTGGGAAGCTTTTGAAGGCAACCGTCCGTCGCGCAACGAAGCTGTAGATTAAAGAATTGTCTTTCCCCATTTTGAGAACCCTGCTCTAACCCTAACCCTAGAAGAAGAAATTAACCCAAGAATGGACTTGCGTTACTTGTATGAACAAATGTACAGAGAAATGGCGACCCTGTTTTGGAATTTTTGGTGTTTTAAATTGATTTTTGGCAAACATCATCCACTACTCTAAAATTATTGAAAAACCCCAGACACAAAGTAAAACCACAAATTAAGTGTTGTAAGCTTAAGAAATAGCCTAGAAAAGATTTACTAATCTCAATGTAAGAAATTGACTCTTTGGGAGGTTTTGATTTTTCAATCTTAATTTCACAAAATCTTTGAAATATCTCAAGAGGGATTTCCCTAATTTATCTCTTCTATCTCTGACCAAAAGTTTATCCAAAATTAGAAAATCAAAGATGCAGACGAGAAGTAATTGATTTCCACAAAGGGAAATGATCAAATCAAACCTTGGAAATGATATCTTCACAAAGGGAAAAATGGGTGTGGCAGTGCTTGCAACTATAGATTTTTCCCTCCAGATTTATCAAATAAAGCCTCTCCATTTCTTCTCTCATACTCTATCTTCACCCAATCAGCCTACTTTCCAAAATTTCACCAGTTTTTATCCTTGAAAAAATCAAAATTCAATGTTTTACAGAAAAATCTGAATCGATTTCCTGTTCTTCTTCAGTTCGGGTCTCTCAATCAGTGTTTTCTTCAGATCTGAAGAAGAAGAAGAAGAAGAAGAAGAAGAAGAAGAAGAAGAAGAAGAAGAAGAAGAAAAGTTTGAAAAGGTAAGATTCTTCTTCTTCTTTAGATCTCCTCCTCCTCCTCCTCTTCTTCTTCTTCTTTCGTCCTCTCCTATGGAGTAAAATGCCTCTTCACACCTTTACAAACCTGGAAAAAGATAATCAGAAAGTAACCCATCAAAACAAAAGACCCCAAATCACAAAGAACAATCATAAAAATCCTTACTTGAGAGAGAGAAAACTCACCAACTGTTCGAGATTCGATCGAAAACCCTCAATGGGTATCTCTCTTTTGCCCTAAATTTCACTTTGGGGATCTCTTTCACCTTTTGTGTGGAGCGATTTGGTCTAAAAAGGTTTCAAATGAGTGAGTGAGGCGTTGAAGTCAAGAAATATAGAGTGAGATGAAGAAAGATGGAAGCAAGAAGATGGAGAAGCAGGAAGCAAGAAGATGAAGCCCTGTGGAGAAGAAAAAGATGGAGAAGAGGGAGAGAAAAGGATAGTATCGGGGGGTTTAATCTTTTACTTAAGTACTGCCAAAGTTATAAGTTTGCCACGTAGGAAAAAAAACCAAGCTGAATTGTAAGATAGATAATAGGAAGAACAAGTCATCCTTCACAAATTTAAACATGGTTGGTAGTCAACAAATAAACAAACCAAATAGACCTTAAACAAACCAGATAGACCACTTTTTTGTCTACCTATCCAAAGTAGACCATAAGACTTCATCAACATAGGAAGAAATTGTGCTTGACTAGAACATTAAAACTTTCATGCACCACAACTCTTTCGAGTTGATCGCTCCAAGTTTTTTTGTTGCAGAAGCATATGATTGATCTAATAGGGGATCTTACTAAAGGGTTTTTTGTTTTTTTTTTAATCGAACGAGGAACAAAATCATGGTTGTTATCATAAAATTGATGGGATTGCTAAGTGTTACAATTTAGTGTCACTCTGATACACTGCGAACGGAAGTATGTTATCATTCATGATTGAGTTTACAAGTTGGTAAAAAAAAAAAAAAAGGAAATTAGCACATTTTGTTGGCATTTCCAGGCCTTGTCTGGTTAAGAATTTGGACAAAGAAGAATGCAAGTGAGGAGAGAGACTTTTAAATTGCTGTTGCTGCTGTGCTTGTATGAATTTGGAGGTCTATCTAGACTTCCCTATTCTCACTTGTACAAATCCATGATATTCTTTTGTTTAGAAATGCGCTAGTACAATTTTTTTTTTTTTGGGAAAGTGAGCTGGGGTTTTTAGGATTCCCGAACCTTATATTAATAAAAAAAGATGATGGTAAAGTTTACAATCGCTCAGACGTTCACTCGTTACATTATCTACAAAACAATAAACTTCCTTCAAAGCTTCAACAAAGAACCTAATTAGTTCTAGATTCACCGTCTCCAGGTAAGGGAGTAACCTTGCAAAGTGTTCTGCTACTAAAGTGGTTGCATGATAGACCTGCCATAGCTTTTCTTCCTCATAATTACCAATCAATCCTTTAAGCACTCTCATGACCTGATTTATACCTAATGTGGCCCCCAGGATGTATGAGAAGTCGTCGTAAAGAATCGAAACACAATGAATCATGATATAGAAACCATTGAATACTAGCACTAATCTAGCATCCCTACAAGGTTCTAATAAGCATTTGCATTCTACCTGTATTATCATCATAAGTTACCTGAATTTAGGATTTGTCTTCTTGCTTCGAGAAGACCTTCGAGGAACATATTCCGTGGGGGGCTGTATTGTGGTTTCCTTATGTTCTTCTTCAATAGTGTTTTGGCCCACCTTTGCTGCTTTCGCTTCAAGTAAGCTTTTAATTTAAGTGACCAATGCATCCCTGCATATTCTTGCAATTTTTGAATTCAAAGCATTGATGGCTTGGGGTGTTAGCCAATCCATGGCCGTTGTTGAATCTTCCCCATGTCTTCCATCAGTTATCTCTCGTCCCTTATCATTATCCTTATCCTTGCCTAGTCACAAAATTTTGAATTCTTGTTAATTTATTGATCCTTTGACAAATTATAATCCATGATATTCTTTTGTTTACTTGTTAGAAATGCGCTTTTAGGGTATCTATAAGCAAGAAGTACAGTGGAAGCACCATATCTTTTCCAGTTTTAGTACCCAGCGATAAGTTCTTTCAACGAATCGCATAAGCTATGTTGAAAATGGAGTTTCTGCATGTTTCGATCCCTTGCAATTTTATTCTCTTTTGACAAATACTACTCTTCAAGTATGGCATACGTTCTATTCAACAAAACACAAAACACCGCAACACACACACACACAAATATATATATATAAACACACGCCAATTTGACATTTAAAATCACCACGATCTAATAAGTGAATAGATAAGTTTGAAAATACGGAACATTACAACCTCTAACATCAAAGAAAATAAGGAAATAATAAACTGTTTGAAAAAACCCGTAACCATGGGATTTTCAATCAAATAATACTCTTTGCGGCTTATTGACTAAAAACTAGCATCACCGCACCTCCACCGCCGTCAGCACAACATTTGATAGTTGATACACCCCGCAAAAAAAAAAAAAAAAACTTAAAATACACATCAAAAAAATATTCTAAGCATTAGTATTTTACAAAGTCATTTTTGAAACATCATAATGTTTCATCTTATGAATTATCATACAGAGTGCTATCACATGATGGCTTTGAAGTCGAAGTATTGATTTGATCCAACAAATTGAATAGGCTTGAACCTAAACAATTAAAAATCCAGCCAAGCTTGAAAGTTTCCTAACGTAAAAGGAAACTCCATCTCGTTCTGTCCATTGTTATTTTTCTTCCAATTTACAGAACAAATCAATGGCGTGAGGTTTGGGTGATTATGTGTTTTAATTTTGATAGCGGACATATTTATGAACAATGCACAACACAAGATTTTGCGACAACTAAAACATTGAGGAAGTAGTCGAGAGCAATGTGCTCTATGCATCAACCTCAACATTCAACAACTTGTATTTAAATGAGAAGAAATCTCACTAGTGAGGTAAAAACTAGATAGCAATGCACAAATCAGATTGAAAAAATAGGGAATTTTTTTAGCCCGTGATCTTTCAAACTCGAAAAACCACTGATGGTCAAAATATTTTATTTTATGTTTTTTCTCTTCGTCAAATGTTGTGATGTGAGTAGTGACGATGGTGGTGGCCGGGGGAGGTTGTTTGACTTGTCTTTGTGCTGATGTTATTATTAGTCAATAAGTCAGACATGTTGGAAAAATCCATTAATGTGGGCACACATATGTAATACAATGTGTATTGCTATATAAGGTGTAGTCCATTTAATATGTGATCTAATAGGGGTGTTGGACTATAAGGTATTATTAAATAACATGGTGTAAATTAAGATGTAATTTCTTATTCAATGAGGGGCAGAATTGGAAATTCACAGCCCGTAAGTTATAGAGTTATGACTTACGAGCATTATAAATACGGGTTGGTCCCCGATTGAGCGTTGCGTGAAAAAATAGTTTTCTATATTGTTTCTGTATCCTCTCAACAAAGATTCTAAAGTTATCCTATCCAACCCCTTCATTGTCTCTCACAAGAATTTGGTATGGGTGAAAATCTTTTTCCTCGGGTAAATTTCTTTAGTTGGTCAGTGTTGCATGAGAGAATCTTGACTAAAGATAGGTTAAGGAACAGAGGAATCCACACAGGAAGTCTTTGTGTGCTTTGTAATGAGATGGATGAGACGATGGACCATTTGATGCTTCACTGCAGATTCTCCAAATCCATTTGGAGCAGTTTCTTGTAAGAATTTGGTTTGAGTTTGATGTTTCAAGGCTCTATTTTAGATTGACTAAGTTGGTGGTCCCAAGCTAATCCTTCCCGACGGGCGGAGTGGTTATGGCGTAGGGTTCCTCACGTACTCATGTGGTGTGTGTGGAAAGAGAGAAATAAGAGGGTATTTGAAGGGCTCAACAGATCCGAGCACTCTATCTTTATCGAGATTAGGGAATTGTTGTGGAGGATGGGTTCGGCTTGTAATCTGTTTAGAGATTTGGTTTTTGACACTTTCATGGTGTCTTGGCATTCCTTGATATAGGAATGATTTCCTTTGTAATTTGTCTCCCTTTCTTTCTTTAATAAACATCTTTGTGTTTGAACCAAAAAAAAAAATCAATCGGAAGTCCAACTTATCACAATCAAAAGGAAAATCGCTATGGATCAAAGTATGTTTATATTCTTCTTTTGTTTCCATTGAATCAACTAGAGTTTTAAGTTATTTGGTTATATTCTACAATTGGTATCAGAGCCTGTTGATTCCATATGAAATTATAAAGATGAAAATGTTTCATTATTTTGATTTATGATTCATTATATTGCTTCATGTTCACTGTTACAATATTACAGCGATTTCATCATTATTCATGCGATTATTTATGATATGTTGATTCACTGCTACAGTGATTTCATGTGTATTCATGCGATTATTTTTATATGTTGATTCACTGCTACAGTGATTTCATGTGATCATATATTATATTTTGATTCATTGCTACAGTGATTTCATTGCAATTGTATTCACTGTTTCATTGTAATTATATTAAGTGATTATATTGTAATTGTGTTCACTGTTAAAAAAAAAAATTTACATATATTACAATTCGGTGTACAGTGAAATAGAGGATAAAAATAAAAAAAATAAAAAAAATTTGGATACATTGTGATTGTTCACTGTTGACCGAGATGACTGTTCATTGTTGGGCTGGTTCACTGTTGACCGTGGTGACTGTTCACTGTTGGGCTAGTTACTGTTGGGCCTGTTAGTAAATTTGGGCCTATTGTTGCTGTTTTTGTTGTTGTTGGGCCTGTTAGTAAATTTTTGCTTTGACTCTTGGGCCTGTTAATAAATTTGGCTTTATCTTGTTTTATTGGGACCTAGTTAATTTTGGCTACATTTTATTTAGACCCATGTTTTAATTGTATTAAGGTGATACTTTAGTTAATACTCCAAATTTATACATAGATTATAATTTTGGTTTCATGTATCATTATTGTGTTCCTTATTTAAAATTTACGCAATTTAACTAATAGGTTGCCAAAGCAACCACTATTAGGAAAATTGGTTAATTTTAAATAAGTGAGCATGCTACATCCATGTGAAACAATTGGCCCAAAGGAAGATTGTTTCGACCGGATAATCCATAGTCTTAAATATGTGATTAAGTTTACTTTACCATGCTTTTATTATGTCGGTCCAAAGAAAAGCATAATATTAGGCCGGTTTTGTTGTGTAAGAAGAATACCACTTACAAATTGATATTTTTGTCCAAAGACTAAATAACAATGCTGTGCTAGGTATCTTGATATGGTGTTTTACCTATTGTATGAATTTAAAGTTTATGCAATTTGAATGATGATGAGAACATGTTATTTATTTCATTTATTCTCAGTACAACTACTATGTCTGTTACTAGTATATCTGCTGGTGTAAATAATATTCCCATGTTCAATGGGACAAATTTCAAGGACTGGAAAGAGAACGTGTTAATCGTTCTTAGATGTATGGATCTGGACCTTGCCTTAAGGATTGAGCAACCCGCTCATCTTACAGATGCAAGTACTCCTGATGCCAGGAGATATTTTGAGAAGTGGGAACGCTCCAATCGCATGAGTCTCATGCTCATCAAGCGAGGTATTCCAGAAGCCTTTAGCGGTGCAATATTCGAAGGGGTGACCAATGCTAATGAGTTCCTTGCTGAACTTGAAAAACATTTTGCTAAAAACGATAAGGCTGAAACAAGCACGCTTTTAGCTAGCTTGATTTCATTGAAGTACAAAGGAAAAGGGAACATTAGGGAGTACGTCATGGAGATGTCTCATCTTGCTTCAAAACTTAAGGCACTAAAGTTTGAGTTGTCTGAGGACTTACTCGTGCATCTAGTTTTAATATCACTTCCTCCACAATACAGTTAGTTACAACTGTCAGAAGGAGAAATGGACTCTTAATGAGCTCATTTCATACTGTGTGCAAGAGGAAGACAGGTTGAAGCAAAACAAAACGGAAAGTGCTCACTTTGCAAGCACTTCTAAAGATAAGGGCAAAAAATGAAAGAATGATAATGAAGCTGCTAAGGGTCCAGCACAAAAGAAACAGAAAGGCAATGAGGGTTGTTTCTTTTGTAAGAAACCTGGACATGTAAATAAGGAATGTACCAAGTATCACGCATGGCGTGCTAAAAAGGGTATGTTTCTTACTTTGGTTTGTTCTGAGGTTAACTTAGCTTCAGTACCTAGAAACACTTGGTGGTTAGAATCCAGTCTACTCACATAAGTGTTTCTATGCAGGGTTGTCTGACCTACCGAAAGCCAAATGATGCCGAAAGACGCATCTTTGTGGGCGATGGAAAATCAGTAGAAGTGGAAGCAATAAGAAACTTTAGGTTACTCTTAGGAACTGGTTGTTATTTGGAATTGAAAGACACTTTTGTAGTACCGTCATTTAGATGGAATTTGGTTTCTATTTCCTTGTTGGACAAATTTGAATATTGTTGTTCATTTGGAAATAATCAGTTTAGTCTTTCATTAAATTCTAATATTATTGGTACTGGTTCATTAAACATATTTGATAACCTATATCTTCTTGACACTATTGCATCAGATAATGAAACCTTGCACGTGGAATCACGTGGTACTAAGCGTAAGCTAAATGAAGGAAATTCATCAAAACTATGGCACAAACGCTTAGGACATATCTCGAAAACGAGAATGGACAGACTTGTGTCAGATGGCATATTAGATTCTCTTGATTTTTCAGACCTTGATGTCTGTATTGAGTGTATAAAGGGAAAGCAGACCAAACCAAGGAGATTGGGTGCAAACAAAACTTCAGACCTCTTAGAATTAATCCACATGGATATTTGTGGACATTTCCCTTCGGCTTCTTGGAATGGTCAACAATATTTTATATCATTCATAGACGATTACTAACTCCGCCCGTTGCAACGGCCGGTCCCAAGCCCGGATAAAGGAGGAGGGTTGGTGTTAGGCTTGTGATAGCCAACCGTAAAAAACCCATCACATCCCTTTTCATGAATATTGGTTCAAAAAGATTAATGCAGAAGGATAGGGCGTCCCCCGCTATAAGCGACGCGCTGCACCTACGCTCGGGTGTAGTGACAAATGAGCAAGGCGCGCTGCAGCGGCGCCCGGCTGTAGTGTTAAATAGGCAAGGGTTCTCGCACCTTTCTGGACGGGGGCGAGTAAAGAAGCTAGTCCAGGTTAGAGCTAGAGATAGGATGATTCGATTAGCCTCTTGGAACATAGGAACCTTGACGGGAAAGACGATAGAATTAGTGGATGTCATGCGTAGGAGGAAAGTAAACATAGTGTGTCTTCAAGAGACAAAATGGAAGGGGAACAAGGCTAAAGAGTTAGGAGGAGGGTTCAAACTCTTCTATTCTGGTAAAGATGGCACTAGGAACGGGGTGGGAATAGTGGTAGATAAAGTTTTTAAGGATGCAGTAGTCGACGTTAGGAGGTTTGGGGATAGAATCATAAGTATTAAATTAGCTTTAGAACTAGAGATAATACATGTTATTAGCGTGTATGCACCCCAAGTGGGTTTGGACGAGGAGACTAAGAAGGATTTTTGGGACTCTTTAGAGGAGTTAGTTCTTGGAATTCCCTCTTCCGATAGGGTCTTCCTAGGCGGGGATTTGAATGGCCATGTCGGTAAGAATAGAGTTGGGTATGAGAGGGTACATGGAGGTCAAGGCTTTGGGGATCGAAACACTACGGGAATTTCTATTTTAGATTTTGCTTTAGCTCGGGATTTTGGGATCGTAAATACTTTTTATAAGAAGAGGGAAGATCACTTGGTGACCTTTGCGAGTGGGCATAATAGAAGTCAAATTGATTATTTTCTTGTGAAGAGATACGATTTAGGTAGGTGTAAAAATTGTAAGGTTATACCAGGAGAGTGTCTGACATCCCAACATAGGCTGTTAGTTCTCGATTTTTGTCTTAAGAGTAGGGGTCGTATTGCTATAGAACAGGTTAGACCGAGAATTAAGTGGTGGACCTTACAGGGAGATGTATGCCAAAGATTTCGAAAGAGGATTTTGGGTGGCCAGTCAGTTTCAGTGGGCGGGGAGCATCTAGAACAAAATGATAGGACTAGTAGCGCGGATCTTTTTGAACATTTGGCAAACCGAATAAGAAGATGTGCGAAGGAAGAGTTAGGGCAGGCCAAAAGAGGATGTTTCTATGATAAAGGAGACATGGTGGTGGAACGCGGATGTGCAACAAACCATTGCGGAAAAGAAAAGATGCTTTAAGGCGTGGCAAAAAGATAGGTGCCTAGAGTCTTATGAGCTTTATAAGCAGGCTAAGAAGTTGAGTAGTAGAGCAGTAGGGGAAGCTAAGAAGAGAGCGTATGATGCTCTTTATAATAGGCTAGGTACGAAGGAAGGGGAGAAAGATATTTTCAAGATAGCGAAGGCTAGAGAACGAAAAACTAGGGACTTGAGTCATGTTAAGTGTGTTAAGCATGAGGATGGAAGAGTCTTAATGCAGGATAAAGCTATTTTAGATAGATGGAAGGATTATTTTTGGAACCTACTCAATGGAACACATGTAGGGGAGTTGAACTTGGAGGGACATGCTTCACAGGAAGGGAGGGATCGCGAGTTCCATCGCAGAGTTAGTGCCACGGAAGTGAGAGAAGCTTTAAAAAGAATGAAGACAGGGAAGGCCGTTGGACCGGATGATATACCAATTGAAGCGTGGAAATGTCTGGGAGAAGTTGGGATTCAATGGCTAACTAAGCTCTTTAATAGGATTTTGGAAACTAGAAAAATGCCAGATTCATGGAGGCATAGCATTGTGGTACCAATTTATAAGAACAAAGGGGATATTCAGGATTGCTCGAATTATAGAGGGATAAAGCTTATGAGTCATACGATGAAACTTTGGGAGAGAGTTATAGAGCAAAGACTTCGGAGTTTCACCACGATTTCGGAGAATCAATTTGGATTTATGCCAGGTAGGTCTACTACGGAGGCCATCTTCCTGCTTAGGCAAACTGTAGAAAAATATCGAGAGGCACGTAAGAGTTTGCATATGGTTTTTATTGATCTGGAGAAAGCATATGATCGGGTCCCCAGGGAGTTAATTTGGTGGGTGCTTGAAAGGAAGAAAGTTTCTCAATGTTATGTCGATATCATTAAGGATATGTATGAAGGGGTTGTAACAAGCGTTCGCTCAGTAGGTGGGATGTCTAGTGAATTTCCAGTGACAGTAGGACTACATCAAGGGTCGGCGTTAAGTCCATATCTCTTTGCTTTGGTCATGGATGAGTTGACGAGACATCTGCAAGAAGATGTACCTTGGTGCATGTTATTTGCAGATGATATTGTCTTGATGGATGAGACTAGTGCAGGTTTAGGTCAGAAATTAGTTAAGTGGCAGGAGGCTTTAGAGAGTAAAGGTTTTAGAATTAGTCGTTCGAAGACTGAGTATCTAGTGTGCAACTTTGGGTGTGAACCAAGAGGGAGAAGTAATGCAGTTGAGATCGAAGGTGTCGAGGTCCCGGAGTGTGAGGCTTTTCGATATCTAGGGTCTATAATTCAAAAGAATGGGGCTATTGGAGCAGATGTAGACCACAGGATTAAAGCTGGTTGGTTGAAATGGAGAATGGCGTCAGGAGTATTGTGCGATAGAAGGATGCCTGCAAGGCTAAAAGGGAAATGCTATAAGACAATTGTTCGACCAGTCATGCTATACGGTTCAGAATGTTGGGCTACTACGGGACAACATACGCATAGGATGGCAGTAGCAGAAATGCGTATGTTAAGGTGGATGTGTGGTAAAACTCGTAAGGATAAAATTAGAAATGAAAGAATTAGGAGATACTTAGGTGTAGCGCCCATAGAGGAAAAAATTAGAGAACGACGTTTAACTTGGTTTGGTCATGTGCGAAGGAGACCAAACACGGCGCCAATTAGAAAATGTTTAGATTGGCAAGTTAATGGAGGGTATAGACGGAGGGGAAGACCGTTGAAAACTTGGATGAAGACGGTGAATGAAGATATCATTGAGCTTGGATTAGGTGAGGAAATGTGGGAAGATCGCATTGCTTGGAGAACCAAAATTCATGTAGCCGACCCCGAAAATCTCGGGAATGGGCTTTGATGATGATGATGATGATGATGATTCATAGACGATTACTCACGCTATGGGTATATATATCTCATTCACGAGAAATCTGAGTCACTGGACATGTTCAAAGCTTTCAAAGCTGAGGTTGAGAACCAACTCAACAAACAAATTAAGAGTGTTAGGTCTGACCAGGGTGGTGAGTATTACGGCAGATATGACGGTTCAGGTGAACAACGTCCATGACCATTTGCTAAATTCTTAGAGGAATGTGGAATCGTCCCACAGTACACCATGCCGGGATCACCTAGCATGAATGGTGTAGCAGAAAGACGAAACCGAACTCTTAAAGACATGGTAAGGAGTATGATCAGTCATTCTACCTTACCTGTCTCACTTTGGGGAGAAGCACTAAAGACATCAGCTTATATCCTTAATAGAGTACCAACTAAAGCACTTGCCAAAACACCTTATGAGCTTTGGACAGGCAGAAAACCTAGTATAAAGCATTTTCACATTTGGGGATGTCCAGCTGAAGCAAGGCCTTATCGGCCGAATGAAAAGAAATTGGACTCCAAGACAGTGAGCAACTACTTCATTGGCTATTCTGAGCGATCAAGGGGCTTCAAGTTTTTTAATCCCACTATTAAGTCCATTTTTGAAATGGGGACAACGACGTTTTTTGAGGATGTCGAGTTTGGGGGGAGAAATAAGGTAAGAGACATTGTCTTTGAGGAGGAATCAATTTTGACTCTTACTACTGTTTTTGACAATGTACATATTCCAATACCTGTCATTGATCAAGAAGCAAATCTGGAACCTCAACAGGACAATGTTGACCAACTCCCTGCTCAAATTAAAGTAAATATTCCAGAAGAACAAATTCAACAACCTCAAGATCAAATTCCATTAAGGAGACCCACGAGAGAAAAGAGAAGTGCTATTCCGGATGATTATATGGTCTTTCTCCAAGAACATGAGAAAAATGATGGATTGGTGGAAAATGATCCAATCAACTTCCATCAAGCCATGCAAGATTCTAACTCTCAAAAGTGGATAGATGCTATGAATGAGGAGTACAAGTCTATGCAAGACAATCAAGTTTGAGATCTTGTCCCATTATCTGAAAATACAAAGCCTATTGGTTGTAAATGGATATTCAAAACCAAGAGGGACTCAAAAGGTAACGTGGAAAGATATAAGGCTCGTATTGAAGCTAAAGGATTCACTCAAAAGGAAGGCATCGACTATAAAGAGACTTTCTCTCCGGTGTCAAAGAAAGACTCATTTAGGACAATCATGGCACTTGTTGCACACTTTGACCTTGAGTTACATCAGATGGATGTTAAAACAACATTTCTCAATGGTGACATTGATGAAACAATTTATATGATGCAACCATAAAACTTTGTGTCTGGAGACTCAAAGAATATGGTTTGCAGACTAAAGAAATCCATCTATGGGCTCAAGCAAGCTTCCTGTCAATGGTACTATAAATTTCATCAAGTAATTGTCTCGTTTGGTTTTGAGACAAATGTTGTTGATAATTGTGTGTATCATAAGTTCAATGGGAGTAAGCATATCTTCTTGGTTTTGTATGTTGATGATATATTGCTTGCCACTAATAATATAGACATGTTGCACGAAACCAAGAGATTTCTATCAAAGAAATTTGAAATGAAATATCTTGGTGAAGTTTTTTTTGTCTTAGGGATTCAGATATATCGGGATCGTTTCTGGCGTATTCTTGGATTATCACAAAAGGGCTATATAGAAAAAGTGCTTAAAAGGTTTGGCATGCAAGATTGTAAACCAGGAGACACCCCTATATTTAAAGGAGGAAAATTCAGTCTTAAACAGTGTCCTAAGAATAAACTTGAAGTTGTAGAAATGCAAAAGATCCCCTATGCATTAGCTGTTGGGAGTCTTATGTATGCTCAGGTATGTACACGTCCAGACATAGCATTCATTGTTGGAATGCTTGGCAGATATATGGATAACCCTGGGATGGATCACTAGAAAATAGCTAAACGGGTTATGAAATATTTACATAGAACTAAGGATTACATGCTCACATACAAGAAATCAGATTAATTGGAGATCATAGGGTATTCTGATTCTGATTTTGCTGGATGCCAAGATAGTAGGAAATCTACATCGGGCTACATTTATCTGTTAGCTGGAGGAGCTATTTCCTTGAGAAGTGCTAAGCAGACACTCATAGCTTCTTCCACCATGGAAGCAGAATATGTGGCGTGTTTTGAGGCATCTAACCACGGATTATGGCTGCGTTATTTTGTCACTGGGCTGCCCATTTTGAATGACATAGAAAGACCACTAAAGTTATATTGTGACAATAAGTCAACAATTCTATATGCCAACAAAAACAGGAGCTCGTCTAGGTCAAATCATTTTGACATAAAGTTCTTGGTTGTGAAGGAGAGAGTGGAGAATAAACAGATTTTCATAGAACATATTGGGACAAACTCCATGATTGCGGATCCGCTTACTAAGGGATTACCACCCAAGGTCTTTCATGAGCACACTGCTCATATGAGTGTTATGTCACATGAGGATATCATGGTTTAGTGGGATTTTTTTGTTGTTCTATGATGGATTTTTTTTTACACATTGGTGTAATTTAGTATTTTCTGCAGAAATAAAGTATTTAGTCAATTGTCTGTTTATTATATGTTTGATCTCATTAAAGATTAAAGTTGGACCAGTTGAAAATAGGCATGTTTGGATCACATTACATGTAATTTTCATGCTCTACATACATGTTTGATCTATGTCATTTGATTATATTGGTATATGTGACTATTGATGGATTTAGTTACGCTAAATGTGACGAAAATCGCTTTAATCCTATATCAGTATAGTCAATGGACGATATTGTTAGGAATACTTTTACTTGTGATAGTCATTTTTGAGCTCATAAGGTTATACACATTTAAAGTTAACATATGTGGCCCAAGTGGGAAATTGTTGGAAAAAATTCATTAATGTGGGCACACATATGTTACAATGTGTATTGCTATCTAAGGTGTAGTCCATCTAATATGTGATCTAATAGGGGTGTTGGACTATAAGGTATTATTAAATAACATGGTGTAAATTAAGATGTAATTTCTTATTCAATGAGGGGCATAATTTGAAATTCACAGCCCGTAAGTTATAGGGTTATGACTTACGAGCATTATAAATACGGGTTGGTCCCCGATTGAGCGTTGCGTGAAAAAGATAGTTTTCTATATTGTTTCTGTATCCTCTCAACAGAGATTCTAAAGTTATACGCTTGAATCAATCGAAAGTCCAACTTATCACAATCAAAAAGGAAATCGCTATGGATTAATGTATGTTTCTATTCTTCTTTTGTTTCCATTGAATCAACTAGAGTTTTAAGTTATTTGATTATATTCTACAAGACATCCATGATCTGAAATCCCATAGGTTGTGGCTTGCAATGAACAATTTATTTATTTGTTTTTATGTTAGAGGTTGTGGTTGTGGTTGTGGTGTTGTTCTCTTTAGCTGGGATTCACCAGGTATTGATTCAATGTGGTCAGTAAGTGGTTATTTAATTATTGTTTTTTTCATAAAATTAATTACTTTCGTGAAAGGTGGTGATGTTGGTGGTGGTTGTAGCCGTGAAACCCACCAATGAATTGACAGTACAACGTACAAGATGATGAAAAGAAAGTATGAATATGAAGAGTAGTAGTGTCAAAAGACAAAACAACAATCACAATTCTAAAGATTGAAAAAAAAAACTCTAATTTTCTACAACACAGTTGTGAGAGCTCGCACAACTGCTAGATTGGTTTGATTGATCCTAACAAACGGAGAGTAATTAGATTAATAATTTTTTAAAATTCAGTTCCTTCTAATTAATAATGAGTTCAAGCAATAAAACAATAAGATTTAGAGAGTTTCAACAGTACAAAGCAAGGAATGGACGGGTTACGAAAAGAAACTGCATAGCAGTACAAAAATTCGGAAAATTAAGTTGGCACTTTTCGATATACGTTCATGCTGATAGAGACCCGAAATGCATGTTTCATATATAATGTGTAAAAGAAAAGAAGAATCGTGAACAATATAGAATTAGTCAAAGAGTTGTTATTGAAATATTTTCAGGAAACTTCACACCCACACAAGAATAAAACGATTTGCAATAGTAAGCATGGAAGTCGACATTCATCTTCTCTTCTGACTTTCATTCTTGTGAATTTGTCCAAATTCTAAGCAGACAAGGTAAGGAAAATCCATGAAAGGTGCTATTTTCATATGCAAACAAAGTTGGATAGATTCAATCTCAATCATTAACAAACACTTACTTCCGTTGTCAACTGCATCAGATTAATTTCCCTCTGCCCTTATTCATCATTCACAATTGACTTGATCTCCCCCCTATGAGATCGATCAAGCAGCACAAATTCTTCTTAAAATGTTGATGAAATCTTGTGGCCTAATGGGCTAGCTTGCTAGCGGAAAAAGAGGTCTATCTATTAAGTCAATATTTGACTAATTTATTTGGTTTTATTTATATAACAACATATTAGTTGACTCCTGACCATATTTATATCAAGATTCAAGAGTGACTGCTTGTTCTTCACATATTAATTAACAAAATGCCAAAATGCCTGATTAAACACTACACCAAAACAGTGTTTTTGTAACTGTTTTGAAGTGTAGCTGAAAATATTAGAATGACCTATCAAATGATACTATTCTTGGTGATCCTAAATTTAGAATCATGTTGAAAGTGATACTACTTAAAATTAGTATCATTTAGCTAATGATACTATTTTTTATTAAATGATTCAACTTTACAAATTTGCATCTCAACAAAGATGATACTAATTGTAAAAGAGAATCACATACTTAAAATTAGTATCATTAGCCAAATGATACTAATTTTTACTAAATGATTCAACTTTACAAATTTGCATCTCAACAAAGACGATACTAATTGTAAAGAGAATCACATAGTGCATGATGCTGATTTTTGTTAGAAGAAGCAATTGTATAAATTAGCATCACATAATAAATTATACTATTGAAAATACTGTCACTACATGATTCTTGCAAAATCTTTGAACAACACAGAAGAGTGAAGTTGATACTATGACAAAATGGAAATTTTATTCAGTTTAATCTCTTACAGCTTACAAAAAAAAATGCCCAACTTACAAAAAAAACATGCTTTTACCCTTCAAGGTGCTATTCAGCTAATGACTTAGCAGATATCTTACTGAAAATATTAGAATTAACTTAGTCATTACAATAACAAGACCAACATCAACAAAATTTACAGGTTCTTTCAACGTAACTACTCATATGAAAACAGTAAGATAGTCATTGCAATAACAAAATCAAAAGTACAATCAGGTCCGGTCACCAACATCCAGACAATCCAAAGTTGTTCATGCAGTGTTAGTGAAATGCTCTGACAGATTCATATTGAACATTCTCCATTGCATACTCTGAACTCCTAGGTCCTTGTGCATTATTCCCTGCAAATAAAGTAAAATAAAGCTCAATCAAAATGCTAAATATGAAATAGAGTGCACAAATTCTACATACGATATTTATTAGCAGCTGGTCGCCTAGGCAATTCAACGAAGACAAGACATAAGCTGAATTAACCTAATGTAAAGCCTTCCGTGTAGATTTGCTAGCGAAATAAGTTTGATCCTATTTAAATGTATACCCATGAAAATTTTCTGATGCTATCAATGTGCAAGTTCTACCACCATGAAGATGGAGCTATTACCTGAACTAAAGATATTATATATCACAGGGGTTGCTACAGGTTAATGAAGAAGGGGTATCCTTTATTTCTACTCACAAACCAGGCTATAACAAACATGGAGTCGCTATCTTTCCTATTGAAAACCAGTAATCATCGTCAATCTGCAACCAAACTGAAGTTTAGTCAACAAAGAAAACAGAGAGAACTTATCTTACTTGAAGCCATACTATCCTTACTTTAGCTTCCAATGGAACAATCCTCTGGAACCCGCTAGAATGCACTGAGCTGGATGAATTAGGAGAAATACAACTGGCTTCGTCTTCTCTAACCTCAGATGAAAATCCCCAACATTGAGCTTTTTGCAACGATGGATCACTTCTAAAGCTATTGTTACCAATAGAAGAATTACAGAGTGCTGTATGCTTGAATCTGATATCTTCATGGCTGCTTTTGCGTTTACTGTAACAATAGAGACAATAGAAAGTGAAATGATCAAAAAATATATATTTGTTAGTAACTTGATCATCTAATTCTGCTGGCCTAGAGGAATTCAGGCCCCTGTTATAAAGACATTGTTAGTAATAAGCTAGTATAATTGAACTTGTATGTGAAATGATCAAAAAATATATATTTGTTTCTTACTTCCAGCGTATATTATTTTTGACGTTTTCTCTATCAATCCTATTCCCTCAAGAACATTTGTGATATCATATATCCTCCTCTTCTGGACCTGTCAAAGAATGAAAACCAAAATGAAGCACTGCAAAAGCAGGTCATACAACAATGTTTATCATAAACATCATAGGACATAGGATATAAACATGTCTACCTCCAGTACATCAGCAGTTCTGTTTAAATCAAGGGTGCCGTCATCAGCCTCCAAGAGCAAATTGATGAACTTCTTTGTTAACAAACCTGATATGTATTGCATCCTTGTCAATTAACTTCACAATATATAAGACTACCTAAAGAGAAAAATGTTACACAATTAACAATTTCAGCCACATATTAGCTTACCTAGAGAACTATCATAACGGCAGCTACCTGCTGGAGTCTGAAAATTAGAAGGGGACCCTGCAAACAACTCCAAATATATGTGAAAAAGTGGAATTAACTATTAAGAACCCATAAGTCTAATATGCAGTATTATACAAAGTTACAAACAAATGGATCAGACAAAGTACCAGCATTTAGTATAGTTGTCTGAGGCCCAGATCTTGCATATTTTGTACCCTTTGATTTATTATAAAGTTTTGCACCAGTGCCCTGAACAGGTGTACCAATCTGGTTAATCTCATCAGGTTTGCCTGCCACAGGTGTAACTGAACTGCTTACTGCTTCCTTTTGTCCTTCGCTAGGTATAAATTCATGAAACTGAGGTTCACGATGGTCTGCTACATTTGTTTGCTTTAACTGCAAGAAGTTGTGAAAGTATTGCATTTGCATATTAAGGCCATATCAATGGGAGTAAATACACATATCCATGTGTATCATGTAAAAAAACACTATCTAGGAATGTACGATGTCAAACGCTATTCTTTCAAACTCTACCAACCAGACACTCCATAGTTTATTCAAAAGATAGGGGAGCAATGGAATAAACCACAGACGTAATATAAAACCTTAAAATTAACATTTGGATTGAAAGGAGCAATACAAGCAATCACATACATCAAAATCAAAGATGCTTTCACAGCACGAGGCAGCCCCAAGGCGCTGGCAGCCTGGCAGGCCTCCTTAGTACCTCACCCCACCCCACCCACTGCCCCGGACAACGTAGTCAACAACACATTTCTCTCTCTCATTGGGCGGTTCCCAAATACATTCAAAACTCTTGTTTGGCCCATCGCCAATAACGTATAAGAGTTGTATCAGTTTAGAAACTAATAATAATAAGGACTTCTAAGATTGGAAGGTTTCCAAGTAACTAACACCATTAAGGCTGGTGCAAAAGAAATTATTCTTTACTGGCCAAGTAAAGGCTGACTAATCAGCAACTCAGGCCGATCAGCTACAGATGATATTTCGGGAAATCAGATAGCCCTAACCCCAGTTAGAAAAAAACAATATACAGCCCTAGCAGAAATTGTGGCAGCAAGGTTTTTTTTTCCCCTTCAAAAGACAAGTTTCTCGATGGATGGAATCTTGGTTGAGGCTTACAGAAGGGGGCATCCTTTCTGAACATAGTAGTTTATGACTGAATAATGGTGTAAATGAAGATGAAAGAAAACATATTGAAATCTACAACCAATCATAACGACAATGCACAATTCCAAAGGGTTGACTTTGAACCTTCACCTTTGTAATCCTGTATAAACTCTTTTCTTGCAGGTATTACATTCATCTTCTAGTTTTTTAGGGTTAATAAAAATGAAGCCACTCTAAAACAGTAACTTATTTGTAGCAGATGCACCATTTTCTCTGACATATCCTCCAATTTAGTGAAGAACATATTGCGTATTAAATTTTATATGTTTAGCCTGAGGCAGCAAAACCTTTTTGCCTCCGCCCTGCATATCCTCCAATTTCCATCATCTCATTTGCAACAACAACTTACGGAACCAAAGTAATAAATATGATCAAATCAAAAGATTTGGCGAATGAAACATTGTCTATCTTGCCCGCTCATCATAAACATCAAAGACTAGGCAAACCAGTTGTATGTTTTATTATTGTTGCTACCAATCTTAGATATAAATTGATGCAAAATGAAGCTATTATGAAAACCTGCCTGCCTGCATTACAGGTGGCCACAGGTAGTTGTTATGGCGCGACCCTCGAGCTCTCTCCATCAAGCATTACATCTCATTTTGGTTTCCTTGCCTGCACAAGTTTACAAATAAATTTAGCATGGCCTATGCTGATTTTACAAGTTTGATAATCTAGGACTTATTATTAGACATCTCAGCGAAACACATCTAATCTACTACTGACGCACATCAATCTACCTAAACAACATTACTGAAACTATTCGAAGAATCAAATACAGAACTTAAAATCTCAATTGTAGCTAAAACTCCCTGTGATGAAATCTATAAAATAGAGGATTTCCTTCTACAAGAAGCAAGAAAAGCTTCAGATTCAAAATCGGAGCCTAGTAAACAGAGAAGATTAGCGGTTTGGCAGAAAGTCAGTTCAAATTCTCAGCAGAAGTCGAATCTCAACACATTTCTCTCAAAATTTTGAGATGAAAACCATCCGAACATCATTCAAAACTACAAGATCTGGCAAGAAGTGAAGGCAAAATCGTGAAGAAAACAGAATCGAACAGAAAAAAATCGACATTCAAGAGCAAAACGAGTGAATTTCACAAAATGTTTACACAAGTTTCTAAGGAGAGGATCTCACCGTCGAAAATGGTTGAAAATGTATTGAAAGCTTGAATTTGATCTCTCTTCGACGAAATCAGAGACGAAATGTATCAAATACTTTTGATATGTCGATTGGAGAGCTGGAGTAGATTAGAAATCGATTACTCAGAGTCGATTTATGAGCTCGCTTGTTTCTGAGATCGATTAGAGAGATGGAAAAGATTAGAGAGCCATCGATTGTACAAATGTGAAGAAGAATAGAGATTAGAAATCAACTTGTTAACCCTAAATTGTTTCTGAGATCGATTAGAGAGCCATCGATTGCTCAAATGTGAAGTTGATTGCAGACGAGTGACTCAATCTGCAACAAATGCGAAGATGAAGATGCCTTTCATCGAAAAAATTGTTCTACTAATAGGTATTCAAGTATTTCATTGCTATTTCAATCTGCAACAAATGTGAAGTTGATTGGAGAAGTATTTCAATGAAAACCTATTTGGTGATGCCTTTCATCGAAAACAGAATACCTTTCATTGCTGAGCGTTTTCAAATCGGATTCCACTCTGGATGCTCGAATACCTAACTAATGGAGTGTAGTAGATCCAAACGATTTTGCAACAGGAAGTTTATCAGATTGATAATGCTAAGAGTTTGAAGATTTTCATCAAACGAGGGAAGAAAGAGTTTTACATTTAAATGAAAACTCTAAACACCGAGAGTTTGGAGTTTAACGTGAGTGCTTAAGAGTTTTTCTCTCAATCAGTAACACTTTGTTTTACACGTGCATATCACATGACAATTTAATAATGTCACAATTTTGAATAGTAACAGAAAATATATGATACAATATAATACAATGAGTATCACTAAAAATATGATGCTAATTATGGTTACAGATTGCCAATAATGGTGTAGTGAAACGACTATATCCAAAAACTAATTGTATTTGGTTCATCAATTTTTTTTATTTATATAAAGATTTGGCGATCTTTCAAACCCCTGTTCGCTTTCCAAAAAAAAAAATTAATTGTGGCTCCCAACACAAGCTAATTTTTTTTTTGGATATATAGGAACTATTCAAGTATATAATACACTTCATGCATCAACTGCTCCATTACTCTTTCATATTTTTATATCCACTGAGGTTATATATAACATTATGTTTTCTATTAATGATAAACACGATATCTATGTTTTTCAAGGAATTTAATGAAGTCGACTATGTCAAACTCATAAGAAAAGCTTTTATATAGGAATTTATGCAAACAACATACATTCGGCATAGCACATGAAAGAATTTGGAAATGGTTTCCTTCATCACATATATGTAGACTGCATTACTGTCGTACGCTATGTTCTTAATACTTGTGCACTATCATGTAATGTAGAATACAAGGAGGGTTGATTTAGACCACACCATATGCACCTATATATGAAAAGTTAAATGTCTACAGTATGTTGCAAAAGATCAGAACCCTAATTATGTCGATGCAGAAAAACTGAAAGTTTGAATATTATAGTTACAAGGAACGTGGCATATTCGAATTGCTAGTTTTCTGGTTTGTGTTTATTATTGGAAAATTATGAAAATCAAGAATAAGTCCTTACAAATGCTAAAAATTCTTGGAAATATTTCAAATCTCACATGACTTAAACATCAACAATTCTAGCCAGATTTTTTTGGGTTTTTTTACACTTCTACCCATTATATAGATATTGTTTCTGGTTATATTTTAAAGAGAATGGGTAAAAAGTGTAAAAACACTAAGAGGGGTGTATTGTATCTGGATTTTGTGGGCAATTTAATAAATTTCATGGATTCTGAAAATCCAAGTGTATTCAATTTGGATTTTAAAAAGTCCACAAAAGTCTAGGGGTATTCAATCAGGATTTTAAAAAGTCTTTCTGAAATCCACAAAGTCTAGGGGTATTCAATATGGATTTTAGAAAGTCAACAAAAGTTTTAGGGTATTCAAAATATCATTCATATTTATGGATTTGGAAAATCATGGATTCTCATGAACTTTGTAGTGTTAGGTATAAATAACAAAGTTCAATAGTTTGCCAGCTTCCATATCAAAGATTTCAATGTGAAAAAAAAGTCTCCCAAAGTTCTTCCTTGTGCCAGCCGCAAGGAGGTTGGTTCTCATCCTCTTGTTTTCTCGATTCTTTTTCTATCTTTGTATAAAACCCAAACATCTATCGCACTCAAATAGAGATCTTATCAAACCCAAACACCAACAAAGCATAACCCATTAATGACAACGATGAAGAATTTATTGATGGGACGAAATGGGGCCAACCCATTTTCCCATATGGCTATGGTTTCACATTCAAAAGAGAATTTCAGAATGCAATGTCTGGGGAAATGAATGGGAGGTTCAAGAGTCTTGTTAGTCATCTTCTTAGATTGGAGGGCGTTTCTATCTCCAAGGAAGACGGTGAAAATTGGGTGGATATTGTCACTTCACTAGCTTGGGAAGCTGCAATGTTTATCAAGCCTGATGCAAATGGGGGAAAAACAATGGACCCAAAAGGTTATGTGAAGGTGAAATGTATATCAACTGGTGTGTACAGCGAAAGGTATGCAATTTGTGTTATCAGTTTCTTCAACTTTATATAATGTTTTGTAGGCCATCATATGAAATTAAGATGAGCTGGAACCAATGCATTTTTTCTTAACCTTGGAAATAAGTAATGTATTTTCAGTCAACTGGTCAAGGGTTTGGTTTTCAAGAAGCATGCTTCGCATAAGCACATGCCAACCAAATGCAAGAACCCCAGACTTTTGCTGCTGTGCGGAACTCTGGGACATAGCTCAAGTGGGTTATCTTCATTAAGGACAATAGAGCAGGTCAAGTGGATCAGAGTTTCACATTCATTGATTCATGGAGCTATACTATTGATACTGATTGTATGCTTACAAACAGGAGAGGGATAATCTTAAATCTGTCATTGAGATGATAGAGACTAGCCATCCAAATGTTGTTCTAGTGGAGAAGACCGTATCTCGTGATGTCCAAGAGTGGCTTGTTTCAAAAGCAATAACTCTGGTCTTTGATATGAAGCTCCATCGTTTAGAGAGAATTGCTCGTTGCACTGGTTCAAAGATCTTTTGCAAGTGATGATTTTTAATTTGGTTGTGTTGAATGATTTGATTTTGTTGAATGTTGGATTGTGATTTCATGTCATTACCTGCCAGGTTATTTTAAAGATGCTAATTAACGACCTTTTCTTTTTCTAGTTTTTTTAGCACATGTATCTCTCACTTTTGTTAATTATATGCGGACATTTTTTTGTTTCATCACTATTTACCAACTTCTTTTTTATCTTGCAAATAATTAGAAATCTGTAAAAGTCGTTCATACAAAGTCCGTGGATTTTCATAAATCTCTAGAAAGTCTGTAGCAAAAGTCTATGGATTTAAGAAATCAACAGAAGTCCGTGGACAATTTAAAGAGTCCGTGGACTTTTCAAATTATTTATCAATTCCATAAGAATCCATATACAAGACACCCCCCTAAAAGAAGACTAGCAAACACGGCTGGCTAGAAAATCAGTCATTTAAATATAATGAGGCAATAAAATTATCATTTTACATCATGTTTTCGTGTATTATTTGTTATGCACATATTGCCACTAAGTTTTGCCGGCGTATATATGTGTTGCCACTAAGTTTTGCTTGCGAATATTGTGTTTTTTTTTAAGATTCAAAATTATTCCTGGCGGATTAAGGGACTTATTTGCCGGGACAATCCTTTTCCCGATGTCAGCTATCTCGACGGATAATTTATCAGCCATTGCAAGATTTTTCTGGCGAATATAGCTTTTTCTGCGCCGGGATTAGGCCTTTCCTGTCATATATCATCCTCCAGAATTTTCCATTTTTGTAGTAGTGTCCGAGGAGGGGCTCGCGTCTGATTAGCTAGTTGATGAGGCAATAGCTTACCAAGGCGATGATCAATAGCTGGTCTGAGAGGATGATCAGCCACACTAGGACTGAGACACGACCTAGACTCCTTGGAGAGATTGATGTGCAATGTGCTCATGAAAACGATAGCTGGAAAGAGGTACTATGGAAATTGATGCGTCCAAATCTCGTTCTCCTGAGAGCTTGACCTGCAAAATAGTTATTAGATTGCCAAAGAACATCTTTTTGGTGGCCGAAGGCACTCTGATGCTTAAGTTAGCGACTCTGTTTAAATAAAGAAATAAATCTGGAAAAAACTCAGTAAAAGTTGCATATTTTTCGAATGTTTCATTTACCTTTTATAATAGTCGCGGTTAATTCTCTGCGTGACTTAAGCATGTGAGGCGCAACGGAAAGAGATGTTTCTCGTAACGGTCTCCTCCTTTATGGAGATGCGTTTGTGGAGGCGTAACTCCCTCCACGACTATCTTTTTTTGCAACGTTCCTCTTCTTTATGAGAGAACTCGTATCAGGCCTGGATTTGGGCTTTGATTCATGGGGACCTGGATTTGGACTTCGATTATGTCTTCCTTTAATTGGCCCTATTTAGGCCTTTGTGATCGGTTTTAACCTTATCGGGTTTTATGAGCTAGCCAGATCCTCGTGATGGATGTTTTCTGCCATGTGTATGGCTGTGTTGACGGTCTATTTTGATGTATCATCAACTACTCCCCCCTTAGTTAGTGGATATGTTGACGTGGCCACTAACTTCGTGATGGTTGGTCTTTCAATTCCATTATTGCCCTGTATTTAATGTTGTCAGCAACCTTTTGTAGGTTGGTGTCTCGATTTTCTTCTCACTCATTTGTTTTTGCTCACATTTTTGGGATTTCATGTAGCCATCATATCTCGCACGCTGTGCCATGAACAGTTCCTTCATTGCTTGGTTCCACAAAAAGGGGCGTGATGGGTTTGTTTTCCCTCTTTACACTATCTTTGAAATTCTTGTTTTTTTTTCTTTCTTCGTCTCCTTCGTTCTTTAACGATCTATTGGCGATAAATTAAGCGGTAAGTCGCTAGCTATTAGTGAGGATTATTTTTCTCCCAAGAAAGCTTCTCAAGCGATGTTAGACAACATTCGTTTTGACTATAATTTGTCACCCAACCTTGAGATTATTTTTCCTTGACAGAACGACAGTCCTTGTCGTCGAAGGTTCAGGTATGTTGCATTGTATCTGTGCATGTATTCCTCTGGAATTCGATTCCCAATTATAGAGTTGTTTTGGGAGTACATGGATTTTTTGGGCATTCCTCCTGCCCAAATGGGTCCTAATGGTTGGAGAGTCATGGTTTCTCCTTATGCGAGTGTTATTCTATCCGACATTCCTTTGACTGTGATGGTTTTGCATTCGGTGGTTGGTCTGATGGTGACCAAGGATATATGTTTCCTCCGTTCTCCTGCCTGTTTCGCGAAGCTTAATGATGACATCCGTGATTGGTCGAGGTCCTGGTTTTATGCTTTTGTTAACTCTGGCTACTTTTAATTGCGACGTCGTCTGATTTTGCGATCGTTTCGAGTTTCCAACAAACGGAAGGATCTGCAGTTGACTGTGGAGGATCAGTGACCGATTCTTGAAGCTTTCCCAGTTCCCTATGGAGGCATTTCTCTCTGAGGACATCTTGGATCATAGTGGTTTGTACACCATGAATGAAGCGAAACGAGCCTTGCTTACTGAATCTCGTGCTGAGGATATCGTTGCTCGTACTGGCGTTAGTGGTGTTAGCATTGATTGTGAAGTGAGTTCGGACAGGCGCGCTATGGATCTTGATGCTCCTGTCAATGTCGTAGGCCTGACCTCTAGGGAGAGGAAGCTTGCGAGGCCCGTTTGTCCATCGAAGCGATTGTTGGTAGATTTTGGTCGGGTTCCAAGGAAGAAACGACCATCTGCTCGTGGCACTGCTCGGACTGCATCTCCTCTAAGTCCTTCTGGCAAGGATGTTAGGGAAGCTACCTCTCGTCCGAGTCCTTCCTACGAGGATGTTATGAAATAGGATGGTGCATCCCTCGAGGAGGTTGAGGAGAGGAGGTTGGCGCTGGAGATGAGCGAGAAAGAGACTACTCGTCCGTTGGACGATAATTAAAAGAGGTTTCTCTTCACCTATGTTGTTTTGAACGTTGCTAATGGTCTAACGATGATCCTCATGCTATTGATGATAAGATGCTTCAGTTGGCGGTGGAGCAATCTAAAGATGTTGTCGGTAATGGTCAGAGTTTCAAAGTTCATCCACCTCCTTCTCCTTTTATTAACATCAATGATGTGGTCGGATTCTTAGTTTCTTCTCTTGCTAATTTGGACTCTCCTGCTCATGCTTCCATTACTAGTCTCGTTCCTGCTATGGTTGCTCTGTGCTGAGAGGGAAATAGTGGTTTTTTCGTTGTCACTGCCATTCCACCCACCCTTCTGGCTATTGGGAGTGGTTCCTTCGTGCTTCCGAATTCCCGTGTTCTTCATCCATGAGTTAGCTGGACCGAGCCTATCTAAAAAGATATTTGTATCAAGTCAGACGACAAGTTTTGCTCGTTTACTCGGCTTGACGTGCAAGATGGTACTTGCAAGTTGATAAATGAATGGCACATGTGGTCAGTGGAAAGACCTTCGATGCCCGTATTGGATCCAAGCGATCACCTTGATTATAGTCTCGAGCAGATAATGGACGGGATGAATCATCTCACCCATGCAGGGGTGATGGGCTCGGTTTATCGAGTTGGTCGTGATCAGGTGGTTTCTTTGGAGATAAAGCTGGCAGCGCTGTTGCTAGTATTTTCTCACGTCTTTTCCCAATTCGACATGTTGAAAACACAATGCGCAGAGTCGGAAAAAACTCCAGGGCTGCTCGGACTTTGTTGATTGAAACGGAAAGTGTGTGGTATACGTCTGCCGCTGAGCTTGAGTCCTTGAAGGCCAAGTTGGATGGGGTCTGTCCCCCTTTACATGATGTGGAGAAGGAGTTATCCACCGAGAAGGCAGCTTATGATGAGGCTTCACGTGCTGCGATTAAATAATCCGTAAATCGTGATATTGCTGAGAAGCGGGTGGAACAGTTGATAGTTGTGCTCGAAGAGGTCAAGGCAGATACTTCCGTTATGCTTACCACCGCTGAGGGATGGCTTGCTGCAACAAAAAACGAACTCGCTACTGCCACGGACAAGCCTCACATTGTGGAGGTCGAAGATTGGAAGTGATTTGTTGATGGTAGAGTTGAGCTTCTTGATTATATCGAGGGGCTCGGTGTGGATTTGTCAAAGTACCACCATTTGGTTGATCAAGCTTTTGAAGACGATGATGGTAAAGAAGGTGCCCAGACCTTTCGAGTGGTTGAAGAGCCATTGCTTCATTCTCTTTCTGAAGATAGAACTTCGCCCTCTCCTGTAGATGATGTTGTCGATGATGCTGTGGTTGCCTCTATTTCTTCTCCTACTCCTTCATCTTCTTTTCCGGATGTAATAGAATAGTGTTATTAATGAAAAGAACTTCCCTTTTTGGTATTGCATGTTTTCATAGTTTATCTTGTCGACTCGTTGTGTGTTGCTTGTTCATTTTTAGTCCAGTTGTAGTCGCTCGAATTGCATGTCGGACTTTCTTCACTCGAATTTCCTTATGGCTATTTTCATGCTTTGACGCATTAGTTGTCGTGAGACAGGTTGACTTTATCATTTTCTTCTTGATGCGTTTGAGCTTACTCGAGCAAGTTGACTTTTTCGTCTCGACTTTTATTTTGTTGGTACGATGTATTGGTCAACCCGTAGATCTTTGAATTAAGTTGACTTGTTCGTCCAACTCTTACCTCGTTGGTTTGACGTAATCAACCCGAAACTGCATTTTAACAAAGCTGACTTATTTTTCTAACTTTTACTTCGTTGGTTCGACGTACTAGTCAACTCAAAGCTTTCTGAATTTAGTTGACTCGTTCGTTCAACTCTTACTTCGTTGGTTTGATGTACAAGTCAACCCGAAGTTGTCTTTTAATTAAGTTTATTCGTTCGTCCAACTCTTACTTCGTTGGTTCGACGTATTGGTCGACTCGAAGTTGCCTTTTAATTAAGTTGACTTGTTTGTCCAACTTTCACTTCATTGGTATGACGTATTAGTCAACCCAAAGTTGTATTTTAATTATGCTGACTCGTTCATCCAACTTTGACTTCATTGGTTTGACGTACAAGCCAATTCGAAGTTGTCTTTTAATTAAGTTGACTTGTTGTCCAACTCTTACTTCGTTGGTTCGACGTATTGATCGACTCGAAGTTGCCTTTTAATTAAGTTGACTTGTTTGTCCAACTTTCACTTCGTTGGTTTGACGTACTAGTCAACCCGAAGTTGCTTTTATTAAGTTGACTCATTCATCCAACTTTTACTTCGTTGGTTTGATGTACTAGTCAACCCGAAGTTGCTTTTATTGAGTTGACTCATTCGTCCAACTTTTATTTCGTTCGTTTGACGTACTAGTCAACCCGAAGTTGTGTTTATTAAGTCGATTCGTTCGTCCAACATTTACTTCGTTGGTTCGACATTCTTAGTCAACCCGAAGTTTCTTTTATTAGGTTGACTCGTTCATCCGACTTTTACTTCATTGGTTTGACGTATTAGTCAACCCGAAGTTGTTTTTATTAAGCTGACTCGTTCTTCCAACTTTTTATTATATATATCCAACTTGTGTCTTGATTTTTTTCAGATTGACATATTGATTGCTCCGTATGGAAGAGTTTTGATGCATTTATCCTGTTGTCCACGCGTAAGATAGAGATTCCAAATTTGTAATTTTATTGATATTCCCTTCTGGATATTCTGACCAACCCTAACGGTTCTTTTTCTTGAGCAGTTACGCTAGATTGAAGAGTGATTTGCTTTCTCTTCCTAGTCTTTGCTTGGTTGATGTCGATCCTCGTGTTAAAGATTTATGTCTTTGTTGTTTTGTCTTGTATAGCCTATGTCTTCAGTCGCCGGATTTACTGTTGGTTATGTTTCGCTGTTTGTTAGATATGTTGTTGTAGCTGATGGACTCGGGGTGCTTTTTGATCCGGTAGCTGAACAATATTGATCTGTCCGATCATGCTCACATCAACACCAAATTGTCCAATCATGCTCACATCAATGCCAAATTGTTCAATCATGCTCACGTTAGCACCGAGTTCGACACCAACGACCGAGGTTTGGTCGAGTTCGTTGCCATCAATTTCGTCGTTGGTAATTCGGGTTGGGCTTGCATTCGTCAGTAGGGTCCTTGAATTGTGTTAGCTGATCGATGCAAACTTCTCCATGTTCTATGTATTGGTAAAGTGGTTCGTCTGGTTTCGTCTGGCATTAGTACTCCTACTTTGATATAGATCAGCTCGAGTGGGAGGTATTTCTGGCTGCTTCTTCAGTTGGGTTGATCATTTTGTTTCTTCCTGCCACATAGTGTAGGGCGTATATTAGTTCTCTGGACTGTGCTTTTGATCCCATAGTGGTATCTAATTTTTCCTTTCCCTTTAGCTGCTTGTCTGGCATTCTGATGAATTTGTCGAGTCTTCCTCTCTGAACCCAGTGCTCAATTTCATCTTTTAGATTGTAGCAATCTTCGGTGTCGTGCCCATGATCCTTATGGAAAGAACAATATTTGTTTTTGTATCTTCCTTTTGGGTTTCCTCTCATCCTGAGTGGCCAGTTGATGTCATCCCATTTCGCCATATGCTTCAGTATATTGGCCCGACTCGTTTTCAAGGTCGTGTATGGTTTGTATGTCTTCTTCATCACATTTGTTACCCGCTCGTGTCGGGGTCGTGTTGACTGTAGCTTCCCAGACTCTTGCTAGTTAGATTCAGTTCTTCTGCTATTCTGATGCCTTTTGAATGAGTGTTATCTTCCCGGGGTCCATCATCTCGTCTTCTTTCCTCCATTCTTTCTCATTTCTTTGAGTGGTTCTCCATTTCTTGGTCATTTTTCCTCCTAGCAGCTTTCATCTCCTTGAAAAAAATGTGCTTTTGGGCTGTTTTCAACAGAATCCCCATGTTTTTTGGGGGTTTCAGGTTGAAAGCATAAAAAAGGGGTCTCTTCAGCTCGACAGTGAAAGTAGTGGCGACTGTGTTATCGCTGCATCCATTGATCATCATCAGCTCGTTAGTAAAACGAGTGATGTATTCCTTTATTGTCTCTTCGGGCTTTTGTTTGATATGGAGAAGGTGGTGTGGTTCTTTCCTCATTCGCTGACTTTCGATGAATCTTGTGATAAAGGCCGTGGCTAATGCCTGGAAGGAGTCAATTGACCTCGGTGGTAAGTTGTTGAACCATTTCATTGTTGTGGAGGTAAGACTAGTCAGAAATGTTTTGCACAAGATTGACTCCGTAGTCTCCTTCAATGCCATCATGTGGTGGAAGTGTCTTAAGTGATTTGTTAGGTGGGTGGTGCCATCATATACTTCGAACTTTGGTAGAGTGAACTTTTTTGGCATGGGAGTTATCATGAGGGTGTCGGAGAATGGCGGCTTGGCTAGTTCGTACAATACGTTGGGATCCGTGACCCCGATTCTAAATAGGATTTCAGCAGGCGTTTCGTCGCTCTATGGAGTCTTACCCTGGGGAAGTTCACTGTTCTCGAGGTTTCCCTATTGAGGTTCCACTGGAACTTCATCACTTTCTCGAGTTCGGTTGGTGGAGTTTTGCTGGGTGGGCGCTTGGATAGGATTGGCTGACCGAATGCACTCCTAGATGAGTTTTTCAAACAATTTTGTCGTGTGGTTCATCTGGACCATGAACAGGTCTACCTGAGGATTTGTGACAGTGTTGCCAGATGTTTGGGTTGTCTAAGCTATCGAGTGCTGTGGATCTCGATTGTCGGGTGCAATTAGCTTGATGGTCTGAGCCGCGTCTTGTTCGTGAGCTGCTTGCGATACATTGTTGCCAGTAGGAGGATTATTGTGATCGTTGCTACGTTGAGGATTTGTGGAGTGTGTCATTTGTTCTGATAGCTTGTCGGTCGTCTAAAAATCTCGCAAACTGATGCGTCCAAATCCACAGACGATGCCAAACTGATGCGTCAAAAAATCTCGTCCTCCTGAGAGTTTGACCTGCAAAATAGATGTTAGACTACAAAAAATCACCTTTTTGGTGGCCGAAGGCACTCCAATTAGTCAGCGACTCTATTTGAAGAAGGAAATAAATCTGGACAAAACTCACTTAAAATTGCATACCTTTGTCGAATGTTCCCTTTACCTTTTTTATATTGGTCACGGTTAATTCTTTGTGTGACTTCAGCATGTGAGGCGCAACGAAAGGTAGTGGTGTTAATTAGTTCCTGAAAACTAACCAAACCGGTCGAACTGAACTGAAATATAACCGAAAAAAACCCAAACCGAGAAAATTCGAAACCGAACATTAGAAAACCAAATCGAACCGAGTGGGTTCGATTCGGTTTGGTTTGGTTTCAATTTTTATTTTTCACACATCCGAAACAACTGGACCGAACTGAACCCTTCCCTTTCTTTTGTTTTTAATCACCTTAACCCTCTCTTTCTCATTTAATCCCCCACCAACACACTCATATTTAAATTCTCACCCCACTCTAATGCACCCCACGTCCCCACCTTCTCTTTTAACTCTCATTTTCTTAATGCCCCATTCAGAGAAAGAGCTGAAAAAGCCTACCTTTTTTTTTTATCTTATTTAAGCCTCACCCACCTCTCCCCACCTACCCAACTTCTCTCTCTTTATTAATATTCTCTTTTCTTTATCTCTTTCTCTCTATCCAACCACTTGCAAGTTGAGGAGGAGAGACAAAATTTTACTCAATCTCGTTGAAGAAAACCAAACTTTTCACTTGCTTGCTTGCAACAAAGATGAGCAAGGGCGATGGCGACAACATCGACACTTCTAATTTGATAAAAAAACCTTCTTGCATGATGAAATTACGAGGCTGGTGGAATCGTCATCGAAGGTTTCGGTCTTGTTCAGATCATCACATGGGTGTGGTGGAGATACATTAAGATGCAAACAGTGCAGTTATGGTTATAGTTTTATGTACAATGTTATAGTATTGTGTCTATGAGAGACAGTGCATTTTTTTTTTAATCTTATGTAATTATCAAGAGAAATAGGCAAGAAAAAAATTGAAAGAATTATCTATAAATGAATAGTCGGAGCCTTGAAACTCTCTTTGTGTTCATCTGACATTTACTTTCCCTTTACTGCTCCCCATTCTCTATCTTTTTATTTTATTTGTACTCTCTCTGCCTTTGAATTTTCCTCAATTGCAAACCAAACCTCATTTCCTTCTTTCCATTTTTTGTAGCTTTGACTTATTCCTTTTGTGCTAGAGCCAACTAGGTTGTATGTAGCAACAAAAAAAAAAAAAGAATAAAAAGGGAAAAAACAAAAAATAACCTAACCGATCGGATCGATCGGTTCGGGTTTGGTTATTTATTTGATAAATGTGAAAACCGAACCGAAAACTGAATTCTTGGTTCGGTTCAATTTGATTTTTGTCCAACTTTAAACCGACGAAACCAATTAACATCCCTAACATAAGGAGATGTTTCTCATAACATTCTCCTCCTTTATGGAGATGCGTCCGTGGAGGCATAACTCCCTCCACGACTCTCTTTTTGTACAACGTTTCTCTTTTTATGGGAGAACTCGTATCGGGCATGGATTTGGGCTTTCATTCGCACGGGACTGATTTGAGCTTCGATTATGTCTTCTTTTAATGGATCTTGTTTGAGCCTTTATGATCAGTTTTAACCTTCTTTGATTTTACGAACTGGCCCAGTAGATGGAATGCCAGATCCTCGTAATGGATGTTTTCTGCCATGTGTATGACTGTGATGACGATCTATTTTAATGTATCATAAAAAAAACAATATGGCAAAATCTAATAAGGAAATGTCAAAAAAGTTTTGTAGCGCTATGAAAAACTTTAATCACCATCTTGGGACTTCCAGGATTTATGACGCTTTGCCATTTCTTGCCCGGTTTGATTTAAATGGTGGTGCTAAAGCCAAGGGAAAGACACAAGCAAATATGGATTTTGTCATGCAGAATTGGTTGGATGAACATCGTTCAAAAGACAGTTCTAATGATAGCAGCCGGGATTTCATTGATGTGTTGTTGTCCATGGAGAAAAGTAGGAAGTTGTCTGAGATTCAGGATGTCGATAGGATGATCAAATCCTTAGTTTCGGTAAGTCTCTTAAGCCCTGGTTTGTTCACTATGTACAATTCGTATAGTCGTATATATGGATCCTGTAGTTTGATGAAATTATTTTGTTCTATTCAAAATTTCTCCAAACATGCAGACACAATTACTGGCTGGAGTAGATAGCATGTCAAAGACAATAGTTTGGATGATTTCACTTCTACTAAGCAACCCTGAAGCATTAGCCAAGGTGCAACATGAACTAGATACCAAAGTTGGAAAGGAAAGGCTTGTAGAGGAGTCGGATGTTTCCAATCTAACCTACTTACAAGCTGTCCTTGAAGAAATCTTTAGATTGTTCCCAATTGGACCTCTTGGAGTACCTCATGAGGCAATGGGGGATTGCCAAGTGGGAGGATACCACGTTGCACGAGGCACAAGGCACAAGGCACCGGCTTCCTCATAAATGCATGGATGATACATCGAGATCCAACCGTGTGGATGGACCCAGATCAGTTTCTTCCAGAGCGGTTCCTAACGGCACATAAAGATGTTGATGTTAAAGGCCAGCATTTTGAGCTATTGCCATTTGGGTCAGGCAGGAGGTCTTGCCCTGGATCAGGGCTAGCCCTTCATATAATGCATATTACATTGGCAAGAGTATTGCAAGCATTTGAACTTGAAACACTTCCAGGTGAGAACATTGATTTGGAAGAGGGATTTGGATTGCTACTCTATAAGTTGAAACCTCTTCAAGTTCAAGTTTCGCCTAAATTCCTTCAGAACTCTATAATGATTGAAATGCTCCGGACATCTTCAAACTTATCCCTAAATTTGTATCTTCGTATCTTTGTTACTATTTATTTATCCATGTATACATACTAACAAACAGTGTTCTAAAAATCGGCAGCTAGAAGGTGGAAAACCGCCCAGATTAATGCCTGGGCGGGCAGTCTGGGCGGTCTGGGCGGGTCTGGGCGGGGTCTAGGCGGCCTAGGCGGACTCTAGGCGGGGTCTAGGCAGTCTGGGAGATTTTTATTTTATTTTATTTTTTTATTTTTTTATTTTTTATTTTTTTATTTTTTTATTTTTTAATTAGGTTGATTGTGTTCTTATTTTATTTTTCTTTCCTATTTTTTAGAAATAAACTATTTAATTGTTTTTTTAGAAAATCTCAGGAATGGGCTTTGATGATGATGATGATGATATGTCTAAATGTAGCGAAGGATGATTACTTAATGGAATTCTCAAAGGATCTGCCGGTACCAATTTTACTAATGTAGATTTTATCAAACATAACTGAGGTTATTCATGCAATTTGAAGAAAAATAAAAGATTACACAAATTCAAATTTATATAAAGTACCCATCATGACCAACTTCAGTCATTTGAGTTTTAATAAATTTTGTTCACGATTGTTAATTTTTCATGTTTTTAAATTTTGCATATGTATATTGACATTAAATTGGATGTAATTGATAAGGTATTATGCTTAACTTTTGTAAATTATTAAAGTTATAATACAAAACCTAAGACCGCCTAGGCCCCTGGGCGCTAGGCACTTGCTCGCCGCCCGCCCAGCGCCTAACGATTTTTAGAACACTGCTAACAAACATACTGAACTTGGATTTCTCTTCAACATTAGTATGTAAATAATAAAAAGTTTTTGATATTATAATTATATTTTTCAACAAAGCTACTAATTGATCATTATGTCAAATGAATGGCTAATTGTGTTTTTAAGTAAATAAAATTTGAAAGTTTTTGTTATTCTCTTATATATGCCAAAATTTCAAGGACACGCGTCTCAGAAGTGTTCAAACCTAGTTATTATAGTTTGCTCAGGATCTTGTGTTTGAGTGATTGCCTTGTTTGAGTTATTACAGTTTGCTCAAGGTCTTGTGTTTGAGTGATTGCTCCTTTAAACAGGTTATTACCATTGGAGATGATTATTGCCTCATCAGTTATTTTTTTGGAAAATATTTTCATTCCAATAACACTGATGAGAACAAGTCCCAGTCTTGGCAAAGCAAGATTAATTTGGTAGAGACAATTGACTATTTAATCTTTAATTTACTGAAGGTTTCAATACAGCAAGCTCATTACTACTAAATTAGCCCTTGAGCGCATGCTATATACTAGGGTTGAACAAAAAACCAATTAAATAAACCGAATCGATTGGTTTGGTTCGAATCGGTTTTGATTTTAAAAAATTCAAAACCGAAGTGGTCGGTTCAATTTTCGATTTTTATGTGATTTTAACCGACCAAACCGAATATATATAATAAATAATATAATATGTTTAAAATAGTTGATCGATTCAGTTTTATTTCAGTTATGATTTACATAAATTAAAATCAATTCGGTTTCAAATCGATTTTGTTAATGGTCTATTCAATTTTGGTTTGAAAATTTTAAAACTGACCTAAGTCAGTTCGGTTCACAGTTTAGATGAAAAACCGAACCGACGGTTAAATTTTCAACCCTACTATGCACATGATGGGACTCCAATATTGTTTGCACCACTTATTAAATAGTGTCCACCTTAAAATCGAGCAATGAGTAGCTTGATTTCTAAGCACCGGGGGTGATACTTATAGCCATTAGTAAGTCTCAATCAGTTGCAAATGACAAGCCACTAATAAGTATGCAAACAAATAACCCCTAAATCATATTTCTCGGAAATTAATTTAGTGAACAAAAAAAGGCCTAAACCACCCTATATCCAAAATGTAAAGATGATATCCCAGAACTTGGCTTGAATTTGAGTTGAGTCTTCAAATCACGCGACTTTTGATGACAATAATCTTCCATTCATCAAATAATACATCTAAACGCATCTTTTAACTTCTAACCCCATCAACTGCCGCCTAGAAATTACAGGTAAAAAATAGAATGAACAAGGTACCTATTCAACTCTTTGTAAGACGTTTATACTCATCAAAATGCGAAAAAGTGTTTTTTTGGAGGTCAAGAAAAATGTTCCACCGAAAACTCTGGACGGGTCAATTCACAATCAAAGCCAACTGGCATGACCCCAATTAGACTAAGGTCATTCCTGCCAACAATACTTGGCAAACTTACCACGCTGTTATAACAGCTCCTTTTGTCAAGTTATCCAGATGAAGAGTTGTAAAGAGTGGACCAAAAGATAACTGATTCAGACTGGCACGTAGCATCCCAACCAGAGAGTTTCACCCTTTTGCTTCCCACAAGCCTGTGAAGCCATTTGCTTCTGATGGCGGAAAGCATCAGTGCACACATCAGTCTGAATCACATAATCTGATGTTGGTATTTCCCTTTAGATCTTCAGACAATGTAGTAAGTAGTAACTCATGGACAAGTAAGCTGTTCTAGTGACGGGAATGCTTGCTTTAGCTATAACTCCTGCAATCTGATCAAACATGTATAGTATGGTATACAGAAATATATGATGACAAGTTAACATGAACAACACTTAAAAACTAACATTTGCTCCATGTACCAATTTTTCAACAACAGATATCAGTATACATGAGAGAACCTGCCACAGATTTCTTTGTTTCAGCTTGTTCAGCTAGCCTCCACCACATAAGTTACACGGCCACAAAACCCTATAGCAGGATTTCAAGCATCAGGGTTCAGGATACAGTCCGTCCGTAGCATACAGAAGCAAGATAGAGATTTTTTGCCCATTTCTCCTGCACATGTCATCCACATCTCAATCAGCAACATAGATAATTGAAAACTTTCATCTGGTTTGAAATGCCAGATGAAAGTTGCCAGTTTTAATACAACTTTGTAATCAAAGGCAAAGAACTTAGTCTAGGTATTTCTATTAAAAGGAAGAGCTAACTACTTCACGCACCTTAACATGAGTACTTGGAAATGCAGAGGTCCTTAAGGTCTCCTGTGTTTCATCTCCAGGTTTGTGCTTGGGAACACTCAAGATAAGGGCAGTTTGATCCCAAGTAGCAGCTGTAGATGTTATCCGATAACCAGTATCCCAGCGTCTGTGGATACCCTCACTTGGGTAGAGGAAATCAAGTTCAACAACCTACATATGAGTGAAATAGGATCAGAAGAGAAGGCAATGCTTGGACATGATCTGACAAATGAGTATGTGTAAAACTAGATCAGTTAATCAAACAAGGTGCCTATCAGCTCTTACACACGGGAAAAAAAAAGTTACCGCGTTTGTTTCAAAAGAAAATTTTCATGAAAATTTACCAAAATTGGGTGAAGAGAAGAAAAAAAAGAAAAGAGACATGCAGTTGATCCATGACCTGAAATCTTATTCGCAGGATGTGAGCAAAGAACGTTTTCGGAAAATATATGGTCTCTTCAACTTCAACTTCAAGTGGAGAACATATTCCTTCTCCAATCCCTCATCTTTTTTGTGGTAATTTTGAAAAGGATTGTATATTACGAAACAAACACAGCCCAAGAGAAAACTAGAAATCAGGAGTCAACTGGTTTTCCAGATTTATCTTGTTATGTAGGACAGTAGAGGGGCAACCAAATTTGCAAGTTTCGGTAGTAGCACTAGCAGATAAAGCAACCAAAGTTGCAGGTTTGCCAAAGAAAGAAAACTTTACAGTTTTGGTCAAAGGAAGCAAGCAACATATCACCCAGAATTTGTCAGCCTTGTTAGCAAAACCCACAAGTATTGTACTCGTGTTTTCAAGAAAAGGAAGACCAATCATGAAACTGTAAAACCCAGCAAGTATCAGCAGTAAAATAATCTATTTGATTTAATCTCATTTTTTCAATATTGTTGTTTAGACTACAGAATATGATCTTAAACAAACTTAGGCTGATGACTGGGATGTGAAGCGAAAATCAACCTGATCACTGAAGCCAGCATTGCGAGACATGACAATGCCCCATCGACTTCCAGCAGTTGCCATTGAAGTCACATAAAATCCTTCTCTCCATTTCTTGTTAATCCACTTGAAGGGGAAAGCATCACTAACTTTATAAGATTGTTGTGTGTATTGGGTGCCTGAAAATTGTGAAGTACAGAGAAAGTTATGAAAGTCGTTTACTAAGAGAAGATTGAGATAAATTGTACAAGTCTGCAACTATAGTATAAGAATGTTAAGCATAAAACAAATTCATGAATGTTGAACTACTTTTGATATAGTCCATATTGTCAGCAATGACCTATAACAAATTATTGTAAATAGAAAGTTGACTCCATAGGGTGCTTCATAACAAGCTAATATCCCAATAGCTTCCCAGTATGGAAATTATGGAAATCACATTGAAGTTTGGTACAAGGTCACAAGGTGCATCCACCATATTTTATTAACAAAACGGAGCCGGTTTCAGAAATCAAATGCCATAACAAATGTATGATGGATTGATGATTATAGAAACCACAGTTACCTTATTCTTGTACTGAGAAAACATATTTTCATGGTATGTTATACTATGATAACACAAAAAAAAATATCTACAAATATAATGGACGTATCCAATGCTGTCAAAGCATAAATCGAATCGAAAATCGCAAGGGCCATAGTTGTCATTTATCACATCGTATATTGAATCATCCTATTCATGATACACGTTGATCTGAATCGCCAATTCAAAACATAGACAATTTTTTTAATCGATTCAAATTGCAGCCCCACCGATTCGACTGAACACGCAATTCAACTAGTACGATCTGAAAGATTTTAACACAGAAAATATCAACGAAATGGTTATTCAATAATAGCTATAGTAGTTACTAAATTTTATTTATGGCAGTTGTCTCTCGTTCCAACAACACAAAACACTCGTCAGTTTCACCTCTACTTTGAAATTTTGAAAATTTCAACACATGTTAGCATGCCAGACCAGTCTCAATAAGATGACCTTGAGCCTCCAATTCATGTTTACATGTCTTTGCCATCACCCTGCCTCATGCCTCCCACATTCACTTATTAGCACGCCTCCAAGAGATGGTAGTATTATTTTCCTTGCCAGTCACACACATCCAACACACATTAACACATCTGTCATTAGTTGCCAGAGCACATCCTGCGCTTTGGTGTCTTTTGCTTTACAATCAATTTTCCTCCCAAGAAGCTTTGTCCAATTTACAGCGAAGTTTTCAAAACTCACCCCCTTAAAACTAAATCTTGAAAGAAAAGCAATTTAAAAAATGAGTAATAATACCACCAAAAGTCCTCCAGAATAACACTTGTATCTTGTTCACGCGTTCCAATAACCAAACCGAAACCGTATGTTGAGAACTTCCATAACAACTTGGATCTCCCTCTAAGAAAGTCTCCTCTTTCACGACATGAAGACATCCCACACGAACTATGCTTGACCCACTGCACCCCAAAGAGTTTGAGAAAGTGATTCCAAACCTCTTGAGCGAACAGACACAAGCGTAGAGATTTGGTAATATAAAAACAACAATTTATTAATTTGCCCCATTTTCCTTTGGCACAAAGTTTTCGTGTTCAATTCTATAAGGTGAATTTAAAAAAAGATTGACCATTAGATAACTCTCAAGTGTGAGATTACCATTAAATTAGAGCAATATGATTTTCACATCCACCACTTCAAATGAGCCATTCGAAAGAGAAGGCTTCACCCCATCCCTTATTTCCCAACCACACCAAACTCCCTCACCACCCTTCCAGATAGTTGCAAGCTCTAGAGTCTACTGAGTAAAGTACTAAAAGGAGATTCCCCATCCACATACCATGACAAACTTTAACTGGCTTAGCTTGACGAAGGGGTGTTCAGAGATTATACACTCATCCAAACCATGACATAAGTTTTCTATTATTCACCTGTCTTCACTCTCCTAAGGACTATCAGTATAGTTTGCCCTTACACTCTTCTCTTTACAGCATTAAATGTAGACCAATTAATGTATCCCCGCCATGATCATTCAATTTACCAACTTGGAATCACCATCATCCAATGAACCTGACCACCTTCATCTCAGCAATAGATTCTATCAAACCAATAATTTGCAGATCTGACAGTTTGTCATCCCTCCTTTGTCTTCCTATTGTGCCTTGAGATTATACCCAAAATAAGTGAAGAATATCTCCCCATTTTCACTGTTACACCTGGTCTTCTCATTTCCACCTGCACTTTTGAAAGGTGTCGGACAGCAAATCTTCCAAACCTGAGCCCCAACAACCGCACATATCAAAATCACCAAATAAGAGTAGCTATATCTGGAAAACCTCCACAGAACAGTCACTGTGAAAGAGAGAACTAGTCAAGAAGTCACAATCGGCACTCTAACTCATCCTCTTCCTTCACAATTACAATCTTAGATAAATCCAGGGAAGAAATGGCAATTTTGTTCAAAATATTTTTACAAATTAGCAAATCAGAGAAGTTTACTAATGACATTGACATTATGTTTGTGAATAAGCACACAAGGTTGATGAACACATTGTAAAATACTTTTCGGCTTTTTTTTTCAAATTGCTTGATTATACTCGGAAGATTTTTGTTGATGTTTGGATTCCTGATTTGCATTTAAATTCAACTTTGCTTACTTTACTCCCCAAAATAGAAGGCCCTTCTAGAATTGAAGAATGTCGTCCCACCCGTTTGATTGTCGCAGTGACGAAAATCATATTGAAGTAGTCACAGCTCACAACTAGGGTGAAATCTGTAATGGATAGTTTGGTTTCTCCTCTTCCCAAACGCATTTGATACAATGAGTTGGCGATCTCACAAGCAAAATTGATGTAGGGCATCTTGTATTAGCATGCTTAGGTTTCCAATTTAATCAGGATTTCTATTAAGCAAGTCTAGTTATTTAGGTAATTCAATCACAATAAAAGTTGTAGATCTATTACTATTTTAGTTAGGATTATGTTTTAAATTTAAAAGAGAGATTGCTCAAAGCAATGTAGCAAATTCATTATATGAATCAATTATTTTAGCCAAACATTACATCTCTCTTATACTTAATGTCATCACTTAAGACAGTTGGATTCTTCACTAATAGCAGTTCTACACAGTGAGATTCCTCAAGGCTACTCGTGTCATTCGACAAGGAGACCGTTATCCCTCTGTATCTCTAGTGATCTCACGAGCAAAATTGATGTAGAGCATCTTGTCTTAGCATGCTTAGGTTTCCAATTTAATCATGATTTCTATTAAGCAAGTCTAGTTATTTAGGTAATTCAATCACAATAAAAGTTGTAGGTCTATTACTATTTTAGTTAGGACTATGTTTTTAATTTAAAGGAGAGATTGCTCAAGCAATGTAGCAAATTCATAATATGAATCAACTATTTTAGCCAAACATTACATCTTTCTTATACTTAATGTCATTACTTAAGACAATTGGATTCTTACTTAATGTCATTACTTAAGACAGTTGGATTCTTCACTAATAGCAGTATTACACAGTGAGATCCTCAAGGCTACTCGTGCCATTTGACAAGGAAACCGTTATCCCTCTTTCTCTCTAGTGGGGAAGCTCTTACACAAGTGTAATAATTCTCACCAAACTGAGAATTATATGCCCCGCATTTCTACATTTTCTCTAAAAGGTAAATCAATGATTGAGAACTAAAATGACAATAAGCTAATGAGATATATATGAAATTAACCTTTGGACATCACCACGAGCGAGCTTCCATTGGTTGCACCAGCAATAGCACTAATGTAATAATTCTTCTCCCATTGCTCCATAATCCATTCCTAAAATGCCGTAAGCATAAAAGACATTCAATCTACAGTGAACTGGATTCTAAAGTGAACTGCAACAAATAAAAGGTTATGAAAATATACCTTGTGGAGAAAGTACGGAGAGAGCTCATAAACTTGAGATGTGAAACCAGTTCCAGCATCCATAATCAGAGCCCAGAGATTGGAATAAGATGCGACACAACTTATAAGCAGGCCATCTTCGTTCCCCCTTTCTACATGTTGTGACAATCTAGCATCCGCCACATTGTAATGATACCTATATGGAGAATAAACGACTGATGATAATAGGAGAATAAAATAATTGGAATAATCTTCTACAAATATTGGAACATCAACTATAATTGGACTGCAATGGAACATTAAAAGTTGCACTTTCTACAAGTTCAATTATCGATCATTCCCATATAATCATTCTTTTCGTACACAGTTAGAATACCAATCCAGACCCCCAAAAATAATTGGTCGACAATAGTGAATTTCTCGATTGCATGAAATAAGGGGATAACTACACAGTAGGCATTGATAACTACACAGAAGGCATTCTTAGAGAATGAGCGTCTCCGTCCATTCAAGAAGAATAGAGTTGTTGAACACATCCATTGCACGCAAGCACATCATTGTGATTCAAGTTCAAAAAGACCATTTACTAAATCAATAATATTGTGATTAAATAATTTTAGCTTCTAGTTGATTGACTAGTAATTGTTCCAAGAACCTCCTTGAAGCTATCATAAATATAAAAGTAATCATAATAAATATAAACAAATGAACTACCTTCAAAGAAAATAAGTAACAAGGCCAAGTCAAGAATCTTATAGTTATAGTACCTCTGTTTCATTGGGAGCCTTGCATTGTAAACTGAAATCCACTGAGTTGCAGGAACTCCTAGCCGGACCTTCTTCTTAGGTTGTCCATCGTCTTCTTCCTCCATGGTCAACCTACCCCGTTTTTGGCCAACTTGATGGATAATCTAGCAACCATTTTGAAAAGAATATAGTGTTATGCACTATTAAAATTCAAGAACATTTTTAATCCAACATATTCAAGCACTATATTAAGTAACAACCTTCTGAGCACCATCTGTGTTTATTGGCCTTATTGCTGGATTAGCTCCAAGCAAACCTTCAAATAAAGAAATTAGCTTGGAATAGTTAGGCTCTTCATCAAATTTCATATTCACCACAATCTCGAGAAACTGCTTAAAAGGTGGAGGGCAAAAGCAGCACAGCATCTCAGGAGAGGTTGCCATCTTTTTCTTGCAAACTAAGAATGATTTGTTGTCACCCTAAAAAAAAAATCAACGTGTTGACTAGATCTCAAGATAAATAAAGATATATGAAAGGATAACAATCATTATTTTTTGTTTTTGTTTTTTTACCACATCATCTTTGTTTTCAATGACAAATAAGCTAAAAAGATATACTATAAGTCTATAACAAAACAACTTCATGCCTACATCTTAACTTTATTAGTGAGTTAAAAAAAAGGGCTACTATTTGGATGTTGTCAAAGGAGAGAAATAAGAGGGTATTTAAAAACTCGAGCTGCCCTCTTTGCAATTGTTTAGGGAGATTAAAATTTGCATTTGGGTTTGGGGTACCACATGAGGAGTGTTTAAACATTCCAACTATCATTCCTGCATGTTCAGTGGATCGACTATACATGTAATTTAGCCATGCTCTGTAAATTTGTTCCATCTTGGGGTCTTTGTGAGTTTTTCACTCTCCTCAGACCTCCTTTTTAATTAAAATCTCCTTGTCTTGTTAATAATGATAAATAAATAAAATTCAATAATGTTAGGATGCACATACTAGTATTGGTGTCTTAGATTTTCTAAATTATCTTAACTTATATTAAAATCCCCTGTCAAATGTCTGTACTAATATAACATATGACTTCGTCTTACCTGATAACCCTGCCATGGTAACCTGCCTCGATGAAGAAAGATGAGTGTATATGCAAGAGATTCAAGATCGTCGCGTCTACTTGCAGTTCTTCCTAAATGTGCATGAACACTGGCATATCGAACGGTTCCCCTATGGAAATGGAGAGGTGTGGTTAGAAAAAATGAAAAATTCTGATCATTCCATGTGAGTCACCAAACCAGATGAAGAAACAAATATACCTGAAAATATCAGGGCGCTGATCATATTCAACGTGCAAACCATTGGAACTATCGCGCCATTTTGAGGCTGCAGACTCATTTAAAAGAATCATGATTACAAAAAACAAAAACATTTAGATAATAATGAAAACATTGGAAACTATAATAAATTATTTCCCTAAAAAGGGTTAGAAATTCTCCCACCTAATCCGAGGTCGACAAGATACAATTTCTTCTCTTGTGGTGTAGAGGGCTGACCAAGAAGAAAGTTCTCCGGCTTTACGTCACCATGGACATAACTAAATTAGAAAGAAATGGTGTGAAAAATAGGGCATAAACATATCAATGATTAAAACAATGAGCAAGTAAATGTAGTTACCCTTTCGAATGCATCTTCTCTAAGATAGATATTGACTCAACTGCAATACAAGCTACCATTTCAGAGGACATCCTGCAAAATCAAATCACCAAGACAAAGTACGTGTCAACATCTAGGAAAAAGATTTACGAAACTCCATATAAAAGCTTCATGTCAGTGGATTGTAGTAGACAAATAAGGCATCCTATACATGTGCTCTATACTATCCCAGAGCAACAAAAGAAAAGTTGAATAAGTAACAGAAGACAAAAGAAAAACTCACGCTTGCCCCGAAGTATTCCATGCATCCCATAAACTAGGGCCTAACATGTCCATAACCTGCAAGCGTTAAAAAATAATAATAATAATAATAATAATAATAATAATAATAATAATAATAATAATAAATAATAATAATAATAATAATAATAATAATAATAATAATAATAATAATAATAATAATAAATAGTTCAGTACTATATAATCACTTCTCCTAGGTATCATATACCATATAATTAATCAAGCCACAAGTACCAAACAATATGAAAAGAAAGGAACTCGAGATAAAAAGTTAACATACCATCACATAGTAATCACCTTGTCTCCCTTTATAGTGTACTCTAGGGACACCATGAATGCCGCCAAGTGTGCTATTTAGGAAAAAATTCAAATATTTTAGAAGTGAAATTGGAAAATTACAAAATTATATCTCCAAAATAGATTTACTTGTTAGTTGTTACACATACTTGTAAACTTGCCACTCATATGGTGGACCATAGTTACAACCTTTGCTGCTTCTATGCTCAAATTTCAATGCCACCTTTTGGAAACAAAATAAAAAACACGTGAAGTTGAGAATAACATGTAATCCAAGACAACTACAAATTTCTGCAAACTGAGTTATGCGATCGAAAGGCTAGTAAACTGAGGATTACCTCCATGGCTCCAGGACCCATTGTTCGGTCAGTGCCCCCAGAAACACGGCGACCAACAAAAACCTGACCGAATCCACCTTTACCCAATTTCCTATCGACCTTATACAAAGGTGATCCTCCTACCTGAACCTGTAATACAAAATTCATGGTAATGCTATTTCAAATACAACTTAAGTGGACATATACCACGAAATAGATTTAATGATTATGTTATTTAATCGTTACAAGCTATAAACCGTAACCATAATAAAGCGGAGATCAATTAGATGGTCCTCATTACATCTTCCAATTTCCTTTGATACTATCAACTTGTCAATATCTTATTATCTAGAAACACAATGTTATCCATGACTCCTTTATGGAAATCACTTTGTTCATTTACATGACCATCAATCACAAGATTAGCACTTACTCCAGCATAGTTAAAACAAATAATAGTGAAATTAAGTTCCCATCGAAGGAGGGAAATACCATAAGAATGATTCTTAATCCATTAGAAGTTTATGAGAACACTTCCTCTAGCTTAAAACCAAGTTTCGACGAAATTCGGGAAAAGAGGGGGAAATGGATCAAATTAATGGTTCTTAATCCAAAACAAGCTTTCAATTCTACAAATTCATGAGAAAGATAAATTTTTACTAAAAATTAATATAAAAATCAACATCAAAATCAGGCTTCAAAAACTAAAATAATCAAAGAAGATCTAGAGCAGCGAAAATGAGTCTTTTTTTTTACCCTATCAGGAAAAGGAGCGGTATTTCCCTCTTCTTCCTCCTGCGCCACCACCTTGTTCGCACTCAAACCATCACTATCGTCCACCATGACTTTGTTCAATTGACTTTCACCACCTCCTTCTCTCGCTTCCTCCTCCTCTTCGTTGTTCTTCGAAATCACAATAACCGCAGTAGCTTTAGCTCGATTTCTAGTCTTCCGATTCGCACCACCAACAGGAGGAGGAGAAGCAGGACTCAGTTTCTTGGCGATTCGAGCAGCGGCGGCTTTGGTTCGAACCAATGGCGGAGACCTCGCGGAAGGTCCTCTGAGCTTGGGTTGATCTACAACCGGAGCACGGCGTTTACGCACTCCACTGCGAAGCTCCGGCATTCTTCTTGGTCCATACAATCGTCAGCGACTCATACCTAACCATTATCGAGATCAACACAGCTCTCGTGATGACTTTGCGCTCATCGTCGTCGAATCTATTCGATCAAAATTTGTGAATGAAACCCTAGATATTTGGGTGAAATTGGAGAAATGAAGATGAAGATGAAGATGAAGAAGAAGGTGTCGTTGTTTCGTTTTTTTGGGGATTAAAGGTCCACCACCTATCTCGAATGCGTGACCAAATTCGAGTCCAAGTTTTCACCAATTTTTACCATCGTGGTCTGTGCGTGTCCTCGTGTGAGTGAGCGGTCTCTTACAAACTTTTGCGGATTTTCACCGTTGGATGACTCTCCACAAGATCAGGGTCGAGGAAAAAAAGAAAAAATTCCCCGACTTTGTAACTTTTGACTTGTAGGTTTGGCATGGGTGCGGTTAATAGTTGATATGATCACATACTTTTTGGTGCTTCACCATATTTTTCGTATATTTATTTAGTTTTATACCGTCAGCCTAGTGTAGGATTTATATGATATGTTTTTTTTTTTTCAATTTTTTTTAAAAAAGAGCAAGACTTGAAAATGTCTATTACTTTTTACAAACTGAATTAATACGTGTTTTGTCGTTAATTAAATGTGTATCCAACCCTTAAGCTCTTTAAGCAATAGAGATCTTGCATTTGGATGACTTTTACCATCTCAAGGTGTATCCAACCACCTCTGAAGTTCGACAAGACCATCGTCGGGAATCCACTCGACTGGGAGCTACCAATCCGAACATCTTTTACCATCTCAAGGTCCCTCCATTTTTTGAGCAGATCATGAATGTGCCTCTGCCAAAAAAGTTCAGTGCCCCAAAGCTTGAGTTTTAGACGAAACTACGGATTCGTTTGACCACGTGTGCCATTACCACCATGTGATAGCGCTGAAGGAAAGTTTAGAAGTTGTTTTCTGCTGGACCTTCCCTGCCAGTCTGAAAATGGTTGCACTGACCTAGTTCCACAACCTCCAACCAAGGTCCATTGATTCATTCCAGACTTTGGCGAAGGCTTTCACCACACGTTTTGTGGAGAGCCAGCGGATCAGAAAGGGACACCATTACCTACTCAGCCTCAAGCAAAAAACTGGAAAGACCCTCAAGAAGTATGTGACTTTGTTCAATGATGAACTGATTTTGATCAACGGTTACAGTAACGACACATATGTCACTGCCTTCACCTCCAACCTCAACAGAGATCAGTTTTATAACTTCCTTACCCTGGACCCTCAACAGACATAGAGGATCTGTTGAAAAATGCACAAAAAGACATCACCGTAGAGAAGATGTTGGCAGCCAGAAAAGGGAAGAGGATGAGACTAAGCACTCCTCTAAGACCAAGGACAAAGACAAAGACAAAGACAAGGTGGAAGACAAATCCAAAAAAGGCGGAATGACAACTAGACAAAGCCGACAACTCCAAATATCACACCTACACTCCGCTCAATTCCAGTCTGTTTGACATCTCGTCCGCCATGAAAAATTGGGAGGATATCAAATGGCCTTCAAAGCTCAGGGGAAACCCTTCAAAGCTCAAGGGAGATCCTTCAAAGCACAACAAGAACTAGTACTATTCTTACACAAAGGATTGCAAAAGCCTCTGGAACGAGATTCAATACTAGGTCCAAAAATAAAGGCTTAAGGAGTTCGTTAGCTTCAGGGAAAAGAAATCATGAGGAAAATAGACATAGGGGTCTATGCACGAGGCCAAATAGAGGACTTCGAATGTTATATGCGTCTGGCATTGTGTAAAAGAAGAAAGGGAACTCCAATCAGTAATTGAAGAGATCAGTCTGAGAAATGCGGATCAGATCCCATTATGAGGATCACCTACTCGAGCATGCCTGAGGAAAAAGACTATCTCCAAGCTTGACATTCACGGAACTGAACAGGAGAGGAGTCTGCTTCCCTAGAAGGACGCCTTGGTTATCTCGGTCGAGATAGAAAACTGGGATGTGAGGAGAATACTGGTGGACACAGGCGGTTCGACAAATGTCTTGTTTCTAAATGCATTCCGCATAAAGCAGTTAAAAGAATAAGAGTTGACGTCTGCCAACCAAGCCATGATCAGCTTTAGCGAGGAGAGCTGCTACCCGGTTGAAACAATCAAGTTTTTTATAGTAGCAGGGCAGACGGACCAACAAAATATTCCGCTAACAGAGTTCTCGAGTAGACGCCCTTTCCGCATACAATGTAATTATAGGCAGACCTTAGCTCCACCAAATGGGGGCAGTAGTCTCCACACAACACCAGTGTCTCAAGTACCCTACAGTTAATGAAGTAGGGGCAATCAAAAGAGACCATATTACCGCTCTGGTTTGTCATTACACTGTTGCTAAGAAGTCAAGCGACAATACTTCAATCCGAGCAAAAAGACTTAGATATAGAGGTCCCAAGTCTGGAACCAGAAAGTTGGGTTTCACCCTCGGGCGACGAAACCTCTCCTAGCCTAAGAGAAAGACCGAACGGTGGGTAGCCGAAGGAGGAGCCCATCACCATCTATCAGGATAGTTCAAGTAACACCAAAGTCATCCAAATAAGCTCCAATCTCAACAATGCCCTGGAGGACCAGTTAGAAATGCTCTTGAAAGAAAACCGGGATGTATTTGCCTGGACAATGAAGGATATGGTCTGAATTGACCTTCCATAATTACACACTGATTAGTGGTCAATCCGAAAAGCCAGTCAAATAGAATAGAAGCCCGGTAGAATCTGAGCGCGACTTGGCTATTAACGAGGAAGTGCAAAGGCTACTGAAAGCCACCATGAAAAGGGAGTCACGCTACTCACGCTACCCAGATTAGGTGGCATTTACGGTCCTGGTAAAAAGGAAAAAAGAAAAGTGGAGAGCCTTTGTACCAGATATACCTGATCATTGACGCAGTGTTCGGACACAACCTTCTCAACTTCATGGGCACATACTACGGATACAATTAGATTAGCATGCACCCGCCAGACCAGTAAAATCCCCATTCATAACGGATAGGGACATATATTGCTACAGGCTAATACCATTTGGGTTGAAAAACATGGGAGCCACGTATTAGAGGCTGGTGATCTGCATGTTCAAAACACAAATTGGGAAGACGATGGAGGTCTAAATCGATGACATGCTGGTAAAAAACCTTGACATTCCCGACCACATTGCGAACCTCTAAGAGGAATTATCCTAGCTCAACAAGTACTGAATGAAGCTCAACTTGCAACAATGCACCGTTGGAGTAGAATTAGGAAAATTTCAAGACTGTATAGTCAGCCAAAGGGGGATAGAAGCTTACCCAAATGAAATTTAGGCTCTTCTTGACATGAGGTCGCCTACAACATCAAAGGAATTCAGAGCCTGACTGGGAGGGTGAACTACAAGAAAAATGCTCATTAATAGCGTTTCAAAAACGCTATGGTAGGATACCATAGCGTTTTAGCAAACGCTGTGTCTGCCAGAGCTATAATAGATACAGACTTATTTATAGCGTTTTAGAAACGCTATTGTAAGTAGACCATTTATAGCATTTATAAAACGCTATGGTATACTATACAATAGCGTTTCTAAAACGCTATGGTATACTTTACAATAGCGTTTCAATATACCATAGCGTCTCTGAAACGCTATGGTATACTTTACAATAGCGTTTCAGAAACGCTATTGTCTTCTCTCACGTAATATTTAATAAATGCTATTGTATTAGTTTCTATAGCGTTTCTCAATGCCCTTTTTTTCTATAGCACTCATCAAGTGCTATCAAATTACTTTTTATAACATCTTATAAGTTTTATTTCTAGAAAATAAAAATCTAAATGTACCAAACTTAAACATTTCCATGAATGGAGGCAAAGTAATGTAATTAATAAGATAATGTATTACATCGAGTCACAAAATCTATCAAAATATATCAAGTACAATGACAGTTTTTGAAATTATTGGTTTCCAGGTGTCTACTTGCCCATCTCTTGAAGATTCCTTGAACTACTATAACATAAAAAAGATGTCACGGGAGCAGCCACTATGCACTTGGTGAATCCCTTGAAAGATGATTGACAAATTTCTCACACTGGCATCATCTAAGGTAAAATGTACAAGACTTGTATTTCTGCCAGTCACAAGGACACAATCTACCATCCAAGTAACAGTCTATAAGTGTTCAAACTTGAACAAACTGTTGTTGATTGTATTTTTCAACATTGCCACTGGTACCACTTGAACCCCCTTGTAATATATTCCAATTGATATGACAGCAACCAATGAATAGAATCATCGAAAGCAGAGTTCAGGGTAATCAAGTTCTCAGTTTGATTCTTGATTGCCTTGAAATCAGACTGTAAACAAAGAATCTCATTCAGAAATGCATTTGACTGAAACAGATAATAAAGCACTGCAATCGAATGATAAAGTGACTAAACATGATACGAGATGCCCAAATACTCTTACCTCCATTATGTCCTCGGGCAACAAGAAAATTGAACAACCAAGCTTTCTAGCCACACTGATAATATATGTTGCATTCAATTTCTTTTCGTCATCTGCCATGTTGATAATCAGTAGAAGTAATATGTATAATTCAAGTATTCTTTGTATACAAAAATTGATTTCATCCTCAACAAAAACATAAAATTTTGAAAAAGCTTCATGATATAATTCTCATCAGAGGGGAAAAACCTTATTGCTAGAGCAACTGATTGCCAAATGAGTATGAATTCTAACAAGTGATGAGTTTGAAGTTATCTTGATTGGTAGAAACCTACCAGTTTCACCCTTCGTAACAAGGTTCCAGCTGACAACCCTTGGTTCCACAGTAAAAAAACAACGTTCTTCTCTTGAAACTTGTCATCATTTGGCATCATTTCAGCAAAATATATCTTGTTACTATCCACTGACAAGCCATTCCTGCAAAAGAAGTACTCCATTAGCATCCATAACCCCAACATTTATTGAGAAAGCTCCATAGCTTAAAAGTTAAAACACCACATGCAAAATTATACAAAAACATGGTCATGTCATCATTACACCTCTGAGTAGAACCTACATCTAGACGAGCTGAAGGGTGCTTCTATGAATCCATCTCGTTTGGAAATTTTCACTCTATAGTCCATAATCAAGAAAAAATTTCAAAATTGGCGTACACTTGAGAATCACATGTGAGGAGGTAGACATATAGAAGACATAACTTCTACATCTACAGTGCCCGAAGAAAAATGAAAGCATGCATATCCTTACCTATGATGGAATATGTGAGCAACGAATGCAAGATTCAAATTTGATGACCCCTCAATGATATCTTTTGGAGATATGTATCTTTTGCAGTTCATTCTCTCTGCATGCTGAAGTATCAGTTCTGCCCTTTGAGTAGGATCCTTAGTATCTAAAGTAGTTGGGCTACAATGTTCTGGTGCTAGAACATTAAGCAGGTAAGCATATGCTTCTCCATCCTGAAAGTGAATATTTAATGTCATCATAGGGAAGCTGTTAATTAAGAACTATTCAAGAAGCGCATTTAGCTAAAATGCCAAGGTAAACATATCCCTTGATGAATTACGTATGTCCTCGTGTAGGGATGACAATGCATGTCTCCATCAGAAGCATTTGACACAGAATGATTTTTCACGGAAGAGAGCGTGAAAGAGACTATAATTTAAAATGGAGAAAGACATATTGTGTCTATAAATGTTGGAATTACAGCACCATATGTAAGGTTCTGATAAATTAAGCTCAACTCCACCTTGTTCTGCATATTAGGTAAATGTTATCCTACCTTTGACTAACACAAATCAGCTGCCAATATATCCTAATTCATGACTTAGAAGTGGAATAAGCATGCTTACCAGAAATACAATGACATACTCTAATTGATGATGGAACACGTTGCTTCCCTAGACCTAGAGCGGCCAAAATTTGTGTGGAGATGAACCTCTCTCGTCTTGTTCCGAATATTATATGGATTTACAAATCAAGGAGCAATGGATTTTGGCAAAAATTAATTTTTTTAGGGTTCAACATTGTGAATTATGTGCCTTAATTGGTCATGACAACTCGATTTGTAGGAAGTGATTGGCGGTGAGCCATAAGAAGGAGGTAAGGAGAAGGTTGTTAAAACCCAAGATGTGGCAAGTTGAAACAAAAATATAAACTTGTTGTGAAGGAGTTGGGCATAGAGGAGAAGGATGTTGGTCCTAGTGGTACAAAGAACTCGTTGGGGGAGGTCATCCCTAGTGGGTAGGGGAAGGTCGAGATTGCTCAGCAGTTAAATGGAAGAGAGTCTTCCATGGAGAGGCTTATTAAAGCCAATCCCTTCAATGTGTTATAGAAAGAACAATATGAAGATGAAGTGCCACTTACGGCTTGCGGACATGGATTCATTGAAAATTGATTTGAGCAAAACTAGGTGAGGAGGTTTTGGAGGAGTCTTCGAATAAATTGGGAGGTGAAGATAAGTTGGAAATGGTAGAGTTGTTCAGGCAAAATTGTAGAGTGGCTAGTTACACGAGCAATGCTGTGGAGGCTACTAAAAGGACGGGTTGGGAATCAAGTTGTCCATAGATTGTAAGGACGGATATTAGGTGTGAATGTAGAGAACATTGGTGAGGTGAGGTGTGATGACTCAAGGGTACTGGGAGATGATCCTGATGCGTCCAAATCCGTCCCTGCTAATTTTGACCTGCAAAGATGAACAACAGCAAATCAGAGAGCAACTTAGTGGTGACCAAAAGAACTCCGGTGGTAAGGTCAGGCACTTGAACAAGGATGGAAACAAACTGATAAAATTATGGTTGCATGTGTGTACCTATTTAATCCATTTTGTTCAACTTATATAATGAGTGTTTCATTCCTTCATTGACTCTACCTGTGAATGCGTGGTGGAGAGAGGAAATCTCGCTTGGGATCTTCTCTCGTCATGTTATGTCCATGTAGGGCTCTTTACCCATCCATGATTGATTCTCCTTTGACACTTGGCTCTCTTTAGGACTCAATACTTGATTGTACCAAGAATAGCACAAACAGACCTTGGGCTTGTTATAGTCAAAAGGTTTGTATTCAGGCCTTATTGTCCTGGGCCAAACTACGAGATTCTCACCATGTTGGGCTAGCATAATCTGGGTTTGGGAGCCTGACTTACGGGATGAATAGTAATTATTTGGGCCTGGTTTGTTTTGGTATTTTTCATTAGAGCTGATATGTGCCACATGTTTGACTATGATCAGATGACTGTTTGATGTCTCATCAGTTACTCCCCCTAGTTAGTAGGGCTACATAAAGGGCCATTACCTCATTGAGTAGGAACTTGCACAGCGTCTTGGTAACTGAATTCAACATCTATTCGGCTTTCGTGTTGCCTGCCCCAAACATTGTGCCTATATAAGGTTGGCTTGGTTAGATCAGGCCTTCTTATTTGTTTGCAGAGTTTACTTCCGCTTTTCCTAATTGTGCATGGAGTTTCTTGAATATTCTCCTGCCCTGATCTCTTTCAGGGAGAAAGAGGAGGACCTGTCGGTGAAGTCTCCGCATACTCTGGCATTCGTAACAATGAATCCTAATAGGATTTGCAATTTGAGGGAGCCCACTAGCTTGGATGTGCTCCCAATTTCTCTTCGAGGGCTACCAACTGTATCTATTCTGTATGAAGAAGAAGTTGAGGCTACCTCCTTGATCCTGAGTTTGTCATCCATCAGGAGTCGCGCCTGCGACTTCTTCTTCCATCTTGCAAAGATAGCACCCGCAGCTTCTTCTGCCATCCTTCCGAGGTTGCACCTACAACTTCTTCTTTCATTCATCATAAGTTGCACCCTAGGCATCTCCTCCAGAAGACGGATTGGCTGAGCAGATTCCCACTATGTGTTATGGTAGATCTTCGTTTGCAAATTCCTTTGCATCAAGCTCAGATGGTTAATGCTACACATCCTTCACTTTTATTAGTCAATTAAGCCTTGTAAAAATCTTTTGCTCAATCAATAAATCTTGTTTTCTTGTTTCATATCTATGTTTCTAATTTGATAATAGGTCCAATCATATTAGATTTGAATAATCCAAACCATATTAACGCTGACTAGGGTTGTGCTGGATAGACATCATCCTGGTCCGGGCGGACCAGACTTTGTTGTATAAGCTAACTTGACCCTGAATATGATCAAAGCTGTAGAGAAATCGTCTTCATTTGAACGGATTAGATTTTATAATGTAAGTTAACTTAACCCTTAATAGGACTTAAGCAACAGAGAAATCTTCATCCGAACGGACTAGATTTCATAATAAGTTGACTTAATCCTGAATAGGACATAAGCAGCAGAAATATCATTTTCATCCGATCAGACTAGATTTCATAATATACCTTGACTTAATCCTCAATGGGACTTAAGCAGTAGAGAATTCATCTTTGTCCGAACGGAATAGATTTCATAATATGAGCTGACTTAATCCTGAATAAGACTTAAGCAGCGGAGAAATCATATTTGTCCGAACGGACTAGATTTCATAATATGAGCGGACTTAATCTTGAATAGGACTTAAGTAGCAAAGTTCGTCTCATAGGGAGTCAGGCATTTGAGCAGTAGGCCAGTTGCTGATCTTCTGTATAGTTTGTCATTAAGGATTGTGTATCATACTACCACGTTCTTCAGCATACAAGCCTTTAATTTTTCTGCTAGGAGGACTTCATCTTTGATGTAGCTGACTAGGGGATTCATCCAGCTAGTCTCCTTATTTGTGGAGAAAGCCTCATGGAGTTCATTTTCCTCTAGAGTTGATTTTTTTTGGAGCTCTTTAAGTCTGTTGAAGTTGTCCGTTGCGGACGAGCCCATCTTAGCTAGGGCATCAGCTTCCTTGTTGTCTGTTCTAGAGCAATGACAAAGTAGAATTTTTTAAACTTTTTATTGGCGTCAACTGCTTTTTTGCAATAGACCAACATTCAGGGGTCTTTAGCGTTGAATGCACCATTCACTTGGTCGACTACTAGTTGGTAATCACTGAACACTATGATTTCTTCTACTCCGATCCCTCTAGCCAATTTCAGCCCAGCTATGAGGGCATCATATTCTGCTTCGTTGTTAGAGGCGCTGAAGCCGAATCTGATAGATTTCTTTAGAATGATCTCTTCTGGGGCATGGACAACAATCCCAACTCCATTTTTTTCTCGTGGGATGACCCGACGCATCGCATGATCCATCCTTGTGAGAGTGGTTCATAGTTCTCATTCCTTTATTGGCCTTTTGACTTTGGCTTTCCTATTCTAGTGAGCTTAGTGATGCAGTTCGCTAAGTCATATGCTTTGATGGTATTCTCGGAGCATAATGGATCAAATTGTCCTAGCTTTGTGTTTGGTTTGTGCAATACTAGCTGGAGTGTGTACTCAGTAAGGACTGTTATTGAGTGAGCTTGGAAGTAAGGTCTTAGTTTTTTGGATGAGGTTATCAGTGTTAAGGCCAATTTCTTCTAGGTTGGGGTAGTTAGCCTCTACAACAAATGTCTTGCTAACGTAATAGATTGGCTTAACACTGTTGATCTCACTGTGTGCTCTGAGACTGAGAGGTACAGGTAGAGCATCTCTATCGAAATGTGTTTTGAGAGAAACTTTATGTTTTTCATGTACGGCTTCAGATCTTGGAAGGCTTGTTCACATTATTCGCGCACTTGGAATTCCTTAATCCCTTTCAAAATCTTGAGAAAGGGGAGGCATCTGTATGAAAACTTGGAGATGAACCTGTTCAGGGCTGCCATGCTAGGAAATGCCAAAAATAGCAGTTGCATACAAGTTTTTGGTATTTAAATCCGTCATCAATGATATTCATGTTAATAATATTCTTGAGTCTAGAGATGCAGTATTTTTTTAGACTGTATTTCCTCGTAGGAAGGATTACATAGAATCAACACCAATTATGACTTTCGAGTCGTCTAATGCTACAAAAAGAACACATGAGGTGTCAAATGAAGGGAGTGAGAAAAACATCAATTCCAATGAAAATAGAAATGATGACTCCCTTAGATGTAGCAAAAGAGCTCAAAAATCCAAAACATTTGGTCCAGATTTTCAAACGATATGTTAGAAACAGAGCCTCAAATTTATAAAGAAGCAATGTATACTCTTGAAACTTATTTCTGGAAGGAAACTATTAACAGTAAGAAAGAATCCATTATGCACAATCATACTTGGGAATTAGTTGATCTAGAGTAACATCAATTCATATGTTAACTGTCATCGCAGCACTTTACAATTTGGAAATTCACCAAATGGATGTAAAAATCGTGTTCTTGAATGGAAAATTAAATGAAGAAATATATATGGATTGACCGGAAGGGTTCTGAGACAAAGGACAAGATTACAACATATGTAAACTAGTTCGATCCTTATATGGTCTAAAATAAGCTTCCAAACAATGGCATGAGAAGTTTGATGGAGTCGTGTCAAAAAATGAATTCAACATAAATGAGTGTGACAAGTGTGTCTATATAAAAGAATCAATAATGTCTATGTAATAGTTTGTCTTTATGTTGATGATATGTTCATCTTTGGGACTAATAGTCAAGTTATTAAGTTCACCAAACTTATGTTCACTAAACATTTCGAAATGAAATATCTAGGTGAAGCAGACGTAATTTTGGGAATCAAAATTGTTCTAACACCTGATGGGTTAGCCTTGTCTCAATCACACTACATTGAGAACGTAGTAGACAAGTTCAAACAATATGGAATCAAGAAATCAAATAATTTGTTTCATCCATCTCAGGTGTTACATATGAATACAGGTCGAAGTGTTTCACAACTTTGAGTACTCTCGCATTATTGAAAGTTTAATGTATATGATGAATTGTACAAAACCTGATGTAGCTTATGCTTTGAGCAAACTAAGCAGATATAAACATAATCCTAGTAAAAATCATTTGCATGCTTTGCTTAAAGTTTTAGGGTATTGGAAAAAAAATACCTTAAACTATGCATTGCACTATGGTAGATATCCTAGTGTCCTTGGGGGATACAATGATGTAAATTAGATTTTTTTTTCTGATTCAGTAAAATCCTTTAGTGGTTATGTGTTTACCATGGTAGGCGGTGTTGTATCCTAGAATTCTTCTAAACAAACATGTATAGCAAGATTCACAATGGAATATGAGTTCATAACCTTAGATAAGACTAAGGAAGAAACAAAGTGGCTTCATCAATTTTTAGAAGATATTCCATTATGGCCACAACCAGTACCGGCCATATGCATACATTGTGACAATCAAGCTTCTATATGCAATGCTCATAATTTTATGTACAGCCGTAGATCGCGACACATTCGTCGAAGGCATCATATCGTCCGGTGGTTGCTCTCTACCGGCATATTGTCCATTGATTTTGTGAAATCAAAAGATAACTTAGTGAATCCATTACTAAAGGTTTATTTAGAGAGCGCATAAACTACGCTTTGAGGGGCATGGGTTTAAAAACCTACTTACTAACCAACTGGAGATCTCATGGACTTAGTTCAAAAGGAAAACTAGTGATGGATAATTCATTGTTGAACACTTAAGAGTGTAATACTCTTTCCATTCCTATGAAACACAAAGTGCAAACCTACTGTGATCAAAAGGATGAACAATGATACACATTATTTTTAATAACGTCTATATCTTGCAAAAGGCAAGTGGGGTATTGTAGGGTATTTCTTATAGAAGTTGTCACTTATCTAAGTGTGAGCTGGGTCAGCTCTACGAGATTTTTTATCAGCTGAAATCTCTAGTAACACTTATAGAACGAGAAATGTTCAGAGCCAAAATGAACACAACCGAGAACAAAATTTGGATGGAATAATGCCATGTAAAGTTTATTGTCTGGTTTTACATTAACAACTGATAGTTCAAGATGAAATAGTTCACTGATTAGTTAAGTAATTTCGATAATCTTTTTACTAAGGAAGGTTCAAAGTGATAGCTATCTATCCTAATGTGGCGATATTCCACGTACTCTTGAGATCTCACAATTGTCTCATTCATGTGAGGGATTGTTGGAAAATTATGTATTTTTATATTTATTGAATGAGTAAATCGTACATTATGTGAACTAATTACATAAGGTCCTTTATGTATTTTGGGTCCACTTAAATTTTTTGGACAAAAAATACTAATTGTTTTTTCAGTTAGGATTTGCAACCCATAATTCTCTAGACCATAGGTGTGTTGGTTCAATTGTGTCTTCTGCAACAGGTACGTTGTTGGTTCATTTATTATAAGTAGGATTTCAAATTGGCCATTTGAATATCATTGAACAATAACAAGGATCACATCAACAAAAAAATAGAGATAGAGTTATAGTTTACATAGAATTCTAAAAGGTTCCTTTTCTTCTTCTTCTCAAAGAGTTATTCATTTATCTGTTCGCCAGAATTTCTGATCTAAAGCGCATTGGATACAGGAGCGGATCTATTGTATCTTGGGAGACTAATGACCATAACATTTGCACCGAGCAGATCGAATATTGTCTTAAGGACAATGCAACAACAAGCCTCAAATCACATCTTCATCCTCCCTTTAATTCTCTGTTACAGATTATTTCCAACACAAACATTGATCAAGTCATTATTGACTAGAACAATGTGGTTGGAATGCCATTGAAGACAATAATTGGAAAGTTATTGGATGTTGGAAATGGAGTTAAATGGAAAGCAGATTTCTCATAGATGTTGTTATTTCCCAACAAGATAAATCAAATACAATATTCGTTATAGGCAACGACTACTCCACACCACCTAAAGTACTGTGCCACACCACTAAATCAACTTTTTTATCCCACACCACCAATAAAAACTCAAAATTTAAAAAAATTCTCTCTCATCCCCTATTTTCATCTTTTTTTCTTCCCTTCTTCTCCTCCCTTCCTCTCTTCTCCATTAGACACCGCCATCATCACCACCACCTCGCCACCGCCACTTCTCTCCCTCCCGCCACCACCACCCCGCCACCTCTCCCATCTTTGTTTCTGAAAATAGGGTACTATCCCTTACTTTGGTTCAATTTATATGCTCAATCGAGACTGATTCTCAAGATCATCAAAACAAAAATTGTAGTATTTTGATTTATCTAATAAACAAAACTTGAATCACTTGAAAATATTTTGAAATGAGCAAGTTATGGTCATTTTACTAAAGTCGTACAAATTTGTCTCGCAGTGAAAATGGGATAGCGTCCCTGATTTGGCCAACTTATACGCTTGTTTGAGACCAATTCTCAACTTCGTCAAAATACAAAAATTGTAGTACTATGAGTTATCTAATAAACACAATTTGAATCACTTGAAAATGTTTTGAAATGAGCAAGTTATGCTCATTTTACTAAAGTCGCACAAATCTATATTCATTTTACTAGAATCGGTCTCAATTGAGGATTTAAATTGGTCAAAAGTTACCATATTTTTATGTTACTGTTTTTTTCAAAAATAGTTTTTTTGGTGATGTGGGTTACTAGAAGAAGAATATATATATATATATATATATATGGTGGTATGGGACAGTACTTTAGGTGGTGTGGAGTAGTCATTGCCTTCATTATATGTTGGGGGGCCATTAGTTTTGTTGCCTTCCCATACAATGACTAATGTTACAAACAATGCGGTAACTATTGAAAGCATAAGATGATCGATGGGGTGGTGTCCTTGGTAGTTGATCAGTATAATATGGTAGGGGAGAGTAGTCCATATCCACAAACTGGAGCATCCATTAATATCAAATTTTCATCAACTTCTTTGTAAATTAGAAGAAAAAAAAAGCATTTTCAAATCATTGAAAACCAAACCTTGATCCATTTTCATCTCTGGTTTTAAGTTGAAACTTTGTTCCTGAGATCATATGAAATTTAGTATTGGTGAAGTTAACAAATACTAATTGCAGGCTGCTTGGAGCTTTAGACAAGCATATTTAATCCAAAAAAAAATATTGCCCAAACTCATGCCGCAGATAGCAATTAATCTTTCTGCCCAAGCTCATGCCCCAAATCTTTAAAGAAGAACATTTTAGTTAAAAAAAAGAAGAACATTTTAGTTAAAAAAGAAATTTCGTCTGGCTATTATTCGTGAATCTTGTAAACATACACCAATTGCTAATTCGATATTTGACATACCACTAAATTAATGCTGATGAGACATCAAAAGTCCCTTAATCACAACACTACACGTGGCATGGGCTAATCCTAGCACGTAAAAGGCTTCAGCTCTGTCCCAAACGGACCCACGCGTAAGATTATTGTTCAACCCGTAAGTCAGACGCCCAGGCCCAAGACACGCCAGCCCAGAGGCATGGGTCTTAGGGTTTGCCCTAGGACAATTAGGTCCGAACAGTAGATCTCAGAGCTGTCATTGGCCTGAGATCCACTCGCACAAAATGAGTTCTAGCCCAATCAAGCATTGGGACCTAAACAGAGCCAAATGCCGAAGTACTCAATCATGCATAGGTAAGATCTTATGCGAGATCTCTTCCCTCCATCACGCCCTTGATCGCAGGGACAGTTGAGGAGAGAAAACTCGCTATAAGAGTTGGTGAAACGAGGAAGAAATGTACGTACACGCACATATACGCCAGTATAAACACTACAATTTTACATTCAGTCTTCACTCTTTCTTGAATCGGTATCTGACTTAAGCATCAGAGTGTCTACGGCCACTACAAAGGTGGTCCTGGGCTTAACCGATGTTCATTTTGCAGGTTAGATATCATTGGAATTGGCGAGGACAGGTCTGAACACATCAGTTTGGCATCGTCTGTAGAGATTACGATAATAATTTTTCCCTCAAATGAACTTACAAAGTTCTTTCTAAAGCATCGAGAAATGATCACCAACACCAGATCTCGAGCCGAGCCAAATGAAGTGTTGGCTAGTAAAGTCTAGCCAACTAGCCGAATCAATCTGATCGAGAAAGTCGAACAGCTGCACGACTCAGCCGTAGAGATGACCTTGGTTGCCCCTGACTTGATTCTGATCCTGCTCTACCTAGACCACTTGATGGAGGTGGTAGAAAGGATGACTCGAGAAAGACAGCAGGGATTTGAGACCAACTGAGATCAGGGGGGACCTCAGGTCCCAAAGCATGCCCGGGATGGAGAAAACCCCCTGCATAACTTTTCCTATCAGCCTGAAGAAGGTTGCGCTGACATGGTTCCACAGTCTCAAGCCCAAGTCCAATGGATCATTCCAGAACCTGGCAAAGGCGCTCATTACCATATTTTTCGGGAGCCAATGGATTAGGAAGGGATCTCACAATCTACTGAGCCTCAGACATAAGCAGGGTGAGACCCTCAGGGAATACATAACTCGTTTCAATGACGAATTGACCTTGATCGACGGGTGCAGTGACAACACATCAGTCATTGCTTTCACCTCAGGCCTCCGAGGAGGTCAATTTTACAACTACCTCACCTTGGAGCCCCCAACAAGCATGGTTGGGTTGCTAAGGAGTGCCATAAGTATTTCAACCTGGAAGAAATGTTGGATGCCGGGAAATGAGGAAGCGAAACAAAGCAATCCTCCCAAGCCAATGACAGGTATGAAAAGGAGGACAGTTCCAAGCAAAACGGGGTGAAAACCAAAGTAGGAATGGCCAAGCAAAAATGTTCAAGCCTAGTGGATCCAGGTACCCCCATTACACCCCGCTCAATTCCAGTCTGCCCTAAATTTTGTCCACAATGGAAAAATGGGTAGGTGTCAAGTGGTCGTCAAAACACAAAAGAGATCATTCAAAACGTGACAAGAGTAAGCACTGCTCTTATCACAAGGACACGGATCACGACAGCAAGGACCGTAGGAGCCTTAGAGATGAAATCCAATACTTGATCAAGAGAGAACGACTGAAAGAATTCATCGACCTCGGGGACATGCATCCTTCAAGGTGAATGAACAACACAAGACGCTGGAGACATGACTCCTGACATGGTATGTGTTCTCCATGGGACAAACGAGGAGAGTCAGTACTCAAATCGCTTATTGAAGAAATCGGTTCAGGAGCTGCGGGTCGGATTGCACAATGGACACCGACTCATATAGCATGTACGAGAGGGGAGAGAAGCCCCGAGCTTAACGTTCACAGAACAGGACATGAAGGGTGTCCGCTTCCCACATAGCAATGCCCTAGTCATCTCAACAAGGATAACAAACTGGAAAGTGAAAAGATCACTAATGGACACAAACAGCTTCGTCAGCGTACTGTTCCTAGACGCATTTCTGAAAATGCGACTGATAGGAGTGCTGACACCTTCAAATGAGGCCATGTTTGGCTTCGATGGAGAAAGTTGCAACCCGATTGACAAAATCACACTGCCGATAGTCACAAGGCAACCAGACCTACAAAGAATTCCGATTACAGAGTTCTCGGTCGTCGACATCCACTCCGAGTACAACGTAATCTTGGGCCATTCTTGGGTACACCACATGGAGGTAGTCGTTTCCACCTAGCAACAGTGCCTCAAGTACCCCTCATATGGTGAGGTAGGGACAATCAGAGGGGACCAGACTATCATTCTGGAATGTCACTACGCCTTGTCCAGGCGGTCCAATAGCGGAGCACAGAGGCTCGAGTAGCAGGATCTGGATGAGGAAACCCTAATCCAGAAAGAGATGACCCACCTCCACTTTCGGACCTCAAACCTTCATCCAGCTCAATAAGAAGGTCGAACGCTAGGCTGTCGGAGGAAGAAGCCATGATAGTATACCTGGACACCCCAACTAACACAATGGTATTCCAGATAGGCTCTAACCTCGACAGAGCACTAGCAGGTCAGCTGGTTGCACTCTTAAAAGAGCATCAAGACTTTGGACGATGAAATACATGGTGGGGATTGATACCATAGTAATCACACAGAATGGCTGTTAATCCTGACTTGAAGCCAGACCGACAGAAAATAAGGTCAGTGGCACTCAAGCACAACTAGGCCATGAATGAAGAAGTGCAAAGACTTGAAAACGCTACCCAGAATGGCTGGCGAACATGGTCCTGCTGAAAAAGAAGAATGAGAAGTGGAGGGTCTACATGGACTACACCGATCTTAACAAAGCTTGCGCAAAAGACATCTTTTCACTGCCCCTAGACAGACCAGATCATGGATGCAATGTCCGGTCACAGGCTACATACTTAGCTTCATGGACGTGTACTCTGGCTATAATCAGATCAGTATGCACCCGCCGAATCAGGAGAAAATCTCTTTCATAACAGACAGGGGCAAATATTGCTATCGGGTAATGCCTTTCGGACCAAAGAATGTAGGGGCAACATACCAGCGCTTGGTGAACCAAATATTCAAAGGATAAATTGGAAATACCATGCAAGTTTACATCGATGACATGCTGGTTAAAGCCTCCACAGTCCAGACCACCTGGCGGACCTCCAATGAGCGTTCTCTCAACTCAAGAAATATCGAACGAAGCTCAACCCGCACAATTGCACTTTTGGGGTGCAATCAAGAAAATTCCTGGGTTACATAGTCAACAAAAAGAAGATAGAGGCTAATCCAAAGCAGATTGAGGTTCTTCTCGACATGAAGACAAACACAAACATTAGAGAAGTTTAGAGCATGGCTAGGAGGGTGGCAGCCCTAAACATGTTCATCTCTAAATCTTCAGACAAATGCATCCCTTTTTTTTAAATCCTAAAGGGGAACAAAGAATTCCAATGAAGAGAGCAGTGTGAATAGACCTTCCAAGACTTGAAGGCATATATGGGAAGCAGCGAATTGCTCTTGAAACCAACTCCAGGCGAGACACTCTACCTATACCTCTCAGTCTCAGAGCATGCTGTCAACTTAGTTCTTGTACGGGAAAAAAGGGAAGCAGAAGCCCGTCTACTCCATCGGCAAAACGTTCAATGGAGAGGAGGCTAACTACCCTAATTTGAAAAAATTGGTTTTAGCATGGGTGACTTTCTCAAGAAAGCTAAGACCCTACTTCTAAGCTCACTCGATAACAGTCCTGACCGAGTACCCACTCCGGTCAGTATTGCACAAGCCAGAGCTGTCAGAAAGAATGTTTAAATGGTAAATGGAGCTAGGACAGTTTGACATCCATTACGCTCGAAGAATAGCCATTGAAGCATAAACACTGGCAGACTTCATTGCCGAGTTCACTGGAATATGATAACTGAGACTGAAAGACCAGCAAGAAAACGAGAACCCCGAAGTGCCCCCATGGGAATGGATCTTGCGACACAACGGGTCGTGAAGGGCTGCAGAGCAGGTATCATCTTGTACACCCCGGAAGTGGTCACCCTTAGAAGGCTTTCAAATCTGGCTTCCGCTCTTCAAACAACGAAGCAGAGTACGAAGCCCTCATAGTTGGGCTAAAGCTAGCCAAGATAATCGGAATAGAAAACTTACGGTGTTCAGCGACTCCCAACTGGTGATCAATCGGGTCAACGATGAGTTCGATTTCAAATAACCACGAATGATGACTTAATGCGAGAAAGAAATCAATGCCAAAAGGTGGTTCAAGAAGATACTACTTCGTCGCTGCTTAAGGGCAGACAACAAGGAAGCCAACGACCTGGCTAGAAAAGCCTTGTCCGCACAGAACGACTCTGACAAACTCAAAGAGTTCCAGGAGAAGCCATCCCTAGAAGAAGAAGGCATCCACGAAACTCTTTCTACTAATGTGGAGACCAGCTGGATGAACCCCCGATCAGCTACATAAAAGATGGAGTTTTCCCAGCGGATAAGCTAGATGGGTCTACAAACTGAAAAACAAAACGGTGCAGTACACTCTCCTCAATGATAGGTTGTACATGAGGTCAGCGACTGGCCCTTTACTCAGATGTCTGGCCCCCTGAGGAGGCAAACCAAGTCATTTCCAAATCATAAAAAAGTTTATGGGAACCAACCCGGAGGAAGGACATTGGCTCTTAAAGCCCTTACACTAGGGTACTATTGGCCGAAAATGTAGCAAGAGGCCAAAGATTTGGTCTTCAGGCGCGATAAGTGTCAAGGGTATGCCTTGTACACACATATGCCTGCACAGAACCTAGTTTCAATAACCAGCCCTTGGTTCTTCACCCAGTGAGGGATGAACGTCGTGGGCCCATTCTTCGCTTCTGAAAAAAGAAAGTTCCTTGTGGTGGCAGTCGACTACTTTACCAAATAGGTGGAAGTGGAGCCCTCTCTAAGATAGGAGAGAATCGGATCAAGAACTTTCTATGGAATCCCATCATCTGCAGGTTTGGAATACTGAAAATCCTGGTCAGCGGCAACAGGTCAAGTTCGAGGGTGGAAAAGTCAAAGAACTTTGCATCCAATTGGGCATCAACCATCACTTTCCACATCGAGTCACCCCCAGGCCAACGGATAAGCAGAAGCCACCAACCAAACTATCTTGGAAACAGGGCTTTGGGTCTCTGAACTTCCAGGCATCCTCTAGGCATATAATACCACAAAAAGGACTCCGACTGGAGAGACACCATTCACGCTGGCCTATGGGTCTAGGCAATGGTTTCAGTAGAACTAGCAATACCCACATTCATAATGAAGGAGTTCAGGATGGATGACAATAATGAAGCTTTGAAATCGGTTTAGACTTGCTCGAAGAGCGAAGAGACGGAGCTTCTGTCAAAATTGCAGCCTATCAACAAAGGATAGCCCATCATTAGAATAAGAGGGTCAGACCACAAGAATTCAAGACCCAGCCGAACACCAGAGACCCAAATGAAGGCGAGCTAAGCCCAAACTGGAAGGTCCCTACAAGATGATTATGATCAAAAAGCCAGGAACTTACTGGCTAGAAAACCTGAATAGAAAGAGTCTGAAAAGGTCATGGAATGTAGAGCACTTGAAAAAGTATTATCAGTAAAGGTATTCTCTTCAAATAATCACATTTCATGTATTTTCCATACCCAAGAACAGGCCTAGTCAAACTTTCGAACCACGATGGCACCTATGCGGACCGAACCTAGTCCATGGACGGTTCACCGCAAGCGAGTCTCGTCCATAAATGGCTCACTACTTCAGAAATATCCTAGTCCTCCTCAGGACCACAATGGCATGACTTCGGAGTATACCTAGCCTATGGACAATCCACCGCAAGCGAGCGAGTCTTGTTTTTGGATGGCTCACCACTCCCCAAGAAACTTGGTCTGAATACGGGGACAACAATGGTTTACAAGCGACGAAGCCTAGTCATTTTCAGGACGACGACGACTTGTTGCATAAGTGGCCTAGTCTGCCTCAGAGCCAAGGAATTCCAGTGCAAACCGGACCCAATCTATGGATAGTCCACTGCAAGCGGGGGAGTCCAGTCTCCAGACAATTCACTACTCTCTATGGAACTTGATCTGAATACAAAGGCTACAATGGCGTACATGTTGCCAAGCCTAGTCCTTTTCAGGACGACGACAGCTTGAAGCATAAGTGACCTAGTCTACCTCAGAACCAAGGAACTCCAGTGCGAACCGGACCCAGTCTATGGATAGTGCACAGCAAGTCGGCGAGTTCAGTCTCCAGACAACTCGGCATTTTCTATGGAACATTATCTGAATACGGGGCCCACAATGGTGCATAAGCGGCCAAGCCTAATCCTATTCAAAAAGACGACGAAGTCTTGACACAAAAGTGACCTAGTCCATCTCAGAGCCAAGGAACTCCAATGCGAATTGGACCCAGTCTATGGACAGTCCACCGCAAACGGACGAGTCCAGTCTCTAGCCAACTCGTCATTCTCTATGGAACCCGATCTAAATACGAGGGACATGATGGCATATATGTGGCTAAGCCTAATCCATTTTAGGACGACGACAACTTGAAGCATAAGTGACGTAGTCAACCTCAGAGCCAAGGAACTCCAATGTAGACTGGACCCAGTTTATGGACAGTCCACCGCAAGCGGGCGAGTCCAGTCTCCAGACAATTGGCCGCTATCTATGGAACCTGATCTGAATACGGGTCCCACAATGGTGCACAAGTGGCCAAGCCTAGTCCTATTCAAGACGACAGCGACGGCTTGACGCATAAGTGACCTAGTCCGCCTCAAATCCAAGGAACTTCATTGCGGACTGGACCCAATCTAAGGATAGTCCACCGCAAGTGGGCGAATCCAGTCTCTAGACAACTCACTGCTATCAATGGAACTTGGTCTGAATACGGGGCCATGACGGCGTAAAGGTGGCCGAGCCTAATCCTTTTTAGGACGACGACGACTTGACGGATAAGTGACCAATCCGTCTTAGAGCCAAGGAATTTTAGTGTAGACCGGACCCAATCTATGGACAGTCCACCGCAAGCAGGCGAGTCTAGTCTCCGGATAACTCACCGCTATTTATGGAACCCGATCTTAATACAAGGGCCACGATGTCGTACAGGTGGCCAAGCTTAGTCATTTTCAAAAAGACGATGCTTGAAGCATAAGTGACCTAGTCTGCCTCAAAGCCAATGAATTCCAGTGCAGACCGAACCCCCAGTCTATGGAATTCCATCACAAGCGAGCGAGTCTAGTCTCTGGACAACTCGTCGCTCTCTATGGAACCTGATCTGAATACGGGGCCCACAATGGCGCACAAGTGGCTAAGCCTAGTTATATTCAAAACAACGACGACGGCTTGACGCATAAGTGACCTAGTGCGCCTCAGAGCCAAGGAACTTCGCTGCAAACTAAACCCAGTCTATGGACAGTCCACCGCAGGCGGGCGAGTCCAATATCTAGACAACTCACCGCTCTCTATGGAACCCGATTTGAATACATGATCATGATGGCGTATAGGTGGCCAAGCCTAATCCTTTTTAGGACGACGACGGCTTGAAGCATAAGTGACCTAGTCAGCCTCAGAGCCAAGGAACTCCGGTGCAAGCTGAACCTAGTCCATAGACAGCTCACCCTAAACATGCAAGTCTAGTCCACAGACAGCTCACCACTCTAGAGATAGCCTAGTCTTCCTCAGGAACTAAGGCAACACACATTCTAACAAGTCCAGTTCAAATGCATTCAATCGTTTCAGTCTTTACGGACCATGGAAACGCTCCAACCACCAAGACTCAACTAAACAATGAGTCAGAATATGGTCTACTCCATTGCCACTCAAGTTTTTTACAGAGCTAAGTAATAATACTTCAACGGGCCAGTTCCTATTCAGAAAGCGGACAGCCTGCAAGACACAACCAGCCTACACGAAAATCATTCTTCAGTGACTTCGCTATCATTGGTGAATCGGGCTATTTCGCTAAGGGAACTACACAGGCTGAATCAGGACCACATGTGTTTCCTTCAAAAACAAGTCAGCCAAGTCTCTGCTCAAAGTTAAAATTGTTTCATCTTTTTTTATAGTCCAGAAGATTTATTCGTACAAGCCAATATGATTCACAATCATTTTGAGCATACAAAAAAATGAATTTAGAAAAATAGATTTTATTTATATTCAAAAGTTGCTACAAAGCTTGACCAACTGCCAGTACAAAAGTTTACATACTACAAATATCTGAGTTTGGTGCAAAGCAAAGCGCAAGTAAAAATCTGTTGGAACACACATCGAGGTTTTGCTCCACCAATCTGCCCTCAGAAAAGGATGTATAAGTAAAAGCAAAGGTACCAAAAGTTGGATGTTGAAGTGATCCCTCAAAAGAGGGATGCCTGGGCTGATGCAGAGTTAGATCCCCAAGACTGCAGACCCTGCACACCAGAGCCCGACTTCGCGAGTCTGCCTTCCGGGTGGCGCGTCACTAGTGAAGCCTAGGAAAGAGCAGTCGGAACAGCCACCCAAAGTTGGTTGCGGATATTATTTCCAAAATTGGATGGCGAAAGACGTTGTGGGAGCACAAGAAAATGGAAGACAAGTTTGGCCCCTAAGGGAAAGTTTGTACTTTTCCTTTGCGACATAAGAAGGAATTCAGAGGTCTTATGGAACCACTGGAAGATCACTCAAACCAGGTGGTTTCATCCAATAGCAGGTCTTGTCAAGACTCATCGCTGCAGATGTCAGAACATTCGGAGACTCCACCAAAGGAGATCCCCTTTCATCCTCTTGAGAGGTCAAAGCATATTATCTGAAAAGACACTTGAGGAAAATACACGACGGTTCACAGAAGGAAGTCACCCAACAATCGTGTTGGCATTAAATGCTACGCATGGAATAGGGGGTGAAGGTTCCAAGTATAGTTGCACCAGTCCACATTCATCGAATTAATGGAACTGCATGCAACCCCATTAACTGGGGGAAGTAGCTGATGAGACATCAAACAGTCACTCAATCACATCCATACATGTGGCATGGGCTAACCCTAGCACGTAAAAGGCTTTAGCGTAGTCCCAAGCAAACCCACGTGCAAAGACTATTGTTTAGCCTATAAGTCAGGCGCCCAAGCCCAAGACACGTCAGTCCCAAAGGCATGAGTCTTAGGGTTTGGCTCAGGACAATAAGGCCCGAACAGTGGATCTCAAAGCTGTCACAGGCCCGAGATCCACTCGCACGAAATTAGTTCTAGCCCAATCAAGCATTGGGTCCTAAACAGAGCAAAGTGCCGAAGTACTTAGTCATGCACAGTTAAGATCTTGTGCAAAATCTCCTTCCTCCATCACGCCCTCGATTGTAGGGAGAGTTGAGGAGGGAAAACTCATTGTAAGAGTCGGTTAAACGAGGAAGAAATGTACGTACACGCACACATACACAAATATAGACACTGCAATTTTATATTCAGTCTCCACTCTTTCTCGAACCGGTATTTGATTTAAGAATCGGAGTGCCTTTGGCCACCACAACGGTGGTCATGGGCTTAACCGCTGCTATTTTTGCAGGTTAGATATCATCGGGATAGGCGAGAACAAATCTGAATGCATCAAATGCAAATCAGACATAAACCTTAAATTTACAGTAAATCAGGCATACCCCTCAAATTTACAGTTTTCATCACTCAGGCATTAAGAGCACGTTTACATGACCAAAGTCCCCTCTTTTGTTTGCAGGCTTCCCTAATCACATGCACAAACGATGAAATTCTAATTGAAACTAGCATTAATAATCCCATATTCCAAGCTCCTTTTGCCATTAGATGATTTCCCTATGTATGATATCATTAAAAATCATTTTGCCATAAAATATTGATCACATTTAATTATAAAGTAATATAATTACATAACATATTTTTGATTGATAAACCAATACTAGAAGATCAATTTTCATTCAATGAAATACCTTACAACAGGATCCATGAAAGATTTAAATCTTAAAAAGCGAAATATTCTTCTAATATTCTAACGTACGGCGTTTCATGGTAATATTTTAAATTAAACAAAACAACAATTGTGATAAAATAAAATAGTTTCACTAATTGATAAACCAATATAATTCAAAGAACTTGACAGACCATGAGTTATTCAATTCTTCCCACGTGTCAATGGTCTGTTTTTTGTCTGTGACCATGTAGGAAGTGGTTGATGACATGGTCATTTTCATCACAAGGAGAAAGCAGACGGCAGACCCATTGTAGTTGTTTCTTCTTCTAAGCTCTATAAATAAAAATTTACTTATTTTATTTTATTGTAAGAAAGAGACATTTAATTTGATCTCCTTTATTTGAACTTGCAAGGTGTACAAAAATCTAAAATTTTAGGTGAAAAAAAAATTAATTTCAGTGGTCAAGAATGTATAACACATCCCGTGTTTCCTTTTTATAAGTAAAAAACACAACAAAACATATACTCTTATCAACATACAGAAAATGTAGAGTTAAAAATAAATAAATAAATAAATAAATAAATAATTTTGAATATGACCGTGAAAGTCTAGTTTTCTAAGGAAGTTGGAAAAAAAAATTTTGAATCATAAATTGAATATTCACCAAACTCACACCATTTAACACTTTCACGCTTTCCCCCCAATTCCCTATATATATATATGTGATTTGAGTGAAGATTCTTCATTTTTTAACCCACAAAAACAACCACCATGATAGTACCCCACACCAACCTCTCCATTTCACTAATACTACTTTTGTTCAGTCTTCCTCAAGCTTTTCAACAAGGCTCTTCTTCTCCATTACCAAAAACACCTGAGGAGTGTTTAAACAAGTTCAGGAAAGTCTCAGGATTTGGATCGAAAGGGTCATTGTTGGCTCCACCATCCAATGGCACTAAACAAGTGAATGGCTACTTTTCTTTTTTTCTTTTTTTTTTAATATTAATTTGTTGCGTCTTGGTGTTGATGAAGTTTTTTTTTTATTGATGAAAACTTTGGGGTGATTTGTTTATTAGGAAGGGAGAGTGTTTTACCCAATTGGGTATGGAGCTGATCCAACTGGGGTGGAAGACAGTGCAGATGCCATACTGGGTGCTCTAAATGATGCTTTCAAGGTGCAGAGAGGAATGGAGTTGTTACCAGGTGTGAATGATTTAGGGGGTGTGGTGATTGATTTACAAGGTGGAAACTATAACATTAGTCAGCCTATTAGATTTCCAGCTTCTGGTGGAGGCAATGTTGTGGTAAGTTTTCTCTTTCTTTTTCCCTTTTTAATATAGTTTTATTGATTATTTTGAGGATCCGGAGATGTGCACAGGACCTCCTCCTGTGCTTTGTGCGCAGGAGCCCCCAGGATCCTTCTTACTTTGATGTTCAAAGAAAGCAGTGGTTGGTAAAACATTACACCTGAGCGCTTCTATGTTAGTACATTGGTTCAGAAACTCACCTTTTTCAAAGCCCAATAATATTGTGGATGGTTAATCAATAACTGCCCCATTGTGGATCAAAAGTAGTGGGTCTTGTTTTTTCACCCATTTCATAGTATGGTTATTGTGAAGAAAAAAAAAATGGCCTAGTGCTACATTTTGATACTTAACATATAATTAAAGGGAAATTATTGTTACAAAGACCCTAAACCTTCATTTGTTTATGTTTGTTACTAATGCGATTTCTGGATCTCGCTTTTTTTTTAAATCCATTAACCCCTCCCACACCCGTCTGCAGGGTTCCAACCTTAGACTTGTCATACTATCCGTCACAAGCCTAAGCTTAAGCCTAGTATTTTGTGAATTATGGATCTCGCATGAACGAACACTGTTTTGGTAGATGTTTATATTTCAAAATGATTATCATATATATCTTGATGCATTTGGGTTGCATTGTGACATGTGAGTATACGATTTTACCAATTAAGGAAAATGAATTATGCAATTAAGTTCATAATCTGTACAAGTTATAATAGGATGTGTTTGCAGAATTTTTTGGTGACTGAGAAGGTTCTACTAGTTCAGCTTACCATGGTTTTGGATTGACCGTCCTGCATAAGATTAACACATATCAGATATTTTATTCAACTTAAAAATTGGCCGTTTTGATGCTTATAGTTTCAAATCTACTGCTCGATGTGATCGAGGCAACACTGTGGATCGACATTTGCAGATGCATTTGTTTGCCGCTTAATCAGTATCACTTAAAGTCCTCATTTATATACACTTGCGCCTGCAAATAACGAGCATTCCGAGTAGAATCTATATTGTTAAAAAAAAAAGACAATTATAATTTACGAAAGAAATTTGGCCAACAAAAGATCAAATGCATACTTCCAAGGACCGGACTGCATTACTTTTGAACAGATTTTGGCATTAAAGAAAGAGTTGATTTTTTGCCACCAAAATATGAAACTCCAAACTTGTCCATGTGGATAATCATTCTTCGCCATACAAGTCTGTAAATTTGCATTGTTTTTGCAAAGTCCGTAACCATGTTATTTCGCGCAAGGATCCACTTCCATCGGATTGTTCATATGGTTTAGTACCAAAAATCAGATCATTTTAGTACAATAAATTTACAAGTTGAAGTATAACTAATACTCCCATTTTCACTAAGACAGACCGAACTTGAAGTGACCATATAAAGAAGAGTTATTTTACATTTATATGATACTTTGTACAGATTAAAGGTGGAACACTACGAGCATCTCCGTCTTTTCCTGGAGATCGGCATCTGATTGAATTATGGTCATCGAGTTCTCCCAAAACACAGCAGAACCCAGACACTACTGCCAATATCGTCCCTATTAATAAAGCCGGTGTTGGAATCTACTATGAAGACATTACTTTCCGTGACATTCTCTTTGACTCGAGTTACCGAGGTGGTGGACTCTTCGTGGTGGATTCAGCTCGAATCCGCGTCGATAATTGCTTCTTTATCCATTTCACTACCGAAGGAATACTAGTCAAAAGAGGCCACGAGACTTTCATCTCAAGCAGCTTCATCGGACAACACTTAACAGTTGGTGGTGACCCAGATGAGAAAAACTACTCAGGTACAAGTGTCAATTGACCTGTTCCAATCTAGGGATCAAATCACACAGGCAGGATCATTTTTCATCAGCTACTTAGATGCTCATTGACACGTTTATTTTCAGGTACTGGGATTGATCTCGCTAGCAATGACAATGCAGTCACCAATGTAGTCATCTTCTCAGCAGCGACTGGAATTATTCTCCGTGGCCAAGCAAACATGATCACTGGTGTACATTGTTACAACAAAGCTACCTACTGGGGTGGTGTAGGAATATCACTGAAACTACCGGGCCATTCACAGACTAGAATTGACAATTGTTACTTGGACTACAATTCCATAGTCATGGAAGATCCAGTTCAAGTCCATGTCACAAATGCATTCTTCCTCGGTGATGGTAACATTGTTGTAAAGTCAGTTAACGGACAGATTTCTGGACTAAACATCATTGGTAACATGTTCACCGGAAGTGATAAGATTCCCATTGTGAAATTGGAAGGGCAGTTTACAAAGATCGACCAAGTAGTGATTGACCAGAACAATGCGGCTGGAATGCCATTGAAGACTACAGTTGGGAGGTTATCCGTTTCTGGAAATGGGACTAAATGGCAAGCAGATTTCTCGCAGTTGTTGATGTTTCCTAACAAGATAAATCACATACAATATTCATTTTTCGTTCGTGGTGGGCAATCTGGGTTGTTTCCTGCACATGCAGTGACTAATGTTACAAACAATGTAGTAACCGTGGAGAGCGACAAGGCAGTTGATGGGGTGGTTTCATTAGTTGTTGATCAGTATAATATCGCAGGGGAGAATAGTCCATACATGTAAAGGGAGGAATGCCATATGTGATTTCATTCATACAAAAGAGAGAACATATATTTAGTTTTCGAATAAATACATGACCCAATTTGGGGTCTAAATTTTGACACAAACTTGCTGTCATGGTTCCACATTTCTGCAAGCAGACAGCATATCAGAGCATTCTCAACTCTCAATATGTTCATCTCCATGGCAACCTACTGACTTGAATCTGAATAAATTCATTTATTCATTCAAGCACACTGGCACCACTTGATAAGCGATTGAAAAAAATATATATTAATTCAGAAGCATTAGAAGCATTGACAAATCCTGACATGCATTGGCAGTTCATGGGAGCACCCAACATTGTTCGGTTCCTTCAACAGAGTACTGACACTTAGGCAGTGATTGATTGTCATGTGCTTTGGTAGGAAGACACTGTTTTTATTTCTATCAAATGACAAGTCAGAAATTCGATATTCCTACAAAAACACGACAATAAATCACGTCCCTATTGCTCAACAATTCATGATCTAGTGCATGTTTCTATCACCTCAGCGGTCAAAACAAATCTTGCAACCAAAATATGAACTTATATAGAACAAAAACCTTCTCCCTCTCAAAATCAAGACTCTTAACTGAAGCTGCAATGTAATCGTAAGTTATAAGGGTCAAATAGGAATTGTCAAATCACACTGAATTATCATGAAGCAGTCACATTCAGCTTTGAAAACAAACATAAACAGAAATAAGGCAAAACTAAACAGCCAACCAATGTGAGATTCATTAAATTGCACAACTATTGAGTATGATTGCAAGGAATTTCTTCCCTTAGATTTAGATGAAAAGGTGTTAATACTTCTAATATTCCAATCCAACTTCTTCTACCCAAAACCGAATCTGAAACAGAGAACCCCTGGCTGGCATCTACTAGAGACACTAGCATGAGAGGAAAAAAGGAAGTGAAACCCAATAATCCACATAATTAAAATTGCTATAATCAACTGTTGCAAGCATGACAAAGTAAGACATTATTACTTTCCTTTCTTGATGAGATTTGAAGTTCTGAACTCTGCATCATCCTTGATGAAGCTCCACCACAGGTAGGTCAGAGGGATGTTAGTGGCATGCCAAAGAGCGTGAGCATCCACCAAACCCTTGTAGGGAGGGAAATCATAGATTTCCAAGAGCATTGCCAAGCCACCAGCCACAACAACTATCCACAACTTCCAGCGTGAAGGATGATGACTAATGCCTGCCCAGAAAGCCCAGAGTAAAAGCTGCACAACAGACATTGCTACGCACACTTTCATGTTCAATCCTGCCAGGTTTTAGAAGTTGCTTAGACCTATATCGATATGACAACAATCACGTATTCAATTATAACATTCAAAATATTTAACCTTCACTATTAACTGGACTTTAGTTGCGAACATCAATTGAAAAAAGGCTGCCAACAGCTGATAATTGAAGGTATTAGTTGCTTAGACCAATTCATGATTTGGTCTGATGTCACTCCTGCAATCTCTTTATAATTTGTACCCTCCCCTAACTGTGAGGTGTGTAACAATCGATGCTTTTTTAGAAGAAACCCACAACCCCACATATGATACACCTTGATCAGCCAGCACCACCACCTTGAAACCCCATTCACCACACTGAAGCCCAACCAGCCCAGGTAATCAAGTCAGATCTGTTCCCCTTTGGATTGTTGCTTGCCACTTACATCAGAAAATTGGATCATCCATTTGGGATTGATTCATTTCCAATTTCCTCCCAGACATTGCCATCTGAAGAACAAACACTTCAAAGACATCCAACCCCGCCACAAAGCAGAACTTTTCTGCAACGGTCTCAGGTGACCTAAAAACTTCCCAACATGCAAATCATTTCAATGGGACCCCCTATGTTTCATAGGATGCTTCCTCGATGATGAAGACGACTCGGACAATTATTTTCTCAATAAACAAAGACCAAGAACAGGATCATTGTGCTAGCTTTGTACTAGCTCAGCTGGTAGACTTGTGGCAGATTGCATCACAAGTCCATGGCTAGGATCCAATAAAAACCTCCTATGCCATTCAGTCAAAAAAAAAAAAAAAAACCAACAGGATCATTGCCACCAGCTCCTATATTCCCCATTTGGAGATTAAGCAAATCCTCATTCTAAATTTTCATCTCCTCCTAACAAACCATCCTCTTTGAAGATAGAAACCATAGCAATTCCAAGTAAGAATTAAGGTCGCTTTGCAAGTATTTCCTCTTGGACAGCAAGTGTATCTCTATTTGCTAAAATTCAAATTTTATAAGTCAAAGGGGAAAACCTTCCATGACACCACCTCTTTCGAGGTAAGGTGACTTGGGTACTCCAAGCCCTCCATAGATCCAGGCATAAACCAAAAACCAGAATAGGTTAAAGATATCCCTCCAAACATTATTTACCCGTTTACAATGCAGAAAGATGTGATCAATATTTCCGCATAGCAAGCAAGTCGCATCCATATCCATCCCTTTAATATTCAACTATGCCTTCGACGTCTCATTATCTAGAGCATGAAGAACGATACCCTAGAAGACACTCCACCCCTCTTTTCCAAACAAGCTGCAGCAAAAAATTAATAAAAACATGAGGCAAATGATCCATAGCCATAAGCGAAAAATAGGACGATCCCAAACGTTTCTCCTTGTCCAATTTCCAGGCTCATTCATCTTCCTCCTCAACCAAGAGCACTCCTTCCAACATATATGATAACACCACAAACTCATAAATTCTCCCACCTAGCAGGACCCCTTCCTAATGTGAAACTCCCACTCCATTGTGCCATTGTCCACCAAATTCTTCTACAGCCATGGTTTCCTATTGCAATACCACATTCAACCTAGAAACCCTTCTCTAAAAGTCACATTTCCTTTCCACACATCTTACCAAAATCTAATACAGCTACTTGAACCCCTTTCATGAAATTTGTTTTACAGATAAAGATCGACTTTCAAGTGCCACCTGCATACACAATTGTTGGATAACTAGGAACCCAATAAAACCCAAGTGGTTTTTCCTTTTTCTTTTTTTTTATAACAAACCTCCACAAAGATATTATTTATGAGCCTTACCGCCATAACCACTTACTCAATAATGTTCCATTTATTAATAGAGGCTGAAGACCTTCAAAGCATGAAACCTTTGTCTTCTTCTCCACCACACCATATGAGTTTATCCTCCCAATCTTACGAACCCTATTGTTGGCATGGGAAAAAGTGAGATAGCATAATGATAAACGCACTCCTAATTAGAACAATCTTGCCTTCAATAATTTCCCTCTGATACAATAACAATTATATTCATTTTCCTGAGGAAATTCATTGTTAGGAAACACCCCACCCAATAACCCAAGATCTCTGTATCCAAATTGTATTAACCTGTTCCCCTACTCCCCTACTCCATATACCACACTTTTTCAAGGTTTATCTTGAGACTTCGGCTCACTTGTAAATTCTCTACCTGATTGGGTCATCCTTTAAGGGTGAAAAAAGTTATCTGCAAACTAAAGGCGATTCACTTGTCATTGTGTTGGTGAAACCTAAAACTCAGTCAATAATCCCAACGCCATTGCTTTAGCAATCAATCTTCTAAGTGCTTCCAGAATTATAAAATACACACAAAATGAGACAATGATCATTTTTGTGAAATGCCCCATGGCGTCTTATAAAACCAAAACGGCTCTCCACTTACAAGAATTGAGATGTGCACTTTCTATATACAATGTGTTGACCCCTTCATCCATCCATTAGTAGAAACAGACACAATGAGTGACGACGTTTATACTACTCGTCATTTGTGGAGAGAGCTAATGCGTCCAGAAGCTCTTGTTCATATTAATGATATTTGGAAAGTATCCCTTATTGGGCCCATTCCATTTGCCATAGTGAGTTATTACCATTTACCAAGGTCGGGTTCCTAGACAGTAGTTGGCTTATTTTGACAAATGTTAAATGACCGATGTAGTTGTTTAAGGTTGAGTGAGTGTGTATCGTTGTAAGGTTCGTGGTCGACTACTTCGTGTTCCATAACCGGTTGCTTGAGTTCGTCTGACTACTTCGACTTCAAGCTCAAGGACGAGCTTCTTCAACCCAGGGAGGGTGATGGAAATAGGGCATATAAATTATTTAATATTTCATTATTATTTAGTTGGACCGGGCTAGTTAAGCCCATTAGCACCGGTTAGTTAGGGCATTGCTAAGAAATTATAATTAGAATACTTGATTTGCAAGGACGTTAGGTTATAGATAAGGTTATTAAGCCAATGTAGGTTGGTTGATTGATTAATATGATTTAAGTTTTATTTGTTTATCTTTATTTTCTTAGATTTAGTTTGTTAGTTGATTCGTTCAAATTTAGGTTCATTAGTTTAGTTCTAGATTTCACCAGCCTTAAACCAAACTAACTTTTAGGGATGAACTAGCGTAATTGTTAGAATTGTGGATCTTGAGACCAAGGACGTGGGCTCGAATTCCACCCTCGCCAAGTTATTGATCTTAAAATGAAGAGCAAATTGGGACAAGAAGGCTCCATGGCACTCCTTCACACATACACATATAACTGGTCAAAATCCTGCCTAAACCAACTTGTCTTTCAAATATATAAGAAAAGTTTTATCATACCGTAGTCCACATTTTGCTGTATCATACCAAATTACCAATGTAATAAAAATAAAATAAAAAAAATGGAAGGGAGTGTGATATTTATTTACCGTAATCAAGTTTGTAGAAGTTGAGATATAAGATATGAGTAGTCACAAATGCAATCAACGGAGCAGACACCATGACTCTTGATGCCTCATCTTTCACATCAAAAGTTCTCAATATAGCAAGGATAAGAGAATATCCGAGTAAAGCCACAGCGGAGGAACAGTCCAACTTCTCAGTCAAATCTACGTCCCTGCAAAATTATTCAGTACATCCCCTTTGAGCAAAGTGGCAAACAAAACATCGAAACAAATTGTCCCTGCAAAACTATTCAGTACATCCCTTTTGAGCAAAGTGAGCAAACAAAACACAGAAACAAATTGTGCAGCGCGTGTAAAGGAATAAAAGTAACCATGTGCAAAAGGAATGTGCCTTGAGCCGCACACTCAATCAGTAAAAGTGCACATAATTTACATAAATACATAATCACATGCATATTTTCAAACCTACTGCACCGACCCATATTGAAGGCAAGTGCACTCCTTTTGTTGGCTTAACTACAAGGATTCCAACCCAACCTCTAAGAAGAGTTATCAAAAGGAATGTCTTGATCTACGTAACATTGTTGTGGAACATGTGTAAGTGTCGGACATGGGTAACATAATCACCCCACCAATATAGGGACATGTCGATGGTTTTTTCCGGTTATAAACTTAACATGATGTATACCTTCAAAAGAAATATGACACGCTTGAGCTTCCTAAGGATGGTATCAGACACAAGGAATACTTTTCCTTTTTGTATCCTTGTTAAATAGGTTATCACTTGCACTAGCAAATATTGAAAAGTAATAATTATTAATTTATTACACTTTCTATTCTATTAAGAAAGCTTTTTTACGAGGACGAATATTAACTCTTCAAATATGGAGTCCCATGTAGCCTCTATATATGAATGGTGGTTGCATTTGAGTTTTACATGCCCGCCCCCAACACATACACAAAGTCTCTAGGTATGGATGACATTTGGAGGAGTTCCGAGGCTTATCTTCTAGATTCTTTTGTTTTAAACATTTTCAATTTCTAGTATGTCACTTTTCTATTATTTAATGGCATAAACTGACGATTCTTATTTTGACCCTTTTTATGGAGCTTGAATTGGAGTTGCTCAGCTAGCAGGTTTGTCAGTTTGAAGCAGTCAAATAAGAGCATGGTCAATTCAATAATATTCTCCCACATTTTTCCACGTCCACAGCTAAAGGGTTTGATAACATGCACAAGGCTTTTGTCATTAGGTCTTAACCTAAGTACATATCTCCACCAAGACAGCTTACATTGGATTGTTAACTATTTCAACAAAAAATGTAAATTGGACTTCACATATCTAGAGAAACTATGTTTCAATACTTCTTTTCTTTTGTATAGTGCATCTACAAGCAAGTTTAAGTGAAGGGACAGACTTACCTGCTATGGAAGACAGCACTCCAAAACCACGAATTCAAAGCTAAAATACCATACAGATGCCACAAGCCAGAAAATTCATAGTACGGCTTCCTATTTTCCTTCAGTGGCAACTTGTAGGATATTAGAATGAAAAAGGAAAGCCACCCATGAAACTGCATAGCGAGGTTGAACACAGAAAATGCCACTGAAACAGGCTCCTGAATACACCAGCAGAAATTAGTGTCATTGTTGCTATTCTCAAGGTATGAGTAACAACTGAGAAACTTGAAAGATAACAAACCTGGAGACCAAAAACGCGCTTAAACGGCCACTTTCCATGGTATTTGAATGGTCCATGTCCACTCCTCTCCCATTGTTTTTCCGTGTCAAGCATGCAGTGGTACCGGCAATCACTCTGGCAGTCCCATTGTTTCCATTGCAGATACAGTGGTTCCTGCATGTACCATGGGCCATCCACCGTCACACCATCAGATGAGAATCTACAGTGCTGAAAACACTTCTCCCCAACACATCCAGTCTGCTTGCACTGCTGTACACAATTTCTGTGTAAACAAAACCACCACACAGATAAGAGATTACATAAAGTAGATCTATATGTCAAAATTCAAAACTAATAATATTATCAGGGATAAAATTATTCACCGATGCATTCAAACTAGCCTTTGTAAGAATATTCTCAAACATGAACTTGAGACCATTATAATGACCTAACTATTTCATAGATGTACATAATCCTAGGTGCTCTGATGGACTAAGCAAATAAACTTTGTCCCATTTTTAAATTCTAGATAAACTTGTAATAATATACTCATAACACATTGAATGAAGTGAAATCTTGAAAGATACATGAAACTCTTGAGGACATATGCTTGGTTGTGCAAAATGGAGTGTCCATGTGTGTGACCAAGGGTCGAAATGTCCAGTATTAGACGAGTCTGGATGGAAGAGCACAGGCAGAGAAAGAAGGAAGAGGCCTCCACAGAATTTTTTTTTATTTTTTTTAAATAAGCATCCTTGTTACATGGGGTTTTGAATGGTATTTCATATAACTTATTTTGGTGTGATTCTTGTAACATTTAAGTTTTGCAGTTTATCTTAAGATGGTTTCTACAAAAGCAAGTCCAGGTGAAGCAACAAGCAAAAATCTTGATTCCGTCACCAAAACAACTAAGGATGATCCATGTCCACCCAAGGAAAGTAAGAAATCAAAATCAATTGTTTGCAACCACTTCAATAAAATTAAAACCAAGAGCAACATGCAAATATTTTGGAGCGGACTACGCATGTAATGCCTACAAAAATGGGATTATTTATACTTGTCTTGCTTTAGTAATGAAACTATCATCAGTAGCTAAACAAATAAATAAAAAAAATTATGCCTTGGAGCAATTGGAAGTAGACCTTCCAACATAAGCCCACCTCAACAATTTCCTCTTTGAGACATCCTCAATTGGAATTTCACGTTGTGCCTTCCCAATCCCTCGAGCAAAATGTTAGACAAACCCTCCTTTGAGCAAACCATTGACACCCTTCATCCTTGGAAACCTCTCCTTTAAAGTGATAATGACACACCATCTAACATGTCAACAAGTCAAGACATGATTCCACCCATTGCCTACCGATCTCAATCCCCTAAGAAGTCAAGTAGAGGAAGATCCTTCTCCATAAATGTTCCATAACTTTTTTTTTCTTTTTCTTTTTTTAAGAAAGTTCAAATTTTATTGAACATAGAGAAGAAATACAAACTCAGGGCTCCACATTACAATACAAAGGAATTATTGTATCAACATACTCTCCCAATTTACAATGAAGACCATTCATAATCATAACAGTCATCATAATGTGGTCCACGTACGAGTAAGTTATGGAGGGGAATCATCATAGTCAAATATGATAGAGGTAGGAATGGGTGGCTTCCTAGTCAACTATTTTCGCCTGCTGGAAAAGTATTTCCAATGTTGCTTCTTAAGGGGGTGGAGCACGTTCTGAGAAAAAGGACGAGATAAAGTTGTTAGCACGACAAATGGTGTGGATCGGTAACCCTCAAGAATGGGTTCCCTAGGATTTATCGGGTGTGCTTACGTGATGGTGAAGTTTAAGATATCTTTGTTGAGAACGATAGTAGAAGAGGGTGAAATCTTCACTTTAGAATACGCCTTATAATAAATGAAAAGTGGAAGTAGTGATTTAGTTAGGGAGCTTTGCTTTGATGGTGTCCAACTGTGAATTGTGATGGGATGGTTGGAAATAAAATCGTCTAAGGGCGGGTCCTTTACAGTTTCGGATTTGATTCTCTTCCCTGGCTTTCCTCGGGCTATTTTTGGGGCCGAAGTGCACTGCTAAGAGTTTGTGGGATCCAATTGTAGTAACTTTCGGTAGATTGCTTGATTCGTGTAAGAGTAGGTTTCCTTCCAAGGGAAGAACGCTTACTTTGCCCAAGAATGCTATTGAAAACATTCCTACTTATGTCCCTTTCCCATGTCCTTAATAAAAGGATGGTTCGAATTGTTCTAGGTTTCCTATGGGGAAGTTCATCCATTAACGTGAGATTTGGTGGTGCTCCCTAAAGAGAAAGGAGGCATAGGAATTACTTTCAAGAAGATGAATATTATTGATTATTCCCTTCGGAATGAGGAGGCCTAGGAATTACTTTTGGATTGAATAAATGAGATTGACTGATCCTTGCGGTGTATTCGATATGAAAAAATTAAAATGCTATAATTATTGGGGGCAAATGTCTAGAGCCTATTATGATCGTTGGAGAATCAAACTTGGTGGTGGGGAATGATATGGCGAATCTTGAAAGATATATCCTTCACGGAAAGTTTTATTTAATTGGAAAATTTTACTTAGTGGGGAGGACTTGGGTCCTTTCTTGGGTGGGGTACCAAATATTTATATCTTTACCAATTAACGAATTTGTAGACACTAGAGTAGATCCTAAACATATCCCACTTCCTCATGAACTCATCTGGAGTCTGGATCTTTTGGCTCAACTTTATCCCAGGTTTGCCAAGTGAGCAACTCCATTTTTCACTTTGAATTGGTCAAAATATGTAGAATTTCTTTGAGCATTAAATCCAGTAAGAGGGGGTCTATGGCCTTGCATATATCTTTCTTGTTCTTTGTGAGCTGACAGATGCCTCTTTTCCCCTTTCTTTTAAAGAAAAATTTTCTCTCTTATTTTGCAGGTAAAAAATTTAAAAAAATAAAAATAAAAATAAAAAATGAACTCCATTCCACATAATATTTTTGCCTCAAAATTTGCTTCTTGCACCATATTTTCTAACCCAGTGATTTCTTGGAGGAGCCACCAAGCGTACCCCCTGACCCAAATCACTACATCTAAGGCCATGTTACAATAAGGTGAAGCATGCATGTGGCTAATTTTATCTATTTGGGTTTCCTTAATGGGAATATGACAGTACCAACTAAAAAGATAAGGGCGAAGGGGATCTTAGACTGGAGTTTTAGTGTTTACACAACCAGTTTAATTATTCTGATAGAAGGAAAGGAAAAGGAATTCTTCATCATTGCTCACTTAATCAACAAAGGGTTGACTTTGGCTTGGCTGCAATTCACTGTATCAAGTTACAACCCGTGATATTCAATTTACAAAATGGGTGTAAGAGCCCCATTGGGTGTATTGCCATCAAAGTCAAAACGGTATCTAAACTCTAGTTATCTGCCCTTTATCTAAGAAACAAACCTAATTGATCCCTCCTTGTTTCTAGTATTAGATTGGTTTCAAATATAGTAAAAAAGTTATGATTATTTTTTTTTCTCAACCAATTTCCGAATAAACAAAACAAACCGGTAGAAAAGATTCAATCTTTATATTGCATATTCTATTAAATTGGGATTGTAACAAAGAAGTTATAAATTGTAATAAAAATGAGAACTTACTGGTATAGGGGTTGAGCATCACCAGCACTGGCATTGAGAGGTCCAACGAGACACGAAAGCCCCGCCGCAAGAAAAGCAACAAACCAAAGATTTCCCATCTGATTCCAATTCAAATTCCAAAATCAATCCAAGAATCCCCTTTTATTTTCAGTTTCTAAGAACCAATTGCGAAATGTCCCAACAATACTGATTCAGAAGCAACAGAAAGACGTAACAATTGACCCGAAAATAAACGAAAAATGGATAGAAAGAGAGTTGGAAAGCTTAGTTGAATGATGGATATGAAGTAAAGAAAGGCCCCTCTCTTCCAAACAGACGACGACCATGTGTTTGATGGTTGGTTTGGCTGTGATGACAGCTTTTTTGGGTGCCTCCGTCGCTGGGAGCTGCGGATCTCTGCGTTATGTGGTGGTGGAGGGTTGTATTTGAGTGGTAAAAGGAAAAGCGGAGTGGGGGATGCGTGGATGGATTTGGATTTGGATTTGGATTTGGACTTGAAAGGATGGAGAGAGATAGTTGTATTTGGAGTTGGACTTGTCTTTATTTTTATTTTTTTATTTTTTTATTTTTTTATTCATCTCTCTCTAATGATTCTCGTCAATTAAGGATTGATACGGTACATTAGTATTGAAATATTTAGTATTTACTTTATTTTATTATAATAATTATTAATGAATTTATAAATAAATAATTATATATAATTTTAAGAGCCTATGTATAGTTTATAAATAAATCAAAGACTTCAAATAAATTATATTAGATGCACAGGTATAATTAATTAATGTTTACGAGAGACTGGTTTTGATTGTAAAATTATGAAATGTAGAATATCAAAATGGATAATCTTAAGTTAGATGTAAGGGCCTTTTATAATTTATAAATAATTAGAGGGCTTAAAATAAATTATATTAGGGGTCTAGATATAATTAAACAGTGGTTGGTTTTAATTGTAAATAGTTTAAATATATGATAGTAAATTAGTAAAATGTTTAATAGTGTTTTTCATTTAAATAACATAAACATTTTTTTTTCACTTTTTACCCACTTTTGATTTTTTTTTTCTTGTAAATACCATAAAGTTCGAAGGACAAAAAATGAAAAGGAAAATTAGGTTGAAGACATTTTTAATGTTCATATTTTGTTCATTTAGGGAAACTTTAGTTATATATTGTCCACATGTTAACAAATATCGTTACTAGTACATGGGTATACATTGGTAATGGTGTGGTAACTAACCTCTTCTTAGCAAATATGATGACTAGTATATGGAATAAAGGGGAGAATTACATGGCAAATCTTGAAAGATATTTCCTTCACGGAAAGTTTTAATTAATAGGAAAAATTATACATAGCGGGGAGGACTTGGGTCCTTTCTTGGGCTGTCTTGCATTTGGAAACCACTTAAACCAATAATAGTTGCATTTTTTCTGACAAATACGTTGAGGATGTCTTTGAACAAACATAAGCTTTGGTCACGTGTTGAAAGCCATTGAACCAATAATAGTTACATTTTTTCGGACAAATATGTTGAGCATGTCTTTGAACCAACATAAGCTTTGGTCACGTATTGAAAGCCATTAAACCAATAATAGTTACATTTTTTCCAACAAATATGTTGAGCATATCTTTGAACGAATAATAGTTATTGAAAACTAAGTCAATGTGAATAGTGCGAGCAATGAATGGTTGGAGAAAGTTATTTATTGCAAGCATCAAATAAGGTTTTCACCACAAGAGTCATACGTGATTGTTGTTGGACAAAAGGTCACTAGTCTTCGAATGCAAGCACACACACGCCACAATTGAAGGGTGGGTGGGTACATTGTTTTTTTTTTCTAGTATTTTTAAATACAATAATAAAAAAATGTGATTTAAACTTGATTATGATATTTATATTTATAATTTTAATAGAAATTTTAATGAAAACACATAGTACAATATATAAATACTTAAAATGAAAAAAAAGTATTGAAATAAAATAACAAGTAAAAAAAATTCATTGGCTATTATTTCTATTCTAAAAATAGAAAGTTCTTTTTATTTCTAGAGTTTTTTCCCTCTTAAAATTGGTTTAAGAAAATGATATAGAATACCAAAAAATAGCAAGTATGTAAATTATTTTAGCCAGTCAACCCTCATAGCTTAAATGGCTCCGATAAGTCAAATGGCTTCGCTTAAAAGCTATTTTAGCTAGTCAGCCCTCATATCTAACTAAATGACAAAGGGTACTTTTGGTCATTTCCGTGCTCCTGTTGCATTCAACTTCACTATTCATGAGGCCTAGCCTTTTTATAAAATTAGTGATGTGTAAGTACGTAATCGAAAAAAGGAATTCGTGTATCTCTCAATGAATCATTATAAACCAAATGATATTCGATTTTCATCTAGCATTCTAACTAATTAGTTTCGAAATTTGAATTTGATAATGATCCAAACAATCTGAATTTTGGGATTTTATTTTTGGGATTTTATTTAAGTTGTGGTCCATAAATTATAAAATTTCAGGCCAAATTTATAAAACTATATATTTATTGGAGGTTCATATTGTATAAGATTCAACAAAATCCGAATCTAATCTGATAACCAATCTGGATTCAAAATTTACATCTGAATCCAAAAATTCCAGTTCAAATCAGTGTTCTTCGTCTTCATCTTCTTTTCCACCCTTTTCTTAGCATCTCGTCCTTTTCCTCTTTTTTTTTCCATTATTCTCCTCTACAACATCCTCTCTGTGTGAAGCACCATCCTTCTTCTTCTGTGTAAGTGTTTCTCTCTCAGGTCTGATAAATTACAAGTGTTTCTTCCTTGCTTATGCTCTTGAGTAACTTAATACTTCAATAAGAACTGCAATTGTGAGTTTTGACAACTTTGAGTCACACCAAACATCCCAAACAAAATGTTTGACAGACTTAGATGGTTGTGGTGATTGATTCATGAATGGCTCATTTCAAGCTCCCTGCATACCCAAGCATCTCATCAAGCGAACACTATATGGACCTCTTTCTCATTTCTACACCACCACCCCACCGTATTTTCCTTGACTATCTCCACCAACTCCACAAAAGCTTCGTTCAATACTCTCATATATCACCTTTAGTAACAACCCCACGAAGGCACGTCAGCTATTTGACGAATTGCCTGAGGGAACCTGCCATTTCTATAATGTCATGATTAGATGCTACACACGAAACCAACAACCCATCCAAAGACTCCAACTTTTTGTTGACATGCTCGCTTCAGAACTGTGTTGGCCCGACAACTTTATGTACCATTTTGTTCTCAAGGCCTATGGTGAATCACTAATGCTCAAAATGGGTTTATTGATTCATTCTCAGGTGTTGGTGAGTTGTTTTGGACCAGACCCGTATGTACAAAACTCTTTGATATTGATGTATAGGAACTGCGAAAGACAAAGGATGCGCGGCGGGTTTTGATGGAATGGTGAAAATATTGTGGTATCTTGAAATTTGATGGTTAGTGGGTACTATTCTAATGGGTTTACTAACAAAGTTGTGATGGTTTTCAACAAAATGATGTATGAGAATTGATGCGTCAAAAAATTGTCTTCCTATGAGTTTGACCTGCAAAACAATTGTTAGACTGTCAAGGACCACCTTTTTGGTGGCCGAAGGCACTCCAAAGCTTAAGTCAGCAACTTTGTTGGAAGAAGGAAGTAAATCTGGACAAAACTCAGTTAAAGTTGCATACCTATGTCGAATGTTCCCTTTACCTTTTATAATGGTCGCGGTTAATTCTCTGCGTGACTTAAGCATGTGAAGCGCAATGGAAGGAGATGTTTCATGTAACAGTTTCCTCCTTAATGGAGATACATCTGTGGAGGCGTAACTCTCTCCACGACTCTTTTTTAGTGCAACATTCCTCTTCTTTATGAAAGAACTCGTGTCGGGCCTGAATTCAAGCTCTAAATCGTCCGGGCTTGGATTCGGGCCCCGTTTATGTATTCTCGATGGTGGGCCTTATCTGGGCCTCTGTAATTGGCTTTATTCTTCATAGGTTTTGTGAGTTGGCCTAGTAGATTTGACGTTATATTCTCGTGATGGGTTTCTATGCCACGTGTACGACCGTGATGATCGGTCTATTTTGATGTATCATCAGCTACTCCCCCCTTAGTTAGTGGGTATGTTCACGTATCCACTAGCTGTGTGACGGTTGGTATTTCAATTGCACTTTTGCACTGAACTTAATGTTGTTAATAATTTCAGTCGGTTGATTTTCTCGATTATTTCGTTGTCTGGTAGTTTTCGAGCATATTTTCTAGGAATTTAGCGCGCCATTATGTCCTGTATATTGCTCCACGAGCAGTCTCTTTGTTGCTCGGTTGTATAAAGGGTGTTGTGACTACTTTGCTTTCTCCTTTACGCCATATTTGCTATTAGTGTTATATCTTCTTTCCTATTGCCTTTTTTGTCTTTTCTTGCCAATTTGTGAGTCTTCTGGTGATCTACTGGACGTGAGCAGCTTGCTACCTGTGAGGCTCAATTTTCTCCAAAGAAGGCTTCTCATGCTACCTTGGATAGTGTCCGTTCTAACTATGTTTTGCCTTCCGACCTTGAGATTGTTCTTCCACATGAAAATGACAGTCCTTGTCATTCGAGGAAGGGATATATTGCGCTTTACTCACGTATGTTCTATGCCGGCCTTCGATTTCCAGTTTCGGAGCTATTTTGGTCTTATCTAGATTTTCTGGGTAATCCTCCTGCTCAGATGGGCCCGAACAGTTGGAGGGTTATGGTTTCCATGTATGTCAGGGCCATCATTTCTGGTATTCCTTTAACTACTAGAATCTTGCATTCTTTTGTGGGGTTTAGCGTGAAACCCAACTGCGCCTATTTCCTTCATTCCCATGCGTGTTTTGACAACCTTCATGATGACATCAAGGGTTGGTCGCGGGATTGGTTTTATGTGTCTATCGATTTTGATCTTCAATTTACGGGGTTTGCATATAGTAAGGTCTTTCTAAGTTCCTATCAAGCGGTGAAATCTGCAATTAACCACTGAAGAACAGGTTATCAACGAGCGTTTCCTGCAGCTTTCCATAGTTCTTTTGGACACCTATCTTACTGATGTTATGGTGAGTTGCAACGATTTATACAACATGAATGAAATTGAGCGAGGCTACTGGCCGAGAGGCAAGCTGTGGAGATTGTTGCCCGTGTTGTCATTGTTGAAGGTGTTAACGTTGTCGTTGATCGAAAAGTGAGCTCGGATGTTACGGATCTCAATGTTCCTATTAACGATGCTACCGGTCTGTCTTCCAGGAAGAGAAAACTATCGAGGCCTGTTAGTTCGTCAAAGCGGTTGTTTCTGAGTTCTGACTGTGTTTCGAAGAAGAAACGGCTCGTTGACTTTGTTCGTCATACTTCTCTTTACTTGGGTTCTGTTGATAGAGAACCTTCGAGGGAAGACCGTTGCTCTCTGCAGAAGGCGAAAGAGATGAAGTTGGCATTGGAGAGGAGTGAGAAAGATATCATTCGCCCGCTAGACGATGAAGAAAATAGGCTCATCTCTGCTTATGGTAGCCTTGATGCTACTAAGTGTTCTAACAAGGACCCTTGGTTCTTAGACGACAAGATGTTCCAGCTGGTTGTTGTCTAGTCTAAGGAGCTTGGCAATCATGATCAAGTTCCCGATAAACAGTCTTTTCGTTCTTTTTCCCTTCCTTTTGATGATGGGATGGAGGTCTCGCCTTCTACAGCCTGCTTGGGCTCTTCTGCTCTTGTTGGGACCGCCATTTGTTCTGTTTATGTTGCACAACGAGAGGGTGAGGATGGTTCACCTTTCGTTCCTTCTTCTTTTTCAGTTGTGGGGGGTGGTTCCTCCATACTATCGGATCCTCGCATTCTTCATTCGCAGATTGGTTGGAAGGAACCTACTCTTGAAGAGATTCGGGTCAAATCGGACATTAAGTTTTGCTGGTTTTCCCGGCTTGGCGTGCAGGACGGTGCGCGTAAGTTGATTAATGATTGGCATAGACGATCGGTAGAGAGGCCTTCATGCTCGTGTTGGATTCGAATGTAATAGAATAGAATTTGAATGAAGGACAAGAGTTTTCTCCTTTATTTTTCTTCTTGTTGACTTCGTTCGTCCGTTGTTGTCATAATGATTTGTATTCGAGCTTTGATTTTTACAGCCATATACTTAGCAGTTATTTACTGATTTGAATTTTCCTATGTTTTAGTACGTATGTCTCAACCTTGTGTTTGTCGTCTCGGAGCTTTTGTGAAAAAACAGTTTTGTCTGTTTGTCTTCTACTTTGTTGATCTAGTATGTTAGTTAATCCAAGGTTCTCCTGGGTTGTGCTGACTTGTTCCTCCATTGTTTGCTCTGTTTGTCTGATAAAAAATGAAATTTGTCTCTTTCGAGTTGGTTTGTTGATTAGGTTAACTCGATGTTTCAGTCAGTTTGAAGTTGTTTTTACTTGGTTCGTTCAGCTTCTACTTCGTTAACTCGACATTCGTTAAGCTTCTACTTCGTTAACTCGACGTTTCAGTCGACTCAAAGTTTTTTACTTTGGCTTTGTTGGTTCGACACTCTAGTTGACCCGGAGTCTACGTCATTAATTCGACACCTCAGTCAACCAGGAGTTTTTGTGTTTAATTGACTCAGGTGTCCAACCTTTACTTCGTTAACTTGACGTTTCAGTCGACTCGAAGTCGTTTTACTTAGTTGACTTGTTCGTCCAACTTTTACTTCGTTAACTCGACGTTTCAGTCTACTCAAAGTTTTTATGTTAAGTTGACTCATTCGTCCACTTTGGCTTCGTTGGTTAGATGCTCTACTCGACTCGAAGTTGTTTTACTTAGTTGAATCGTTCGTTCAACTTCTACTTCGTCAATTCGATGTTTCAGTCAACTCGAAGTTGTTTTACTTAGTTGACTCGTTCGTCCAACTGTTACTATGTTAACTCAACATTTCAGTATACTCGAAGTTTGTATGTTAAGTTGACTCATTCGTCCACCTTGGCTTCGTTCGACGCTCTAGTCGACCCAAAGTCGTTTTACTTAGTTGACTCATTCGTCCAACTTTTACTTCCTTAATTCGACGTTTCAGTCGACTCGAAGTCGTTTTACTTAGTTGACTCGTTCGTCCAACTTTTACTTCGTTAACTCGACGTTTTGGTCTACTTGAAGTTTTTATGTTAAGTTGACTCATTTGTCCACTTTGGCTTCGTTGGTTCGACACTCTAGTCGATCCGAAGTTGTTTTACTTAGTTGACTCGTTCGTCCAACTTTTACTTTGTTAATTCGACGTTTCAGTCGACTCGAAGTAGTTTTACTTAGTTGACTCGTTCGTCCAACTTTTATTTCTTTGGTTGATCAGACCAGAAGTTTATTGTATACATCTGACTTGCGTCCTGATTCTTTTTGGCTTTATATGCTAATCGTTTTGCATAGCTTCGTTTTGAAGATGTTCGCCTTCGTGGGATATTGATTCCGAAATTGAAACTTTATTTATTCTCTTATTTGGATATCTTGACCATTCCTGGCGGTCTTCTTTCTGGAGCAGTTACGTTACATTGTGGAGCGATTTTTCTTTTATCATTGCGTTGCTGATGTCTATCCCCGTGTTGGTGTTTCATGCCTCTAATGCTCCTTCTTGTTTAATTTATGACCTCCTTTGCTTGGCCCGTTATTGCTCATCGTTTGGCATTGCTTGCTGAGGCTTGATAGAGTTTGTCGTTGCTAATTCTTTTGTAAGTAACTTTTGTTGGATTTGTATCCGCTGATAGAGCCCCGAGTTGGTCAGTGTAACCGACTTCAGGGCATTGATCTTTCTGCTTCGATATAGATCTGCTCGAATGGGAGATGCTTCTTTGCTGGGGTAGCTGTAGTGTACAACATATATCAGTTCCCTGGATCGTTCTTTTGATCCTGTGGCGGTAGTATTTGCTTTTTATTTTCCTTTGAATTGTTTGTCTGGTATTCCGATGAATTCATCGTGTCATCACTTTTGGACCCAATGCTCGATTTCTTTTTTCAACTTGTAGCAGTCCTCGGTATCATGTCTGTGATCCTTGTGTAAAGAGCAGTACCTACTTTTGTCTCATCATTTTGGGTCTCATCTCATCGAGAGTGGCTAGTTGACATTCTCCCAATTCGCCTTGTGTTTCAAGATGTAGGTTTTGCTTGTCATTAGGGTTGTGTACGGTTTGTACTCCTTTTTCATTACACTGGTTATCCGTTCATGACTGGGTGTGCCGATTGCAACTTCCTAGATTCTCATTGGTTGGACTCAGTTCTTCCGTCATTTCGATGTTTCTTTGAATGGTTGTTATCTTCTTGTGCTCCATCATCTCGCCTTCTTTCTTTTTTCTTTTCCCGTTTCCTCGAATGGTTCTCCCTTTCCTGCTCATCGTTGTTTTCATATTTTCAAGGGAGATGTGTTTCTGTGTTTTTTTCAACAGGACCGCCATGCCTTTTGGAGGCTCCAGGTTGAGGGCATCAAAGAAAGGGCCTCTCTTTAGTCCAACGACAAAAATTGTATCGGCCGTGGCGTCGCTACATCCATCAATCATTGTCAATTCGTTGGTGAAGCGAGTGACATATTCCAGTATTATTTCTTCGGGTTTTTGTCTGATGTGCAGGAGGTAGTGGGGTCATTTCCTCATCCATTAGCTCCCAATGAATCTGGTGATAAAAGCAGTGGCTAAAGCCTAGAAGGAGTCTATCGACCTTGGTGGTAGGCTATTGAACCAATTCATCGCTGTGGAAGTGAGGCTGGTTGGGAATGTTCTGCACCGGATCGACTCTGTGGTTTCCTTAGGGCCATCATGTGGTGGAAATGCCTTAGGTGATCTGTTGGGTTAGTGGCACCATCATATACTTCGAACTTTGGCTGAGTGAACATTTTTGGCATTGCCTTTTTCATGAGTGTGTCGGAATTGCGGCTTGGCTAACTCGTACAGCTTGTTGGGATCCATGACTCCAATTCTGAACAGGATTTAAGCGACCGTTCCACCGCACTGTGGGGTATTGTCTTGGGGGAGCTCGATGCTTTCGAAGTTTCCCTGTTGGGGTTATGCTAGGGCTTCATCACTTCCTTGAGTTCAGTCGGCGAAATTTTGTTGGGGCGGTACCTGAACAGGGTCAGCTAGTAGGTCCTCCTGAGGGTCTGTGGCAGCGCCGCCAGATGTTTGGGTCGTATGGGCTACTGCGTGTTGTGGATCCACATTTTTGGGTGCTACTGGTCTGATGATCCGGGCTGCTTCTTTTTTGTGAGCTGTCAATGATGCATTGTTTCAGTAGGAGAGTTGTCGTGACCATCACTGGATTTAGGATCTGCGAAATGTGTCATTTGCTTTGACGGCTTGTTGATCTTCTATCAGGTTAAAGTGGGTTTTGTCACTGTGGATTTTTTTCAGAAAGGAAATTCGTCGTTTCCCACAGACGGCGCCAAACTAATGCGTCCAAAAATCATCCTCCTGTGAGTTTAACCTGCAAAATAATTGTTAGACTACCAAGGACCACCTTTTTTGGTGCCAAAAGCACTCTAATGCTTAAGTCAGCAACTCTGTTGGAAGAATGAAGTAAATCTGGATAAAACTCAGTTCAACTTGCATATCTGTGTCGAATGTTCCCTTTACCTTTTATAATGGTCACGGTTAATTCTCTGCGTGACTTAAGCATGTGAGGCACAACAGAAGGAAATGTTTCTCGTAACACTCTTCTTCTTAATGGAGATACGTTCGTGAAGCCGTAACTCTCTCCATGACTCTTTTTTTGGTGCAACGTTCCTATTCTTTATGAGAGAACTCGTGTCGGGCCTGGATTTGGGCTCTGATTCGTTCGGGCTTGGATTCGGGCCTCGTTTATGTCTTGTCAATAGCGAGACTTATCTGGGCCTCTGTAATTGGCTTTATTCTTCTTGGGCTTTGTGAGCTGTCCAGTAGATTGGACGTTATATTCTCGTGATGGGTCTCTATGCCATATGTACGACCGTGATGATCAGTCTATCTTGATGTATCATCAAGATTGTTGTATCTGATCATACAACTGCGGTTTCATTGTTGCCTGCTTGAGGACTTGTTGAGGACATGCATCATGGAAGACAGGTTCATGAATTGGTAATGCAAATATGAGGTGGGTATTGTAAGCCCATGTGGAACTCCTATGCAAAATGTGGATGCATGTCTAAAGTGAGGAAAGTGTTTGATAAGATGCATAAGACAGCTATGATTGGGAGATATGTTATGGATGACAATGCAAGAAGCGCGTTGGGGCTTTGCAGTCTAATGCAATTGGAGGGCATAACACCCAATTCGGTGACCGTTGCTTGTCTTCTATCAGCTTGCATAACTTCATGTGACATGAAGCATGGGAAAGGCATACATGGATAGGTTATGAGACACAGACCTTTATGCCAAATGCAATCTTATGGACCTCAGTGTCCATGTGTTCAGCAAAACATCGAAAACGAGAACAGTGCCATGGAATGCGCTCATATCGGGATATGTTCATTGATGATACATAAAAATGGTCACACCCCTGAGCCGTATACTTGTCATGATGATCTCGATGAGCTACAGGCCCTAGCATCAACCCAATAATGATCCAGCCCAAGCGATTCTAAGCCCGCTCACTTCAGTCCGCCAGGCAGACTCGAACTCTCACAACACACTAGGCCCACATGTCTCACAACTATCCTCAATACATGTAAGCTCTTTTTAGGCAAGTATCTCGAGGATCAGCTTCGGACGGGAAACTACAGCTGTTCTTCGCTTCCAACTAGGAAGCAAACACCAGAGTATCTTCCACACAGGGAAACTCCCTTCTACGGATTGCTCTTGGATTGGGAACTATCTCATGCGTATCTAGGAGCACAGAGCTAACAAGGAACTTCCCTCCTACAGTACGACTCATAATTAGAGAGGGATCTCCATGAAGATCTCCTCCCTAAACTGCGCATACGATGGCCTGGTTGAATCGAAACTCCTTGCACTATAAATAAGACAGGAGGTTAGTAAGCTAAGGTATTCTACAAATTCCCCGTTACAGCATTACACCTTCCTCAAAGCCATGTCTGACTTTAGCATCAGAGTTCCATCGGCCACCCCACGGTGGTCTGTCGCTCACGTGCGTCACTTGTGCAAGTCAGCGGGATTAGGTCAAAGCAGGGAGCGAAAAACGACTGTATCAGTTTGGCGCCGTCTGTGGGGAGGACATAGTTCATAACTTTACACTAATCGTCGTCTCCTATCAAAACCCAGAGAGATGGTGACCACCAGGTCACGAAACAACAAAGAACAAGAGGATGCGTCCAATACTCAGGTCTTCCCTATACCGCATCTTTCAGTAGTTCCTGTCATGCGCGAGCATCCAACTCATGGTCCTGCGCCAACGGCAGCACAATTGAACCCCAAATTGAATGAACGATCTCTTTTCGTGCACCAGGCTCAGTCTATAATTAAGGCACTCACATCAGTTAAGCAAAAACCTGACGAGACACTAGAGACGTATCTACCTGCTTTAACAATGAGTTAACCACCATCCACACGTGCAACAATACAGTGGTTGTTTCAGCCTTCATTAACGGATTACGGAGAGGAAAGTTTTACAACTTTTTATCGCTAGACCCTACGACAAACATGACAGACCTTACGGAGCAAGCACAAAACTTCATCGCCGTGAGAGTGGAACAGAAAAGAATCGAACCCGGGGAGCCATCGGTCAACATAATACATATGTTTCATGGAGCACATTCTGAGTTCGAGCTATCCAACAGGTCCAGAAAAGGGCTCTACGAGATATGAGGATCCAAGCGATATGTGGCGAACAGCCGACGCAACATGGTCGGAATCAAGGCCCATCTGCGCTTCTGGTATTTACGGAGAAGAATCTCCAGAGCATACAACTCCCACATGACGACGCCCTGGTGGTGACGATTTCCCTGGCAGGTTGGGAGGTAAGAAGGTCCATGGTCGATACCGGGAGCTCGATGAACGTCATTTTCCTATGTACGCTCTGCAACATGCAACTAGACGAAACATCATTAAGTCTCGATGGTCGTCCATTGACTGACTTCAGTGGCAAAAAATGGTTCCTCGTGGGAAAGATACAGCTAACAATAACTGCAGGAAAACAACCAACTCATAAAACCTTGTTTTAGGAGTTCGTAGTAATCGACACGCATTCAGCGTACAATGCACTTTTGGGAAGACCTTGGATACACTAGATGGGAACGACGGTCTCCACCCTGCACCAATGCGTCAAGTACCCAACGAATCAAACGGTCAGTTCATTGAGAAGAGATCAGTTGGCGGCCAGGGAATGCCAATACATGGTGACTTTGCCACCCGACAATCATCAACAGGCAACCAATCCAATGGCTAAGACTACCCTTTATTCAAACCGAAGCATCGAGGAAGAACGATCGATACCAGGTAATGAAGCACCGATAAGCCCTCGAGGCCGACCCAATGTCGGACAACCAGAGGAAGAAAATGTTACGGCCTACCTGACAGCCCTCAAAATAGCAAGGCCATTCAGATAGGTTCCCACCTAAGCAAGGTAGTGTCGAAGCAACTTACGAAGCTGCTACAGCATAACCAGGACATCTTCGCCTGGACCATGCGCGATATGGTCGGGATCGATCAGTTGATAATCACTCATCGCCTCGAAGTTCACTCTTCAAAGAAAAACCGTCAGACAGAAGAAAATGCCCGCGATGCCCGAAAGGAATGCGATCATAAATGAGGAAGTGCAACGTTTAATCGACGTAGACATGATCAAGGAAGCGCGATACCCCCATTGGCTGGTAAACACCATTCTGGTTTAAAAAATGGGAAGTAGAGAGTGTGCGTAAACTACACTGACCAAAACAAAGCATGCCCAAAGGATAGCTTCCCACTCCCCTGCATAGATCAGATCGTAGACGCCACTTTGGAACACAACCTACTCAGCTTTATGGACGCCTATTCAGGTTACAATCAAATATTGATGCACCCCCCAGATCAAGAGAAAATTTCTTTTGTAACGAAAAGAGAAATATACTGCTATAGGGTAATGTCATTTGGCCTGAAAAATGTTGGAGCTACTTACCAACGATTGGTCAACCGAATGTTCAAATAATAGATCAGTAGAAATATGGAAGTATACATCGACGACATGTTGGTCAAGAGCCTTCGCAGCCACGACCACATACAAGCTTGTTCCGAAGCATTTGACCAACTCGGGAAATACCGGATGAAACTCAACCCACACAATTGCACATTCGGAGTCGAGTGTAAGAAATTCTTAGGCTATAATATAGTGAACAAAAGGGGAATCAAGGCCGATCCTAAGCAGATTCAGGCCCTTATCGACATGAAATCCCTGACCAATATCAGAAACGTTCAGAGCCTGACTGGGAGGGTAGCAGCACTCAACAAATTTATATCAAAGTCTTCTGACAAATGCCTCCCATTATTCAAGATACTAAGAGGGAACAAAGGATTTTCATGGAACGAGGAATGCGAACAAGCCTTTAAAAGCCTGAAAGGATACATGGGGAGTCCAGAGCTACTCTCAAAGCCTGCGATAGGTGAAACACTATACTTGTACCTATCTGTTTCAAAAAACGCTGTCAGTTCGGCCCTCGTACGAGACGGCCAAGAAACCCAAAGGCCAGTATACTACACCAGCAAAACCTTTGTAGAAGTGGAAGCACACTATTCGAACCTGAAAAAGTTGGTTCTAGCACTGGTCGTATCTTCTAGAAAACTGATACCCTATTTTCAGGCCCACTCTATAACGGTCCTAACCAAACATCCACTCCGCTCGGAATTACATAAACCAGAGCTATCTGACAGGATGGTGAAATAGTCAGTAGAACTCGGGCAGTTCGACATAAACTACGCTCCAAGAACCGCCATCAAAGCCCAGGCACACACGAACTTCATCGCTGAATTCACTGGCAGAGAAGAATCGAAGATAGACTACCAACTCTCAGAATTAGATGTCCCAACATGGACCCTTCGCTGCGACGGATCTTCAACCGATAGGGCAAGCAGAGCAGATCACACTCCACTCCCCCCAGCGGCTTCACCCTAAAAAAGGCAGTCAGATTCGGCTTCCCCGCTTCAAATAACGAGATCGAATACGAAGCACTCCGGTCAGGCCTGAAGCTAGCCTTAGGGATTGACATAGATTGCATAACATCATACAACGACTCAAGACTAGTAGTCAACCAGGTCAAAGGAGATTTCAATAGCAAAAATCCCCGCATGATAGCCTACCGCAACAAGGTACTTGGCTTAATGGGCGGATTCAAGAGTTGTCAGCTCACACAGTGCCCCCAAGACGACAACAAAAGAGCTGGCGAGCTAGAAAAAAAGCCTCGGCCTCCAATGAATACTCCAGCAGCCTCATTGAATATCAAGAGAAATCAAGCCTCGGCGAAGAAGAACACAGAGATATCTGCGACGCAGAAGCACAACTCAATTGGATGACTCCAATCACTACAAGAAAAGTCATCATTTATAGCACATGTTTATAGCGTTTTTGTCCAAAGTGCTATAATTACATCACACACCCTCATTCGTACATTTCTCAATAGCATTTTTTTAATTTTGCTATGAAAATAAGTCAAATTTTAATGACTTTCAAAATCGAAAACACTTATCTAAATTGGCGGACGTTTTGGCGCTCCTCCAAAATATACATTCAGCGCGCCATTATCTCTCCTCTCCCCCACACCAAATATTCAGTCTAAGCCTAAAAGAATAGACCTTCAATTCCCTCTTCCTCCCGATCTTCATGTCCTTGCGATGACCTTCATTTCCTCTACCTCCGCCTCTCTCTCCCTAAGATCAGGGAAACGTCGACGATTTATGGTGAGTTCCTTCAATTGTTTTCCCTAAGATTTTGGTTTCGTTTATGGTGGATTTTCTTGGTTTATTTCGGCGAAACGAAGAGTTTCGACAAAGAGAGCACTTGAAGGTCTTCGGCATGAGATGGTGAGTTCCTCAATTTTTCGCTCGATTTTCTATTTTTTAAATGAGTTTTTCTCTGATTTTCTTCTCGTTTCGCTGATGCTGGATCTGTAAAAATTTCCAGCGATTTTTTTGGGTATTATGTTAGCATTTGGGAGGTTGAAGTTGATTGTACCGACTCTGTAACTCCCAAGAGAGAACAAAAATTCATCCTTTGATGGAGAAAAAATTGTGCCTTTTATTTGCTGATTCTCTTGAGATTTTTCCACTTTTGTGTGTCTTCCTTGTTACAGCTTTGTTCACAGCCGGACCAGCTACTATTCTTGACATGTTCCCTTCATGGCCTTTCAGATCCAACAAACTTCCAAGGTAATTTTCACTAATTTTCATAAATGGGGTTCTTAGATTTTCTTCAAAATTTTCATTAATGGTAGTTTTGATATGGGATTTTGTTAATGAAGGTGAAAAGTGAGTGATGATAATTTTTGAACAAAATTTTCAAGTACCTATTTTAATCTTTGAAGAATATATTTTTTGACTTATTCAATATTAGTCTGATATGGTTTTCATATAGGTTAAAAAAGTGAGATTTTATAATGGTTTTTGATGATTTTGTTGAGTACCCATTTGAAGTTTTTGAAGTGTTTTTGTGGTGGTGGTGCAGGGAAGTTCAATATCACGAGGTGAGAGTACAGATTCAAGATTTGCTCAGAATAACACTATTATCTCCTGCAGTAAAGTCGATTCTCAGTTAGAACCATAATTTCCTATCAGCAAAAGGAGACCATTTCAGTCTATTGACCAGAAACACCAACAACAACAACAACAACCACAGCTAGTGAAGATGGCAAGTGATGTATCAAGTAGATGCTTCCACACTACAGCCTCGACGTTGATTTCCCCTTGAGAAGTTTATATGGGCGTGTTGTAGTAAAATTGGAACTTTTATAACATTTTGGAATCTCATGCTTTCCATTGAAACTACTTTTTTTTTTAATTACTTATTTGTGAACTCTTTGAAGAAATTGTACAACTAATGCCTTGTTTATTGATTGTTGCAGCTGAAATAATTTTTGCCTAGTTTCACCTTGATACAGTTTTACAAGGTCACTGAGAGTGGCTTTTTTCTGTCAACATGGCAAGGTCATTGTCAAATGCTCTCTTTCAGAGTGTTGCAAGTATAAATGCTAACCACTCCGTGAGAATTGCGGTAAGTTTGCATTTTGATTGAGTGGGTTTTCTTTTATATGTGAAACTTATTTTTACACAATCCAGTTGAAAAAATATGATATAAAATAAAATAGCTATTTTATACAACTTTCAATTTCAAGTCAGCTGTAAGCTATTGTTGCAAGAACATGCTAGTAGATCATAAGGTGGAATAAGAAAGCAGCTACTACAACAGAACATGAGACTTTAATTTTTTTCTTTTATATAATTATTTGAATTGATATTGCTGTTTTTCATGTGCGTATGTTTCAAGGCAGGGTTTTGTATTGTCGCTTATGGCATCACCGAGCGGACAGATTTCTAGTGCGTGTGATGGACTAACGAAAGCAGATGAGTTGGAGAATTATGTCGACTTTACGGAAGAAACGTACAAAAAAACTAAAGAGTCTGATTCTAAGATCGTTGGTTTTGAAACAGCTATTAGGAGGCCTTACTTCCATGCGCGTCCTCCTGAATGATTCAGAACTTGAAAATTGGCATAACTATCTCAACTTCATCGAAACAGAAGGTGATTTTAAGTTTTAACAAGGGAAGTCCAAGCTCATTTTGGCGGCTGTTCGGTGAAACATCCTTTTTGTTGTTATAGCTTTTAGTCTTGTTGCTTATAACTATGTGTTCAGTATTGCTTTCATTGGACATGGACTTACAGTCAAGTCATATTTGCTGCATTTTATGCTTAATTGGCTAAAGTATTGGATGAAACAACTTTTAAAACGGGGGCCTACTGTTTGATTACTATGAGGCTAAGTATTTCAATTACAAGGTCAGTCAAATTAAGTTTATCAAGAATTTCTCTGTGTTTTCTTGGGGGTTTGAATATGTTAAGTTACCAATTGTTATATTTAAGTTGGAACTGTTAATTGCTTGATTAGAATTTGATTCCTACTAGTTCTCAATGCTAATTTTAATGAATCATTTGACGTCGTTTCTTCTATTAGATTGTTTGATTCTGATGCGTGAGCACGTTGTTATGTTGTCAATGTGGAAGACATGATGATATTCTTTACATCTTTGCATCAAAATATAAGCATCTAATTTGTATGCATAATATCCCTTGATCACATTCAATCAATTGATTGGATTGGAGATTTGCAAATATCGATTAGAGCACCTAACAATTGAGGAGTCTGTGTTCCCCAATTTTGAGTACTAGGATGACTTGAACCTTTGTGGAGGTGGACACCAAATCAAACAGGCCTGGAATAGAAAATTTAGAAAATAAAATACAAGTTTGGGGTTTAGGTGTCATGGAAAAGATACATTGAGGGACGATACTTTTCTTGATACTAATCATTATATAATACCTCAAAGTTTTCGTGCCATATTCAATCCAACATACTCTCCTGCTATGCTAATTGGTTGTTTTATAGATCCAACTCGGCAAAACAATAGCAAGGCCTCAAAAGTGGGGGATGTTGTAAGTTTCCCCCATTTGAGCTAGGTTTGTTTGTTTGAATTATTTTGTGTTTTATGTTTGGTTTTACTCTTTTTTGGCTCTTGATTTACATATTTAAGTATTCTTTGGGTTGGAATGATTAAAAAATGACTGAATTACATCTTTAAGTTTTTCACTCTCTCTGCAGTGTGATCCTCTTTATTTTCTAATGAATTATGTTGTTGTTTACTTGATAAAAGGAACCCTTTAAGTTGGCAAGGTTGCTTGTACAATGTTATATGTTTTAAGATTTAGATTTGTTGAGGAATTTTAAATACAAGTCTTTAACAAGCTTTTATTTTCTCAGCTTTGGAAAATGGCTATGAGGTGCAGAAAACTGATGAGACAGCAACCAAAAATGCTTCAAACACCATCGTTGAGAATGCTGAGCCCGAGGATGCCCAACTGTTATTATGATGCAGTGTTCTCAATCAATCAATGCAAAGCAGAATCCTCCAGTCACAAGTGTCAGTCCTTCTCTTCCTGGAACTGCTGGATGGTACCCAAACAGTGTTACAACCCCTGAAATAATGAAGTCAAATGGAGGTCTACATCATTTTCCAAGCACAACGGGCCTTAATCCAAACAATTTGAGTTTGCAGCAGTTTTACCACCCACCACAGTATCAGCCATTCATGTCAAACCAACAGGATACAACTGCAGCTGGCTGGGGAGAAGATGCAAGGGATGGGAGAAGTCCTGACTGAGTAGCTGAAAACTGAGTGTTTAATTTGCTGCATGGTCATCCACTGAACCAGACTTAAGCCTGGGAATAGTGGGCTTTGAACATCCTTCAGGAAGTGAGAATGCTAGCACTCTTAGTAGTTAGTTACTCTCCTTCCTGTTTTCGAGAGTTATTGTGCACCATGAATGGTCTTGTATTGGTACATTTTTTAGCTATTATTAAAATTTGTTGTCAATAAAATGTATTCCATAATCTTGTGTCTTGATAGCTAGTTACTATTAGGGGTGGGCATCCCATCCCGCGATCCCGTTCCCGTCCCGATCCCGTCCCGTCCCGTCCCGATTTTTCCGGGTCTTAATGGGATTGAATAATTTCATCCCGATCCCGTCCCGTCCCGATCTAGAATGGGATGGGATGGGATGGAGATTTTCAATCCCGCCAATCCCGTCCCGTCCCGAACTAATTTATTAATATTAATTATTAATATTTTTATTTAATTTTTTATTTTAGAATTGTGGATGCCCTTACAAATATACTAATGTATATAACATATTTAATTTTTTAGCATCTCCATAAATATGTTACACATCTCCATGAATATCTCGCAGTTCTCATTCTCACTCACTCTCTCAAGTCTCCTCCCTCTGAAAACATATCTCTATCTAACAAACAAAAATGAATGAAGCATGTCGATTTTAGGGTTATATCTCTAACAAACAAAAGCAGAGAAGACCAAAGAGTGAAGAGGTTCTTCTCATCGCACTGTCGCACACGCTTCATCAGTTCATCCGACTTCATCTCCTTTCATCTGAGCTCAGTCTCTCATTAGTCGTCATCTGATTCATCTCTTCCCCTTCACCGATTTCAGGTAAAAATATAAATCTCTTTGAAATCCGCAAAGATCGAAGCTTTGTAATATTGATTTGAGCCGATTTACCCAATTTTCTTCATCTTTAAGGAGGATCTTGATGAATCTTTTGGTTCGATTTTAGGGTTATAGCAAATGAACAACAAACAAAAGCAGAGAAGAGGTTGTTCTCACTCGCACACGCTTCATCCGACTTCATCTCTTTGCATCTGATCTCACTCTCTCATCATCTCTTCCCCTTCACCGATTTCAGGTAAAAAAGAAAACCCTATATGCTTTGAATCTCTGTTTTTTTAAGTTCTTACAGTATTGATGTTTCTATTATTCTATATGCTTTTTTATTTGCTTGATTCTGTTGCTAGATGCGAGAAAAACACCTTTCTCGTTTCGGTTGATGATTGAAAATCTTGGGTGTTTGTGGTTTTCTTAGGGTTGTAGTCTTAGGGTTGATCAGATGAAAAGAGTGAGATGAAAATTGTTTGACAGGGTCCTAATTTTGTTAGGTTTTTAGCTTTTTATGAGATCTTCTTTAGGTCTTTGTTTAAAGAAAATTGCTTGACAGGGTCCTAATTTTGTTAGGTTTTTAGATTTCAATGAGATCTTCTTTAGGTCTTTGTTTAAAGAAAATTGTTTGACAGTGCTCTAATTTTGTTTGGTTTTAAGCTTTCAATGACATCTTATTTAGGTCTTTGTTTTTAGCTTTGAATGAGATAGGCGTGATTTGTTTGATCAAATTTGTTTAAAGAAAATTTCACCTTGTTCTTTTTGTTTTGTAGGAGCCCTTACACAGTTACACTGATCAAGAAGCAGAACAACTAGGAATCTGGTGAAACCCCCAATTTGGATTTTTGAACCCTAAACACAAATCCAAAGATGAAGAGATCATTGGTAAGTTCTAACTCTTCACTTACCTTCTGTTTTTAGATAGTTATAATGAAATGTAATAACTTAGCAGAGTAATCCATTTGCTTTAACATAAAATTGCAATTTGCTATAGGATGCTACTTTAGATGCTAATTCAAGACCTGTGCGTAGGAAACTCAAGAGTCAAGACCTGTGCGTAGGAAACTCAAGACCTGTGCGTAGACAAACTCAAACTGGTTCAGATGCTAATTCTGCAATTCAGTTTGGTTTCTGTAACAATTCTACTTTCTAAAAGTTTGGTTTCTGTTTGTATTCTGTTTAGGTACTCTGTTTGTATCTTATTTAGGTCTTATGTTTGTATTCTATTTGTTACTGGAATGTATTCTAGAAATTCTAATTTCAACTACTCTTATGTTTGTATTTCTTCAAGTGTTCATATTTACATAAAGAATGCATTTATGTTTTATGATACTGCAGTAGTGCAGTGAAGAAGCTCAGTATTCTATGCATTATATAAAAAATAAAAAGATAGGCCTCGACTGCCAAAACATGTTTACATCCTTTCACACTTCTATTTATATCCAATAAATCACACTAAAACAACAGGGTCTGCTTCCGAGGAGCTTTCCTGAAAGTAGTGCACCCCATACAAAAAACACAAAACAAACTAAGAGCATTCTCTATATAGAACCAAAACATGTTCATGATCCAGAAACAATGGCAGCACTCTTTGTATCCAAATTCCAGCTGATACTGCATAATGAAGTGTTCTATTCTATGTCTATGATACTGCATAACGAATTGACAATAAATCACTGCAGTGTTCTATGATGCTTGCTTCAAATTTTTTGGATGCCGCTGATCCCGTCCCGTCCCGTCCCGATCCCGTATGAACGGGATGGGATAGGGATGGGTATATCTCGTCCCATCCCGTCCCGTGCCCACCCCTAGTTACTATCCTTTTCAAGTTTCTAGATTACCTTTTTAAACCATGGTAAGAAAAAAGAAAAAAAAAAAAAAAAAAAAAACACTATTAAACCATACCATAGCGTTTTTAAAACGCTATTGTAAACTAGGTATAGTCTACCATAGCGTTTTAAAAACGCTATTGTATACTATACCATAGCGTTTTAAAAACGCTATTGTATACTATACCATAGCGTTTCTGAAACGTTATAAATAAGCCATCTTCTATAGCGTTTTAAAAACGCTATGATAGCCCCTGTTTCTATTATAGCGTCGGTTGTCATAGCGTTTACTAAACCGCTATGGTATCCTACCATAGCGGTTTTTAAACGCTATTGATCAGAATTTTTCTTGTAGTGAATACTAGAGTATATAGCGACTGGGGCCCTACCAACCGAGAAGGTTGAAGCAAGGTACACTCTTCTGAACGACAGGTTATACAGAAGGTCTGTGACAGGGCCCTTGCTCTGATGCCTATCGCCTTCAGAGGCAAGCGAAGTCTTAGGAGCCATCCATAACGGTATATGTGGGAATCATCCAGGCGGGAGAACCCTCGCCCATAAGGCCCTGACTTTAGGTTATTATCTGCCGACCATGCAGCGAGATGCTAAAGACATCGTCCGCAAGTGCGGCAAATGCCAGAGGTTCGCGCCTACACCCATATGCCAGCTCAGCCACTAATCCCAGTGATTAGTCCATGGTCGTTCGCATAATGGAGAATGGACATTGTCGAGCCGCTTCCAGCGTCAGCTGGCAAAAAATTCCTCATTGTCGCCATTGACTACTTCACCAAGTAGGTCGAAGTCGAGCCTCTATCCAAAATAGGGCAAGTTCAGATCAAAAAATTCATATGGACCATCATCGTCTGTGGATTTGGCATCCCCAGAGTATTTGTCAGTGACAACGGAACCCAGTTTGAAGGTAGCAAGGTCAAAGAACTGTGCAAAGGTCTTGGAGTCAAGCACCACTTCTCCTTACAAGGACACCCCCAGGCCAACGGCCAAGCGAAAGTTACCAACCGGACAACCCTATAAGCCATTAAAAGAAAACTCGATGCAGCTAAAAGAAAATGAGTTCCAGAGTTACCATGAATACTATGGGCATATCGAACAACTAAAAAAATCCCTACCGAAGAGACACCCTTCGCCCTAGCATACGGGTCGAAAGCTATGGTTCTGGTAGAACTCGAGGTGCCAATCTTCAGGACGGAATAGTTCAAACCAGACGGTAACGACGAAGCCTTGCGCGTGGGACTAGACCTCCTCAATGAAAAATGGGATCTAGCATCTGCCAAAATAGTCGCCTACCAACAGCGAATGACACAATACTATAACAAGAAGGTCAAGCCACGCGAATTCAAGGTGGGAGTCTGGGTACTCAAGAAAACCCAGCAAAACATCAAAGCAGCCGGAGCGAGAAAGCTAAATCAGAACTGGGAAGGACCCTATAGAGTTGCCAAAGTCAAAAGACGGGAAACATACTGGCTGGAAGACGCCAACGACGACGAACTGAAACGACAATGGAATGTAGAGCATCTCAAAAAATATTATCAATAAAATATTTTTCTTTTACCAAAATTTCCACTACTGTCCGTTACAACCCTCCATGAGCCCGACTATGACCAAACTCAAATATCACCCCAAAGCCTAATCCGATTCGCACAGATCACGATGGCAGAGGAAGTGGTAGTCTAGTCAACGTCAGTCCGCTGATAACGATGACTTGCCAAGGGATCATTACTCTCAATGCAAACAATGATCGTCGAACTTGCCAGGTAAGCTTAGTTAGTTCGCGATTGATGACGTCGGCTTCTGGTGCCCAAAGCCTAATCCGCTTCGTGCGGATCACGATGGCGGAGGAAGTGGGAGTCTAGTCAATATCGATCCGCTGATGATGACGACTCGCCAAGGGATCATTACTCTCAATGCAGACAATGATCGTCGAACTTGCCAGGTAAGCCCAGACATTTCACGACTGATGACGACGGCTTTTGGTGCCCAAAGCCTAATCCTCTTCGCGCGGATCACGATGACGGTGGAAGTGGGAGTCTAATCAGCGCTGATCCGCTGACGAAGACTCACCAAGGGATCATTACTCTCAATGCAGACAATGATCGCCGAACTTGTCAGGTAAGCCCAGTCAGTTCGCGACTGGTGATGACGGCTTCTGGTGCCCAAAGCCTAATCTGCTTCGCGCGGATCACGATGGCGGGGAAGTGAGAGTCTAGTCAGCGCTGGTCCGCTGATGACAACGACTCGCCAAGGGATCATTACTCTCAATGCAGACAATGATCATCAAACTTGCCAGGTAAGCCCAGTCAGTTCGCGACTGATGACGACGGCTTCTGGTGCCCAAAGCCTAATCCGCTTCATGCGGATCACGGTGGCGGAGGAAGTGGGAGTCTAGTCAGCACTGGTCCACTGATGACTCGCCAAGGGATCATTACCCTCAATACAGACAATGATCACCGAATTGGCCAGGTAAGCCTAGTCAGTTCGCGACTAATAACGACGACTTCTGGTGCCCAAAGCCTAATCCGCCTCGCACAGATCACGATGGCAGAGGAAGTGGGAGTGTAGTTAATGTTGGTCCACTGATGACGACAACTCGCCAAGGGATCATTACCCTCAATGCAGACAATCATCGCCGAACTTGCCAGGTAAGCCCAGTTAGTTCGCGATTAATAACGACAACTTCTGGTGCCTAAAGCCTAATCTGCTTCACGCGGATCACGACGGCGGAGGAAGTGGAAGTCTAGTTAGCGTTGATCCGCTGATGAAAACAACTTCCCAAGGATCAATGCCCTCAATACCGACAATGATCGCTGAACTTGCCAAGTAAGTTTAGTCAGTTCGTGACCAATGGCAACGACTTCCGATACACGAAACCTGATCCGCTCAACGCGGATCACAAAGGTTGCAAGAATAAATAACAGAAGTCAGTGCTAGTCCACTAACACTTAATGAGTCGTTACAAACAATGACTGAGGAAACATGGTCAACCTCTGACCAGCAATGGTTTCTGTTGGTTAAACCCTAACCTGTAACAGAACAACCTAAAGCAACAATATATTTTGACAGATGAAGACAAGCATTCCACTTAGCGGTAAAAAACTCTTTGGTCTATAAAGTTGCTAAAGTAAACACGACAATATGAGACAAAAACATCACTTTCATTCAAAAACATGTCTATATATTTTGTCCGAGAGACAACATTATAATCATTCAAAAGAAAAGCATCCTTCTCATCAGTAAGCCTCGCGGAGCCCTCTCCTCTATTGATCAGTCCGAAAGAAGCCCTCTTGTAGCGAGCGAAATCAAGATCAGTATTGGGATGTTCCTCCCTAATCAGCTCTAGGAGCTCCAATTTACCACGAACAACCTCGGGCGAGATAAAGGGTTTCCTACCTTACACGTCGAAGTCCACCGCTCCCAACAGGGCCTCATAATGCGAATGCTCATCTGCCAGCAACCGCTCCACCTCCATAGCGCTGTAAAGCCCCTCATCAACCCATTTCAACTCTGCTCGCTTCCTTTCGGCCTCCATGCCCTCACGATCAACAATAATGACAAAAGCCTGCAACCTACCTTCCAAGCAGTCCGCCCAGTAAAGAGCGTCCGAATAGGAAGTCCGCAGGTCCTCGAAGGCCTTCTCCAAAGCAAGCACCCTTCCACGGGCTTCGAAATGCAACAAGACAGTATCATGTAGCTCCAGGGTGCGAGTAGCCATTCCAAGGCCACAATGACGCAAAACCTCGACACGCGCTCCAACCTCCTCCCTCATTAAGTTGGCAGGAGGAGTCGAAGCGCCCAACGAAAGGCCGCGACCCCTCGAGGGTGTCACCTGTGCAAGCCGTGACACAATAGGGGGAGAGGTTGCACTGGTAGAAGTCTGCCTCTTCCTTGGAAAAACAATAGGAGGTATGTTCACCTCCAATTCAGCGAGCCTGGAAGGATTGTGCAAAGCCAGACCTCTCTTCCTCAAGCGACGAGCAATCACTCCCTCAGCCGGTGAACCTAACATGGGATGAGAACCATAAGAACATCGTAGCACACCGCAACTTGAAACACTGCCTGGCATTACAACCTCCTCAACGGAATTCGGAGGAAGCTTGATAAACTCCTTTCTAGCCGCTTTTCTTCTTCACTGAGAGACGGAATAAGAACCTCCCTGAAACGAAAGAACAATGTCAGAACCAGTTCACAGAAGGGACATATAGAAACACACATATCCCGATAATCAAAAGACTCACAAAGATCAAATTGGAATTATCAAGATACTTTACGACTCCTGAGCTTGAAGTAACCAGAATCCACCGAATCAAAGAACCATTGCTTCCCCCAAGATTCGGCGCTGCCTGCCACCAGTTGCAAACAAGGAGGGCACTTCAACATAAAAATACCCCTGAAATCCAGTCGAGCCTCGGTCAGGTGATGAATCACCAATGAAGATAAGCAAAGGCCAGCGTCATGGGCCCTCAGGAGAATCGCGAGTAGTATCTTCAACCCGCTCGGGGTCATTTGCGCGAGAGGAATTCGAAGATGAGTAAGAAAATGCCAAACATCATCTGGCGCTGGAAGCTGAAGCCCAGACTCAAACATGCCTCGGTGAAAACCTATGAACCCATGAGGAGGTACAGTCGGACCTAAAACTCCAAACACGGAAACGATTTGCAAATCATCTGGCAGGCGATACAAACTACGAAACCTGATCAACTCATTTTTGTCGATCAAACTATCTTTGAATAAATTGATACAAGCAAGGGATAATGGGTTCTTAGAATAAGATTTAACGTTGTCGGCCATTAGAAAATGGAACAAATACTACAATTCAAAAAGATAGCGCGAATAACAATGAAGATATCCTCCTCAAGATGGTGAGTATTTATAAGGAATGCAAACTGCATTTTCCCTCTTTGAGTAATCGTGAACCCATTAATGTCACGCACTGCTTAAGACGAACGTTTCGAGTCCAATCATCACGACGATACAATTGTCTTTTCAAATAGTCAATGGATCGACTTAACGCCCTACTAACCCAAGGGGAATAGCTGATGATACATAAAAACGATCACACCCCTGAGCTGTACATGTGTCATGATGATCTCAAGAAACTACTGGCCCCAGCATCAGCCCAATGTTGATCCAACCCAAGCGGTTCTAAGCTTGCTCACTTTAGTCCGCCAGGCAGACCTAGACTCTCATAGCACGCTAGGCCCACACATCTCACAAATATTCTCAATACTCGTAAGCCCTCCTTAGGTAAGTATCTCGAGGATCAGCTTCAGACGGGCAACTACAACCGCTCTCCGCTTCCAACTAGGAAGCAAACACTAGAGTATCTTCCACACAGGGAAAACTCCCTTCTACGGATTGTTCTTGGATTGAGAACTATCTCCCACGTATCTAGGAGCACAGAGCTAACAGAAAAGTTTCCTCATACAGCATGACTCCTAATTAGAGAGGGATCTCCAAGAAGATTTCCTCCCTAAACTACGCCTACGATGGTCTATTTAACCAAAACTCCTTGCACTTTAAATAAGACATGAGGTTGGTAAGCTAAGGTACTCTACAAATTCCCTGTTACAATATTACACCTTCCTCAGAGCCCTGTCTGACTTTAGCATCGGAGTGTCATCGGCCACCCCACGGTGGTATGTGGCTCACGTGCGTTACTTGCGCAGGTCAGCAATTCAGTGGGATTAGGTCAAAGCAGAGAGCGAAAAATGACTACATCATTCATTATGGGCTAGGAGGAGAAGCTATACGAGGTTTGAAACAAATGCAGGTTGAAATGGTGAAACCCGATGCTACAATCTTGATCAGCCTCCTCTCTGCTTTTGCTGATTTGGCAAACTTACAACAGGCAAAGAACATACATTGTTATTTAATCAGGTCCAGAACTTTTCAATATGATTCCTGAAAAGGAGAGAATGATTTTGCCAATCTGATAGAATCTGAGAAAGAAACCTCTATTGTCTAAACACCCTGCTTAAAATTTTTACCTTCAACAAGTAGAAGATGACTAACACACTTTTAGTGTGATTTTGCAATAAAAATGTTGGTTGATCTTGAAAAGTGCAATTAGATGGGAAAATGTCCCCTTTAAACATCCATATGACATGATCAATTATCTGTTGTAGGTAGGAGAATCAATAGATTCATGGCTTATTGCTGTGATAACAGTATTATTTGGAAAGCCAGAAACGAATTCATGTTTCGAGGCAAGAAAACGAGTTCGACTCTTATTAGCTATCAGATCAAAGCAAGATGCCCCTACCGGGAATCTAACTTCCAAGTTGATTGGTATAAAGACAAAGGAAATGCACCCGTCAATACTCGAGACGAGCAGGTGGAGGTTGGTTGAAGATGATGTAATTCACTTTCAGTGGATCTTATATCCTGATTGCCATGCTCTATTTTTTTCTTTGCAAGCATTTGATGACAAGAATATTGTTATTCATCATGCAGACCTATGAAACTTCTTAATAAAGAAGCAGCTGCAGAAGCCCTCTTCCAATCTATGCACTGTTGTCGTCTTGAACAATGGAGGAAATTTTTGGCTCATCACTGCTACTTTTTTGTAGAGAAAATCACAGCAGAAGCTCATGGCAGTAACTGTCTTAGAAGAGGCAGGGTACTGCAAATTATACAAGGATACTTCAGGAATTCCGGATATCTCTTCTTCCTTCTTTTTCTAACAACATTTGTAATGGCTATGACCAATGTAAAACTGAAACTCTCTCCTATCAGGTAAGTGTGTGTACTTGATGAGGAGTCCTTTTGTGCCTTGTATTTGGTATCAATAAATTTTTTTTTTTCTAATAGATTCTCTTATTATCATAAACATTGAAAACTAGGGGTGGGCATCCCATTCCACGATTTTGAACCCATCCAAATCTCGTCTCGATTTTTTTGGGTTCTTTGGGGATTGATCAAACCCATCTCGATTTCGTCCCGTCCCGATCTAGAGTGGGATGAGATCGGGATGAAGATTTTCAATCCCGCCTATCTCGTCCCGTCCTAAATTTATTTATTTAATAATTATTATTATTAATTTTAATCAAAATACTCTTTTAAATTAAAGTTTATGATGTGTTGAAATTAAATCAATGTAAGATGAAATTTAAATGAATTGAATCATTAATTCTAAATAAAATTTAATATTTATTTGTCTTCCAATGTTTTTTAATATTTATTTATTTATGATGTAAGTTATATGTATATAAATTTAACATTATTAGTGATTGAGTAATGTGAGATAAAAAAAATTTTGTTTTTTTTTAGAATTATTTAGTATGTGCTCATCTCATCCCATTCCGTCCCGAATAAATAGAATGGATAGAAATAGGGATGAGTCCATCTCATCCCATCCCGTGCCCACCCCTATTGAAAACTGTTGAAGCAAAGTTGATAGGTTTTACTTTCGCCACTACAAAGTTTTGTTAACATTCTATGAGTATGCTTTTGAAAACGAGTGCGATGAAACTCAGATAAAACATATGGTGCTACTTTAGGCATCCATTGGATATAAACACAACCTTTGACATAAAGTTTCTTATTTTAGTTTGAATTATTTCAACATGCAACCTCGGGTTAAGCTCAACTTGGGACTTCGAAACTCACTTGGCTTTTAACTGACGAAGGAAGCAAAAGTCACTACACAAACACACTTAAAAAAAAGAGTGATTCTACACAGCGAGGAAATGGGCGAGGAAATGAGCGAGGGGAGTGAAGTGGTGGGGTGGGAGTCGTTCATTCCGTTCAAAATATGCGCGCAAAAAGTCAACACACGCATTTCGAGTGGAGTGAATGGCTCCCACCCCGCCACCTCACTTCCCTCGCTCGTTTCCTCGCTCATTTCCGCGACACTTAGAATTATCATAAAAAAAATTGGAAAATTCTAGGGGTCGAGGGAGGGGTCGAGGGAAAGGGAGCGAGGGATGGGTGTAACCACCCATCCTCCTCGGAATGAGCGCCCGCGCGTATCTCCAACGCGATGCGCGCATCCCGAGGAGGATGGGTGGTTACGCCCATCGCTCGCCCCTTTCCCTCGCTCCCTCCCTCGCTCTGTAGCAAAGCTCAAAAAAATTACACAATTCGTACAACACAACACTCAATTACTTCGACCGATGGATTCTGACTCGTAGGCCATCTCACGCTAACTTGGATGCTTCTAGATCCACAGCTTTCTTAAGCATGCTCTGATCATCGGCATCATCAATAACCATCTGAATAGGAGACTCACCCAGTCCATCAGCAATAGCCAGCATGATCTTCTTCATCTCAGCTCTAAACTCCTCGAGATCCACAGTCCCGCTACCGTCGCAATCGAACCTCACAAAGATTGAATCATACAGCTTAGTCAGCTGCTCAGGAGGTGTCACCACGTCCACCCCGAAGTGAGCCTCAATGAGTCTCATCGATTCGAAGGCTTTCCGGAGCTCGGAACGTGACAGAACTCCATCACTGTTGAGATCAAGCGTGGCGAACTGCTCGTCCACGCTTCGCTTGAAGGCAGCTTCGTCGTTCACGAAGGAACGAACGGTGGATCCGTCGAGAACTACCACTCCCATTTTCACTAGCTAGCTGAGATCTTATCCCTTTCTTGCTTGCTTGGCTTTGTATTGCTTATCAACTTTAAAGCTTTGGATAGTTGTTCTTGTCTGTGGGCATTTTGGACTACTTGTGGTTTAAAAGGGCACATAGATAAAGAAAACAAGCTACGTGTTACGTGTTTTGGTCGAAAAATTCTAACTGTCGAGGGAATTGGCGAGGAAAACAGCGAGGGAGGGGGGACCATCCATCCCCTGGGATGCGTGCTTGAAAAATGAAGGCACGCATCCTGGGGATGGACGGTCCCCCCCTCCCTCGCTGATTCCCTCGACAGTTAGACAAGCTCGTTTTGGTCAGTCAGAAGTTGGCGTAGTCAAGTGGATGAGAGCGATTTCGACTTTTTCCGTTCGATATAGCCAATTGTTGTTTAGTCACACGCCTACTAAACTTTATTTTGGGATACAATTTTCGTGTGTGTGATTGCCTTTGATCAACAATTATTTTTAGGACGAGACCCCTGTTTTGACATGGGGTTGTCTCGATTTTTTTTTTTTTTTTTTTTCCAGCCAATGCTATTAAATACGATTACATAACTTACGTCCAGCAATGGAAGCTAAATTATGGACCTCTCCATTGAGGTCTCTGGAAATGAATTTACAAAACCATTGTTTATGTTGATCTAAAAGCCTTCTACTATTCAACATAAAGGTCGCTACATCCACCACATGATTGTGTTTGGCTGACAAAGATCCTCCTGCAAAATAGCGTGAAGTATCTCGGAATCCCCCATAAGACATGTGAAGTATCTCGGAATCCCCCATGAGAAGACATGTGCTCCAATGGTGAGCCTGAATCAAAAGAAGCATCGTCTCCGCCGTCTGACACTCAGCCATGGTATTGTTAAGTATCTTCTCCAAAATAGGGCTTGCCACCTGTGCTAACACCTTGTAATTCAAATCCATTGCAAACACACCTATTGCACCCTTTGAGAAGAAACATAGAAACTCGCATCATAAGTGACAATCACATAATCATGGTCTAATTGATAAGGTAAAGCTGACATTCTGGAAGAGTTGTAGTTGAGTATGTGGTTCCTAGTAGAAAGAAGTTGAGCTTGTAAAATATCCATCCGTGCTTGGGAAGTCTTGGTGCGGTTAATCATGGTAGTGGGTTCAACCTGAACCGAGGCAATATTAAGAGAGGTGACAATTTTGGCATGGAGCAGAACCTGACGTAAAAATGTTATTGCTGCATTTCTATTTCTTTGGTTATCCCTTCCCAAGACAGAGGGAAGATGAGAGTGTTGAACAACTTATTGTGTCAGGAGGACCAAATACAATTGAATGTGGTAATGGAAATTTGAGTAGTGAATTTAGTTTTCCTGAAAGCACAACTGTTACGAATTGTCCAGATGGCTTGGAGCATTGTCGTAAACTGAGATAACATTTCATTTTTTGCCTCAGGATGGGTCGTGGTTGAGTCTCACATGAATGGAAATAGCCCCGAAATAGAAGGTGAATTAAAGTTTGCATTGAGCCAATCAATTGGCAGGGAGCAGGGGGCAGGTGCCAAAATCTATTAGTAATAGGGCAGAGGAAGAAAATGTTAGTGACATCTTCTATATATGCCTGGCAAAAAATGCAGCAGTCGTCAATAGGCACATGGAGCCTAACCAGGTTGGTCATGCTAGGAAGAATGTTCAGACTGATTTTTCACAAAATAAAAAACACGAGTTGGGGCTTTAATTTTCCATAATTATCTTACAAGTTTAGCCTGAAGATGAAGATTCAGTGGACTAGAAGTGGAGTTTTCAAGTTGATCATTGGTGAAAGCACGAGTAACACTTTTAACAGATATTTATTATCAGACTACTAAATAAGTTTGCCCAGACACAATGAATGTCTAATAGTAATATCCAGGATGTCCCTAACCACTGGGCTAAGAAAAATGGATATTGATGCAGTCGTTTTTCGCGCTCTGCTTTAACCTGGTTCCTGTTGACCTGCACAAGTAGCACGCATGAGCCAAAGACCACCGTTGTGGTGGCCGATGACACTCCGATGCTAAAGTCAAACATGGCTCCGAGGAAGGTGTAATGTTGTAATAAGGAATTTGCAGCGTATCTTAGCTTACCAACCTCATGTCTTATTTATAGTGCAAGGAGTCATGGTTCAACCAGGGCATCGTAAGTATAGTTTAAGGAGGAGATCTTCGTGGATATCTCTATCTAATTAGGAGTCGTGTTGTAAGAGGAAAGTTTCCTGTTAGCTCTGTGCTCCTAGATACGTAGGAAATAGTTCCTAATCCAAGAGCAATTTGTAGAATGGAGTTTCCATGTATGGAAGATACTCTGGTGTTTGCTTCTTAGTTGGAAGTAGAGAGCAGCGGTAGTTGCCCGTCCGAAGCTGATCCTCGAGATATTTGCCTAAGGATGGCTTATAGGACAGTTGTGAGACCTGTGGGCCTAGCGTGTTCTGAGAGTTCAGGTTCCCTTGGCGGACTGAAATCGAGCGGACCTAAACCGCTTGGGCCGAATCAGTGTTGGGTTGATGTTAAGGCATGTAGTTCCTCAAGATCATCGTGATATGTGTACGGTTCATGGGTGTGATCGTTTTTATGTATCATCAGCTACTCCCCCCGAGTTATTGGGTCGTCACATCGGTTCGCTAAGTCATCTCTTGAAGGGATGCGCCGCTCATGATGATTGAGTCTGAATTTTTGCTTGAGCCACACGCTGCATTAATGGCACGTGCATTGGTTCGGCAAAAAAGAGATGGGAAACCATATTCTATTTAGGTCATCCACAGTGTAGAGTCTGAATCCTCTACTTTGTTTGCTTTCGAAGATATTGTTCTGAAAAAAATCGTTCGTTTTCTTCATGGCTCAAGAAAACCTTTTTGATGATGTTGTATTGACTGGGGCCCTGAAGTTTTTGGAAGACAGGTTGTTGTCCGAGCTTGGTCTTGCCAAAATTCGTACGAAGTTTGGAGTCCCTGAGGACCTGCCATTGTATCTCCTAACAGGCAACCAAACGCCTGTGTCACCTCCTGCCGATTTCATCAAATTACATCGTGGGATGCTTCAATCTGGAGTGCGTTTTTCGGTCCTGGATGTGATTTAGGAGTTCTTGGATCTCTTAGGGGTTCCTCCGGCTCAGTCGGGGCCCAATGGATATAGGATCATTCTCATGATTTTGCTTCGTGCTAAGGAGGTCGATGTTAGCGTGACTCTGCGAGTGATCCAGTTGCTGACTTCTCCCCAGCTAAAGAGCAATGCTATCTGTAAGATGAAGTTGCTGAAGTGCTTCAGTAAATTGCCTGATGATTTAAAGTTCTGGCAGAAGTACTTCTTCTTGACTCCCGCAAATTCGAAGTATTTCCGATGCAGGGGTCGTCTGCTCGAGCGACAGTTCAGGCCGCTCCGTAAGTTCAACCCTTTCTTGCGATTTTGATATGTTTGGTAGCGGGCTAACTGCTTATTCCTTGTGTTCCCTTGCAGGAAGGTTTCCTACAACTCTTCTTACCTTAGAAGAGCAATACACCATGGGAACGTTTTGTGTCTTGCCGCAAAAGAAGGCGATCGATGTCATAAGAGTTTCCAACTTCATCTGTAGTGGGTTGTGGGACAACTGGCATATCGCCCCTGCTCTGTATCGAGAGTCGCGTATTAAGTTGGAAGATGGGGCCCCTTCCAAGATGAGGATGGCTATTGGGGCCAAAGTTCTTGTTATGTCCGATGCGGAAAAGTCGTCCGAGTCGTTTGCTTCCTTTGTGAGGAAGATGTCTCACCTTAGAGTTGGGTCGTCTAAGGCACGAGCCGCTCCAGCGAGAGATGAGCGCAAGTCTGCTAGTCTTGTTGAGGCGGAGACTGACATTTTTGTCTTGGAGAAAGATTATCTGCGGTTGGCAGGAGTCATGGACAGGTCGAGCCTTAGTGTCGCCCAGATCGAGGCTCTGAATGACCGTCTGGTGTGGGTTGCAATGGCACCTTCCACTGGTGCTGATTCGTGCAAGACCATTGTTGTAGGAGGCTCCTGTGAAGATTCGCCTGAGGTGGTAGAATCTGATCACCCTACTAGTGAGTTGCCTAAAGGTGGTCGCGGTACCGGCCACATCTTTTGTAGTTCGCATTGCCCACTGTCTCGTTCTAGGCCACAGCTAGAAGTGTTGGAGGGTTCTCTGGATAATTCGCTCCCTTCTCTTCCTTCGGATCCCATTGAACCGCCTTGCAATAACGGGCCAGCTGTTAATGACAAAGGGAAGGCCACAGAGGAAAGTCTGATGACGGTGGCGACCTCGAAGATCGACGCTGGCGTAATCCCTGATCCGAAGAAGCTTCATCCTGGTGCACGAATAAACATATTCGCATTTGACTTGGTAAAGATGAGCTCACAAGTCTGGCACCAATAGGTGGCAATTGAGTATGCTTCGAGGAGGCATATAAGCAGGTGTCACAGCTGGTTGATGGATCATGCTTCTAAACCCGAAAAGGATACGTTGGAAGGATGTATGGATAAGGGTCTGAAGTAACTTATGCTGGGTATGTCTCACATGAGCCACGTGGCTGTTGCTGGAACGAAAGTCGACGTAGGTTGTGAGAGAGTATGTACAACATGCAGTTGTTGTATTCTACTGCGCTCCGTGAAATTGAACGGCTTAAAAATCATGCCGATGAGAAGCAATTGGATCAGTCAACTATCGCCGTTGAGGCTCAGAGGGCTCGGCTAGAAGACCTCGAGCGTAATCTGACAGAGGCAGTGTCCGAAAGGGATGAACTTAGGCAAGAGTTAAACTGGATCCACCAGGAAGTCGAGGTTGTGCAGGATGTTGTGGCTAAGGCGTGTTTTGAGCTACATTCTTTTGCTGAAAGAGAGCGCTTTGAAGGAAGTTGACTAGGCTGCTAAGAAGCAGTAGTTGGAATCCGATGTGGAGTTCTACGCCCGTGAGGCGAGAAAGGCTAAAGTCCAGCTCGAATTGGGGTGGCATGAGCTTAGTGCTGTGAAGAGCAGTCTCAAGTCGACACGCTGACTAGAAGGTTGGAGCTGCTGGAGCGTGAACTTGTTGACGCGAAGGTGCGAGAGGAAGAGCTTCTTCAAGAGCAAGGCAAATGTGAGTTTCGTTGGGTTGTACATGGCCGGCTGGAGCTGTTGGCACTGATGAGAGAGGAGCATCCAGAGTGGGATCTTGGCCAGTATATGAAGATGTCATATGTTGATTTGTCTGTTGCCTTTGCATCGTTGGATGAGGAAGACTTTGTGGGCCATGATACACAGGTCGCAGCGCGTGTGGATGTTATCCCTACTCCATCTCCCACTAGGCTTAGATCTTCTGTTTCTGTACCTTCTCCTAATAGGGAGTAACCTTGGTGTGATTGTACCCCTTTTAGTTTTGATTGTTAATGAAAAATGTTTTATCACTATTGTGCTTGTTATCACTATTGCATGTTTTTCGTTTGTCTTGCTTTGGCATAGGCTAGTTAAATCAATAGGACGTTGATTGGTCTGTCTGTGGTAGAGAGCTTGACCGTTTTGTATTGTGAACGAATCGGGGTCGTTGTTGCGTAGCCATGTCTGATAGTGGGCATGTTGCAAACAGTTTAGCTGGGGGTTGCCCGCGTTGTGTCTTGTTCCCGAGGTAAGCTGCTTGAGGCTTATCATGTTTGTTCGACAGGTCAGCCGCAGTTCCTCTATGAGTGAGTTGTGATGGCTGAGCGTGCGTATCAGAGCATTCGTACCGAGTCAGGCATCGTAAGCTCGGGTTAGCACCCTAAATAGCTTTGATCTGGGTATTGGCCATACGATCCTTGTATCTGCGTGAGTGGCCTTCGCTTAACATTAGATTGTCAGTTCATTTGAGCGTGAAGACGCTGACTCAGCTAGATTCCCATTTGGCGACCAGGTTGAAAAGCGGTGGTCTAGTGGCAAGCCGCCGGAATCAGCTCGGAACTGACTAGGCTCCCACCTTCCAAATCATTTATGTCTAAGTTGAGCGGACTACAGATTTGGGGAGTAAAGGTTTGACGACTAGGCTGAAAAGTAGTGGTCCCATGGCAAGCCGTCAGAATCAGTTCAGGACTGACTAGGCTGCCACTTTTCGAACCATCTTGCGCGGTGGGAACTACGAATTCGAGAGAGGTTTGGCGACCAAGCTAAAAAGCAGTGGTCCCGTGTCAAGCCATCGAAATCAGTTTAGGACTGACTAGGCTCCTTCCATTCAAATTATCTACACCTGAGTGCACCAGGTTACAAATTTGGGAGGTTTCGGCTGCCACGCTAAAAAGCAGTGGTCCCGTGGCAAACCATCGAAATCAGGTCGTGGCTAACTGGGTTCCCACCTTCTAGACTATCTACACCCTCACAGTGCGGGCTACAAATCCAGGTTTGGTGATTTGGCGACCACGATGAAGAGCAGTAGTCCCGTGGCGAGCCATCGAAATCAGTTCGGGACTGACTAGGCTCCCACCTTCTAGACTATCTACACCCTCGCAGTGGGGGTTACAAGTCCAGGTTTTGATCAAAAGCTTTCATTGCTAGTCGTCACCAGCTAGGTTTACCTGATTAGGTTCGGCGATCATTGACCGCACTAAGCGGACTAAGTATCGGGATGAACCAGAATCCCTCATAATCAGTTTTGGATGACTGAGCTTGCCTGGTTTGAATAAAAGTTTCGCCTGCTAAGGGGCGTGCAAACCTAATCCATCAGCATGTTGCATGGCATACATGAAATTACCTTAAATCAGCTGGTGATCTAAAGGTATAATCCGTATGTCAGGGTTGACTAGGATCTCTAGTGCTCATGCCAAACACGTGATATAGTGTTGTTTCAATAATAGGCTAAGTTCATGGGCCCGCAGAGGACGGGCTAGAGTTTCCTGCATGGTGTGTTGTGTGTATGGCGTAGATTGCGCGGTGACACGCGTACGACATAGGCTTCGTGACGGTTGAGTATCGGTTACTCCCTCTCAATTGATGGGGTTGCATGCAACGTCATTAATTGATTGACATCGTCTTTGTAGTTTCCTTGGGAACCGTCATCTTCCAGTTTCACGTACGGTGTTCAATGTTTGGCAGTTAATGCTTGAGTGCCTGCTTGGTGAACCATCATGTCTATATAATGGTGTTTTCCTATCGTTGTAGGCACTATCTTTCACTGAGCTTATCTTCTTTAATGTCTTCGCTTGAAGAAGATGTATTGGGTTTTCCAAAGGCTGAGGGAAATGCTTTGGGTTTTCCAAAGGTTGAATTTGATTATCTGTCTCTGGAGTCTCCGAATGTTCTGATATTTGCGCGGATCAGGCATAGAGATAGTTGTCATTATGCGTGGTCACCCGATATGGCTGGGCACGTAGTTTATCCGCTGAGGTGTCGTAATTTCTTCTCATTTCGCGGAGAAATAGTACGAGCGCTTTTTCAAGGGAAGAGTGTGTTGTTCATGCGCTGGTGCCTTATCGTTGTTCAAGAATGTTTAATTTCAGAGATAGCATCAACGTCCAACTCCACGGTGGCTGCCTCCGCCACTTCTCGACTAACCCCGTTGCCTTTCTTTGCGCTAGAATTTGGGATCTCGAGATGAAGAGGAGTTGGACATGGTCCATGGATTGGGCCATTGACTCCTCCCTCTTATCTTTGCAGCCGGAAGGTGCACTCTGCCTCCATCAACCTGATACTCGTCCTAGGTTCATTCGTTTTGCTGAATCGTGCGTGTGAGATTGTCGTATCTGGTTATGGCTTGTCGCGGGACTCCCGATTGCCGATTTTTCACCCCCACAGACCATATTTGAGGGTTGTGTTTGCTGGATCATGGTTCTGCTTGCTTTGGATTGTTCATGTCGCTTGTGCGATCATACAGTAAGTCCTCACTCCAAGTTGATCAGATGCCTTAGTATGCCATCTTGTGTATCCTGTTCACTTATCTTTGCTAGCACTTGCAGATTACTCACATCAGAGAGTTTGCAAGTCTTCGTCGGTCGTCAGTCGTTGTTCGTAGCAGATTTGTCTAAGCAAGTCTTTTACTTCAGTTAGCGTTGTATTTAGATGCTTGTAGTGCTCAGTCCTTTGTATCCGCCTCAGGGCATTTGTAATATGTAGTCTTTTGTATTTGCGTCAAGGTATTTGCTGTTACATCTATCAAATAATTAATAGAGTTTGTTTTTCGCAATTCTTCCTTTATTTCTTAAATGATTGCAAATCACATAAGCCTTTTATGAACTAAAACTCAATATTGATCAAGGAAGGGGAAACACACAACTTTAAAGCAAACTAACTGTTGATAGAGACAAACCGATCCTGGCCTTGAAGTGAATTTGGGTTGCTCTCGCGGATCATTTAGCAGACTGTCGAGGCGTTATATAGGTCACTGAAGAGTAAACTTTGCAGAGGGGCGGATCTTTGCGCCGACGGAATGTCGGGAGTTGTGTTCCTGCTTGCCATTGCCTTTTTCGACTCGCTGGGCGGAAGAACTTGTTACTCCTGTACCGCTCCAAAATGATGCTCTCCCATCTTTTAGACTTGCACTAGGTCAGGCTGCTCTGTATGATGTAGCTGAATCTGGGAACACTCTATTTGTTTCAGTGCAGCGGCGTAGTGGCAGCTTCGTGTCGTAGGTTCGTCTACATGTATGGTTCCTTCGGAGTGGTTAGCAGTATACTTAACACACTGGTAAAGGGTTGAGACCACTGTTTTCTATTTGGTGGAGACAAGGTCTTCCCAGAATGAGATTGTAGGGTGACGGTGCGTTTACCACCATGAAGTCCAGAAATAGGACTATCTTGAGCTGTGGTTCTCCTGCTACCGTAGCCAACTCTTATCTTTCCAATGGGGAAGCACTTCTCCTCGCTGAATCCGATCAGTGGGTGTTCTGAAGACGTCAGATTTTCCTTCTTGAGGTCCATGATGCGAAACGCGTTGTAAAACAGAACGTTAAGTAAACTTCCTGTGTCAACTAGAGCTATATTCACTTCCCACTTTGCGATGGAAACAGAGATGACCAAGGCGTCGTTGTGTGGTGCTTGGACTCCATCGAGGTCCCTCTCAGTGAAAGTCAAAGTGTGAATGTGATGCTAAACCCGTGAGTGGCAGATGTGTCGTCCTCATCCGCAGATTACGTTCGCATATCTTGTAGTGTCCGCTTGCCGGACCTGTATCACTAGTATTCATTTGGTCTAACTTCATGAAGGACATAGATTATCCTTGGAGTCGCCTTCTCTATTTCTTTAACTGACCCCCTGTCCTTTGATTGTTCCGTTGGTTTCTCAGACTTCAGGAACTTTTTCAGTTTTCCTTTGCGGATCCAGTACTCAACTTCATACCTCAGACTTTTGCAATCATTGGTGTTGTGGCCACCCTCGTTGTGGTACGTACAATATTTGTCGTTGTCGCTCTTGGAAGGGTCTCCGCGCGTCTTTTGGGGTCACTTCATTTCCTCCCAGCCTTTCATGGAGTTTAGTAAGTCTGACATGCTAGCGCTTAGGGGTGTCACGGCTCTGGATCTAACGTAGTTGGGTGATTTCTCCGGCCTTGGACAACCAGGGTCCGGCATGTTGTCGCTGCACTTCCTTTTGCTGCATTCATCGTCCTCCCGACTCTTTCCCCCTTCTTGTCCCTAAGATTGGAGGGCTTCCTGTCCCCTTCGATTTCCCTTATAGCGGTTTTTGGCTCCTCCATGGTGATGTGTCTCTGGACGCTCTTGAGGAGTTCCTCCATGTCCAGAAGGGGCTCCAAGGTGAGGTCTTGGTAGAGCTTTTCCTCTTTAAGGCCCACAATGAAGGTTGTCACGGCTGTATCGTTGTTGCACCTTTCAATGAGGGTTAGCTCATTGTTGAAGCGTGTGACATACTCTCGGAGTGTCTCATTGGACATCTGCCTTAGGGAGAGTATGTAGTGCGGGACTTTTCAGAAGCGTTGGCTTTCGACGAAACGCGTCAGGAATTCCTTTGCCAGCATTTTGAAGGTGTCGATGGACTTCGGTGTAAGGCTGTGGAACAATGTCAATGCAGAGTTTTTCAGACTAGTGGGAAAGGTCTTGCACATTACGGATTCAAATCCTTCTTTAAGGGCCATTACGTGCTAGTAATGGCGCAAGTGGTCGAAGGGATTGGTGGTTCCGTCGTAGGAGTCGAGCTTCGGTGGAGTGAACTTTCTTGATAGGGCCTCGTTCATGATTCGATCCACAAATGGTGGGATGGATAAATGATATAGTACGTCCGGGTCATGCGCTCCTCTGTGGAAGGGGTTCCCAGGGCCAAGCCTTTCTATAATGGCGTTGAACTCAATGTTAGTGTGATACCTCCTTTAGTCTAATAAAAACTGGCGGGTGTTTTGATTTCTTGTGCTTGTTCCCTATCATCTGCCGGAGGCAGAGGTCCATGCTGTTTCTGGTCTCCATTAGCGAGTAGTGGATTCTGTCGCGTGAGAGCCTCCATAGCTTTGGCGATCCGCTATATTTGGGACGCCAGCGTATCAATTCTGGGATCTGTTGTTGCTGGCATCGGTACGAGAGCGTGAGTCGACTGCGTGTGCAAGATAGGAGCTGTTGAAGGAAGTGGTACAAGGGCAGCCAGAATGCTCGATGTGTCCCCTGGTTCTCCGTTGTTACGTGACCTGGTGGTCACCCTTCTTTGTGTTTTGAAAGGAGACAACGCTTAGTGTAAAATTACGAGCTATGTCGTCTCCACGGACGGCACCAAACTAATGCAGTCGTTTTTCGCTCCCTACTCTGAACTGGTTCCTGCTAACCTATTGACCTGCACAAGTAGCACACGTGAGCCACAAACCCCCGTTATGGTGGCCGATGGCACTCCGATGCTAAAGTTAGACAAGACTCTGAGGAATGTGTAATGTTGTAACAGGGAATTTGTAGCGTATCTTAGCTTACCAACCTCATGTCTTATTTATAGTGCAAGGAGTCCTGGTTCAATCAGGCCATCGTAGGTGTAGTTTAGGGAGGAGATATTCGTGGAGTTCCCTCTCTAATTAGGAGTCGTGTTGTAGGAAAGAAGTTCCATGTTAGCTCTGTGCGCCTAGATACGCGGAAGATAGTTCCCAATCCAAGAGCAATCCGTAGAAGGGAATTTCCCTGTGTGGAAGATACTCAGGTGTTGGCTTCCTAATTTGAAGCAGAGAGCAACCATAGTTGCCCGTCCGAAGCTGATCCTTGAGATCCTTGTCTAAGGAGGGCTTACGGGTATTTAGGACAACTATGAGACATGTGGGCCTAGCGTGCTGTGAGAGTCCGGGTCCACCTGGCGGACTGCAGTCGAGCGGGCCTAAACCACTTGGGTCAGATCAGTGTTGGACTGATGTTGAGGCCTGTATTTTTTCGAGATCATCATGACACGTGTACGGCTCAAGGGCGTGACCGCTTTTATGTATCATCAGATATGATTAAGCTCTAGTACCATTGAATTTCTTGGCCAGAAAATGGTAGCCAAAGGTCAGGAGTGGTTTGATGGAAAGTCATGGTTGGAGGTAGAGGAAGGCAATCAGCAGGGATCAACCCTGGCTTGACCCAACAGTCTTTTTATAGATCAATGTGTTCACCCGAAAGAACTTGCCAGATGAAATGGCCTTTCATTTTTAAGAAGGCGGTTAGATTGTCTCTCAAAGCAAAATAGGCTATGTTGTGAGGCTTTAAAAGTTGAAAAATGCTCTTTTGATTGAAGTAAAGAGCTCTGAGTTGAAGAACGCGGGGATTTTGGGGCGAGGAAATAGTTTGCTACAAGTTTTTTGCCATTAAGGCAAGATTTTTATTCCTAACAGAAGGAGTGTTGAGACCGCCTAAATAGCGAGGCAAGGTGATATGGTCTCAGGTATACATATGTTTGGCCTTGCTATCCGATGCTCCATTCCATCAGAATTTACAGGCCAGAATATCCAATTTGGGGTGATAGAGAATGGAAGAAGGAAAGCTTACATTGTGTAAATATGTATTGAATTCAGGATAGTTTTGATCATGACCGTCCTCTCAGTCTGGGATGACACTTTAGATTTTCAGCTAGAGAGTTTTGTGTTGACTTTATAAAAAAGGAACTGGAAATCTACAATTTTCTTTTGAGACGGAAGCAGCAGGGAGCCAGTTATTTCTCCTTAGGATTGTATAACTTGGAGCCTAGGATCCTATTGATCATCTTGGTGTGTTTCGAGTGAACATTTGAGCCGTAAAAAACAGACGACTTATCGTAGTTCATCGCTTGTCCCAAGGCCGAGCAGTATTGATGAATAATGTCTTTAACTGAGTGGGCTTCCACTAGAGAAGCCCTACAAAAAATATCATATCATCAGCATACAACAAATGGCTAATAGATTGGGATTGGCGCCTGATTTGGATACCTTTAATAAGGCCTTCATTTTTTGCTTGGGCTAGCAACCTGGATAAGGCTTCCGCCATAAGGATGAAAAGATAAGGAGAAAGTCGGTCTCCCTATCAGATTCCCCTAGTAGGTTTGATGGTAGGGAGAGGAGATCCATTAAGAAAAACATGGAGAGAAGAGGTGGAAATACATTGTTCGATCATTTGGATCCAATCTCTAGCAAAACCTAATTTCTCAAGAATTTGGAGCAGAAAATCCCATTCAACCCTATTGTAAGCTTTGGCCATATCAATCTCAATAGCCATCCAACCTTGTTTCTTTTTGTGACAATGTTTCATTTGAAAGAACATTTCATGAGCTAGATTGGCATTGTCCGCAATGGAGAGACCTTTGACAAATGCGCATTAGTTGGGGGAAATGATGTTGTCCAAAAGGGGTTTCAAACGATTTGTAAATATCTTATAAATGACCTTGTATATGACATTACAGAGCCAAATGGGTCAAAATTTGTCGGGAGTGATAGGACTGAAGACTTTCAGAATTAGGGTGATGAAAGTCTTATTGAGTTTAGGGTCTAACTCTCTGGTTGTGAAAAAGTTGACCACCACTTCAATCACATCATGTTTCACATCAAGTTGACCACCACTTCAATTATATCTTTGTGATCATAATTCCACTATATATGCATTTCAAATAATCACCCAAAATAATTTGATTTCAAGTCAACTTAAGTAAATTATAAAAAAAAGAAGTGATTAGTTCTGATGCATCCAAAATTTGTTCTTCTGTATGACCTGCAAAACAAATGTTAGATTGTAAAAAACCACATTTTTGGTGGACGAAGGCATTTCGATGGTTAAGTTAGTAACTCAGTTGGAAATGAAGATAAATCTGGACAAAACTCAGTTAAAGTTGCATACCTTTGTCGAATGTTCCATTTACCTTATATAATGGTCGTTGTTAATTCCATGCGTGACTTAAGAATGTGAGGCGTAATGGGAAGAGACATTCTTTGTGATAGTCTCCTTTTTTTTATGAAGATACATCCTTGGAGGTGTAATTTTCTCGATTTTTTTCTCTGTAACGTTCCTCCTCTTTAAGGGAGAACTTTTTTGGACCTAGTTTTGGGCCTTTAGCTATGGTTTATTCTGATGGGCCCGGTTTGGGCTTTTATGACTAGATTCACCCTTTTTGGGCTTTATGAATTAGTCTGGTCTTGGGAAACTTGATTTTCATGATGGACAATCTCTGTCACGTGTATGGCTGTGACATCAGTCTTATTTGATGTATCATCAACTACTCCCCTTTTAGTTAGTGGGTATGCTGGCATGGCCACTAACTCGACGATGGTCGAACTTCTGATTTCATCATTGCCTCGCATTTAATGTTGTCAGTAGCTTTTGGTGGGTTGGTATTTCGATCTCTCACACCTCCGTTCCTTTCCATGCGTATTTTTGGATTTCGTGCAGCCATCATATCTCGCACATCGTTCTATAAGCGGTCTCTTCGTTGCTCGGTTCTATAAAAGGAGGCATGATTGATGTATTTATCTCTTTACGCTATGTTTGAAGTTATGGCTTATTCTTCTCTCTTCTTCTCCGTTTTCCTTACTCTTTCACCCCTTCACAATGTATGTTAGTTATATACTAGATGACGAGGTGTTTGCTGCTTGCGAAGCTTACATCTCACCTAAAAATGTTTCTCGGACGATGTTGGAAAGTGTTTGTTCTGACTTTTCTCTGCATCTGACTCGAGATAGTCCTGCCTAGGCAGAATGATAGTCTTTGTCGTCTAAGGGTTGTTACGTTGCACTCTACCCGTGCATGTTCCAGTTGGACTTCGATTCCCAGTCTTGGTAATATTTTGGGAATACTTAGATTTTTTGGGCATTCCTCATGCTCAAATGGGCTCTAATGGTTGGAGTGTTATGGTTTCTACTTATGCGAGAACCATCTTTATTGGCATTCCCTTGACTATCAGGACTGTACATTCGGTGGTTGATCTGTCTCTGCTTCCTATTTGTTTCGCGCAGCTTAACGATGACATCAAGGACTGGTCGAGGTTTTGGTTTTATGCTTCTGTCAAATCCAACTATGTTCACCTATGAGGTCGTTAGATTAGGCGATTGTTTTGAGTTCCTGACAAATGGAGGGACCTGCTATTGTCTGTGGAATAGCAGATGGTTAGTGACCATTTTCTGAAGCTTTTGTGGTATTTGTGGAGGCGTTCCTTTCTTAGGACATTGAGGCGCGTAGTGGCTTTTATACCATGAACAAGGCGGAACATGCTTCGCTTACTAAATTCCAAGCTGCTGAGATCACAGCTCGTGTCATTTATGTTGGTCTTAGTGATGCTAGCGTTGATGGGAAGTGAGCTATGGTAGGGATGCTACAGATCTCGATGCTCCTGTCACTCTGTCAGTGTTGGCATTTCTGGCATGACCAACAGGAAGGGGAAGCTTCCAAGGCTTGCCAATCCTTCAAAGTGATTGGCAGTAAGCTCTAGCCGGGTTCCCAAGAGGAAACGACTTTCTGATTCTACTCAGGGCACTACTCGAACTACTACACGTACAAGTTCTTTTGATAATGAAGGTGGGAAGGAGGATGCTCTCTCTCGAGAAGTCGAAGAAATGAATTTGGCGGTGGAAAGGAGCAAGAAAGAAATAACTCGTCCGCTAGAAAATAATGAAAAAATGCTTCTCTCGACCTATGGTTTTTCCGACTTTGTTAAGTGATCGGATGATGACCCTTGATTCATTGACAACAAGATGTTTCAGCTTGTAATGGAGTGGCCCAAGGATACGAATACGACAAAGACCGCATTCGACTTCAAATTCAATCCTCTGAGCGAACAAGAGGTCGATGATCGAGGTCAAAGTTCTGGGTTCCTCCTCCTCTTCCATCTTCCTTTACTACTTCTGTCGATGACGAAATGGAGTTCCTAGTTTCTTCTCCTGTTTGTTTGACTTCTGTCGTTGTTGCCACCACCACTACTCCACAGCGAGGAGACAATAGTGGTTTTTCTGTCGTCACTGCTATTCCGACCATTCTTTCGGCCATCGGTGGTGAGTCTTCTGTGCATCCTGGTCCCCTAGTTCTTCATCCACAGATTGGTTGGAAAGAGGCCTCTGATGCCTGTACAGGAGCCTAATAGTCATCTCGACTACGGTCTCAAGCGGATAATGAATGGGATGAATCACCTCACTATGCTGGCGTGATGGGATCAGATTATCAAGCTAGTCGTAGACAGACGGCTGCTCTTGAGAGAAATATGGCAGCACAATTATTGGTGCTTTCTCATGTTCTTCGTTAGTTCGACGTGCTGAAAGCGCAGTGCGCGGAGCAGGAGGGGGCAGTTGGGGTTGCTCGGGCTTCTTTGAGGGAGGTGGAGGCTGCTCGAGATAGGTTCGAAGTTGAGCTTGAGTCTTTGGTGGTTGAACTAAATGGAGTTCGCTGTCAATTGGACGAGATGGAGATGGATTTATCCGTTGAGAAGACTAGTCATGATGAGGTCGTGCCTTCAGTTATTGAACAATCCGTCAACCATCAGATCACTGAGGAGCGGGTGGAGTAGTTACTAGCTAAGTTTGACAAGGTTAAGTCGGATATTTCTGCAATGTTGACCACCATTAAAGGACATCTCGTCTTAGCTAAGAACGAGCTTGTTGCAACCCAAAACAGGTTGAGGATTGCGGAAACGGAGGATTGGAAGAGGATTATTGATGGACAAATCGAGCTTCTCGACTATATTGATAGGGATGGCGTTGATTTTTCCAAGTATCATTGTCTGGTCGATCAAGCTTTTGAGGATGAACATAGTGAGGAAGGTATTACGGGTCCTTCGAGTGATCTAGTACATGAAGAACCATCATTTCCTCATTCTTCCTTTTTGGCTCCATCATTTACTCTTGTTGTCGATGCTTCTATTGTTTCTTCTTCAGATGTTATATTTCTTCTCCGAACGTAAAAAAATGATTTTATGAATGAAAAACCTTTTTGATAATCATGCGTTGCCTTTAATTTTATTTTTCTGCTTCCTATGTTTTCCTTTTGAACTCATGACTTGTCTTGGATTAGTCGTGTTGACTCATTGTATATGATAGGTATCTGTTCACCTTGTTACTTGCATTCTCCATACTCTGATAATTTAGGTTTGTCCGTTTTTTGTTTCTTGCATTCGTTTGTTGGTCATCCAAAATTTTTATTTTTTCATTCTTGTCGATCGGGCTGTGAAGTTGTACTGGTGTGTTTTTACTCGCTCGGTCTTTTGCGTGTCTACTTCGTTTTCGGATGTGTCGGCCACCCAGAAGGTTTTCTAAGTAGGTCTTGCCTTGTGTGTCAAAGCTTTGTGGATGTATTTCATAGTCTGACGCGATGATCGAGTCAGAAGGCTTTGTGAATAGTCCAGGCTTTTACTTTGTGGTCTGACGCATTGGTCGATCCAAAGTTTTTTTTATATAAATGAGTTGACTTATTTGTCCCAAATTTTACTTCGTTGTTCTGACATATCAGTCGATCCGAAGTTTTTATGAGTAAGTTGACTTGTTCATCCCAACTTTTACTTCGTTGTTCAACGTATTAGTCAATCCGATGTTCTTATGAGTAAGTCGACTTGTTCGTCCCAATTTTGACTTCGTTGGTCTAACTATTAGTCGCCCGGAGTTTTTCATGAGTAAGTTGTCTTGTTCATCCTAACTTTGACTTCGTTGGTCTGACATATTAGTCGCCCCTAAGTTTTTTTTACGAGTAAGATTACTTGTTCGTCCCAACTTTTACTTCGATGTTCGACGTATCAGTCGATTCGAAGTTCCTACAAGTAAGTTAACTTATTCGTCCCAATTTTTACTTCATTGTTCGACGTATCGGTCGATTCAAAGTTTTTACGAGTAACTTGACTTGTTCGTCCTAACTTTTACTTCGTTGGTCTGACATATTAGTCGACCGAAAGTTTTTTTACGAGAAAGTTGACTGGTTCGTCCCAACTTTTACTTTGTTGGTCTGACATATTAGTCGACCCGAAGTTTTTTACGAGTAAGTTGACTTGTTCATTGATGCGCTATTTTATTAGCATACAACTTAATACTCTGCTTTGTAATTGTAGTATAGAATAAGTAGGGATCGGATTAGAGGGTTTGTCAATTAATACTAATAATAATAACTAAAAGACAACTAACAACCTAATTAATTAAATAATTGGGGATTGAATTTTCTAAATTAAAATATGAAAATAACTACGAAAATTACTATAAAGATAATAAAACAAAAGGGATGGCAAATATGAGAAATTAGCTAAGGGTTTATCTCCACACAGTAACTAAGAAGAGTTTAGCTAGACAAATTAATTATGTTTAAACATTAATCCATAATCAATAATCAAACTAAAAATAAGAGAAAGAGTTAAGAAATGAAACAAAACACTGCCGCCTGATTCGTGGTGGTACTGAGTGGAAGCTGGGATGCGAATAGAGCGACCTCTTCTTTCTCCTTCCTCACTTCGCGATCTGCTCACTTTTCGATCTGTTTCTTCAGCTCCTAATCCAGTGAGAAGAGGATGTGAGGGGGATGGCGATGAAGGCGAGAGAGAGGGAGATCAAACGGGTGAAGGTGGGTGGCTCTGGCTTTCAGGAGGTTGCAATGGATGCGAGATGTGATATGAATCTGAAACCTTGAGAGATCAAGAGGAGATGGATTGGATGTGATTAGGGCTGAACAAAAAACCGATCAAACCGACCGAACCGATCAAAATCGAACCGATTGGTTCGGTTTAAAAAAATGCAAAATCGAAGTGGTCGGTTCGGTTTTCGGTTTCTATGTGATTTTAACCGACCAAACCGAACCGAACCGAGTATTTAAATATATTATATTATTTATATATAAAAATAAAATATATTTTATATATAAATAATATAATATGTTTAAATATTCGGTTCGGTTCGGTTTTATTTCGGTTTTGGTTCGATTTTAGTCGGTTTGGTTCGGTTACGGTTTGCATAAATTAGAATCGGTTCGGTTTCGGATCGGTTTTGTTAATGGTCGGTTCGGTTTCGGTTTGAAAATTTTAAAACCGACCTAAGTCGGTTCGGTTCACGGTTTAGGTGAAAAACCGAACCGTCGGTTCGGTTTTCAGCCCTAGATGTGATGATGGGCTAGGGTTCCCTAATTTTCAACAAACAGAGAGATGAAGGATGGACTGTTTGCTGTGATTTGTGATGAACAAAGGAGGTGGATTGCGATCGGGTGCGAGGTGAAAGGTCTGATTGGTGATCGGTGGTTGTGTGGCTATGCGGTTGTGTGAACAGGAAGGAATTGTGGGTGTAACGAGGGTTAGGGCTTGTTGTGGAGGCCGTGGATGGAAGCTATGGATGGGTAGGCGATGGAAGCTGTGGATGGATGCTATTGCTGGATGGATGATTTCTCAAAGCTAGGTATCGTCCCCTTTTTATTCTTGTTTTCTTCTTTCTGTGGTTTCCTTGTTTGTGTGATTTTCTTGCTTGTGTGATTTTCTTGTGCAATTAGTATTTCTAAATTGCCAATTTACTTCTATTTTAAAATATTGTAATTGGAAACCTACACAAACATGAAAATAACAATTAGTACCATAATTAACAAGTAATAGCTAAAAATATATATAGAAATATGGTACTAAAAATAGCTTAATTGTGCCCTTATCAAATTCTCCCCACTTATCTTTTGCTAGTCCTCGAGCAAATCCAAGAAACAAAAATAAAAGACTCAAATGACTCAATCTATACTTTCCAACATTTGTCTCAGAGATTTTCAACGGATCATGACATGTTAAGATTCTTTGTAAACAGAAGATTAAATCCACTTCATTCGAAAATTAATACACGTTCATAGCAATGATATAAAAATTTACAATTAAATCAATCCAAGTGACTGTGAAACTCAAACGCGTGCCAAGAAGAATTAACCCAAAAATCTCACTGGATGCACTCTTTTCTTTTTCACTGATTGTTTGGTAAAATCACTCTTCCTATTCTAGTTATATGTGAGAGGATTGATGTAAAAGGGAAACAAATAGCTCACATATGATATAACAAGAAAGAATGGCATTTTCTTGACTTTTTTTTTTTTTTTAGATATATGATCTCATGGAAGGAATGCTACTACTTGACTGCAAGAACTAGGGACACCATATGCTCATACCTCATTCGAATCTCGACATCGTGACATTGCAAGACGCACTAAATCAAAAGGTCTTAATTCAGGTTGTAATGGGGTCAGGGGTCAAGGGAAGAGAAAGAACGGATATGAAATTTTCAAAGGGCTTGAAGAAATGGTGAAAACATGCAATAAGATTAGAAACCTTAGCAAAGAATCATATGGTTCAAGACATAAGTGGGAAAATGACGAGGTGGCTCATTGATAATGAAGAGCTTCAGCAATTATTTTGTATCTACTGAAAATAATTAAACTATTTGTATGGTACTGTAATACTAAATGGATATAGATAAGGACTTGTATTCCTTTTGTAATTTTTTTTTGTACCATTTTTTTTTTTTTTTGCAACTCTTTCTTCTTGAACTGTCTACCACAAGGGTCTCCCCCACACTTGTTTTTCAACATACCTTGCACCACAATAAATTCTCTGCAAATCAAATTATGCTCCACTCTTCTTATTAGGTTAGGGATAGAAAATGAGGGTAATGAAACAAAAGGCTTAATAACAGGCTCAATGTGGTTAACCTAAAGGAAATATATTATGGATCGGGCTTATTTGACAATGGTGGAAACTAAGTGCCTTTATCATGTCAAGCATGTCATGCAATTCAATATGATGCTTTGAACGAAGTCAATACAAGTTCTAGTGTTTAATTTTTAATTATGAAAGCAATCCAAATAGCAACCAAAGCAAACAAAATTGAGATCATGCAACGAATTATTATTGACAAAAGAAATAAAAGATGACCTAACTAAAAACTCTCAAAATCAAAGGAACAATCACTAAGTTGATTACATGTGAATTTGCATATGATGACCATGAATAAGCATTAACCAAAGAATAATATTAGATCTTAAATCATGCTTATAAATCACTTTAAAGTCATGCAATTAAAGACCAAATCTCATCATTGTGTTGGAAAGTATCCTAAGACTTATAACAACTATAATTTTAATTTTTAATTTTTAATTTTTTTATATATATTTTTATGACACTAATACCAACAAAGAAAATAAAAACCAACATTTTTTTATATTTTTTTTACTGGACTGACACTTTTTAATTTTTTTTGAATAAAAACAACGTTGTTCCCCCCACACTTAAACCTAACATTGTCCTCAATGTTAATAGATTATAGCACATGCAACGAAAGATTTAAATGCGGAAAAACAAACTACTAACAAACAAAAGCAAAAATAACGAAAAGAAAATAAAGGGATAAATAAAGCAAATCTGATTGGGTTGCCTCCCAAGAAGCGCTTGTTTTAACGTCGTGCAGCCTGACAGTATCTCCAATTAATCCTCAGAATAAGTGGGAACATGGAGTGATACGTCCTCCACGTCATGCTCCACAAATGACTCATAATAGGGCATAAGTCGATTATGTTTCACTTTAAACTCCTTCCCGGTTGTGACACTCTTAATCTGTATAGCACCATGGGGAAAAACATTAGTAACAATAAAAGGACCAACCCATTCATAACGTAACTTACCAGTTCTAAGACATGATTGAAAAAACAAGACTTTCATTTCAATGACAAAAGTATTTCCAGGGATCATCTGATCATGAAAAACTATGGTGTTCTTCTTATAATTGCTTTTACTACATAAGCCTCATCCTGAATCTTTTCAAGCTCATTCAACTGAAATTTCTTCCGCTTCTTTGTGTCATAGGGAACTTCATTGCTCTCATATCCAACGACAGTAGTGATGTTGGTCTCAAGTTCATCCTCGTTTCTGAGGTCTGACAATTTTTGGGCCAAATTGTCATTCACATTAATAGAAAAACAAGAATGATTTTTAACAGGATATCTCGTGGCTTCAAAAATGTTGAAGCCAATCACATCACCATCAAATTCCATGGTCAGTTTCCCCGCATGTACATCAATATTTGTCTTCGCAGTTTTCATAAAGGGGCGCCCTAAAAGAAGAGGCAAAAGTGTTGAAAATTCTGAATCTTCGATCTCAAGCACATAAAAATCTGCTGGGAATATCAAATGGTTAACCTACACCAACACATCTTCCAACAGACCTCGAGGATATGCATTAGAACGGTCAACCAATTGAATAATAACACCATCATTTTTTAGCCTCCAAGGATTCATAGAGCGATAAATAAAAAACAGCATAACATTAATTGAGACACCTAAGTCTAACATTGCATTTTCAATTTTAGTATTACCGATAACACAAGGGATAGTGAAACTACCTGGATCCTTGCATTTCGGTGGCAATTTCCTTTGAAGAACTGCAGAGACATTCTCACTTACCTTAACTACCTCTCCTTCTCGAAGTCGTCTCTTTGTTGTGCAAAGCTCTTTCAAAAAATTTGCATACTTAGGCACTTGCTTAATAGCATCAAGAAGCGGAATATTGACTTGGACTTTTTGGAAAGTTTCCAAAATTTCCTTATCCTGTTCATCTTTTCTAGATTTGGCAAACCTACCTGGAAAAGCACAAAAAGTGGAACAAGATTAGCAGAAACTGAATTTGGAATGCTCACATTTTTACCTTGGAACTCTGGTGTTTCAATGATGGCTGGAGAATCCTTCTGTAACTCAGCTTCCCTATTTCGACTCTGTTTAGGGACTATTGGCTCATTCTCAATTTTCCTACCACTCCTCAATGCAATTGCTTGTGCAGTTTCAAACCTGCCCTTCGGATTTGGAGTGGTAGAACTAGGAAATTTTCCTTGCTCGTGAATTTGTCCAATAAACTCAACTATCTGTCCCATTTGTAGTTTCAAATCTGCTATATCTTTTGCTTGGTTATGCTGAGAAATAGTTAATGATTTCAGAATCTCATCATAATTAAGGGGCATACCTGAATTGTGCTGAGGTGGTTCAGGTGGTCCTTGAAAGAAACCAGGGGGTAGCCGATTCGAAATTTGTTGTTGAGGTTGTTCTGAATTTCTCCATCCAAAACTGGGGTGATTTCTCCAACCTTCATTGTAGGTGTTCGAATACGGATTATTCCTATAGTGATTTTGCCCTTGAAAACCTATTGCATTGACATTCTCCCAACCGCCATTCTCAATCAGTTGAGGACATTGATCAGATGGATGTCCTAGCTTTGTACACACGCCGCAAACTTGTGCAACTCCTAGCACATTTGGCTTCCCTAGAGCCTGAGTCACAAGTGAGGTAAGATTAGCCATTTGAGCTTCCAAACTAGAATTAGTACTTACATCATTGACTTGGCGTGACGGCTATCCAATTCCCTCATATTGTTGGGCATTTAAAGCTCGGTTTGCAATCAAAGTCTTTGCTGCTGCTAGAGTTTTATCAACCAAAGCTCCTCCTGCCGCTGCATCTAACATCTGTCGCTCAAGAGGAAGCAATCCCTCATAAAAGTATTGAATCATGAGCTCCTCATTCATCTGATGCTGCGGACATGCTGCTATGAGAGTTTTGAAGCACTCATAGTAAGTTGGATATGATTCTCCTGGACCTTGTTGTATGCCACTGATTTTCTTCCTCAACAAGATAATTTTGGAAGTTGGAAAGAATTTCTCTAGAAACATCTTCTTCATGCTCTCCCAAGAATATACTGTTCCGGAAGGTAGTTCATAGAGCTAATCCTTAGCCCTATCAGCCAGAGAAAAGGGGAATGCTCTCAACTTTAGGATGTTTTCATCCACATTTATTGGCGTCATACTGGAGCATACAACTTTAAATGTTTATTTGGATCCTCCATAGAAACGCCATGATACTTCAGAATATGATGAAGTAGGCTGGATTTCAGCTCGAATGACTCAGTCTTGCCCTGCGCAGCTAATGGATACTGAATGCACAAGGGTGCGACATTGTCCAAGGTGGATGCCGAAAGTTCTTTAATAGATATATTGTCTCCCATGTCGAACTCTTCAGATTCAGATTCAGAGCTAGATGTTTGTGGCTCTTTTGTTTCTCTCCTTCGTCTTCTAAATATTTTCTCAGGCTCTGAATCATATTCTACTAAGTTTTCGCTAGATCTTCTATTGCGCATGAACTGGTACTTGAGATAAAGAAAGAAAGAAAAAAAAATCAACAAAAACTAATTAAGTAATCAACAACTTTTCTAATCCCCGGCAACGACACCAAAAATTGATGTGCTATTTTAGTAGCACACAACTTAATACCCTTCTTTGTGATTGTAGTATAGAATAAGTAGGGATCGTTCTAGACCAGGATTAGAGGGCTTGTCAATTAACACTAATAATAATAACTAAAAGACAACTAACAACCTAATTAATTAAATAATGGGGGATTGAATTTTCTAAATTAAACAATGAAAATAACTACGAAAATTACTATAAAGATAATAAAACTAAAGGGATGGCAAAGATGAGAAATTAGCTAAGGGTTTATCTCCACACACCAAACATATGCTTATAAATCAATCTTCAATAATCACTTGCTAACTCGTGAGAGACAATGCTCAAGATTAACCGTAACCGCACTGCATTAATCTTATTATTTTCCCAAGTTCGTTGAATTAAACTAAGCGTCGCTTTCAAACTATTCTTATCATGCTATCTAAACAGGAATCGCAAGTTAAATAACAATCTAAGATCATTAAGTTTTGTGAAAAATATGAACACTGACTAGGCAATTACAAGTATGATCAGCATTTTGTTCTTGCCTAGGTTTTTACTTAACCTTACCAACGTTCCTTGGTATTTACTACTTGTGAATACATGATTGTAACAATTAGGTGAAATTCTCCTATACTTTAGCCCCAGATCCTAGCATGCTTACTAAGTTGGCCACCTTAACAAACATACAAAGAAAAGTTCTCTATAAAGCAGTTAAGCAAAACACAATCGCTAATAGCAAGGAATATTAAGTTCAATTAATTTATAAAACACATGTTCGGGGCTTCGAATCCACCCCTAACTAAGAAGAGTTTAGCTAGACATATTAATTATGTTCAAACAAAACACTGCCGCCTGATCCGTGGTGGTACTGAGTGGAAGCTGGGGTGCGAATAGTGAGACCTCTTCTTTCTCCTTCCTCACTTCGTGATCTGCTCACTTTTCGATCTGTTTCTTCAGCTCCTGATCCAGTGAGAAAAGGATGTGAGGGGGATGGCGATGAAGGTGAGAGAGAGGGAGATCAAACGGGTAAAGGTGGGTGGCTCTGGCTTTTAGGAGGTTGCAATGGATGCGGGATATGATATGAATCTAAAACCTTGAGAAATCAAGAGGAGATGGACTGGATGTGATGATGGGCTAGGGTTCCCTAATTTTCAACAAATAGAGAGATGAAGGATGGATTGTTTGCTGTGATTTGTGACGAACAGAGGAGGTGGATTGCGATCGGGTTCAAGGTGAAAGGTCTGATTGGTGATCGGTGGTTGTGGCTATGCGGTTGTGCGAATAGGAAGGAATTGCGGCTGTAACAAGGGTTAGGGCTTGTTGTGGAGGCCGTGGATGGAAGCTTTGGATGGGTATGCGATGGAAGCTGTGGATGGATGCTATTGCTGGATGGATGATTTCTCAAAGCCAGGTGTGAGACCCTAAGTGGGCAGACCTGAGGTGAGAGTTGGAGCCCAACAACTACAAGGGGAATCATAGTCCCACATCGCCTTGGTAGGGGGAGGAGGATGATCCTTATATGTGCGGGGTCAGCTTCCCATTGTACAGATGTGTTTTAAAGCCGTGAGGGCCGGATGGTAGCCCAAAGCAGACAATATTTGTACAGTGCGGGAGGGGGTCGTCACAGTTTGGTATCAGAGCCTGACCCAGCCAGAAGTATGCCATGTGTTGGTGGGCCCTCGGGCACCGTGGACGTTGTGCCTGTGTGGCCAACGAGGACGTTGGGCCTTAAGGTGGGTAGATTGTGAGACCCTAAGTGGGCAGACCTGAGGTGAGGGTGAGGGTTGGAGCCCAACAGGGGCGAGCTACAAGGGGAATGATAGTCCCACATCGCCTGGGTAGGGGAGGAGGATGATCCTTATATGTGCGGGGTCAGCTCCCCATTGTATCGACGCGTTTTAAAGCCATGAGGGCCGGATGATAGCCCAAAGCGGACAGTATTGGTGGCCCCTCGGGCAACGTGGACGTTGTGACTGTGTGGCCAACGATGACGTTGGGCCTTAAGGGGGTGGATTGTGAGACCCTAAGTAGGCGAACATGAGGTGAGGGTGAGGGTTGGAGCCCAACATGCCCAATAGGCCCAACAAGCCGAGAGGGGTTGGACGAGCTACAAGGGGAATCATAGTCCCATATCGCCTGGGCAGGGGAGGAGGATGATCCTTATATGTGCGGGGTCAGCTCCCCATTGTACAAACGTGTTTTAAAGCCGTGAGGGCCGGATGGTAGCCCAAAACGGACAATATTTATACAGTGCGGGAGGGGGTCGTCACACCAGGTATCGTCCCCTTTTTATTCTTGTTTTCTTCTTTATGTGGTTTCCTTGTTTGTGTGATTTCCTTGTTTGTGTGATTTCCTTGCTTGTGTGATTTCCTTGTGCAATTAGTATTTCTAAATTGTCAATTTGCTTCCATTTTAAAATATTGTAATTGAAAACCTACACAAACATGAAAATAGCAATTAGTACCATAATTAACAAGTAATAGCTAAAAATATATATAGAAATATGGTACTAAAAATAGCCTAATTGTGCCCCTATCATTCATCCCCAATTTTACTTCGTGGTTGATCAGACCATAAGTTTGTTGTTTGTGTCTGACTTACGCGTCCTGACATTTTGCTTGTGGCTTGACATGCCGATTGTTTTGCATTGTCTGGCTTCAATGCCTTAATTTTACTGCTCGGGGCAAGATGGAGAGTTTGAACTCGGAAGTTTATTGATAATCCCATTTTGGGTGTTTAACAATCTATAGTAGTAATAGTCATTTTCTTCCCATTAAGCTACTTTGTGTTGTAGAGTCCGTTTGTGAATATGCATTGCATCTTTCTAACAGTTGCTCGATTGATGTCGTTTCTTATGACAATAGGGGATTGGTTCCTGCGCGCCGTTGTTGTTCAAAGGGTATTTGTTTCTGATTGTCCAGTTTGGTTTTGTATTGCCCTGGAATATGCTTTGGTGTTGTTTTTCCTTGAGTGGGCTTAACTCGTTCATTGCAACTTCTTCCTTCATGATTATCCTTGGTTTTGACAGTCGTTCGTTACGTATACTATTGTCGCGAAGTAGCTAATAAACTTGGAATGCTTCTTGATCAAGCCTTTGGGTGTGTGCTCTTGACAGGTGGTTCTAACGAACGTAATTGAATCTAGCCCCAAATTGTTCAATCATGCTCACATCAGCACCGGCTGCCAAGGCTTTCATGTGTTTTTGTACCAAGCTTTATCCGTTGAATCAAATTTGTTTGTGTTAGTTCCGTTGTCGGTAATAAAGGAGGCTTTGTTAGCCTTGTCATGGATAATTTGGATCAAGCTTGCATTTGTCAGTAAGGGCTTCAGATTATGTCAGTTTGTTGATCCCCGCTTGAGGTGCAAATTTCTTCGTGTTTTTCGTTGTGAGTTGTCGTAGTGGTTTTTCTTATCTCGTTTGATGGCGTTGGTGCTCCTACTTCGATATAGATCAACTCGAGTGGGAGGTGTTATTGGTCATCTCTTTGGTTAGCTTGATTGTTTACTTTCTCCAGCTATACAGTGTAGGGCGTATATCATTTTTTTTGGTTACTCTTTTGATCCCGCAATGGTGTCCACCTTCTCTTTCCCTTTGACTGCTTATCTGGTAGCCCAATGAATTCGTCGAGTCGTCCTCTTTGAACCCAGTGCTCAATTTCGTCTTTCACATTGTAGTAGTCTTCGGTGTCATGCCCGCGATCTTTGTGGAAAGAACAATATTTGTTCTTATCTCGCCCTTCCATGTCTCTCTCATTTTGAATGGCTAGTTGATGTCTTCCCATTACGCCATGGATTTCAGTATGCTTGCTTGACTCGTTTTCAGGGCCATGTATGGTTTATACGTCTTCTTCACCACATTTGTTATCAGTTCATGCCTGGGCCTTGTCAATTGCAGCTTCCCGGGCTCTTGTTGGTTGAATTCAGACCTCCCAGTGGTTTGATGCCTCTTTGATTGAACGTTTTCTTCACAGGGTCTATCGTCTCTTCTTCTTTCTTCTCTAATTTTTCGCCTCTTTGAGTGGCCTTTCTCAGATTCGTTCTTCTTCCTGGCGGCTACCATCTTCAGTAGAGTCGCCATGTTCTTCGGAGGGTCTAAGTTCAGATAATTGAATAATGGTCATATTTTCAGTCCAGAGGTAAAAGTAGCAATGGTTGTGTCGTCGCTGCAGTCGTCGATCATTGTCATCTCATTAGTAAAATGAGTGACTTATTCCATTATTGCTCATCGGGTTTCTATTTGATGTGAAGCAAGTAGTGTGGCCCCTTCCTCATCCGTTGATTGCCGATGAACCTCGTGATGAAGGCGGTAGCTAGCGCCTGTAAGGAGTCTATCGACCTTGGTGGTAGGCTTTTGAACCAATTCATCGCTGTGGAAGTGAGACTGGTAAGAAATATTCAACATAAGGTGAATTCCTTTTTTTCAACGCCATAATGTGGCGAAAGTGTCGCAAATGGTCTGTCGGATTGGTGGTGTCATCATATGTTTCAAACTTTGGTGGGGTGAACTTCTTCGGCATAGGAGTCACCATGAGTGCGTCAGATAATGGTGGTCTGGCCAGTTCGTACAACACGTTAGGATCCGTGACCCCGATCCTAAATGGGATTTCAGCAGGGGTCTCATCACTTTGTGTGTGTGTGTGGGGGGGGGGGGGCATCTTGCGGTTGTTCGTTGCTTTTGAGATTCACTTGCTGAGGCTCTACATGAACTTCATTACTTTCCCAGACTCGATTGGCAAAATTTTGTTGGGGCGGTACTTGGACTGGGTCAGCTGGTTGAACGCGCTCCTGTGTGAGCTTGTCCACCATTTTGATCATACAGTCCATCTGTGCCATGAGTAGATCCACACGAGGGTCCATGACAGTGCCACCAGATGTTTGGAATGTTTGGGTTATTACCTATTGTGGCTCCCTATTGTCGGGTACGATTGGTCCGATGGTTGTCACTGGATTAGAATCGTGTAGTGTTGGCAATGCAGCTTCATTAGTTGGAGGATTGCTTTGATTGTTGCTAGATTGAGGGTCTGTAGAGTGTTCCATCTATTCTAAAAGTTTTATTAATCATTGATCAAAACTGAGGAGTTTCCTACTACATACTTTCTTCTTGAATGGAAACTGTCGTTCCCCACGAATGACGCCAAACTGATGCGTCCAAAATATGTTCTCCTGTAAGTATGACTTGCAAAACAAATGTTAGATTGCCAAATACCACATTTTTTGGTGGCTGAAGGCACTCCGATGCTTAAGTCAGTAACTCAGTTGGAGATGAAGATAAATCTGGACAGAACTCAGTTAAAGTTGCATACATTTGTTGAATGTTCTCTTTACCTTATATAATGGTCGTTGTTAATTCTCTGCGTGACTTGAGCATGTGAGGCGCAATGAGAGAAGACGTTCATTGTAACAGTCTCATCCTTTATGAAGATACGTCCTCGTAAGTATAACTTCCCCCACGACTCTTTTTTTATGTAATGTTTCTCATCTTTATGGGAGAACTTTTTTGGGCCTGGAATTAGGCCTTTAGCTATGATTTATTCTGATTCGCCCTTTTTGGGCTTTATGAATTGACATGGTTTTGGGATACTTGATCATCGGGATGGACAATCTCTGCCACATGTACAGCTGTGAAATCAGTCTTATTTGATGTATCATCAAATTTAATTAGGGTAAATTTGATGTTAGTTCTTTGTAATAATATGATAGTTTTAGTCCCTTTTACAAAATTAATTAGATCTCGGTCTCTCGCTGTTAGTATCGAGTCATCTATTATTTTGTGATGTCCTTCCTACGTGATAAAAAAAAACCTAGAATATTGTCACTGAGAGAAGGGTGTCCATGTTAAATTACCTTATTTCAACTGTGGATAGTTCAAATCTATTATTACATCACTTGACAAATAATGCACACGATAACTGTTGATTGGATGGTCAACTATGAGGGACTGATACCTGATTAAATTTATAAAATGCAGTAAAACTCTTTACCTTATTAGTACAAGGGACGAACATCAAATTTACCCTTTCAATTAGCTATTCTAGAAACTCCAACCACGACAATTATATATATTTTTTGTTTTAAAAATGGCTTTGACCAAGTTGTCTAATACTTGGTTTTCCCTTCTTTTTTGAACATTTTTTTAACCCTGTTTAGTATATAAAGGATGAAATTATTTCTTCATCCTTTTCTATTCTTTTTCCTCTCATCTTATCGTTTTCCTCCTATTGTTCTCTCTTCTTAAAGGCATCACCAGTTGCCACCGTAACTATGTCAGTCTACAACTAGCTTGTGTTTTTACGTCCATTGCCATAGTGCAACAAAAGTTGCAGTGTGACTAGGGCAACATCGACCACTTCCTCACCTTTTTTTATTAAAGGCACCATTAGTCACTACAACCACAAACCACCACCACCACCACCGACCAAATCCACCATTGTTCCTCATTTTCAAATCTAATAACACATTCACCAGCTCGTGTTTTCACATTGAAACCAAAGCTTCAGTGAGGCTAGTGCAACACCATCACGCACCTTGATACTGGGCACCAACAAGATTCACCATGATTCCTCCTTTCAAATTTAGCAACACCATCCACCTGCTGTAGTGCAAGTGCAGAATTTTGGTCAATTCTTTGATTCCGTTATGAGCAAGGTCTGCCCCAACAAGCCACCAATAACCGCCTTCACTTCCTCTGTTCAAATCCATCTAATGCAGGGAGTTTTGGTCAATTTTTCTTTAGGTAATTTTTTATCTAAACTCGTGATTTGTAAGAGACTAATTTATATTTTGTACAATTAAAAAAATAATCAAAGAGGCACAGTCAAAAGTCTCTCGGTGGAATTATATGTGGATTTTTTTAACATCAAAATCTGGACAAGGGTGGATTGTGAGGTGTAAACAAAAATTTTGATAGGATAAAATGGGAAATAAAAGTACCCCCATGAAGAATCACATCGTTTGGAGGTATCTCTATTGACCCATCTTTCAAGAAATATGTAAAATTTTGAATCAATGTGGAGGGCATGTCTAAATATTCATGGAGCAAATGGTAGAATTGGGCAATATAGCTTATGGCCATTAAAAATAAACTAGGGTGTGGACGCGCTTTACATGCGCGTATATTTAGTGGTTTTTATTTTATTCTAAAAACTCAATAAGAAGTTAAATTTGTAATTTTAGGAATCTGACTAAAGATCTCTAAGCAAAATAATAAATATTTTTTATTTAGTTAATTAAAAAGATTAAAAAAATATTGTGGAGTAAAATATTGTAACCAAAGATTACACTCTCACTATTGTAAGGGTCTATTATAGTTTACATATAATTGGGGGCTTCAAATAAATTATATTAGGGGTTTATGTATAATTAATCAATGTTTGAGAGGTGCTAGTTTGGAGATTGTAAATAGTATGAAATGTGAAGGGCAAAATGGAAAATCAAAAGTTAAATTTAGGACCACCATATATGTTGTCTCACACCATTACACTCTCCCACACCACCTGTTTTATTTCCCACACCACCATTGTTCTCCTATAAACAGACATCCACTCTCTCCCCCATTCAAAATCAAATTCTTCCCTCTCTGCCCTAATCTAATCCTCCATCTTTGCTCCATTATCTTCCCCATTTGATTGGTTCGATAGCTCTCCACCTTATCTTGTTGCTCCACTATCTCCCGCATTGATATTCGATTGGTTGGATTGCTTTACCACCGGCTCCACTCTCCCCCCATTCGATTGATTCACCACCTGTTAAATAAACAGTAACATAAAAATAAGGTAAATTTTGACCAATTTAAACCCTCAATTAAGATTGATTCTCAAGCTCATCAAAACAAGAAACTTGTTGTACTCTGAGTTATGTAATAAACACAATTTGAATCACTTGAAAATGTTTTGAAACGAGTAAGTTATGGTCATTTTACTAAAGTCGCGCAAATCTATCCTTGACTTTTAGCCAACTTATATGCTCGATCAAAACCGATTCTTAAACTCATCAAAACACAAAGATTATATTACTATGAGTTATCTAATAAACACAATTTGAATCACTTGAAAATGTTTTGAAATGAGCAAGTTATGGTCATTTTACTAAAGTCGCGCAAATATGTCTGAGAAAAAAAGTTTGTTTTCACCCATTCACCCAGACTTATGCAAGGATAAGCCTAAACCCCGCCTAGATAAATGCGAGGTTTTGCCAAACCCTTGTCTGGACCAATGCGAGGTTAGGCTTATTATACCTAACCCCCTAACATAATTTATTTAAAGTCTATAAGTGAGATTTGCGCGACTTTAGTAAATGACCATAACTTGCTCATTTCAAAACATTTACAAGTGATTCAAACTGTGTTTATTAGATAACTGATAGTACTACAATTTTTCTATTTTGATGAGCTTGAGAATCGGTCTCGATCGAGCATGTAAGTTGGCCGAAACTTAGGGACATTACCCCGTTTTCATTACGAGACAGATTTGTGCGACTTTAGTAAAATGACCATAATTTGTTCATTTCAAAACATTTTCAAGTGATTCAAATTATGTTTATTAGATAACTTAGAGTACTACAATTTTCGTGATGAGCTTGGGAATATGTCTCAATTGAGGGTTTAAATTGATCAAAAGTGATCATATTTTATGTTACCATTTTTTCAAAAACAGTTTTTTTGTGGTGTGGTTAGTAGAAAAAAATTACATGGTAGTGTGAGACAACATATATGGTGATGTGGAGTAGTCATTGCCTTATAGATAATTGAATACTTCAAATAAATTATGTTTGAGGCTTAGGTATAATTAATGAATGTTTGAGAATAATTAGTTTTGATTGTAAAAGGTATAAAATGTGGAGAGTAAAATGGAAATCCAAAAGTTAGATGTACGGGGTTATTTATAATTTACATGTAATTAGGGGCTTTACATATATTATGTTAGGGGTTTAGGTGTAATCAATGAATGTTTGATAGATGTTGGTTTTGATTTTAAATAACATGAATCTGAAAAGGGCAAAATGGAAAATATAGGAATCATGTACAAAATAGTAGTCCATATATAAAATAATAAGTAAAAATCATCTAAACTACTATAATAATCGCAAGGTAAGATGAACAATACAAACGTCTTCAACCTGATTTTGGATTCAAAATTTGCCCCGTCAACTATAATATTTACAAGCAAAATCAAAAGGTAGTTAAAAAGTGACAAAATGTTTTAATGCCTTTTGAATGAAAAATGCGATTCATACTTTACTAAAATTTCAAAAGTCCCAAAATGCCCTTCAAAGTTTTTATTTTTCACGATACCATCCAAGAGGGAGATATAGTTAATAAAATGTTTTTTTTTTTTATGGATATTTCAAATATACCATGTGTGAACACAATTTAAAGAGTCTCTCTATATCACCTCCAACATTGGTATATTATAAACATTACAAATTAGTTGGAACCCCTCCCCTCCACATTTCATATTTTTTACAATCAAAATCATTTCATTCTTAAACATTGATTATTATACCTAATCCCCTAACATAATTTATGTAAAGTGTTTCAATTATCTATTAATTATAAATAGACCTTATATCTAACTTTTTGATTCCCATTTTACCCTTCGAAATTTACAGTTTATAATCAAAAGCCCTGAAAAAACTAATACATTAACCCAAAAAAACACCCATCATAGCATGGGTCAATGACATACAACACATTTTTCTATTTTACCCACTGAACTTTTGACATTATAATCAAAAGATTAACCCAAGTCGTAACACGAGTCAATGCCATGCAACACGTACATTAAAAATAGAAAAATCATTAGTCAAATCTTCTAATTTTAATTTTTTAAAAATTTTACTTATTAATATTTAAAAATAAAATAAAAAAACATTGAATATACAAGCAACGCGTCGTCACCCTATTGTACCGGAAACTTTCGAAGTCACGTTCCTTTTCTGTTGTGTGTGCTCACCTTGACCTTCTCAGGCAAGCCTTGTGGGGATTTAGTTGCTGGACTCGGACTCAAGCGCGCAGCAGGGCACCAATTGCAAACCATCGACTCTGATATCTTGGCCACCTAAATCTGCTGGTTTCAAAGGGCTTATTGCTCTCTCTCTCTTGACTATCAGCCCAACTCTTCTGCATGTTCGATTGATCTGGAGAGACTCCCTCGTTCAACTATTGTTCCATTGTTTCTTCACTGAATCTCTTGTTCGAATTTCCTCATACAATTCAAGTGCCTACACTATTTATCAAAAGAAGAATAACCACATTCCCCCTCTCTCTCTCTCTCTCTCACTAAACATACATAGAGAGCTGCAGTGGCAACCACTCTCTCTCACTATGAACCACGACACGGATCTCAGCACCAAATATGTAAGTCGCTCTCTCTTCTTCTCTTTCCAGATCATCCATCCCACATGGGTTTTGAGATTCGAAAATTTGATTTTTAGGGCTTTCTCTACATCTGAAACAATGAAATTAATGGGTTTTCTTACTCGATTTGAATTCAGAAATAACTGCAACTTCAAATTCATCTGTTCTCTTTATCTTGAGATTTTTTCCCATTTTATTCATGCATTCAAAGTGAGATATCAAGCAAGCTTTGATTAGCCCATTTTCTTATCTAAACTTTCGGTTTGAGTTTTGGGAAATTGCAAGTTCCCATTGATCGCTCGCTTTTTTGTATTAGAGTTTGATCTCCAAATCATCGGTGATTACTGATTAGGAGGTAGAGAAACTTGCAAATTTTAATACTTCTTTCTCAGTTCCTCTCTGCTCCTGAGTGAAAGTGCTTACCGAATTTGTAGACTTGGAGTTTCGACGTTCAGAATTTAAAATTAGCTTTTGACTAGCCATTATTTAGTACAAAAATAGGAGTCTTTTAATGTGTTTAGAGTTCAGGGGTTAGTCCCTTCATGGTTGCCTAAATAAGGCAGACAGAGGAATGTGTGGATCATTGGGGGAGTGATCTTGTTACGTTTTCGAGTAGGGGTTTGACTATGCACCCATCCTTTTGGTATGGGATTTTATGTTCTCAAAAAGGGCATTTCCACATTTTGGATTTGAGCTGGCATGGGTTGATTGACTGGTTAGAGCAATGGTGGGGAAGCTCGTTAAAGGGATTGAGAGTGGAGTACGGATTGCTTTGAGAATCCGGTTAGGAGGAAATATTGTTATGGATGAGATGAGATTGCCACCATTGATGTGATGGAGGAGAGGGGTCTATTACATTCTGACATGCTTCCAGACAGATGGCTTTTTAAAGGAGTTGCAAAAGATGGGAGCATTTGATGGGTGGGTGTATTTATCTTTCTCAAGGATAGCTTCACTGCTTGTTTCTCGCTACAGGCAGTAGGAGGGAGGGGAATCCTCGGTTCGATCTTGCTGCAATGCCATGATTAAACCGTGAATATGAGATCGAAGACAATGCACAAAACAAGTGAAAGTGTGATAGATGGTCAAAATGAAAAGCAAGACAAAAATAAATATTTCTTTTACCTTAAAAACAAAGAAAAATGGGATAGATTATTAAGGCGAGAACCCAAGTCCAGGATTTAAGTAATTTTATGTCCTACTTGATTATTTTTGCATTTGTTTGTATCATTCTTAATGTGAAGCTAGCATCAATTCAAAACTTTCCTAAAAGGTTTGTCAGATATTTTTATTTTGTATTGATCTTATTCTGAACATTGACTGCAGAATGACTCTTATGGTGAGACACAGGATGCTGCGAAGGGTGGATTTGATTTAGGAATGTTTGTTGGGGATTTGGATTTTGAAGATGATGCAAGCAGGCAAGTCAGTTATTATATTCGAGAATGTAAAAGTTGTACTAGTTTTTAGTTACTTTTCACTCATTTTTTCAGATTATTCTTATGTTGTCTGGAGCTTGACCGAGGCCGCCCTTTGCCTAGGGTTTGTTTTCTATATAAGTGTTTTGCCTCAATTTTAGAGTGCCACAAAATGCCTTTGGTTTATCTTGGAGCGCCAAAATTCCTTGTGTGGGGCGCTATGGACCAATCGTGACTAATAAAGTGGGTTTTTATTTATTTATTTATTTAATACATTAAAAGATGTGAAGCTTACTATTTTGGAATTGAAGAGTACGATTCACAAAACAATTTTATCTATTTATTATCATGTGTGTATATATTTTTAAATAGAACCCACTTAAAACTAGACATTATTGTCATTCATGATCTCAATCCGTTGCACAATGGTGCAGAATCCGGTCAGAATCTGCACAAGGAAGATAGTTATGCTCATGATGCTCATTCCAATCCGTTTTCTCAATTGGTCGAGTTTTTGCTGCCTAACTCGTCCTTGTTGGGTTTTGACAAAATTTGAAATTGTTTACTTTGAATGAAAATTTTCAAACCTTTCCAAAACTTATTTTCAAACTTGTGCATTGTGTCTTAATCACCATTGAGGTAAAGGGCCAAACATTCTTATGTTTAGTGATGAAGTGTTGGTAACTATGTTTTTAGGTGCATGGCGAGGCAAGGCTCCACAAAGGCAAATGTTCTCTTTAAGGGTAGACGTTTTAGATTTTTACTTATTGCAGATTTTTTATATGTAGAAGTGTGGAAATGAATTAGGCTGTGGTTTAAGTGATCTAAAAAATTTTCTTTATTTTTTTCATTGTTCAAGTACTTTTTGAAAACATACCTGAGGGGTTCCTAGGAGCTTTAGTTGCCTCCAACTCTAAGGTATGGCATTGCAGTGCTCCAAGGCTGGGATGAGGTATTTCTAAGAGAAAATTGGAGCCTTTGCAGAGCTATGGCGGATTCCTAAACACCCTAGGCTGGTAAATCATTCCTGTTTTCTCTGTGAAATTTTCAATTTTGACGCGAGTGACCATGGAATAATTCACACCACATACATGCGTTTGGACTTTGACTTCATACCATACTATAGGCCGATAGAATACATAAAATAAACTAGGATGTTTCACATTTGATTTTTCTTCCATGATGCTTGAAATGTCAAATAGGTTTTGAGAAAATAAAGTATTCTATATACATCTTCCTTTTATTGCAGAGGCACTTGCTTTATTTTATGCATTATTTTTTCTCACTAAGGTAAATTAGTTACTACGTTCATTATAAATATTAGCCTCAAAGGCCGTTGCATGTTTTTGTTACGCAGGGATAACATATCCTTGGAAGGATTACAAGAAGAGCTAGAAGAATGTAAAAATGATGATGTAAGTGACCTCAATATATACTCTGTACTATTTTGATGTTTAGTTGCCTAATTAGTTGTACTTTTGTTCTTTTTTGCTAGTATATCAAATTATTATCTGATATTTGTGTATACTTTTGTGGGTTGTATGTGATTTTTAAGGTATTGTTTTTGAAGGCTCCAAGGTGTTGCTTTTATTGCTTTATCGGTTGAAATATAGGAAGCATGAACATTGACATGGGAAATTGTAAAATACTACCATTTTAGCAGCCCAAGCGAGTGTATATACTTTAATAAAGGATTTTATATTTTTTTTAGTTATGTTGGAGGGATGTTAATTAAGAAACAGCAAACAACATAGCTATGAACTTGGGTAGCAAACACACTTGTGCAGACCTTTGCAGTTAAAACAACGTTAAATGCGATATAACTCCGATATAATGTTTAACGGGGGTGAGCTGTTATGTTATGAGATTTTTACGTTTTTGTATCACGGCTCCGATATAACGCCGTTATATGGCCGTTATTGAAATAACGCTATTTTTCAATGACGCCGTTTTAACTTTTTGTTCTAATATATAAAAAAGTACCCATTTCATTCTCGATCGAAGAAGGACTAGAGTTCACTGTAGCCGATTGAAAGAGAAATAGACCTTGCCGGTTGACAGAGAACGAGAGAATAAGGGAAGAAAATGAAGAGTCGATCGCAGTCTCATATGAAGGGAAGATATTTCTTATTAATGTTTTGATGTTTTTGAATTTAATGTTATGAACATGATTTACTTTTTTGTCTCGATAATACATCAATACTTTGTGGGGTTATTAAAGTATATTTAACAAAATATCCGGTTATATCACATTTATCCCGTTATAACCTATAACACTCTTGGACCGTTATGGGTCCGTTATACGTTTTAAGTGAATAGGTGTAGACACGATACATATAGTTGTATGTCACTTCTTTAACGATTTTAGAAAAATAGCCTACATAAGAAATAATAAGTTTATACCTAGTAATTTATTGTTATTCGTCATTGTTTGCAATCTCTTAGTGAAATATAACACACTGTGAGAATCAATTCCTTATATCACAGGTTTTGTGTTTATCATGTATAAAAATATATAGTTAATGAAGACAACCCCATGTTCCCAAATCTTCTCTTTTTAGATTCATCATGTCCAACATTCCACACGTGTACCTATGTCTGTGCAACCCAAATATGATTTTCAAAAAAGGGGGTCGGGGGTTTAGGTGGCTGAATAGAAATTTTAGGAACTTTTCGTAAGGGCAATTACATAATGTAATCAAGTGGGACTACATATACTATTTGAGAAAATTCTGAAAGTGTGTGTGTGTGTGGGGGGGTCTTATTTTCGCTTTGTCACTCGTGGTAACATTCATGTTCATCCTCCATTCCATAAATTGCTTTTGTAAGCTATGTTGAAAAATCTCGCTTTGTCACTCGTGGTAACATTCATGTTCATCCTCCATTCCATAAATTGCTTTTGTAAGCTATGTTGAAAAATCAAAATATATTGTTCACATCATTTCACAATTTCATTTATGAACATAAAATATTGTGCAAGTGGGTCCCTAATTTATGATTTTATTTTATGTTAATTTGTTATCCTAATCAACAAAAGAAAAATGGATTGCGAGTGTCTGGAGAGTATCCAAGGAGTATAACATGATTTGCCAACCTCTGACACATGTAGAGCCACGTCCAACATTGGGTTTTGGTGTCATGCCGAATGAGATGCTCATGTTTTTTTACTATTAACTTTAGTAAAAAAGACCTTAAAATTGAAACAATGGATCTGTTTTGGAAATTCTCAAAGGTGACTTGCAAACTTTGGTTTTTTCAGTTAGAGGTGAGAATCAAAGTGAAAAGTTGATATCTGATAAAAGTTATTAGAGTTTCATCAATTACCTATGCTAACATGTATGGGGGCTGATGCCTGCCCAGTGCTGATTTATAACTCTTCTGTTTTACTGGATGTAATTTCAATGAATTGTCGTTATACTTATACAAGACACAGAGTTGGTATTAGGATAGGCAGCTCTTTACGAGTTAGGTTGGAATGCTCGAGTTGGGAAAGGTTGGTGAAGATGAAGATGGTAGAACATTTGAGAGGGGCTGGTGAAAGTGGATTATGAAGTTTGTTGGATTATGTGGAAGGTTTTCAGAACATAGAGGGGATGGAGATATGGTTATCTTGCTTTCCAATTTACGTTCTATCCAACTAAATAACAAGGTACACCTATCTCATTTTCTTTTCTTTTCAAGATCTACAAAAAGATTGCAACCTCATTCAATACTGGAGTTGAATGGAGGCATTGAACCACTGAAATCGAAGAGCGCTTATTACAGTATATAAAAAATGGAAAATAGATGATGAGAGTTGAAAGATCTGCATCTTCGTGCAATACTGGAGTTGGATGTAGATATTTGGTAGGCAAGAACCAGTGAAATAGAAAAGCACTCATGACATCATATTTGAATCTTCTGTAAAAATAACTGTTGCCTTTGGTATTATTATTGTGTGATCACACTTCTATTGTAAATGCTTGTCAATTGTTTCACAGGTTGTTGCGAACATATTGTCTAAAGGCACAAAATCGAGGGAGTATACAAAGGGTGTTATAAATGATGTGCGGCAATCTGAACTGGATTCAATTCAGGTTGGTTTTTTATTTATTCTATTTTTGCAATTATTTTATTCAGATTCTGAGAATCTCTGCCCTATTTGGATTTTTTTCCCTGAATTTTAAAAACATCTTTATTGAACATGGTGATTACAACAACAATGTAAGTAACAGCGAAAATGTCCCTGATTACATGCTCATAGTCTATTCATTGTCCTTTTTTTGGGAAACTTTCCAAAATAGAAAGCGGGCTTGCAGATCCCTACCTCTTTGTTATATAATTAATAATAATTGAATTGGGTGTTGGGGGGATGAGTCATTTCCCTCACCGAGATTTAACAATAATATTGCAACAATGGGCCTAATTTTAGTTCACAAGAGTTCAACATCAATACTTTTCCAGTAGTAATTCTTAGACTAGCCAGACAAGTTGAATAAACTCTATTATTTGGACAAGAAATGTGGTTAGCGTATGGATCCTAAGACTAAGATGCAACCTGAAATACAAACTAACCTCCATCTCTTCTAAATCTAACATAAGTTACCCGTATTTTTCCAGTTTAATGATACTCCTCAGATATGGGAGGAAGTAATCACTATAGCATTTAGCCGATTTAATGATCATTACCACTGATACTAACCAGCATGCTCCCAAATGTACCTCTGCTGTGCTTGATTTCTGTATTCAAACCTTTTCATTGTTATTCACTAAAACTAATTCTTGTCTTTTAATTTAAGTTTGTTGATGAGTAAATAATGTGCGTTTTCATCTAATTATGAAACTGATCCTGTTTTTTTTTTTTTTTTTTTTTTTTCTAGTTTTTGATGTTGAAATGGTTTTTCTTTATCCATGGGCGATTAGTTTCGATGTATTGGGTGTATCCATCGGCAAATTTAAGAGTTAGATTTAGAGACTGTTTCACATGCTTATCGGTTTTGTCACCAGTAAAGCCCATGTCTAATGAGATTAGCAACTTGGTTAGAGGCTTAGGGCACACTGACTGAGCCAGTTAGCACCGTCATAAGTTTTCCATAGAATTTAAGTGAATGATGAGAATCTGAAAGGTTAGTTTGTTCAACAAACCTTATTGCATTAGGGGTTTACTAATGAATACTCATTCATTTATTTATACATGGAGCATGAGCTTTGATACTTCAGGAGTCTCCATATCTGATCTTGTCACTTCTTCTAGCTACATCCTTTCTAGTCTTTTCTTCCCTTTTTCTGAATCTTTACCTGCGGGTTTATTGGGATTTTTATTAGTCTATGTTGCATATTACCAGAACGCCTCAGTTAGAGTTTCTTTTTACCCATAGTTGTCCAGTAATTTAGTTTTTCTGTTTGAAACATGCAGGACTACATAAAAGAAAGTGATAATTTAGTCTCCCTTCATGAACAGATTCGTGATTGTGATAGCATTTTATCACAGATGGAAACTCTTCTCAGTGGATTTGAGGTATCTACGCTCTTACTGAACAGTTTGCTGTTTACTTTCTCTTACCGCTGTGGCAAATGGAAAAAGTTTCGGTTTTAGATGACTGCTTGGAATGGTCAACCTAATAGATGGACGACCCAAAACATTTATGTTTTGGTCATGAGCTATATCCTGTAGGATTGTCTATTAAATAGTCTTTGCCTACCAACACAATGAATGAGGGATGTTTAATTCTTAGTAGGTCTTTACACTAGTGTAGATTGAAACCAATCTAACTTTGGACCTAGAATATTGGAAGATGTTGTGGTAATACTTTGGCTTCCCATCCAGCACGGCAAGTGATTTGTGTCAGAATTAGATATGTATGTAGTATATGGGTCAAAATTACTGAAGTTATTTGATGCCATTATTATTATTTTTTTATTTTATCCCTTAACCCCTCCCACCCCAAATGCCGCCGGCAGGGTTTGCTGGACGTGTGATATCGTCCGCCATAGGCCTGCCAGCTGAACTAGTACCCCATTGGCATTTGATTCCATTCTTTAGTTACTGGGTTTATTGTTTTAGGAAAGAAGTTTAGGTAGTTTGGTCTTTTGTATGAGCTTCTACATTTATGTTATTCTTCCTTAGAAATTTATATCCAAACTTGATTGAATGTTTCACCCCTATTATTTGATTGCTCTGGTCTCCTAACTGCATTTCCTATCGCTGATTTCATTAGTGTTTGCAAACCTTTTGATAGGCCGAGATTGGCTCCATAAGTTCTGCAATAAAAAGCCTTCAGGAGAAATCCATGGATATGGGTTTGAAGCTGAAGAATCGCAAGGTATGAAAATATCTGTTTTTTTGTAAATAGTCAGAGAAACACCAAATACTGGTCCATAGCTCGGAATTGAATGCAGAAAACTTCTATTGTTATAACATGGAAACGTGTCCAACATGGGAATGCCAGTCTCATGGAAGAATCCATGCAAAAAGCCGAAACATGCAAGAAGATTTTGAGGAGGTTCCTTAACAGTTCAATATATATAAAATGATGCCAGTAATGAAGCACAACTAGAAAATAAGTGGAGAAAATCATAAGAGAAAAGTGAGATCGAATATACACCTATTCCAACTGTTGTGTGGATGATGTTATAAATTCACTGTTCATGGTCATTTCCTTTTGGACGTGCCTGTGCTTGCTCCAAACACCGAGACATTTGATATCTACTTTTCGTTTCATTGGGTGTTCTCCCATTTTTAGTTTTACCTTTTTAGGAGCTCTACATTTTGTTGATACGAAGGCTCTTTACAGGTGGCAGAGCTCAAACTGGCACGATTTGTTGAAGATATCATTGTTCCTCCAAGAATGGTTGACATAATTGTCGACGGCGAAGTAAGTTTTACCTGATACATAGATTCCCCCTTTTTTTCCTCCTGTCATTCAGATGGATGGCCTATTTTTGTGGTCTGAGAACATGCTCATATTATTTTGTTGATCTCATTCTGCCACCAAATTTTCAACTTTCAGCTGTCTTTTTCCTTTTACCATTTGCGTTGAAACATTAATCTAGGAACCAGAAACAGTGCCATTTGTCAAGTCATTTATTCGAAACCTCATATGGATATTGTTATGTGGTACATCACCATCATTCTATTATAACTTGATCACTTTCGATTTCTGTGCAGGTTAACGATGAATATATGAGAACCCTTGAGGTTCTGAGTAAAAAGCTTAAGTTTATTGATGTGGACTTTATGGTCAAATCTGCTAAAGCTCTAAAAGATGTTCAACCTGAATTGGAAAGGCTACGGCAAAAAGCTGTTGCAAAGGTTTGTAAGTCCATTTGGTAGTTACTTGAATGTTTTGTTTCTTGACGGGGATGGAGAGTCATAAGTTGGCATATGAGTTGTGAATCTCCGTTACTGGAATAATTGCTGCAGACTACCATGCAATGGATTTAGAATGTTTTCTCTTAATCCAATGCCCGGTTGTTTTTGGGAGAACATAAAGAAGTTAGGTATTTGCTTATAACTATCAAGTCTGTTTTCATGCTCCGTAAATTCTTATAAATTAGTATTTTACCACTGTTTCTTCTAAGGGCCAATATTGAAAGCTAGTTAAGAAGTACAATGAAATTTGGGATCATGCCCATACATCCAAGATCCAAGAAAACAAAAAACAATCGTCCTCCCCCATGTCAGACAGCAAAGCGGTACATAACAGAGGAACAATTACATAATGGCGCCTTTCACCTCCTCAGTCATGAGTCATGACATCCAGATCCAAGGCATTGGGGGAGGAGGGGGATATAAGAGATGTGTAAGTAGAATTGCTTTGGGCAATGTTATACTTTGGGTTCTATCATTTATGCCATTGAGTTTGGGTCCCAAGACCACATGAGTTAACTTTTTTTTACCTCTAATGCTCGACCACATTGGATTTTTATTTAATTGGTAGTAGGAAAAAAACCCCTGCACCGCGTCTGTACATAGCAGAAGCTACTGCTATCAAATCTTAGAAGAAGACTGCGATAACAAGTTTCGTATGACAATCCAACATATATCCACTTAAGGCACATTCCATGTCATAATTGAGACTTATGTGCACTATAGCTGTATGTATTTACTTCTTTCTTTTTTCTAAGTTTCACCCAGACGATAGCCTGGTCACCCTCTGAGTAGATTACCATAGGAAAAGAGAGAGGAACTGGACGCATCCCCAGAGTGCATCGAGGGAATCTAAAAATCACGAGAAAGCTTTGTGGTTGAGACCTAACATGGACAAAAAGAGTCTTGAAGCAGAGTTTTAATTTGTGTGACAGGTTGAAGGTTTCTAATTTGTGCTTTTTGAAAACGTGTTCAATTTTTTTTGTTGTTCCAACAATGCTTTATTGTTTATTGGCTGAATTACATAAATATGCAATTCCTTAGTATGCTACCAAACCACGTGTATGTATTATATGTGTTTTGAAATTTCCATTTACTGCTGAAGAGATTCTTGATATTTTGTGCAGGTTTTTGAGTTCATCGTTCAAAAGCTTTATGCCTTGAGAAAGCCTAAAACAAATATACAAATCCTCCAGCAAAGCGTTCTATTAAAATATAGGTGATTTTTATTGGATTCAAAATAACATTTAGATCTTTTGTCAGTATCTCTAGTCCTTATTACTTTGAACTCCATGTGATTCCTGTAATATGCTTGTACAGTAGTAGGACCCATTACCTCTTCAGTTAGTCTCATACTTCATCATGGTACTAGTGTTTTTTTTTTAATTATTATTTTTTTTTATCACATTTATCTCTTAGGGTGTGTTTGATTTTTCTCGTGGATACCCATAAAAATAGTGTAGATAAGGGAGTCAATGAGAAAAGTTTTCATCCCATGATGTTGAAGATAGTTATATTTCATAGAAAAATATTCTTAGTTCCCTTTAGAAAGTTTTTTCCATGATTTTGAGAAAGATAGGTGATTAAAACTTGGTTCATCACCTAATTTTTTCTAATATTCTAATTTTTTTCTCCATCTTCACTACTCTGTTTTTCATTTTATTCTTTCTCCTTTGATCTTCACTATTATGTGTTTTAGGCCTCCTCCCTTCACATTGGTTCTAGAAATAAATTCTTCATCACATCACAAAACCAAGATGCTTAGTGCTTGAAGGTTTTTTTTTTATAATTTTATTTTACAACATCATATGAGTTGGGAAGTAGACAAGTAGTGTTTGGTTGGTGCTCACTCTGTGGATTTTGAGTGTCTATTTCTTGAATAAATGTGGACGGAGAAGACTTGGTTCTAGAAAGACAAAACTCATTTTAAAAAAAATACAAAAACTCAAAATTGTGAAGAAGCAAAACTTATAAAAAGGGAGCAAAAGGTTGAATATGAAAAATGCTTAGTGCTTGAAGGTGGTTTTTTTACCGAATCGTATGATTTGGGAAATAGTGTTTGGTTAGTGTTCATTCTGTGGATTTGAGTGTCTATTTCTTGAATAAATGTGGTCGGAGAAGACTTGGTTTTAGAAAGGCAAAACTCGTTTGAAAAAAAAAAATACAAATAAAAAATACAAAAATTCAAAATCGTGAAGAAGCAAATTTGTAAAAATGGAGCAGAGGGGTGAAGATGAATAAGAATTGCTAGAATTTACGATTCCATTACCTTATTTAACGTTTTCCATAATTATTATAAAAGGGTAAATAAGGGATTTTATTTTAATTAAATGCTAAATTTTGATTGGTGGGATTATATTTATTTTAATTATGGGATTTAAATTTTGGAGGACACATGTCATTCAAAAAAGAGAAAAGGTGGAAGGAGAAGATAATTGGACAAGGTAGCTAGCATTCCTCATGTCAATATTCTCTTCTCATGCATATGTGTATATATAGTAAGTTAGGAAAGCATAAAATAAGAAACAATGAAATTAAGAAGTATAAAAGTTGGAAATAAAATGGTAATTGGGAATTTATGTGGAGGCCTACACATAGCTGTGAACTCACTCAAGTCAGGTGTGATTCAGAGTATGTGCATCACATGCGATTTAGGATCCCCAATTTTGTAGGTCCTGAGTTGTGTCCGATTGGCAGAGTTGTGAGATTGTGGCACCCTAATATCACCTCTTATTTAAGCAATATTCTATTAATAGATTATAGTTAAGCTGAACTTAGGTATTTGCACAATCACAAGATTCACAACCTCACATTATTTATCAAAGGAAGAGTTCCCTCCGATCAGGAAACTATGCATTTTGTTTTAAAGTAAAACCTTAAATTGCAGAGAATATATATAATCATTGTCTGGGGTGATTTGAGAAATAGTCCTGTGGCCAAGACGTGTTTCTTTTGATATGGGTGAAGTTTTTAAAAAGGAAAGCCAGTCTGTGCTCTTTGAGAAAGATGCACAGACTCTAAAAAACCTCTCTTTTAATGTTAAAAAATGATACTTATAATCCCTTATACCCTGAAAACATCCCATGGCTCTTATTAATCAGCTATGAAAAAGAGTAGTAAATAAGAAATAATATGCTGGAATATTCTGTCTCAATCTGTCTTGTGTGCACGACCTGTTTGTCTGATTGGTTTGCTCTACGAAGCTGTTTTCTTGATAGGTTGATCCAGTTGATATGTATAGAATATTTGTGGAGTGGAACACTATTTTCTCAAGATTTTTTAATTAAAGTTGAAATATTTTCCTGATCTCGATAATTAGATCATGTGTACTAACAGTTGTTTATTGCATTTCATTTGACATTTAGGTATGTAATTCTTTTTCTTAAGGAGCATGGCAAGGAAGTGTATATAGAAGTGCGTGGAGCATATGTTGACACAATGAACAAGGTGAGAGCCAAGTAATCATTTCTTCAAGTATCAACATAGATTTATATGAATCTGATATTTCACTGAATTTATACTAGTGTGGTTGCATTGAAATGACTAGTGGTTGACTTGCATAACGTGTTCATGGAAAATGTCAAGTGGCAGTGCTAGAGGAAAGGGAAACCACATTTAATAACCAAATAATAAATCTTCATTCATTTATTTGTTTGATTTTTTTAGAGGGGTGGGGGAGGCGGTATTTTTGTTCAACTCATCCTACTCAAAAGGCTATTAAGGTATTGACTTGAATTCTTTAAGTAGGTTTTGGTTTGATTTTGAGGTATTGATTGAAGATGAGTGCTTTGAATGTGAGAGAGATGACAACAAAATATAAGATTTGCAGGTTTAAAAAACAATAAAAATGGATGCGGGAGTAAGAGGAAGGACCAACATTCAACCACCATTCTCTAGATACAAAGCATGTCAAGTTGACGTTTTACATAGTGGATGTTATAATATGGTGGTTGTATGTATGACAAAGTCATAACCACATTAGTAAGTATAGGGTTCATGGTTCGGTTTCAACCTGAAACCGCAAATCAAACCATGTAGTCGGTTTGACAAAAATTCAAACTGGATGAACCGAATGTGTAATGAAACCGAACTGAAAAGAAATTCACATAAACCGAACCGGACCAATCCGACAAAAAACTATGTAATAGTAAAGTATTTAATGTATTTTCGAATAGTTATATATATTACATATAATATAAAATAGCAAACATATATATTGGTTCAGTTCGGTTTTCACGTTTTTTCTCTACCTAAAACTGAAAACCGAAACCAAACCAAACCAAACCAAAACAAAACAAAACCAATTCAAATTGGTCGGTTCAGATTGGTTCGAACGGTTTAGTCAGTTCATTTGGATTTTTGTTCAACCTCATTAAGAATTTTCTGGCACTTTCCGTATATCTCGCTCCATGCACACTCTCTTTCTGCTAGTTTACTTCGGAGTTTACAAATTTTCAACTTTCATACGATCGATATCTGGTTGCAATTAATAGTTCAAAAACTTATTTTACAGGTTCTAAGTGCCCATTTTCGTGCTTACATACAAGCACTAGAGAAGTTACAACTGGATATTGCAACATCAAGTGATCTGATTGGAGTTGAGGCTAGGGCTACCGGCCTTTTCTTAAGAGGAAGAGAGCCATTGAAGAACCGGTCTGCAGTGTTTGCACTAGGGGAGAGAATAAACATTTTAAAGGTTTTTTAACTCTTCACAATGAATTTTTGTTGATTGCTCATCTCCAAAGTCAGTGTAAGCTTGCTTCATGTTGTTTCATACAGCTATCTTGTTTTGTTGTATGAATATTTCCTTGTCTTGTTATTTTCATTGCAACAGCCTGAACATATTTGCCAATTGCATTATCATCCGAGTTCCCCAAGTAAATATTGTGTCTTCACGTATAATATTCTTGTAATTCACATTCAAAATCTTGCTAACGAAAAGTCTCAGATACACATTTTAGTTTTCGTGACTAATAATATTCAATACCCCCTTACGTAAATACATTTGGAAGTGTGGTGACATGTCAGCATGCCATGCATGTTTGTGGAATGACAATGCAACACACCAGAATTTGAAAAGCTTCAGTCATATAAACTTGCAAGGTGGATTCAAACAAGAAGCATGTGTTTTGCACGAGGAATTCCAAGGTTCTCATTGATATCTAATGACAGAAGAAGATACTGAACTTAGAAGATAAGACCAATCCAATATTCGTTTCTCTACCAGATGCTTCAGTAGTTAGAAGATAAGACCAATCCAATATTCATTTCTCTACCAGATGCTTCAGTAGTTGAGAGGATCAATTATTAGGGAACCTAGGGTCTATCATGTTAATTTTTGGCCCAAGTGCATACACATATAATTATAAAAAGTTTCTTATGAAAGTTGGTTTGACTGAGAATCATGCTTCTTGAAACCCTTAACAGGAGGTGATTAGTTGGCTACCACACAAATAAAACTAAAGGTTTGGGTTGAACCTAGGGTCTATCATGTTAATTTTTGGCCCAAGTGCATACACATATAAAAAGTTTCTTATGAAAGTTGGTTTGACTGAGAATCATGCTTCTTGAAACCCTTAACAGGAGGTGATTAGTTGGCTACCACACAAATAAAACTAAAGGTTTGGGTTGAAACATAATTATTGGGTTCATTCTGGTTCTTCTTTAGTGCCTTTTACGCCATTCAGTCCTATAACTCATTGTTTTATTGAAAATTTGGAATCACCACCCATTTCACATGTTAGGTGTAGATGGTGTATTCGGCTCCAGGGAATTTTGATAATCATGAATTGGGTACATTGTATATTCTAAACTCAAAAAGTGAAACTTTTATAATAAACCTGATGAATCTTGTTTATATTTGTCCAACTAGCTGTATCTTCAGTGAACTCCAGATCTTGTGTTGGGATGCTAGGCAGCTGTGATCCTCGAGAAACCTTTAAATTGGTTTATTTGGGCAATTCCTGAAATCTTCAACTGTCACCTTTCCCTTAGCTTTTAGGCAAAATAGATTTTATTTTTTTAAGAGTTTATTTTACTTGCTTTGCATTTTTTTTTCTCAAGCCTGTGAGAAGTCTTCCATAATATGTTTTCTAATTTACTAAAAATACGTATTCTTTCTGTTTTCTCCATTTCTATTTTGTGTATGTCACTAAAAATCATGTATAGTATTAACTGATCACTGGCTTGTATTCTTTATGAGGATTCTGAATTAAATTTCGGTTTTTCCTCTATTTTATTTTGTCAGGAAATTGAACAACCTGCATTGATTCCACATATAGCTGAAGCGAGCTCTCTTAAATATCCTTATGAAGTTTTGTTTAGGAGCTTGCACAAGCTTCTGATGGATACTGCTACTTCAGAGTACTCAAAATTTGTGAAATTCTTAATTTTTTTTATTTGAAAGCGGACTTATTTCTGAAATTTCTGAAAGTTTGAACTCTGAACTTTCCCTTACACTGTAGGTATCTTTTCTGTGCTGATTTCTTTGGGGAAGAATCCATATTTAACGATATATTTGCTGGTGAGCATGTATATATCTGCTGATATTTATCTATCTAAGTATTTGTTCTCTGAATTTGATTAGGATTTCTTGTGGTAAGTTAGCAATACTTTATTTAATTTGTTTATCATATAGGCTTGTTTGTTTTAGTTCTATGTTATTATGGGGAAAAAATTAATTTACTTTTATTTATATATTTATTGGTTAAAAGAATTGTTATATAGGAGGTGTTTTGATACTTTTTTCATCATTGGAATTCATAATATTATAGTTTAGCTGATGCTGTAATTTTATTTGGTTCTTTTCAGGTCCATTTGCAGTTATTGATGAACATTTCAATTCAATCCTTCCCAATTGTTTTGATGCTATTGGCCTGATGCTTATGATCCGTATAATACATCAGCACCAGGTAAAGTTGTATGCTCTTCATTTCGCGAATGTTATAGTACTTTCTTCTTCCATTTTCATGATGCCAGTTTGGAGGCGAAAAAATTCAATATGCATACAGTTAATGTGCCTTGCTTGTAAGCTTTATCTGTACTGTTATCATTCTCGCCAATTGCTTGTTTTCGTAAATCTAGGCATTTCAGACCAACCTTTGCATGTGTATTTTCAACTGGGACTGTTTTTAAAATCAAAGGGGTAGCTAGAGATGTCACTCACATAACCAAAGCAATCAAATCCCTGGTATGGGAATGGGGGTTACTTGGGGAGTCATTACAGATCAACCCTTTCATGTGTATTTTCAACTGGGTAGTTGTTTACTTTGAAATTGAGTTGTGGGTCTGCTGTGCAGTTAGATGACCCCCCTCAGTCACTAGCTGATGTATTTTTTCCCTTTTTGTTTTCTGCTTAATGCAATTTCTCTGTTTTATTGATCAAAATAAAATTTATACAATAAATTTCTTGGTTTGGGTACTTTAATATATGTGCATTGGCCCTTACAGCTCATCATGTCTCGACGGCGGATCCCATGCTTGGATTCATATCTGGACAAGGTATGCATTTGAACTTTTAAATACAATCTTTAATCCGACTAAAAATGTTCATTGATAATTAATTTTAACATTTTCCTAGTACGTATTATTGCCTAAGTAGACTTACAGTTTTTAGTTTTTAGAAAGAAATAAGCAGATAAGTCTTGTTTCTTTGTCCCTAATCACTTCATAAATTTAGAACTCAACAAGTTAACAAACACTTCTTTTCGTGACATTCATGTAAATGCTTTATTTGATTATGATCTTAATACTCTTGCAATATCTTGGTTACGTATACTGTGGGAAGGAGGTTAGGTACTGTAGAAGGGTTGGACAAAGTTCAGTAATGCAGTATGATTAGGAATCAGCAAAACCATGTCTAAATGTGGAATACCAGATTAATGATAACTCTATGAATTACTTGTGTCTCATGAAAATTGCATTGTAAATCTAATTCTTGAATTTTTAATCTACATAAAAATGGTTGGCTGTAATTTATTATAAGAGTTTGATATGTAAGTACTATTCTTATAATTTATAGAGGAAATGGCAAGGATGGAATAATTCCTATAATATAAGCATAAGGGCTACAAAAAGGTGGTAAAAAAAATAGGATTTTGGTTACTAAAGTTATAATTTATTTATTATTATCTTTTTAACATGTTGAAGGTGAGGCTTAAAATCACACGAACAACTCTTCCCCCTAAGTGCCAATAAGGTGAGTTAAGCTTAAAACATGTTACATAGGACATGCCAACAACAGTATCGCAGAGATTCGCCAGTTTTTATTGGTATGATGACTGATAAATTCCCATCTTCTAAGCCAGTATAAGTGCTAGATGTGAAATATTCTTTCAGTCAATCCTAAGTACCATCTCATCATTTTCTGAGTGTGCTTCTCATAGGTGCATTGCAAATATTGTATGGGACTCCTGTTGGAAACACATAAAAATTCACATACTTTCTTTGATTGAATTATGCCGGGATAGATCGTGCAAGATCCACTGTGATTGGCTGGTCCTTAACTCCTTATCTGATATTACTTGAAAATAATTTTATGATGAACTTTCTATTATACGTGGAATTACATTTAATACTTCTGAAGGAGACAGAAATGGGGGCATCCAGAAAAGTGGAAGTATTCCGTGTTTTCAATGAAATTAGATATAAAATGATTGGGTGCTATGCATAAATGAGTGTCTATAGCTTGTCTTTGTGCTCTGATAGTCTGATATATGAAAGTCATGGAGGACAATATCCAGTCCTCTTCACAGCTTAACATCTGTAATATCGGGTTTGCAAATCTTGTACATGCCCAGGAGCAATACAGTTATTCATACCTTCATCATCTTAACTAAATTAATTTATGATTGATTTGCAAAGGTCAATATTGCTTTATGGCCTCGCTTCAAAATGGTGTTCGACATGCATCTCAATAGCTTGCGTACTGCCAATGTGAAGACATTATGGGAGGATGATGTTCATCCTCACTATGTTGTAAGGCGTTATGCTGAGTTTACAGCCTCACTCATTCACCTCAATGTCGAATATGGAGATGGTCAGGTTAGCCATATGCAAAGCTTAAAGTATTAGCTGTCATTTGGTCAATAATACTACTGTCAGTCACATATTCAATTATGGGTTCTTTGCAGCTTGATTTGAACTTGGAACGACTACGAATGGCTGTTGATGACTTACTTAATAAGCTTGCAAAAATGTTCCCACGGCCAAAGCTGCAGACGGTGTTTCTTATTAACAATTATGATATGATTATTGCTGTTCTGAAGGTAATGAACTGATTGGACATGAATACTTTTTTATCCTCTTTTTTCCTTTTTCTACACTAAGGCACATCAAGATCTGTGGAATTAACTTCCAATTTTGAGCAGCATGTTTCTGAATTTTGTCTTGTATCTCTGATCTGTTTATATCAGTTAGTTAATACATTTTACACATCTTTTATAAATATTGTGGTGAGTTGTTTTGTAGGAAGCTGGTCAGGAAGGTAGTAGGGCACAACTGCATTTTGAAGAACTTCTTAAGAGCAATACAGCTACCTTTGTGGTAAGTACTGAATAACTTATGTAGGTCAGTGAGGCATAGCCCTTTTTTAACTACATCTGTTCAGCAATAGCCAAACAAATGGTTTTGCCTGGGTGATTTGGCTAGTAGAATCCTTTGTCAAGCTAAACAAATTTTCAAACCATGAGAATTTCGCTCGTGTTAGCAAATTCAGAACACAGACATAATTTGGCATTTATGAGTCCTAAATCAGTGAAAGAAGTAATGCCTGAGAAATGAGAATAAACAGAGTTAACAGTTTCCCCATATCGTTTCCCAACTATACACTACACCAAATTGGCATTTTTTAACAACCACCAAAACAGTAACACTTTTGAGCTGTGAGAGTCCACCAAACAATTTTACACATTCTCACAAACAAAGTGATATAATAATTGTATCTCCATGAAGAGTACGGTGCTATAAGTGATACTATTCATGTTGATCCAATTTATTGTAACACTTTTTTTGTGTAATTTTTTTTTACTAAATTTAGTTTTTGACTTAAAATTGTTTGGTGGATTGTTAAGCTCAAAAGTGTTACTGTTTGAGAGTTGTTACAAAAATGCCAATTTGGTGTAGTGATAATTTAGAGCATCTCCAGTTGTCAAGAACTACATGTGACTGATTCGGGGTTCTCTTTAATACATACAATGAGCTTTCCGCTTTGGCATCACACTGGTGACGACACTAGGTAGCTCTAGAAAACCAATTTGACAATGCCATTGTTTGTATCTCATTTTTCCAGATGCTAATGGAGCTTGATTTCGGTATCCATCCATCTTTCCATTTTAATAAATGAGTCTAATATTAGCAAACAAAGCTTGATATTGGTTTTCCAAAGAATGCTCAACTAAGAAGAGTTATGTTGAGAAACTACCCCCATTAAGTGTAGACCTGGATTCCGGGTAACACTGGAGATCCTTCTATCTTGTTTCCACTTTTTGGCCTCTACTCTGGTTATATAGTCTCCCCTCCCTCTCTCACTTAGGACATCTTAAGTACTCGTTTCATCATCTACACTCCGAAAGCAGAGAATTCATTATATCGTTTTTAAGCAAGAAAAATATAAATGTTGATTTGTTGTATAAAATTCATTTTGCCATTCCCTTGTGATTGTGAAGCTTCCTGTATATGCTTATTGCTCAGCACATTGACTTTACTGCTACAGGAAGAAGTACTGCTAGAGCATTTCAGTGGGATAATCAAGTTTGTCAAGACCCGAGCCTGTAAGATATAAGAAAAAAACCTAATTGTGTTATTTCTACTATATTATAAACCATCTAGGAAAGAAAAACTAAAACTCACTTTACAATTTGTACTAGCTGAGGACACTAGTTCTAGTGCAGAAAGTTCCTTAACAGTTGCGGATGTTGATCCTCTCGTGAAGGACTTTGCAAGCAGATGGAAGGGTGTAATAGAACTCATGCACAAAGATGTCATCACTTCTTTTAGTAATTTTTTGTGTGGCATGGAGATCTTAAGAGCTGCAATGACCCAGATGTTGCTTTACTACACCAGGCTCTCAGATTGCATCAAGCGTATTAATGGTGGATCAGTGCTGAACAAGGATCTGGTTTCAATATCTTCAATTATGTATGAAATAAGGAAGTATTCAAGGACATTTTAGTTTCATACTGTACTTGTGAAGAAAAGTTATGCTGTTGTGTGTACAATTTTTTTGTCTGTTGACATTTTGAGTACTGAGAGTTGGTATCTTCGGTTATGAACCAATATGAAAGTATTAAAGGACTATATAGCTTTAAAGTGATCTAGAAAGATTTGTGAAGAGAGAAATTTCAGTGACACTCTATTACTGTGCTTTTTAACTTTTTTTCTTTTGAGATTTTAAACGCCAACAGATTATTGTCATCCCAATTGCATAAATATTGATGACTTGAAGTATAGCTTGGAGACCCCATACTTTGTTGGTAAATGATGATTCTGTAGGTTATGGGAGAAGGAAGGGGTATGTATTGGAGAGGCTGGGAAGCAGTCAGAAGCTTTTTAACAACTTTTCACTGTTTTTGTTCAGTTGCATCTTCGTCTTGGTAATCATCTAGATGTACGACTCTCATTCAACATTCATGTAATCTTTGTGATGGCACGTAATATTGGTTTGCACTAGATGAGACCTACCTAGAAAATGCTTTCTCGCAGGTATCATTCCAAAGGCCAAATAAGAAATTGCAGCAATAAAATGAGAGTGGTACCTAACATCCTTGCCGTGGAGAATACTCTTAACTGATATACTTGCTCTGTAAGGTGAATACCATCATACCAGTCAAGGTGTGTCAAGTGTTGTGTACTAATTGGCTTAAGATTATGTAGAATTCATTTCAAGCAGTGTTCTAAAAAGCGCTAGGCAGTGGGCGACCGGCGAGCAGATTCCTGGCGCTCAGGGACCTAGACAACACCTAGGCGGTCTTAGGTTTTGTATTATAACTTTAATAATTTACAAAAGTTAAGCATAATACCTTATCAATTACATCCAATTTAATGTCAAGATACATATGCAAAATTTAAAAACATGAAAAAATTAACAATCATGAACAAAATTTATTAAAACTCAAATGACTGAAGTTGATCATGATGGGTACTTTATACAAAGTTGAATTTGTGGACAAATATCCAAACCTATTTTTTTTTCCTTCAAATTGCATGAATAAACTCGGTCATGTTTGATAAAATCTACATTATTAAAATTGGTATCGGCAGATCCTTTGATAATTTCATTAAGTAATCATCATTTGCTACATTCAGACATATACTGTATAAAAAATAATTAAATTGCTTATTTTCAAAAAAGAGAAAAATAACCAGCCATTAATTTGAGCGTTTTTCTAACGCCTAAGCCGATTTTTAGAACACTGATTTCGAGTAATTAGCGTGGCAGATCTACCTGAATATGATGACCATTTTTAAATAGAGGAATATAATGAAGAAAGTTGGTACACTAATTGGCAAATCGCATGTATTCATTTCAAGTAATTAGCATGGCATATCTACCTGAATATGATTACCATTTTTAAAGAGAGGAAATATAATGAAAAAAGTTGGTACACTAATTGAAAAATCGCATGTATACCTTCATCAACCAATAACCATACGCAACTAAAGGCATGTCAGCCATTTAACACCACCCTTTAAAAATAGAACCTTCAAAATATCTCTATTTAAGTAGGATTTAAAACCAAAATTGTTATCATTTTAAGCTTAACTCAAAGTACCACCCAAAAGAAAGAAAAATGAGTGTGATCATTCTCAATGAACCAACAGTAAGCACATTCATCGAAGACAAGAATGCCTTCAATCAATGTGTTAGCGAGCATTCATTCCCATAATCTGGACATCAATAAAGATGGAGAGCAATCTCGAATGGAGCTCTGAAAGGCATTTGATTGTTTGATGCCGGGGAGCAAATCAAATGATGACGTGGGTGGTTTTTACTAAGTTATTTTTTTTCCAAATTTGATGTTGGTCATAATGGGACTATTGAGATGGACGAATTTAGATCCGAGATGAAGGAAATCACGCTTGTTGTGTTAGTGGCACGTGGTATTGACGATTCGCACATCCAAATGGCCCTCCAAAATGATAGCTTCCTCATCAGAGCTGTTGAGCACGAATCTGCAGTGAAAAATGAATAAAGGAAAAAAACTCAACAACATGAATAGACAACTTTGAGATTATATATAAGCTAGTGAGGATTAACTTGCAGCTTGATGCGTCCAAATTTGTTCTCCTCGAGATTTGAACTGCAAAACAAAGTTATATTGCCAAAGACCACATGTTTGGTAGCCGAAGGCACTCCAATGTTTAAGTCAATTAATTGTGACAGAGAATGAACTTGGACAAAGTATAGTTGTGTTATATTTGCATACCTCTTTCGCAAATCCCTCATTTACCTTATATAATATGAGTCATGACTTAAGCATGCAGGGCATGATGAAGGGAGACGTTTCTCACAACAGTCTCGTCTTTATTTGAGATGCGTCTTTGGGGGAGTGATTCCCACCATGACTTGTCTTTTTCTTAACGTTTTTCATAACAGTCGCGTCTTTCACTTTGTATGGTCTATTATTAAAGGCTTCTTTGGGCTTTAATGATCGAGCCTGCCTCTTTGAGCTTTTATAACCGGGCATGTTATCCACATTTAGTGTGATGTGTCTGTTCCTCGTGATGGACGATCTTAGCCACGTGTATGGTCATGATCAGGGGATTGTTTGATGTATCATCATCTACTTCCCCAGTTAGAGGGCTTGCTTGTGTGACCACTAACTCTTCGGCGATTAGTTTTTGGGTTCATCATTGCTTTTCTGTTCAACATTAAATGTCGTCAACAGCTGTCAATTCGGTTTGTATTCTACTATGCCATCAGTTAGTTCGTTTCGGCATGATTTTGGGGTTTCGTGCAGCCATCATATCTTGCACGATTTTCCATTGGTGTATTTTTGTTGCCCAACCCTATAAAAGAGGGCGGAGAGTTGAGTTGTCCTTTTTAGGCTATTGCCATTTTCAGAACTCATTTGTTCTTCTTTCTTTCATTTTTCTGTATTGTTAAACTCTTTGTCATTACTTCCAACAAAACCCTAAGTGATGATAAACAGAGGCATTTTTTGAGCCTAGGCAAGCAACGCATGATATTTTGGATTATGTTCGTCGAACGTTTTCTATTCCATCTGACTTGGAATTTGTGCTGCCCAGGGAGGGTGACAGCCATGCTCGTCTGAAGCCTGGTTACATTGCTCTTTACCTTGAAATGTAAAAGATTGGTTTCTGTTTTCCATTTTCGGAGATCTTCCGGGCTTATTTAGATTTGATCTATATTCCTCCTGCTCAGATGGGTCTCAACGACTGAAGGTTCATGGTTGGAACTATGGTAAGAGCTCTGCAGTCTGGTATTTCTGTAAATGAAAAGACTCTGCACTGTGGTGGTGCTTAAGGTTAACACGAATGGTGTTTGCTTTCATCATTCACCTTCTTGTTTGGGGAAGTCAAAGGATGATTTCGGGTTATGGTTGAGGCCTTGGTTTTATGCTTCCATGAATTCTGGGTATGTTATGCTTGACAACAGACCCATTTGTCAGGGAACCCAAGAAGTTGACTGATCCACCGTTGACTAAAGCGGAGAAGAAGATAAGTAAGCAGTTCCTCTCGCTTCTTCTTATAGGTTTAGAAGACTTCCTCGAGTTGGATGCCATTGACTGGATTGGTTTGTACAGTCTAAATGCTTTGGAGTGTTCTTTGGTTCTTCAAAGTCGTGACTCTGACATCACGGTTGCCCGTGTTGACCCTTCTGTTGGTTATGATGCAGCAAAGAAGCGTATTGCTTCTGCTAGCATTGGTGATGCTAGCATTGATGGGAAAATGAGCTTCGTCGAGAAAGTTACGGATCTCAATGCTCTTATTGGCGTTAGTGGTGCTGGTCCGACCACCAAGAAGAGGAAGGCTCCTAGGCCTGTTAGCCCATCTAAAAGGCTGGTTGCGAGTGAGTTGGTTGATCTTACTCAGCCTTTAAAGCAGAAGTGACATGTTGGATCGGGTTATGCTCTGAAGACTATTCAGACTGCTCTTCCTCCGACTTCTTCTTGAAAGGGCGATGAAGACGATGTTTGCCTTGCTGCTAAGGAGGATAAAGAAGTGGAGCGGGTTGTGGAGAGAAGTAAAATGGAAATTTCTCGTCCATTGAGTGAGTACGAGAAGACCCTTCTTTCTACTGCTGGCGTGTCTAATCTCAGCAAGGTTTCAGATGATGACATTTCGAATAAGATTACACAATTTGCAATGGAACAGTCTCAGAATCCAAATATTGAGTTGACCTTGGCCGACTTTGACTATAATCATGCCTTTGACGACGTTTTAGTTGATCGGGGTCAGAGCTCCAAGTCTCTTCCTTCTCCTCGTCCTACTGATCTTAGGTTGAAGGAGTTGTATGTTTTTCATCTATCTTCCCCGTCTGACACCCGTTCCTGTTGTTTTGAAGAAGAAAATGAAAAGTGGTGTTTATGTCATCACCAATGTTCCGATCGTCAAACAAGTGACCAAGGGTGGAGCTTCAGTTCTCCCAAACCCCTCTATGTTTCATCCGCAAATCAGTTGGAAGGAGCATGTTCCCAGAGAGATCCCCATTAATTCGGATGGGAAGTTCAATTGGTACCCAGATATTGACATGCAGGAGAGTGCTTGTAATCACATTAACTCGTGGCATAAGTGGTTGATGAAAAAAAATCATGATGCCAGTGCGTCAGGCTAGAGAGCACCTTGACAAAGGTGTTAAGCAAATAATGGAGGGGATGTCCCATCTCACTTATGCTGGGATGATGGGGTCCTGAATATCAGGTTGCTCGTGACCATGTATCTGCCTCTGAGAGAAGCACGCAGAGCAGCTATTGCACCTTTCTAATGTTCTGTTCCAAGTCGATAAGTTGAAGGAGGAGTGTGCTGAGCAGGAAAATGTGATTGGCGCTTCTCGAGCTTCTTTGAAGGAAGCAAAATCTGTTCGGGATAAGTATGTTTCTGAGCTTACTATCATGGAGGAGGAGATGAATAGCCCATGGGAGTGGTTGTCTGCTATTGAGAGTGAGCTATCCGCTGAGAAGGTTGCTCATGATTAGGCATTATGTGTTGTTGAGTCGTAGTCTGCTTGTCGTAAGACTGCTAAAGAGCGAGTGGAACAACTGACTTCGGAGCTTGCTTCTATTAAGGAGCAGGTTGTTGAGGAGAGAAAAAGGTAAGGAGCAAACTTCAGAGAAACATTATGGAGTTGAAAAGAACTTTCTCGGACCAAGTAAGAACTCTCTGCAGTTACGGAGAAGTTAGAATCTACTACAGTTGTAGTAGAGCGGAGTAAGATTGTTAATGGTAAGATCGAAATCATTGATTATATTGAATCAAAGGAGGGTTGTGATATGCCAAATATTGTGTTGTCGCCAACCAAGTCTTTAAGGATGTTTTTACTCCGTCCGAGGATGAGGAAGGATTTTCCCCAATTCCTCCGAGTGATCTGATTAACGAAGGTCAAGCATTTGTTCTTCCTTCTGATCCTACTAGTGTTGACAAGGTCTCGTCTCCTCCGACTGACCCTGTTAATGAAGATAAAACTCCATCTCCTCTGTCTGTTCCTGCTATGGAAGACAAGACTCCATCTCCTCTCCCTGGTCCTGCTATTGAAGACTGTGTTCCATCTCCTCCCGCTGATCTTGCTATTGAAAATCGAGTTCCATCTCCTTCAGCTGACCCTGCTAGGGATGAAATAAATGTTTCCTCTCCAACTGTTGTTGTTGTAACCTCTTCTCCAGATGTAACCGATTAGCTTATCAATGAATGGTTTTCCTTCTATTTGTATATTTTTGTTGTTCTGTCTGCCTTACTTGTAATAATTGTTGTTCGACTTGTAGGTATGTTCTGCTAGATACTTTAGTCTTAACTTTAATCTAGAAAATACCGTAGACGTATTTGACTTTGACGTCTAGGCTTCATTGGTATTGTGGTCTAACTCTGTGATAGACTTATATAATTGTATGAATGTGGACAAGATAGTCTTGGCTGGCAGAACTCATGTCGTTTTTCGACTTAGTTCCCGATTTGTAAAAAGAGGATATTTAGTCCTACTTTGAGTCTTGACTATGTTGTTGTTTGGTGATCTGACAAGGGTCCGGACTAGTTTTAATATTTTTTTTGTCCAATATGAAGATCGGACAAGAAGATTCGTAAATAAATTCCTAGTCCGACTTTGATGTCCTAACTAGTTTTAATAGGCTTCGTGGTCTGGTTTGGCGATCAGACCAGAAGATTTGTAAATAAATCTGACTTGAATGCCCTGACTTATCCATGGTCCAACATGTTGATCGGATCAGAATATTTATAAGTAAATCTGACTCAAATGTCCTAACTAATTTAATTAGCTCCTTGGTCCGATATGATGATTGGACAAGGAGATTTATACATAAGTCTGACTCAAGCGTCCTTATTAATTTAATACACTCCTTGGTCTGACATGGTGATCGAACCAGAAGATTTATACATAAGTCTGACTCAAATATCCCGACTGATATAATACACTATGTGGTCCGACATGGTGATCGGACCAGAAGATTTATACATAAGTCTGACTTAAATGTCCTAACTTATTTAGTACATTTCGTGGTCGACATGGACCAGAGGATTTATACATTACTTCCTAGTCCGACTTTGATGTCCTGACTGGATTGATACACTTGTGTTCCGACATGGTGATCGAGATAGAAAATTTTAAATAATTTCTTAGTCCAACTTTGATGTCCTAACTGGATTAATATACTTTGTGGTCCGACATGGTGATCGGACCATAATTTTTAAATAATTTTCTAGTCAGACTTTGATGTCCTGACTGGATTAATACACTTCGTGGTCCGACACGGTGATCGGACCAGAAGATTTATAAATAGTTTCCTAGTCTGACTTTTATGTCTTCACTAGCTTAGATTACTGGAGCAAGAGACGAAAGATTATTGGAATGTGGTAGTTTATTGATAATACATTTTCAAATGGTCTACATTCCATGGTCTCTTGAGTTGTTCTTCCTTCGAATTTTCTAACTAGTATGTTCTTAGTCTGTTGATTTTCACTACGTTGTACGGTCCTTCCCAATTTGGATTCAATTTTCCAACGCCCGATTCTTTTGTGTTGAGTTGGGTCTTTCTAAGTACCCAATCATTGATTTTGAATGTGCGAGGTTTGACTTTTTTATTGTAGTAGTTGGCCTTTCTTTGTTGGTAGGCCACGACTTTGATTGAAGCTTTTTCCTGTCTTTCTTCGAGAAAGTCTAGTCTGACGCACAATGCTTTGTTGTTGTTCTCTATTCAAAACTCTTCAGTTCTGAAAGTTGGCATGCCAATCTCTACTGGTACCATTGGCTCAGATCCGTAGGCTAAGGCAAATGGTGTTTTTCCGAACGAAGTTCTCTTTGTTCTTCTATAAGCCCGGAGGATGCCTGGCAATTTGGACACCCATAATCCTTTTGATGCTTCGAGCTTATTCTTGATTCGGCCAAATCTGTTCTCCTCGAGATTTGACCTGCAAAACAAGGTTGGATTGCCAAAGACCACCTATTTTGTGTTCGAAGGCACTCCGATGCTTAAGTCAGTTAACTGTGGAAAATGAACTTGGACAGGGTATAGTTGTGTTATGTTTACATGCCTCTTTCGTGAATCCTTCCTTTACCTTATATAATGTGAGTAATTAATTTTGTGCGTGACTTAAGCACGCAGAGCGTATGAAGGGAGACGTTTCTCACAACGGTGTGCTCCTTCATTGAGGAGTGATTTTTGCCATGACTTGTCTATTTCGTAACGTCTCTCTTTTCTAAGGGAAGAGATTCATTGGGCTCGGGGTTTGGGCCTTTCACTTTGTTCATGGTCTGTTATTAAAGGCCTATTTGGGTTTTAATGACCAAATCTATCTCTTTGGGCTTTTATAACCGGGCATGTTATCGATATTTAGTGTGAGTTGTTTGTTCCTCGTGATGAACTATCTTTGCATCGCATTTTGCTCGCTTGCAGTGGCCATATAGCTTTTGTACATAAGATATTTACCTAAATGGCAAAAGGCAAATTTATTACATGATTTGTTTCCAATCCTTCTTTTCTCATGATCCACAAAAATGCTGATGAGGCTTGTTCAACAGTATATGCTTTTGGTGACATTTATCAAACAATGGTCTACATTGCAAATTTGCAATTACATCCAAATTAATACTAAACTTTTCAAAATGTCAAACTAATTAAGGGAGTTGCTACGTGTACTCGACTGTTTGCCTCGATGCTCCCAATTTCATTTTTTTAGATTTAACTTTTAAAAATTGGTTAATGTACCCGACCACATTTTATTAATCCTAAAACAACTCTAGTTAATTACCAAGAAAAGAAGTGTACTCTGTAGAAAGGATTCCAACTCTAGTTATTGATTGAGGACTCTGTAGAAAGGATTCCAACAATGAATTTTTGAATGTAGATTTTTTTGGGTTTTAAATACAATTTTTTCAAATTTGTTATATAGTTATAATAAATTTTAAATTTATGCATTCATTTAAATATTTATTTATTTATAATATATATTGATTAACACATTGTACCCTTTTGCACTTTAGATTAGATGCATACAAAAAGAGAATTTGTTTACAATGTGATTTTAGATGATTTTTTAAAGATTTCTTTCTTATTTCTATTACATGTCCTACTAAATCGTTTACTATTTATTGAAGAATTTGTGATGATGGTTATTATATCTTTGATGTTTGTACGCAAATTTGAAAGTTAAGAACTTTTTACTAAAATTTAGTTTTATCAATACATTTACTTTTATTCTTTATAATGCTTATGAAGGAAAAAATTTAACAAGCAAATGATTTTTATTGATAAAAAATGGTAAGTTGGCGTTACATATTTTAAGTTGGTGCAACAATGTCAAAACTTCCCAAAATGTCGGTACAACAAAGTGTTGTTACAACCGAGCCAAATAGTCGAGTACACGTAGCAACTCCCTTAATTAATTACTAAACCAAAACAACTCCCTTCTTTGATCTCTCAGTCACACAGACTAAGCTTGGATTTCCACTACTAGTTTGCATTTGAGGATTTTGTTGTTCCAGTGAAAGGAAAAGGAGGCAATCGAGAACGACTTCTTCAGTTTAGATTGGATCCAAACGCAGTATCTAAAATAAGAACACCAAAACATAAAAATCCTCTCATTCTTTGCTTTCTCAACTTCGTATTTTCTAGGGTTCCTCTTCTCTTCACCAATAATAAAGGCCAGTCCTTTATTTGGGGAGTCCTTTTTGGTAATATAAAAGGCAGCGACTACTCCACACCACCATTTTCTCTCTCTCACACCATTCTACTATCTCACACCACCTACTTTCTTTTTCACACCACCTATATAAACAAAAACCATCCATTTTTTCCCCTCACCATTCAAATTGACAACGGTTCATTCCTTCCCCATTCGAAATATTTGCAAATCTCTTTCCACACTCAAATCTCTTGCAAATCTCCTCCCTCTCTCGAAAACTCTTAAAATCCCCCCTCAAAGTCAAAATCCTTAAACCCAATCTCAATAAATATGCATAACTTAACATAACAAAGAAACCTAAACTCAAAACGAAAAAATATAAAATAGGGTAACATTCGACCAATTTAAACCCCCAATTGAAACCGGTTCTCAACCTCATCGAAACATGAAAGTTGTAGTACTATGAGTTATCTAATAAACACAACTTTAGTCACTTGAATTTTTTTTGAAATGAGCAAGTTATGGTCATTTTACTAAAGTCGAGCAAATTTATCTCACAATAAAAATGGGATAGTGTTCTTGACTTTCGTCCAACTTATGTACTTGATTGAGACCGATTCTCAGTTAGATCAAAACACAAAAGTTGTAGTACTCTGAGTTATCTAATAAAAAAAACTTGAATAACTTGAAAATGTTTTGAAATGAGCAAGTTATGGTCATTTTACTAAAGTTGCGCAAATCTGTTCTAAAAATTTTATGTTCGCAGAATACACTGCGGGGATTTTGGGATAACCCGCAGTGTCCCCTGCGAAACGCAAAACACGATGTGGTGATTTTGGGATAACCTGCAGTGTCCCGTGCGAGACAAAGAGCACAATGCTGCGGGTTATCCCAAATTCCCCGCAGTGAATTCTACGAACAAAATGTTTTTCGGACAAATTTGCGCGACTTTAGTAAAATGATCATAACTTGCTCATTTTATAACATTTTCAAGTTATTCAAGTTGTGTTTATTTAGCTAACTCAAAGTACTACAACTTTTGTGTTTTGGTCAACTTGAGAATCGGTCTCGACATGCAAATAAGTTGGCCGAAAGTCAGGAACATTATCCCGTTTTTTATTGTGAGACAGATTTGCGTGACTTTTGTAAAATGACCATAACTTGCTAATTTTAAAACATTTTCAAGTGATTTAAGTTGTATTTATTAGATAACTAAGAGTCCTACAATAGTTTTGTTTTGATCAACTTGAGAATCGATCTCAATCAAGCATATAAATTGGCCGAAAGGCAGGAACATTATCCTGTTTTCATTGCGAGACAGATTTGTGCGACTTTGGTAAAATGACAATAACTTGTTCATTTCAAAACATTTTCAATTGATTTAAGTTGTGCTTATTAGATAACTCATAGTACTACAACTTTCATATTTTGATGAGCTTGAGAATCGGTCTTAATTGAGGATTTAAATTGGTCGAAAGTTATCCTATTTTGCATTTTTTTGGTTTTGAGTTTGAGTTTGAGTTTATCTGTTATGCATATTTATTGGTGGTGTGAAAAAGTAAAAAAAAAAAAACCCCTCAATAGTGGTGTGAGAAAGAGAATATGATGGTATAGACTAATCGCTGCCAATATAAAAGTACAAACTTTCCTCACTTTCCTTCTTTTGCTCTGTTTGATGAAAATTTAAGTTTGAGATGATTTCCCGCCAACTAGAAACCTTACTCCAACGGTCAAAACCCATTGCCCATCTTCTCCAAATCCACTCTATTATCATCAAAACAGCTCTAGACCATAACCCATTTACCATCTCTCTGTTCATATCGAATTCTTGTTCGATTTCGGTCGAATTTGCGCATTCTATCCTCCTTTGCATTCCATATCTCCACCACTCTTTGCCTCAAACACAGTCATCAGAGAACATGTGAAGGGCTCGAAACAAATTGAAGCTTTGGAGTTTTATAAAAAGCTGCATTGTATGGGGATGGGGTTTAACAATTTCACATACCCTTTTGTTATTAAGGCTTGCTGTTGGTGTTCGATGTCACTAGAAGGGGAGGAGGCACATTGCTTATTGATTAAGACAGGGTTGAGTTCGGATCATTATGCGGGGAATGCCCTTTTGGGCATTTATGCTGCCTGTGGTGAAATTGGGTTGTCAAGGATGGTGTTTGGTGAATTGCCTGAAAGAGATGTGGTTTCTTGCAGTGACTGAGCCAGGATTTTTGTTGAGGGAGGGCGGAGTGATGTCATAATTAATTAAATATAATATAAAAATTAGTTACTTTAACATGAATTTTTTTTTAAATCCGAAATTCTTCCTGGCTTGGAAAAACCGGCGAGGTTGCTGCCTGGGGTTAACAACCTTTTTGGAAAAAGTGTTTAAAGAGGGGGGCAAAAATACACTTTTGCCCCCCTCTTTAACAACCTTTTTGGAAAAGGTGTTTAAAGAAGGGGGCAAAAGTGTATTTTTGCCCCCAGGCAGCAAACCAAGCAGGGGGACCCAGGCCCTGTAGAATTACTACTATATTCATTGATTACTACTATAGCAAAAAGGGGAGTACAACAAAGACAGTCATTGAAGATGATTACTACTTATAGAAACACAACAGAAGAGAAGGGTTTGAATCGTTGATTACTACTACATGAAGAAAAGGAGGAAGAGATTGAGTTGCTTACGATTTTTTTTGTGGAGATGACCAACACAGTGATTAATGAAGGCACCTGGTACATTTTTGCCCCCCTCTTTAAAACACATTTTTGGAGTATGTGTTTAAAGAGGGGGGGCAGGCAGGGAAACCACGCTAGTTTCCCAGGTCCGCTAGAATTTCTGTTCTTTGAGAGATTTGAGGGATTTAACCTCTATCTCTAACTCTAAAAGTAGAGTTTGAATTTGATATAAAGAAGAGCAAATTAAAAACTAATTGGGAGACAAATAAATTATTAAAAAAAAAATCTCAAAAGTAAGTGGGGGCAAACTTGCCCCACCTGAATCCGTGCCTGTCCACAAACCTGCATACATAAATTAATCAAACCAACCATATCATGCAGGCCAAAACAAAATTTGTGACATCAACCAAACTGAAACACTAACATTACTAGTTAAAGCGATTCAATATACATCATCGTTACTACTACTATCGAAACCAAATCGAACGGATGCTCACTGCGCCACCTCGATGGGTGCCATCTCAACAGCAGGCCCAGTGGCAGCCTCTTTACGGTCAAAGACCTTCGCAATCTTCTCAATGGGTATCAAAGGCAGATAAGCTGAGTCCCCATAGCCACTTTTAGGGATTTGAGGTATACATAAAAAAAAAAAATTTAAAAAAAAAAAAAAAAAAAAAATTCTCAAAAAGTCAGTGGGGGCAAGTGCCCCCACTCGCCCCCACGTGGCTCCGTGCCTGGTTTCTTGGAGCTCTAGGATTGCTGGGTATGTCGCTTGGTAAGCATGAGGATTGAACTAGCGTGGCTTTAGCATTTTGTATAGAATGACTACCACTCAACAGGTCAGGGTTGGCTGAAACCAATCTGATAGCTGATAGGTTATTGGATTTGCAGTCCGCGAATTCAGTCCTATTAAGAAGAGGAAATCATACTAAATCATTGGATTGATCTAATCAATTAACATGAAATGGACTGGAGAAAAAAAACTAATTATGGATAAAAATTGATGATTAGAAAACCTAACTTACTATGAATATCATCAATGGTGTTTCTTTGTTGTGCGTCTTGTGGCAGACGAGTTCTATTTAGATAGCACAAAGTTTTCAATGCTGTAGACGTATGTGACTATAGTGATTATAGCACAACTTTTGGATATAGCACTGTGAGAGCAATGTCAGCGGTTATGCAGGGTGTGCCCTGATTGCCTATTGCTCTATTGTTGTACTATATATTGATGTTGTATAGCAACATCTCATTTGTAGGAATCCATCATTCTGACATTGTCTCTTACCTGGCGTATCATACACAGTTACTCTAATAAGATTCGGGTTTCTGTTTGGCGGGGGTGGGTGGTGGGGGGTTCATTGTGATTTGTTTGTGATATTATATGGGTAGTTGCCGATACTACCCATATCTTCGTCTTTCTGACCCCAGGCTGAAAGCCGGTTTGGTTTTGGGATTTCCTTAATAGATTGTACTGTATGATATCCATCCTTACAGTGGACATCAAATGGACTATAGACTACCTTGTAGTGATTACTATTCTGTGATTCTGAATACATTTTTTTTGTTTAATTTTTCTCCACATTTTTCTAATTAATCATACTTTTGTTGATATTGTCAACAACAATTGCCAGCTTGAGGCTATAACAATGTTCCTGCAAATGAAGCAGGCGAGTATCAAACCTAATTCCGTCACATTAGTAAGTGTACTTTGTGCTTGCAGTCGTCTAGGGAGTTTGAGCATGGGAGAGCACATTCACTCACATGTCATTGACAACAATATAGAACTAGATTTTGATTTGGGAACTACACTTCTTGAGATGTATTCCAAGTGCGGTTACAGAAACCCATGCTAATTTTTAGCTCCATAAGTGAAAAGAACTTGCAAACATATACAGTAATGATATGTGGACTAGCCAACCATGGCCATGGTGACGATGCTATTTCCTTGTTTACTGAAATGGAGAAATCGGGCCTGAAACCTGATCGTGTCTCCTTCTCTGCCATCTTATGTGCTTGCAGCCACTTGGGTCTTGTCAATGATGGCTTGAGGTATTTTGATAGGATGGTAAATGAGTACAACATCCGTATCTAATTAAAAGACTTGTGACGGCAAAATACCGTCACTAATTCTTTTGGTAGCTAACCAAGACCATAATCATAAAAACTGTGTTTGTGATGAAAAATTGTAGCTAAATTCAGAACAAACCGTAGCTAATTAAATCATTTGTGACAGCATATTAGTTGTTGCTAAGTTTTACCAATAAAAACTTGTTGCTACGGTATAAGCCGTCCCCATGACATAAAAACTGTGATTGTGACGAGAAAATCGTGGCTAAATTCAGAACAAATCGTAGCTAATTAAAATATTTGTGATGACATATTAGTTGTCGCTAAGTTTTACAAATAAAAACTGGTTGCTACGGTATAAGTCGTCCCCACTACAAAAAAATTAAAAGATTTGAGACAATAATGTTTAAATTCCTAATGTTTTAAAGGGAAAACTAAAATTAACAAGAAGTCTATTTTTAAAAGAAAATAATATTTAATCCTAAAAGAAAACTAAAAGACTCCTAATTAAATTGAAAGAGCAATGTTCAGTTAATAATTTTGAGAGTAAATTAGGAATCAAACCCAAATTAGTAACCTATAAACCCTCTTGCATCGTAAAAACCACACACAAAGGGGAGAGGGAGGACGCAAAGAGATTTGGGGTCGAAGGTGAGACCACACAGGGGAGAGGGAGGACACAGAGAGATTTGGGGTCGAAGGAGAGACCACACAGGGGAGAGGGAGGACACAGAGATTTGGGCGCGAATAAAAACGCAGAGAGATTTGGGGTCGAAGGAGAGACCGAGATTTGGGGTCGAAGGAGAGCCCGAGATACAGAGAGAGATTGAAAACTGCAAGTTCGTCTTCCACAACATTCATATTTTCCAACAACTCTCATTCTTCTTCATCTAGAGCTACACACCCATTAGAACCCAATCGACTCATTCAGCAAGGTAACAACTTCGATTTGGTTTATTTGAGGTTTTCAGAATTTTTTTTTTTATTGATTCTCATTTTAACTTGATTGATTCAACAGATTTCGAGAGGAAACACCAATCGATGATTATATTGATTACACAAGGAGAACCCAATTAACAGATTCAGCGAAGGTATTTCGTATTTCTAAATTATAATTCTGCTATTTCCCTTATTAGCTTTCATCGTCTCCTTATTTTTATTGTTTTTTTCTTAGTGCTTCCCATGTGTAGTTTGTATATTTAACACCTTTGAATGTTTCTGCCACTTTGCAGGTAATGAAGTCGGGTATGAACTGTCTGTCAACCTTAAGGTAAGTTCCGGTGCTGCTCTGGACTCTATCTTGGTATAGTGATAAAATAACAACGGTTTAAACAATTGGTTGTTTAAACTTCAGGAAATATTAGGCGAGTCCATGCTACCAGCCCAAGTTTCTGATCTGCAGTGTAGGGTAAGTTTCAAACCACTTATTATCTATCTAAAAGAAATCATGTTAGGAGCAAATGTTACCGAAGGTTTTCTTTCTTTTGAATTTTAGAGTCAACATCAGAAGCAAACAAGTCTACATGTTAATGCAGAGTTACAACTCTGTACTTGTCTATTATTGGGTAAATAACAATATAGCATAAAACTTTTATTTAAACTTTTTAACATCGAGTAATGTGAATGTTAGAGATTCATATATTATAGGTAAGCAAGAAAATCATACTTATTTCTGAATACTTAATTTGTTCTTCATCATCATTGGTTAAATTTGAGCACATATTAACCAACTACTGCATAATATAACAAAAAATAAAACCTTTCTGAGTGATAAAGAACAAGTTCAAGTCCAGTAACAAGCTATTTTGTTTACTGCACGGATAAAATTTACCATTTCTTCTGATGTTGTACTGGTTAAACATGATTGTGTTGTTTGAAACCCCAGCGGGGTTCACCCTGTTTAAAGTGTTGGATGAAGGGAAGCTCTCCAAAGTTGAGGTAATTACATGTCCTATTCTCTTTTAAAGGTTAGATTTGAGCTTTATATGATAGTTTTTTGTGATATTTTGATATCATTGTTCTTATGCAATGACTCCATAAGAATTTGAGATTTGAGCTTGGATTGGTTAATGAAGGTCTAAGGTTTAGTGTTTGTTTCATGGAAAGATTTGCTTGTTTTAGTGTTTCAATTACTGTAATAATGTTGATGTAATAGTGATTGAGAGTTATTAACTTGACTTTTGATAAACATGACCTCAAAATTTAACCAATTGAACAGTGGGGTTAAAGAGAAGGACCTCACCAACATTTCCTAAATTCTTGTCGAACTGTTCAATTCGAAGTGTTTGTGTAGTACTCAAATTTTGATTAGAATTATAAGATGCTACTTGTTTAAATGCACAGGAGCATCCACATCAACTGATGAATGTGTGAAACATATAAATTGAATTACCCAACCACCCACATCAAGCCTGAATTAACTTGTACATTGTTGTTCTGATACCCTGCTTTGTGTTTCATAAAACAGTCTCTGGTTTCGTTCCTATATTTGTGTATGCTATATTTGGATCATCATGGCAGCTTGCAATTGGTCCAGTGGCGTTGGTTTCTCTTTTGGTGTCTAATGTGTTAGGCAGCATTGCTGATTCTGGGGAAGAGCTGTATACAGAACTTGCAATATTGTTGGTTCTTATGGTTGGCGTGCTAGAGTGTGTGATGGGGTTCTTGAGGTAATATAGGTTGTTCCCTTTTACTTGTGGAGGTATTACAATATTGGATCCATGTAAATCTGCATCCATACCAGTCTGTTCCATTCTATTCACTGTTACACCAAGATTTTTGTAATCAATTGGAGGAGTATATGAGCTGGACTTATGCTATTCATGGTTGAAGTGTCCATAATTAGAACATATAGATGCTATTATATAATTTTGCTTCCTAGCTCTTGCAACTAAGAAATTAACATGTCTAATTCATGGTTTCTATATTTTGGAAAATCACCTTCCTGTTTACATTGGTCATCCATATTTTGTAATGGCCAAGAGAACTGCTATTCATCATCTAACCTGTGGGATTAGAGGGTAGTTTATTGGAAATATCAAATATAAATTCCTTCCGGAGATGCAGATATTAGATTATTGTTGAACCACATCTTTTGGCGATAAGATGTGTATAACCATTTACACGTTCGCCTAAAAGGCTTCTCATTTTTTATGATACCAGGCATACATATTAGTATATCATATATTAATTTATTTAATGAATACACCTTTTGAATCACATTTTCACCACTCTGCAGGTTGGGATGGATTATTCGTTTCATCAGTCATGCTGTTATTTCTGGCTTTACGACTTCTTCGGCCATCATTATTGCCCTATCTCAAGCCAAATATTTCTTGGGATATGATATAGTACGAAGCAGCAAAATTGTGCCCCTTATAAAAAGTATAGTTGCAGGGAATAGATAAGGTATGCTCTGTATTTTCAAATGATTGAGCAATGTTGAATCATTTGTTCATAGTTTTCAGTGAAAACTAGCTCGGCCTTTTATTCTTACAGAATTTCACTCCAAAATCTGATTATACGAATCAAGTACTTGTTCATAATGGTTATTTCTATTTGGTTTATTGGCTGGATGTATATTATCATAAGCTGGGCACCTCGGCCTGAGAAAGTATTTAGTAGAGCTTGCGATACATCATAGTTATTATTATGTAACTAATTTATGAACTTGCTTTTGTAAAATGTATTGTATTGAATCAACTAACGATGGCCTTGAAGTTTATGAACTGAGAGCATATCAAGGAGAGTTGTAGAAAAGCTACCATTCTAATAAGACTCCTAGTCTTATTTACAGGCACCCACAAATACACCTCAATTGTTTACAATGAAGAGCACCTGTGCTCTTTATCTGGCACATACATAAAAAACCCAATTTATAAACTGTGTTTGTCATATTTAGTTTGGATTAGGATCAACAGAAGAGAGAGAGGCATATTGAAGAAAATGAGCTGGGCCGATCTCCGTTGGAATTGATGATTCGATGGAGACAATTTTGACATTGTGACAGAAGATTGTCTTCTAACACGGAGAATTCTGAATAATTATTACAATTTCAACTTGTAACAATTTTTCAATTCCAAATTTTTAGAATGTGATCTGCGAAAAGCGTCTATAACGTCCACACAGGATGGTTTTAGAAAAAGCTGGTTTGACGTAGGATGATCTCCATGGAGGGCTTTGTTAAATTTATTATATGAGCATTTTGTTATAATACGATGCATCCTGTGATCATTTTGTTATAATATGATGCATACTCATCCAACACTATGCACATCAATCACTTGATAACATGAAATTTAAAGGCCTACTGTAAATGGCTCAATCCCATAAACAAAATTGTTGGTGTGTGTTGCCCATATTATTTCATTTGATAACAGCAACCTATGTCTTGCTTTCAAATCATTTAAGGAACACATTGGCTCTCTCTAACCATTTTATTGTGATTTTGTTTTGTAGTTTTCTTGGGCCCCCTTTGTCATGGGATTCATTTTTCTGATGATTCTTCTACTAATGAAGCATTTGGTAGGCATCACTTTGTAACTGTCCCTAGACAAACCCAACTCTTATGTATGTGCTATATTCACAAAGAAAGTGATCTTGTTGTTTTTCTTAATTTTATAGGGAAAAAAAAATAAGTCTTTGCGGTTTTTGCGAGCTGTTGGTCCATTAACAACAGTCGTTTTGGGTACTGCTTTTGTAAAAATATTTCATCCATCCACCGTTTCTGTGGTGAGTATGCTCTGTACTATATTACTCTATTAGATATAGAAATTACCTGTTGCGAACTTATATAGAATTTCTGACTCTGATTTTAGGTTGGGGATATTCCTCAAGGTCTTCCCAAACATGCACACTGTGTTAGATGTTGAAGGATGAACGAGTCATGTAACTTCACTAGCAAAGGTTTGTATTTAGCTTATGTACTAGTACATGTGTGTTGTTTCAATGAGTTATTGAGTTCTTGTTAAGTTTTTCAAGCTTTTATGGATCATATGATTGACTAACTGAATCATCTACCTTGTACCATGGTTAAATGTACTTAGACATATACTCATGCATGCATGCACACTATGCTCTTATAGTCTTGATTACTTGATATTCAAGTTTATAAAAGTTCCCTCTTTCGTAACCATCCTAAATGTATTACAGCATATTTACAAAAATACATAGATATATGAGTAGCGAATATAAAAGAACAGAAGAATGGATAAAATAGTGATATCTAATGATGGAGAAGAAAGCATTGGAAGTGACCCCCAAGCTCAAAATACTTCCCCTAAGTTAAAGTTGTCATCCTTTGATTTGAACGAAGAAGCCATGAATGAAGAGGATGGAAGTAACACTGAGGTCACCCATTCCACATCATAAAAGACCGAGTCAAGAGGGGAATCAAGTGAGCAAGATAACAACAATAATGAAGATACCAACAACAACACTATTGATGAGAGTGAAAGGGCTACTTTAGTAAGGCAGTATATTCGATCAAAGTTGCCTAGACTACGTTGGACTCCTGCTCTTCATCTCTCTTTTGTTCATGCTGTTTAAAGGCTCGATGGACAAGAAAGTAAGTTTTAAAATTTCTTTCATGAACATCTGCAATATTTTGATATCCATATACATCAAAGTTTCGGTATTTTCACTTAAAAGAAGAAAACATATCAATCATGCATTAATGGTAGAGAATAAAGGATAAATAGGATTACTAACTCTTTATCATTTTTTTTCCTTTGATTGTTGCAGAAGCAACTCCCAAATTAGTCCTTCAACTAATGAATGCTAAAGGACTTAGCATTGTCCATGTTAAAAGCCACTTGCAGGTATGAGAATGATTTAGAATTTTTTTTTGGATCATCTCCTGCATTTTACCCATATCTCCTCTTTGATATTCTTCTAGTCATTATTTTTACTCTTTCTAACTAGTTTCAGCATTCTTTTAACTGATGAAGTGCCTTCGTTTTTCTGCAGGCCGAAAGATTGTTTGATTTCTATGAAACTTGCAGACACTTTGAATTTGGACGGGGAGAAAAGTTTATTAAGATTGAAAAGACATGGACACTCTAGATTTGTCTTTTCAAGATCTTTTTTGTTGTTTTTTGTTAAACCTTGATTCAAATTGGTAAGTTTTAGTTTGTCCTTGATGGTTAATCCATGTAAGTTTTCTGCTCATGTGGCCCCCTGAATCATATATATATATAATTTCAATTTGAGGTTGATAGAGTATAAAGTTGTTTGGGATTGTATTTTTTGTGATGGACAAGTTATTGATTATACGAACAAGGTTAGTGTATTAGTCATCATTTACGGTGAAAATTAATATAATTGTGTTCAGGTTTGAAATGCTTCTTCTGAATGACAAAAAAAATGCAATGAGAAATCTGAAAATTAATAGAAAGAACTAATTTCATTAAAAAAAAATGAATTTTCATTAGTAATTTTTTTAGCTATAGCAAGTTAGTGTTAGCAATAGCAAATGCTGTCTCTATTTTGGCAAACTTAGCGACGGTCAGAAACTGTTGCAAGATAGCCACGACAAATGCCGTCTCTATTTTGTCAATTTGATACAGCTGCAGCCATCTCAGAAGTTGCAACTTAGCAACGGTTTGAAGCCGTTGCCAAATAGCCACGGCAAATGTCGTCTCTGTTTTGTCAATTTGATACAGCTCAAGCCGTCTTAGAATTTGCAACTTAGCAACGGTTTGAAGCTGTCGCCAAATAGCCACGGCAAATACCGTCTCTATTTTGTCAATTTGCGATAGCCTTAGCCGTCTCAAACATTTTAAAAGTCGTCGCCATTGCTGTTGTCTCAAATAAAACCTTGGAATTCAAATTTGTTTAGCGACGGAGTTTTTGCAACTTAGCGACGGTATAAACCGTTGCTAGTAGCTACGGAATAGTACACCATTGTTGTTATATTGGAGCGATTAAAATAGCTACGGTATTGCGACGGTCGTTGAGCTGTTGCTGATTCATTTTAGATATGCTTTTTTTTATAGTTAACAACGGTAAAACGCTGTTGCTGAATTTACTTTTTTTTGTAGTGGTGGTTGATTTGTTTGGCGTGCAGGAATGGTTCAAGGAGCTTACGAGATAATCATGAGCATGCCAAGTGAACCAAACTCTGTCATACTGAGGAGCTTCATGAGTGCCTGTAGATTACATGGGAAGGTTATTCATATAGATGAAAAGTTAAAGAAAATGCTGCTTGAGGTTGAACCGAATCTTGGAGCAAACTATGTGCTTTCTGCTAATGTTTCTGCTCTATCTGGTTGATGGGATGATGTGGCCAACTTAAGAATAGCCATGAAGGAGAATGGTGTAAGAAAGGTCCCAGGTTGCAGTTGGGTGAAGTGAACCATAATATTGTGTTAGAACATAAGAAGACAGACAAGTTTGTACGTGCTTTGAGGTAGTTGAATTACATATACGTGAAGTGAAGTCACTTGAAAGAACAGATGGAAGATAAAAACCCTAACTGTGAATTTCTCAGCAAATAGAAAAGGTCATATGAATTGTTGACTCATATTGGAACCCTTCTTCATCTATATGCTCATGACAATTTGGTGCAGGCCAGAGAAAAGTCAACGAATGCCTTCTGAAATTGATGAAGGCAAAGCAAGAATGGAGGGTTGATGAATGAATAGACTACAAAAAAAAAATTATACATCAGTAAGCCTTGCATCAATTCAAGAAAGTTGAGTCATTTCCCGAGAAAGCCTGCTGCTGAGAGATAACTAAGGAGGTATCATCATAATTTTATAATGTTTATAAATGATTAGAAATGATTACTTAAGAGAGTCCTCGATGTTCATTTTGAGAAAGTAAGTCAAAGACATAACTGGTGTTACAAATGGAGCAGATTCAGTCTCCACATTTTTGGCCCTGACCCTAAATTCAATATACCTGCATCAGAATTTGCTAGCTTAATTAGTTAAGTTTATATCAGTATGGTTGTTTTGCAGTTTTTATTTTCATCAGTTCAGTGGGGATCCATGGTTTATCCTTATACTTGCATTGTTATGGACACAATTTACTATTTGTCATAGACTTGAGAAACATTGTTTTGCTACTGACACATACACAGAGTTGATATTTGTTAAGCACACAAGTACACTCTAATAGGAAGAATCACTGCTAAGTACCAACACACATTCACCAAGTTATACTTGCAAAACATCAGTGGTTAACCCAAAATCCACTCATCCTAGCTACCACAATCGCTTCTTTTTTTTTTTCCCTTAGACCCCTCTTCTTCCTGAGTCTGACGAGGAACTTTACTTTCTTCTCCCAGTTTGACCCATCTTTCTTCTTACTCTTTCCTGGCGATGATGATGGTTCCCAGTTATCTGGTGATGACAGCCAGACACGATCAGTATTTTCTTGCATTTTTTACGTATTTTCTTGCATTTTTTACGATAATGTGTCATCAGATTCCCTGCCCCCATCCGTTGTCAGCTCTTGATCACCACCACCACCACCACCTCTTAAGACACTCTGCCTGCAGAGCTGAAACAACTGCTTTCATGGCCAAGTCAGTGTCCCTCCTGTTCCTCAACAAAATCTCACCAATCTCTGCTGGTGTGAGTGCGCCACCACTTCTTATACAGCTCTCTACCACGTCGAACATCATGTGTGTCTCCAAACCAAGATAGTTCATTGTCAAGTCCCCGAATGCATGCATACCACATGTGCCAAGTCTAACGTGCACATCCATCCTCCCTGATCTAACCAGTGCCGGGTCCACATTGTCTCTATAGTTCGTCGTAAACACTATGATCCTCTCCTCCCCACAACAAGACCACAAACCTGTAAGAAAAAATACTAGCTAATGCAAATAATCCCAACACAAGTCCTAGACCTAGTTGGTGATAGTGAATGGCTAAAAATGTTATGCAAGTAATAGCAAAGAACAAACAATGTGCAGAAAATAAAGATGACACCGAGATTTACGTGGTTCGGCTTTGCCTATTCCACGGACGACGACTCTATAACTTTCTTAATATGGAAACACTTACTTGAAGATTACAACGTTATCAAGCAACAATCTTTGAGATTACCCAATCTCAAGCCAACAATACCGCCAAAAGTTTGACGAAAATCGCAAACGAAGAACACCCGAAATCACTCGATTCCAATCCATCTATTTGGCTATTGTTTCACACTACACACACACCGAATTACGCCCTTATCGCAGCCTGTTTCATGCCCTTATCGCAGCCCGTTTCACGCGCACTCACACCACACTGCTGCTTTGTTTCAGCGATGTATTTGCAGCCAATCTGACGCTGCGCTGCTGCTGCGATGTTGCTGCCGGTTTGCTGCGATGTTGCTGCCGTATTGCTGCTGCGTTTCAGCTGTACACTCTGATTGTTATGCTGTGTTTTTTTTTTCATAGCTGCCTTATATTTACTTTTTATACAAGTAGTTGTTGTATGCTTACTTTAATTGGAGAAAGAAAAGGACATTGAGTCCCACATGAATTGTGAACCAAACACTCCATCACACAAGGACTTTTGTGTTTGAGTCTTTGTAATTGTTTCACAATATCCACCTTGGAGAACAATTTCAGGCCACCACACAAGCATCACAAACAACCATATAAGCCACAAACAACTATATAAGCATCTCCACCTTGGCATGAAATACCGTCAAGACCTATCTCTCGGTCACGAGAATCGCCGTCATGCCCCTAAGGGCCCTGCCCCCTTGGAGCGTCAACATTGAGAGAGCCTAATCAAGTTGAGACAATGCTCAAACTTGATCTCGCTTTTGTCAACATATCAGCTGGGTTGTCTTTAGTACTCACCTTCTCCAAGAGAACCTCGCCATCCTCAATGATGTCCCTCAGAAAATGATATCGCACATCAATGTGTTTCGTTTGAGCATGATGAACCTGGTTCTTTGCCAAATGGATAGCACTCTGACTGTCACATAACACTGTCACATCATCCTGAATAACACCCAAATCACTAACCAAGCCTCGAAGCCAGATGGCTTCCTTCACCGCCTCTGATAGACCCATGTACTCTGCTTCAGTAGTAGACAAAGCAACTGTAGACTGTAACTGAGACTTCCAACTCACCGGACCCATCGCCAATGTAAAACAATAACCTGTAGTCGATCGGCGCCTATCAAGATCACCAGCATAATCCGAATCTACATAACCTCGGATCATATTTCACACATCTCCTCTCTCATTTATTAAACCAACATCCAGCGTACCCTAAAGATATCTCAATATCCACTTCACTGTCTGCCAATGTTGTTTTCCCGGGTTTGACATAAACCTAGTAACCAAACTGATTGCATGAGCGATATCCGGACGTGTGCAGATCATGGCATACATAAGACTACCAACTGCACTAGCATAGGGAAACTGTGACATGTATTCCCTCTCATCCTCCGTGCTAGGAGACAACTTACTCGAGAGCTTAAAGTGAGCAGCCAAAAGAGTACTTACCGGCTTAGACGTATCCATGTCAAAACGGTGAATAACCTTTTCTAAGTATTGTCTCTGTGACAATGTCAGTCTGCCATTCTTCCTATATCTCACTATCTCCATCCCAAGTATCTTCTTTGCTGAACCAAGATTTTTCATCTCAAACTCCATGCTAAGTTTCAACTTCAATTTATCAATTTCTTTCATGCTCTTCGCAGCAATGAGCATATCATCAACATAAAGTAAGAGAAACACGAAAGACCCATCCTTGAGATTCTGTGTGAATACACAAGGATCATACTGACTCCTCGCATATCCCTGCTAAATCATAAAAGTATCAAACCTCTTGTACCACTGCCTCGAAGATTGCTTCAACCCATACAGTGACTTTTTCAGTTTGCATACCTTTTCTTCCTTACCAACAACAGCATATCCATCGGGCCGAGACATGTATATGTCCTCCTCCAAATCTCCATGCAAGAAAGCAGTCTTGACATCAAGTTGCTCGAGCTCTAAGTCAAACTGCGCTGCTAAAGCCAAAAGGACTCGGATAGAAGTGTGTTTTACCACCGGAGAGAATACTTCATTGTAGTCCACACCTTGTTGTGCATATCCTTTAGCCACCAATCTTGTCTTGTATCGTATACCTGTACAAGTACCCCTGGAATCTGGAATTTCGTCTTTCACTGTGAAAACCCACTTACACCCAATTGGTATCTTCCCTTCAGGGAGTGTCACAAGCTCCCATGTATGATTCTTCTGAAGAGATAACATCTCCTCATCCAAAGCTTCCTTCCACTCCTCTTTCTGAACACTTCGCAAAGCCTGCGTATATGTGGTAGGAACATCATCATACCCATCAAGAACTGAGAATGCGCAAGCTACGCCATCCTCATAACCAAATCTAAGTGGTGCATGTCTGACTCTAGGTTCTCTGCCTGCTACTAAAGACGGTGTTTGTAATTGTTGATCATGTTGTTGTGTAGGATCCATGTCCCCATCAGTAGGAACCTCATCTTCTGCCACTGTCTCATCAGGCATCATATTTGTATCTCCCATTTCCTCAGTAGAAAGAACATCATGCTCTGTATGAGATCTAGGAGCTCCAAGCTCCGCCTGCAGAGAATCTCAAGCATCCTCATCTTCATCATAGCTATCACCCCTCCAAATAGGGGAACCATCTTTGCATCTCTCACATTTTGCCTATAACAAAGCCTCCTCATGGAACTTTACATCTCGACTGATCACAAACTTCTGCAAGTCAGGGCACCATAATCTATACCCTTTCACATTATCTGGATAACCGAGAAAAATAGCTTTCTTGGCCCTTACTCCAATTTTGTCTTCCCTAACATGAAAATATGCTGAACAACCAAATACTTTCAAGTTAGAATAATCTGAAGAAATACCAGACCATACCTCCATAGGAATATGAGAATCAATAGCTGATGAACGAGAGCGGTTAATGAGATAGTACGCCGTGTTTACTGCTTCAGCCCACCATATTCTGCCCAAACCTGCATTGGACAACATGCACCGTGCTCTCTCCAATAGGGTACGGTTCATCCGCTCTGCTACCCCGTTCTACTGTGGTGTCGAATTCACTGTGAAGTATCTTCTAATGCCATGTTCCAAACAAAACTGCTTCAAGGGATCCTCGGTATACTCACCGCCATTGTCAGATCTCACTACTTTGATCACCCTTCCTGTTTGTTTTTCAATCATATCTTTCCACTTCTTGAAGATATCAGTGACTTCATTTTTATGTTTCATGGTATACACCCATACTCTCCGGCTAAAGTCATCGATAAATGACACAAAATACCTGAAACCCCCCTTGGATGCGACTCTAGAGGGTCCCCAAACATCAGTGTGGATGTAATCCACAATCCCTGCGGTGCTATGAGTAGCATCACTAAAACTGACTCTGCACTGCCTCCCATAGATGCAATGTTCACAGAAATTCAGTTTTGCCATTTTATCACCGCCAAGCAAGCCCCGCTTGCTTAAAGTTTTTAGTCCATTCTCACCTACATGCCCTAATCGCATGTGCCATAACTATGTACGCGTCAAGCTTTTCTCATCAACAACTGTAGAAACCATAGCTCCACCTTCAACTACACTTCCTTGAAGGAAATACAAATTGGCATGCCTAACCACTGTCATAAGCAACCTGTCACCAAAATAAACACTGCAATATCCATTCTCACCAATATACTTGTAGCCTTGAGCTTCAAGCACCCCAAGAGAAATCAGCCCATTTGAAAGAGCTGGAACATGACGTACCTCGGTAAGCTGTCTACATGACCCATCACTTCCACATCCATGTCATCACTTCCACATCGCCGACTCTCCTTTGACTTCGAATTCCTTGATTTGGTCATCATCTTAGATGATCTATCGGCGGTTAGATCAAGTGAACAATCAATATCTTCAATCATGATGATTGAACGGTTGGTAGTTTGTAGGAGTAAAGCTCGAAGTTCAGAATTATCAGAGACCTTTGTTAGTTCAAGGTCGTACACAGATAACTCGCCATGGCAGCGATCAAGCTTGATTTTCCTGACCCAGGAGGCCCATACAACAAGTAGCCTCGTTTCCAGGATCTTCCAACTCTGTGGTAAAACTCCTTTCCATTAGCAAACGCGGTCAAGTCCTCTGTCATATGTTCTTTGAGTTCTGGTTCAAGTGCGAGTGTTTCAAATGTGGAAGGATGGCAGAAGGAGATAGACACCCAACTAGACTCGTAAGAGCCATGGCCATTATTAGTGTAGAGCTTTCGATCGCGTGAAACCCGCTCGAACTCCTTAGCACGTGCAGAGAGGTAAGAGGTGAGAATTGTCTGGTGATGGCGTTTGGAAAGCGTGAGAGAAAAGCTACGTTTCTCTTCGAGAGATTCTTGCACGGTATCAATGTGGTGAGCCCAGGAGAGACTGTGGCCCTCGAAGGAATCATGTACAGTGTGATTGGGTGCTACAGTGAAGCTAATGCGAGTGGAGGATTTGGAACGGGAGAGAGTGAGACGACGACATGTGGTTGAAGGGTTGATGGAGTTGAGGTAGAGGTTGACATGGTGGTAGAGATCATTGAGGTCAACCCCGCAATAGCCATTGAATTCAGGGATTTCGAAGTAGGAGAAAGGGGTGAAGAAGTCTTGCAGAGATTCGTAAAAGGAGTGGAGCAGAGAGAGGAGTTGAGAAGGTAGGACATTTTGGAGGACTGTTAGAAGGCCCTAGGAAAGACCACATTTGAGACAAGATTTCCATATTGATATTGTTTGTATGGCTTCTGTTTCTGTCTCTTCTAAGTTTGAAGTGGGTGAGAGTAGAAATGTAGTGAAGTCACAACAACAATATATAGAGAAGGAATAGATGGTGTGGAGGATGGATGACATGGCATTGTGTGTTGAGTTGCAGAGTTGGTATCTGGACTGAAGGTGTAGCTAGGGATTGCTTTTGGGGTTTGTTTTTAGAAAAGAAGCAAAGATGGTGAAATAAAGCCAAAGGTGTACCCTAGTATTAGCTAGGAAGAAGCTACACTTCTGAAAACGATTCCAAAAGAGATATCTGAAAGCACGGTCGCAGAAAACGACGCATGATCTATTCCTGGTCCATCTGAACCTAATCCTAGTATTCCTGGTACTGCACACGCACAAGAGAACAACACTAGAAACCCTATGAACTGGGCAGAAAAGCTTCAACAAAACAAGTATACAGGTACTACCAAGCTCCAATATATTCAGCCTAGTCTGCTGAATGGGAAAACAGTTGTTCGAGTTAACACAGAGGACTTTGCTAGCAGAATCAAGGAATGCAAAACCTTAATCATTGGACGTTTTGTAGGTAAAAGGTTGGCTTATAACTATGTGAAAGACTGCTTGATTTGGGCATGGGGTACCAAGGACTTTGATATGAGTATTCATGGTGACAAGAATCTTATCTTTAAGTTCAGGAACGACACAGATGGAAACAAAGTACTAAAGATGAGACCGCTTCATATAGCAAGTAGGTTGTTCATCTTGCATAGGTGGACACAAACTATGGACGAGGAGGCTGAAGTGTTAAGCACGGTCCCCTTCTGGATTACACTTAAAAAGATCCCTCTCTTCCTTTGGAACCCGGAAGGCATCCAACAGATTGCAAGTGCTGTTGTAATGCCTATATTATGCTTGATAAGGCTACAGAAGCTAGATCGAGACTAACCTATGCGCGGGTATGTGTAGAAGTGAACGTGAACAATCATTTTCCTAAAATAGTATCAGTGATAGTGAATGAATGCATGTTGCACATGATAGAAGTCGAGTATGCATGGCTCCCTTTCAAATGCACAACTTGTGCAGGCTTCGGTCACTCCCTATCATAATGTCCTAAGAGTAAGAACGCTCCCAAGCCAGTGCATAAGGTCTGGCAAGTGGTAGACAAGAAGAAGAATGGGCAGAATGCAACCAGTGATGGCTGGAATGTAGCCCATGGACGTAACACGTTCAAAGTTCGTTCTAAGAACAAACCAAGCAGCAATCCAACTGATAGTGCTCCTGACACAATAGCGGCCAACACTAATACAGATCCTACTCAGAAGGAGATAGAAATTCCTAGCATACAACCCAGGGGTTCAAGGTACGTGGTGCTGGATCAGATTGATAATGAGGATTCAGATGCTGAAGCAGCAGCAGAGCCAGGTCTGTTTACCCCCGTATCTAACTCAGAGGAAAACCCAATGCAAGTAGTGGAAGTGCTAAAAACAAATGATGCAACTGCAGTTCCTGGTAGCGCAATCCCTGGTATAGAAAGACAGGGGGAAGATCCAACAACGCCCATAGATTGGCTAACACCCCAAACCATCAATGTTTTGAATTCAGAAATTGCAAGAATAGGCAGGGATGCATTGTCACCGAAATTAAAAGCTTACTTGAAGCGAAAGCAACAAAGGTAGGGCAAAACACTATTGAAGAAGAACATGAGGTTACAACAATACAGCCTCCCACAGAATATGTTCCACGAAGGTCTTCTCGAAGCAAGAAGACAAATCCTAAATTCAGGTATAAATCAGGTCATGAGAGTGCTTAAAGAATTGATTGGTAATTACGAGGAAGAAAAGTTATGGCAGGTTTATCATGCAACCACTTTAGTAGCAGAACACTTTGCAAGGTTACTCCCTAACCTATAGACAGTGAATCTAGAACTAATTAGGTTCTTTGTTGAAGCTTTGAAGCAAGTTTATTGTTTTGTAGATGATGAAACGAGTGAACGTATGAGCGATTGTAAACTTTAGCATCATCTTTTTTTAATATAAGGTTCGGGGATCCTAAAAAAAACCCAGCTCATTTTCCAAAAAAAAAAAAAAAGCCAAAGGTGAACAATCCTTGCCCCTTCTTTTCATTTTTTTCAACTTCTTTTTCTCCCCATTGTTATATTCTTGAAGAAAAGAAAAGAAGAAACAAACAGGAAAAAGTAGTTTAGAGTGCTAAGGCTAAGAGTGATAAAAGAGAAAGAAAGGCTTGTGTGATGATATGTCTGGCCACACGTTCACGTGCACACGAGAAACTGGACTTTTAAATTGGGGTTTACCTTCTTTCATCTTTACAATATTAATTGTGCTTTATATATATATTGCCACGATCAAGGTTGGATTACATATCTCCATGCACCATCCACGGTTGCTTTAGGCGCTCTTGTAGCTTAGTGACTTGCAATATTAATTACAAGTTTCATCACCCAAAACTTGTAAAAGGGGTAATTTAAGCAATGTATTCGATAGGGGCATGATATTCTTCGATAAAGTCCATGTTGTTATATCTTTACAAGGTTTTTGCACCTTAAGGTCCAAGGGAGTTGAAGGGCACTTTGTGAAATGATTTATGCTCCTATCTTTTTACTAATCCTTGAATTGGAGCTTTACACTACAGATGCAGTTTTGAGAAAAAAATAAATTAGGGTAAGATCATCACCCAAAACTTGTAAAAAGGGTAATTTAAGCAATGTATTTGATAGGGGCATGATATTCTTCGATAAAGTCCATTTTGTTATATCTTTACAGGGTTTTTGCACCTTAAGGTTCAAGGGAGTTGAATGGGCACTTTGTGAAATGTGTCATGCTCCTATCTTTTTACTAATCCTTGAATTGGAGCTTTATAGATGCAGTTTTGGGAAAAAAAAATTAGGGTAAGATCCCACTGAAGTGGAGAGCCTTAACCGTGTGTTGTCACAGGGTAGTCCAAAGACTGTTTCCTTCCCTGTCAGGGGAGATACCAACCGTCTCTCCTTTCTACGAACACGCTTTTAGAACGAAGCTTAAATTATATGTAGATGTGCTTGGCTGTGATAATACTTTATATGGGATTATACTCGGCTCTTTATTTTAGAGAATAAAAAATCATAGCAAATAATGAATCTACAGATCTACTTGTTTCTCAGTTGGGATGTCTTAAGTTTCCCTCGTTGTTTCTAGGGATGGCAATGGGGTGGATTTGGACAAATCCATCCCCGCCCCGCTGGAGATCACGAATCCCCTCCGTTTATACAAAATTATAAAAACCAACTTCGATCCAAATGGATTGACGGATATTCGCCCCACCCAAATATTCGTTAAAAAAATCTTTTTCTCAACATCAATACCAGATCATTAACTCTAGTAAGAAAACCATACAAAAATCATAACAAAAATTCAACATCAATACCAAATCAGATCAGTAACAATAACAGTAAGAAAACCATACAAAACTCAAACCCATTAGTAATGGGACCAGTTACATGATGCATTTTAGGAAACCAACCGGTGTCTCACTCCTCAACATTTACAGATCAAGAAGCTATAAATCTTAGATCTAAACATCTAGATATCTCAGAGAGATGGCCAGGGAGGGGAGAGGGAGGCGACCAGGATGGTGGTTCTTTCGAAGCATAGAGATGAAGAGGAGGCTCGACAGGTGCATTTTCTTCATCATTTCCACCGTTCATTCTCCCAACTTTCAAAATCAATTGAAATCAAGGGAAGACATCAACGATCGCTCTATCTCTGTAGCATCCCTCTGAGTTACAAGATCATAGATTCGATTCATCCATCAAAATGTCACGGAACTAATTTTGATTTGCTTCCGTTCCTTCTCTCAACAACAAACATAAAGACAGAGAAGGTTTGAAGAAGAACAACAGCGTTGAAGATGTCTCTTTTTTCCTCTTTTATTTTTATTTCTCCAAATATTAGCAAAAGAGAAGGAGAATGAAGAGAAGCAGAAGGAAGAAGGAGAGGCGATAGAAGAAGAAGGAAGGAGAGGTGATGGGATAAGAAATTAGGTTTAGGGTTACTCTTCTTTTAATATTGAAGAGTATTTTAGTAATAACACGGGATAAACGGATATTCGTGGGGTAAATATGGCCAAATCCATATCCGCCCCGAATATTCAACGGATATTGTTTGGGTCCCCGAAACCACCGAAAAACCCATTTAACCACATTCAAATCTGCCCCATTCGGATTGGGTGGGGCGGATATCCGTGAAAATCCGCCCCATTGCCAACCCTAGTTGTTTCGGACTCGTTTGAGAAGCCTGATGATATTCATCAATCAGTAAAGTTGAATTTGTTAATAGCTTTTGAAATCTTATGCACCTTAAGGTCTAAGGGACTTGAGGGGCACTTTGTGAAATGTGTGTTATGTTCTCATCCATCCTTTTTTATCAATCTAAGGTTGAGAACCGAACCGATGATTCGGTTTTTCACCTAAATCGTGAACCGAACTAACCAAATTTCAAACCGAACCGACCATTAACAAAGTCGATCCGAAACCGAACCGATTCTAATTTATGCAAATCGTAACCGAACCAAACCGACTAAAATCGAATCAAAATCGAAATAAAACCGAACCGACCAACTATTTTAAACATATTATATTATTTTTATATAAATTATATATTATTTATTATATATATTCAGTCGGTTTGGTTTGATCGATTAAAATCACATAAAAACCGAAAACCGAACCGATCCGATCCGAATTTAAACCGAACCAATCAATTCGATTTTGATCGATTCAGTCGATTTAATCAGTTTGATCGGTATTTTGTTCAACCCTATATCAATCCTTGAAGTAGAGATTTCACACAGTTTTCCAATCGCTTTTATTCCTTTCAGAAAATGAACACCATTTGTTTGGGCACTGAGTGGTGTCTTGATGAAGGTATAGCTATCTTTTTCTTGACCCCTGTAACTTGTTTATCCATTTGATGTTGAAATTTGTAGAAAAATGTGCGTGTGATTTTTATGGAAAGCTGTGAAAGAGGGTATAAATTGAGTGGTTAAATAGTACGTCAGCAATGTGAGAAAGATGATTTTAGGAGAGAATAAGATTAAAGAACCAAAAAAAATGAAATTTTAAATGAAGAAGAATGGAAAGGCTCAATGGTAGAATGTCAAGATCCCATGGCTCAGATTCCTCAATCCTAGGGGTCCAATTTAATCACCAAGACACTCGAGCCGCTTCTATTCTTAATTTTCTTTATCAGGTGATTTCACCAGAATTTCAAGATAATTGATTATAGTTTTAGCAAATCACGGTAGACAGACATAATTTTTTAACCTCATACAATTCTTTTCGGGAATACATTTTGATATTGTAGTCAATGGCATCTTAAGAAAGGAATTCTTTTACCATTCTAAAATGAATAGAAAAATTTATTTCCAAGTGATATACATATCAAAGCTTAGCTAATAGTCAACAAAGCTTATATGGGTGTTAATTGGTCCATGTAAACCGACCTAATTAATCAAACCGAATCGAATCGAGCCGAAAAAAATCGAAACCAAACAAAAAATGAAACCAAATTGCTAAAACCGAACTGAACCGAACTATATCAATTTTTTATAAGTTTTTTAACTCCCAGCTTCACCGTCGCCAGAGTTCCTCTTTGCCAAAACAGGCCACTAGCTGAACCAAGATTGGTAAAACTGTAAGGCGAAAAAGAAGAATTTATGCTATTTCATCTGCAACTTTTGGTGATGGGAAGGGGAGGGGGTCAAAATAAAGCTGATAAAAGGCCTAGGTTTGGGACACCCACCACTGATATGTGATAAAGAAGAGAGGCACACTCACTTCTTGTCTCTTGCACACTCACTTCCATAGAGATATAAAGAGAAGAAACTCATATTGGAATCTTGTCTTTTCTACACATTTTACGAGGCAAAGCTATGCTTTCTTCAAAGGTGACTTTGCTGCACCATGAACATGTATCTAGCTGTTGAAAACTTACATTTCATTCAAGGGAAATTTTAAGGTGCACTGGTGCACCGTGCCTGTTTGGTGCCTGGCACCAGGCATTTCCAGATAGATTACCCAAAAGAATCAACACAATACGCCTAGTCGACTGGAATTGATAAAAATCTAAGAACAAAGAAAACAAAAGGACAACTCAGAAATACAACTTAGTTCTCCTCGTGAATCAAGCCAGCCAACTCTTGTTAAACCAAATCAATGTAAAACAATCATGGGTTGAAGTGTCGATGGATTTCGTAGTTTTATTTTCGAAATCCTAGAATGATCCACAGCAGATTCCGCATGGAGACAAAGATTTGCGGGAGAGATACCGAGCCTCGTAAGAGAGGGACGCCTTAAATCTGCCCGCTCGTTATAAAGAAGTCCTTAACTCCTATCTCGAGGCACATCTACGGTGCCCTAGTGCACCAGACACCAAACAGGCACGGTGCACCAGGCACCGTAGCACTACTCTTCATTCAATATTTTGAGAATCTGATACGTTTTCTAGTAAGTATGCAAGTCAATCATTCGATTTACAATCCATATAATACATTCATTTCCAGATATTTATTATACATTGATTACAATTTCATCGCATCTAACCATCCTATAGCATTGGGTCGTTGGGGTTTATCAGCTTAGACCAGTATCACCTATGCATGTAGAGCAAACAATGGCTTTGGTATGTACCTAGAGAGGATCAAGAACGATTTCAGATAGCTGGAAACTTACTTTTGGTTTGCAATTTATTTCAAATGATTTGCTTTAAGCCTTGAATTGAGGTTGAGGTGGTACAGACAAAACATGAGTGAAGGATTCTCTGATGCTCCATTGACAAAAAAACATATTTAGAAGGAGCATTTGTTGAACCAAGGATTTTATTGTAGCCACACAAGGTTGGCATTTATGTCAACTTGATGTCAACAATACTTTTCTTTATGGTGATTTTTTGAGGATGTGTACATGAGTCTTCCTCCTAGATTCGGCCGAAAGGGGAAGACTCGAGTATGCAAGTTGAACAAGTCCTTATATGGTCTCAAGCAAGCCTCGAGACAATGGTTCCTTAAGTTATCCTCTGTTATCATATCAGCCGACTACAATCAATCTAAGACTGATTACTCATTATTCGTCTGATCCAAGGGTAACAGTTTTACTGCAATTCTCATATATGTTGATGATGTAATATTGGCAAGTAACGATCTCCAATACATTGAAGAAACAAAGAAATTTCTGGCTGCAAAGTTCAAGCTCAAAGATTTAGGAAAACTGAAATATTTCCTTGGCATTGAAGTCGCGAGGTCATCCAAAAGGATTGCTTTACCTCAACGAAAATATGCACTTGAAATATTGGAGGACACATGGTATATTGGAGCAAAGCTTTGACGTTATCCTATGGATCAAAACTTGGTGCTCACACAGGATGATGGAGATTTACTACCAAATTTTGCAACATACCGTAGACTTGTTGGAAGGTTGATATACTTAACGATTACGAGACCAGATTTGGTTTATTCAGTACATGTCCTAAGTCAATTTATGGACAAACCCAGAATACCACATTTGGATGCTGCACACAAGGTCTTGAGGTATATCAAGGCTTCACCAGGACAGAGTATTTTTTTTCTCTTCCACCAGTTCATTACAGTTGAAAGCTTATTGTGATGCAGATTGGGCTAGATGTAGAGATACTAGGAGATCCATTACATGTTATTGTGTCATGCTTGGTGATTCACCAATTTCTTGGTAAGCTAAGGAACAAACTACAGTGGCAAAATCTACATTTGAAGCAGAATATAGGACCATGGCTTCTACATGTTGTGAGTTAACCTGGTTGAGGTACATTCTTAATGATTTGCACATTAATCACCATCATGCAGCTCTCTTGTTTTGTGACAACAAGGTTGCACTCCATATTGCATCTATCCGATTTTTCATGAGCGAACGAAGCATATAGAGATTGATTGTCATTTGATTAGAGAAAAGATACAAGAGGGTACTATTCAGAATGAGCATGTTGGAAAACTACATCAACGGGTAGATTTGTTCACTAAAGCTTTGAGCACTTATCAATTTGACAATCTTCTTAGCAAGTTGGGTATTACAAACATATACTCCAACTTAAGGGGGAGTGTTAAAGAATCGAATTCTACCTATGTTACAAATGGGAAAGTGTTACAGAATAGGATATGTTAGAAGTCTTAGATTTCCTATCAAGTTTGTATTTTATTCAATGAATTAGAACAATTTAATATAACAATACAATTTCTTTTCAGCATTGATACTGTTTTCGAATATGAAAAGATAAAGTGTTATGTTCTACCACTTTAATCTTCCTCGTGAAAAGAATCACAGTCTTGTTTCATCTTGAGTGAGACATAATTGATGCAATATTTGACGTGCTCAAATCCAATGCATGGTTAGATCTGCAGTTCACCACATTGATTAAACAATTTATTGAAGTTTGATTGCAAGGTTGCTTGAAATTTTATTGTGCCAAGGAGTAAGGAGTGGGATCAGCCCTTCACAGTATGCTCCTAAGAACATTGGGTGTCGCAAATGTTATTAACTAGTTCATACTCGAAAATTGAGTCGTAAGAATTGATAAGCTGCTTACACAGTACTTGCAAAATAAATAAATAAAATTTGTTAAAACCAATAATCCCGAGACTTATGGACCAATAGATACTAAGCCCTGGCTTCAGCAACCGTTCAGTACAGCATTGCACAATCTTCATTATTCAGCTCATTTCTGAGAGCTTGCAAGACTCCAATGTTATGTAAGTAGTAACTTCAGCAGAAGTACTGTGAAGCCCACAATTTAGCTAAATCAGTGGTAGACTTTGTGTAATATTTATTAATCGCGAGTTGAACTATGAAGCCCACAATTTATGGTATTGTAAATTTATTAATCGCGAGTTGAACTATGAAGCTCGCAATTTAGCTAAATCAGTGGATAGACTTTGGTGTAATATTCCCTAGTGTTTTGCTATATGAAATTTCCTTTTATAAAAATAAAAAAAATAAAAAAATAAAAATAAAAAACTTCAGCAGAAGTACTAAAATCACAATCTCAAAATGCAAAAAAAAAAAAAAAAAACTGAAATACAGTTAAGAGCGAGTTTTGTACAATTTAAAGAATATACTAACACTTGTACAATTAGTGTGTTGTGATACACTCAGGGTGTGTTTGGTTGCATAGAATCCTATGCCATGAGGAGATCACCTAAATCTATGATAATTTGAGGCTCACTTACCAATGAACACTCAAAGGGCGTTTGTTTTTTTTAAGTGCTTAGAAGTTAACTTCTAACTGGAGTTAGAAGTTCTGAACGAGATTCTGAATAAACTGTTTGTTTTGCTTCTGAATGATCTGCTGATTAGAAGCTGTAAAATTAAAAGGTGTTTGTTTTTAGGTGCTGAATGGAAACTGTTTGACAATTTTGCCCCACTAGCTGAAAAAATTTATGATACAAATATTGTGCTTAAAATCATATCCAATAATTATTCAAATCCTAGATAATGTTACAATACCTTTCATTACAAGAATATCGAAATATGACCAAAGATGAAGGAGAGTTGAAAGTATACATGAGAGTGAAAGTTTGAGAGATGAAGAAAAAAATTGAAAATACAGAGAAACAACACAAAGATGAAGGAAAGAAATGAGATAAGTTTTTTAACGAGTCCTTATGAAGGTAGGTAGAACCACAATGCTTGGTGGGAAGAATGAAGGTGTGTCGTCAAAATTTAGCCCTGCTTATTTTTAAAAAGTTGAGGCAGTAATTTTCATTACAAAATTATGTTAAGGTTATTATTAGAATAATTTTTGACTTAACACTCAGTGCTAAGTGATTAGCACCTCCCTGTTGCTTATTCCAATCAGAAGTAGAATTTCAGATCAGAACTAATAACAAACACTCTAAAGAAGGTGGTCCACTTCTTATTAAGATTTTTTACTCCAATCAGAAGTAAAAACAAACACTTTCAGATTTTGTGATCAATGGTAGGAATGAAAGTCTCATAAACGTGAGAATCACACTCATTGGTCCCCCAAAGCATGTGATTCTCATGTTAATGAGACTTCAATTTTTACCATTGATTATTGATGAGTGAACTTCAAATTAACTTAGATTTAAGTAGTCCCTCATAAATTTCCATGAAATAGGCCATGTGACCAAACACACCCTCAATGGAAAATGAGCTCATAATTTAAGCCACGTAATCTGAGGAAGGAATGTCTCAGCACTCCTAACATTAATATTGGAAAAGATCGTGAGCTATAAAGTTGGTTATTTCCCATAGGCAAATGACTGCTTATTGAGAAATTGAGTGAGAATGGGACTTGGAAACTAACTCCCATCAGACTTGGGATTAAGTAATCAGTTATAGTCTAAGAGCATTGGAGAACCCAAACTCCAAACCAAGACCCCAAACCGCAAAAAAGTTCCAATTTGAAAAACTTCAACCTGCAAAAGGTTGCGAAAATGTGGGTGGTGCCGTAAATTTTGGATTTTGATCGCTAACAGTGTTGAGCGTATGTGGCCTGAGCATCAATCTAATGAGCATGAAAATGAAAGCTTGAAAAACTGACAGCATATAGAGAAGATAGAAGGCGATGGAGATACACGACACCAAATTAGTATTTTTGTAACAATCTTCAAAACAATAATAGTTTTGAGTTGTAACAGTCCATCAAACAATTTTACACATTTTACAAATAAAGTGATATAATAATTGTATCACCACGAAGAGTATGGTGCTACAAGTAATAATATTATTCATGGTGATCCAATTTATTGTAACATTTTTTTGTGTAACTGTTTTTCATTTTTTTTACTAAATATAGTTCTTATTTGAAATTATTTGGTGGACTGTTACAGCTCAAAAGTTTTACTGTTTTGGGAGTTGTTACAAAATGTCAATTTGGTGTAGTGACACTACTAGGTCATGGGTTCAAACCCAGCTTGCGACATCTTTATCAGTTTATGGTGTGTTGACCAGTTCTGATCTTTAGTAGGGGTGGGCACGGGACAGGATGGGACGAGATAGACCCATCACTATCTCATCCCGTTCATTCGAGATCGGGACAGGATAGACCTCATCCCGACCTCATCTCATCTCAAACGGGATTGGGATGGGACGGGATGAGCACGTACTAAATAGTCCTCCAATAAAAAATAACAAAAAAAATTTATCTCACTTACTCACACACCAATAATGTCAAATTTATATACATATAACTTACATCATAAATAATAATAGATATTAAATATATAAATATTAAACTTTTTTTTGAAAGACAAATAAATATTAAATTTCATTTAGAATTAATGATTCAGTTCATTTAGATTTCATATAAAATTTCATCTTACATTGAATTAATTTCAACACATCCTAAACTTTAATTTAGAAGAGTATTTTGATTAAAATTAATAATTATTATTATTAAATAAATAAATTCGGGACGGGATAGGCGGGATTGAAAATCTCCATCCTGATCCCATCCCACTCTAGATCGGGACGAGTTCGGGATCACGGGATGGAATGCCCACCCCTAGTGTTTAGTGTGTTCTGGGATCCTATAAAAACCCTGCTTGCCTTTAAAAAAAATCCTTCAAAAAGGAGCCTGATGGTGGTGTCCATCAGTATAAGTAGTGGTGTTATTTAGCAGCCGTCTTCATTTAAATTAAGGATTATTTTTCATTTGACCCCCATTTATTTAACTCTATTGCTATCTAACCCCAATTTGTTCTTGTATTTCAGTCTAACACTCATGACCGTCTGTTTCAAAAATGTTAATTAACAAATTATACCCAATACTTTTTAAATTGAAAAATCTCCCCTCGTATAATTTTTCAAATCAAACATTTTTTTCCACTGTTTTTGTTTTTTATTTTTTCTCACACCACAAACCCACCCTCACACCCTCTTTATTGTTTTTGTTGTTTTTTTTTTAATTAATTATCTCTCTGAGGGTGAGTCAGTAGGATTAAAAAAAAATTAATTAAACAAGGGTAAAGTTTGTCTTTTCAAAAATATTGGATGAAATTTATTAATCAACACCCTTAAATATTTAAACTGGAATACAAGACCAAATGGAGTAATTCTAGCCAGTCTTTTTTTTGTGGCCTTTTTTTGGCATTGTTTTGGTGTTTTTACACTTTTTATTCATCCTCTTTAAAACACAATCACAAACACTATCTATATAAGGAATAGAAGTGTAAAAAACTCAAACAAGGTCAGCAAACAAGGCTGGCTAGAATTTTTTAATACCAACTGAAAGACTCGGCCAAAAAGAAATCCTTTTTATCAAGGTTTCCTCAATAATCTTCTTGTTACCATTTGCCAAATAGCCAATACTTCCTGTCATGCAATGCACCCACACACCCCCCAAGCCCATAATGAATGACCAAATGGTCTTGGGAGTCCATCATGTACTACGCATAACATGGGGACCCAAGTTTGGGTTTCCTATATCATATCTGCTGAAAATCACCAAATTTTAAGCACCTTGTGCTCGTCATCCTCGTGAAATCAAATGACTTCTTACATTTCATTGAATACAGAACAACACATTTCACAGACTTCATCGAATACAGAACAACAACGCATTTCACAGACCTCAGCAGCAACACTTCCAATTAGAAACCAGACTCTATAGGTCCCAATCAAAATGCAATATTTATTTGTAAGGCAACCTGAGCCTGTTCAACACCTAAGAGGTGATTAATGCTTGTGGAAGGGTTCTAAACGTTCTGCAATAAGATATTTGTTTTCATGTCTGAACAACGCATCAAAGAAAATCCTACATATCATGGCTCCTTCAATCCCCACTGTTAAAATTCCATACCTAAGAAACCGGTTTTCTAGGTTAAAAAAACTAATCCATCAGTTGAGATTTGCCTCTTCCAAATGACAAAGTTGTCCTTCAAAAAATTGGGCGCTGCAATCACAACCACAACAACAAACACTTTTACAGTACAATAGAAAGATAGGACTATGAAACTACCTAATCATAAGGTTAACCAAAGATGAAACTGAACTAGCAATTAAGTACTTTAATTTGAAACTGAAACTCAATCCTCTACTAAGCCAAAAAGGAGAAAGCAATGGAGCAGATGTAACACAGATCAACATTAACCTATTGCCCCACCCTTTCCGTTTATGCTTGTCCTCACAAAGCGAACATAACAAACTCTCACTAATAAACATATAATCAAACATTAGAGTCAATTAGAATCTCGACAACAGTAGCTAAGAAGATAATCACTGTGTGACGCCAAGCCACTTTGAGAAGACATCGAACTCAGTGTAATCACTGTCTGATATCATAGTCTTGTACCATGCCTTTCCTGCAGCTTTGATTGCAGCAGCCTCCTCCTACATACACATAAAAACAGGTATCGGTTTGCAACTAGCATAAGCACCTTTTGCAGTAAACCACCTAAACTCTATCGTGTAAATAAACTATTCAAACAAGCACAATCGCAATAATCGTAGTTCACTAAGTCAAATTGCAGAACAAGTTATGATAACTACACCTAAAATAAACCAAAAGCATTGAAATTCATCTGACAAAAACATGAAGCTTACAAATGTCTCACCAGTCACCACAGGCTAGGATCAGCCACAAATGTTACCCTACAACAGCATTACAAGGCCTAGAATGACAATGAAGGAGCTGATTTGCTAGGTTTCAAAAACTCATGCAAATATCATATTTGGCATGAGTTTAACTTGAAACTCACCATCAACCATTACATGTAAGCATACAGGCAACCAGCTATAACGTAAATACGATCAACGTGAATGGTTTAGGATGAAATATACTAGCAAACCATTCCTATGAATAAAATTTGAAAAACAAATTCTAAGATAATTTATAAATTGTTATCTATATGAAACCGATACAAGTTTATTAGGGACTTCAGCAAGGGTGGTTTTAATTTTCCTTAATATCCAAATTTTACATGAAGCCATCAACATTGATAACTTATGCATGCTAGTCAACAAAATCTTTGTCATCAACATCAATTCTGAACTGTGCAGTTAAACCGGCGATATAAAGGAGTTATAACTCCTTTATATCGGGTAACGGAGCAAAAAAATTTCACGGTCAAATTTCACGGCAAGTTGCAACGGCAGCTATATAACGCTCATTTAACGGCCGTTATACGTATAACGTTAGATGTTATAACGCCGTTATCTTGTTTTATAAATATCTGTATTAAAAAAAATACTGATTGATTTTATTTCTTTTTCGGATCTAAGAAGGGAGAAGAAGAAGAAATCACTGGAAGACGAAGAAAGAAGAAGAAGGAAGACGAAGAGAGAAGAAGAAAAGATCATTCAAGTCTAAACTGAAGAAGACGAAGAGAGAAGAACAGATCCTTCGATTTCAAGTTTGAACATATAAGAAAAAAGAGAGAAGACGAAGGAAGACGAAGAGAGAAGAAGAACAGATCCTTCGATTTCAAGTCTGAACAGATCCTTGAGCTTCGCATTCACAAATCGATCCAACCCTAGCTCAAGAGTCGAGACTCAGTCGCTCAAGCTCTTCAAGTAGAGATCAGTTTCAGTGATAACAGAGGATTGTTGTTGAAGAATGTAAGAGGAAGAGTGAGCTGAGTTGAAGTCAAGTTAGGGTTTTGTTTTGTAGCTGTAGTTGAGAGCAGCCGAGCAGAGGGGGTTGTTAACTTAAAAAGGGTGAGTGAGAAAGAGAGAATAGTAAAGAAAGGAAAGGAGGTCAAAAAGCTGACAGTGAATTTGGAAATAGGAAAAAGAGCGCACATGGGGGTGTTGGGCGAGCATCATAACACTAAATTTAACTCCCTCCTCCTCCTCCTACACTTATTGATGATGATGAGATCGCCGCACAAATAAATATATATACAAGAGGTATAAAAATATGTTTTAAATTATGTTTAGTGATTTACATTTTTAACTAATACATTAAATCATAAATACTTATTGGAGGTATAAAAATATATTTAAAATATATATTTTATTATATACCAATATATCCCGATATAATCCGATATAACCTGTAACGCTCCTAGACCGTTATGGGTCCGTTATCCGTTTTAACTGTATAGATTCTGAATCATCATGTATGAAAATGATTGATAGAAATGGCATGCAAACATTAACAGAAATGAATACATAGGAAACATATATATCAATGCCCTAAACCATCTACAACATCCTCCGTACAGAAGGCCAACGAGGAGAAAGACGTCAACCTTTTTTGTTTGCACTACTTACGAATTTTCCACAATAGCAGACCTCATATGATCATCAAGTCGGAGAATTTCAACTCAATAAATGATTTATTAAGCCAAAAAAAAAGTTTTGGATATTTTTTTTGGGGGGGTTCACAAAAAAAGCACCTATCTAATGATAGTCTAACTGTAATATCTGAGTGTAGATTTTTTTTTTTGGGGGGGGTTCACAAAAAAAGCACCTATCTAATGATAGTCTAACTGTAATATCTGAGTGTAGATTTGAATTTAGTGTTTAATAATAAATTACCAAAACTTTATTTAACTTCTTATACAAGATAATTCACGAACCTTGTGATATAAACATCAGTAAAACAAAATTATCCAACTGAAGTAAAATATAGTCATGGCGACATTTTTATATGCTAAATTTTAAAATCCTTCTATGCAAGGCAATCTATTCCCAAAAAAAGTGAGTTTGTCTATTCTTACAAAAATCAAAATAAAATGTAAGTAAGTAGTAAAACAATCCAAAAAAAAGGGAACAACCAAAAATAAGAAAAAATAATAGTAATAGTCATACAAATTAAAAACAAAGATAAATAATAAGCAAGGGAGCTGCCTGGTTGTCTGCTCAAAGATTTTGGCTGGAGCCAAACAAGATGGACGGGATTGAAAAACACTAATGACACTCCGATAAGGAAATGTATGTTATTACAATAAGTCGGGTACTCTACACGAAAAAAATTTAAACAAGTAACATTTATTCTACTTCCGGTAATCATGGGTTAGGTAAAGGTGTTCATATGCTTACTAGACCAGCTTCAAAGTTTATCTGCCTGAGCAAAGGATTCAATTTACGAGCAGAATAACACCACCCATGCTATTTTCTTTGTTTGCAAGAAGGTTGCCAGATTGTCTGCTTGAATCGATTGAAGGCAAAACAGGATAGAAAGAAAACCTAAAATCACCTGGTGGCCTAGGAGAAACCTAGGCTACTAATGTAATGCATAACTTAAACTTGGAAGCACCAGATTAGCCAAAAACTTTGTTTGCATTAAAACTCATGTTAACACACAACAAATTCCTTTTATTTTATAAAAATAAACGATGTGTATGCTATTCAATAACAGTAATGTATTGTGAAACTTTCAAAAAGTAATGGGGATCACAGAAAAACAATGCTAAACACATCAAATTAACGAATCAATAGGGTGCAAATTGGGTAGCAAAACTTAAAGCCTAGCAGGCTAAAATATATAAATGGTGAGCATGATTTAAGGCATTATTGAACACAAGTTACCAGAACCGCAGAACCGCAGAACCTGATAGTAGACAACTAACCAAAAAAATTCCAACTTGAAATACAATGTATATAATATTATGGTTAGTATCACATGCATATTAAATTTTGTACTTGAGAAAGAAACGAGAGCTTAAAACAGAGAAATAAAATGCCAATCACTTGAACAACAATCCCAAAAATGAGCTAACCTAGAACAGTAAAAAATGTGCAAAGAAATCATAATGATCAAAAGCAAAAATAAATAATACCTTGGGGATGGATTTCCTCTTTTTGTCAAGCTTTTCCTTCTTTGCCTTGACTCGTTCAGCCTCAGCAAGCAATGCCATTCTCCTCGCAGTCTTAGCATAGGGATTCAACTTCAACAACACATTGAGATTCTTCAGTGGGTTCTTCTTCAATGGTGCCCTCTTCACCTCCTTATTAATAGGCTTAACAACAGACTGCACCTCATCGGAATTAACAATCCTAGCCAAATCAGAACACACCATCTTAGACCTAGGTAACACATACCCCTTCTTCTTCTCCGAAGCCTTGTCAAACGATCCATAAACCGAGTCCAACTTCTCAAAAGCGGATTTAGTCCAGATAATAAACCGACCCAAATGACCACCAGGTGCAAGCTTCAACAAATTCAGCCTCTCCACATTGGATACCTCCACACCAGGAATGTTCCTAAAAGCCTTGACAATCTTGGACCCCTCGGTCCCATACACCACGAGAGGCCCCTTCTTGGAAATGTACCTTCGGTTCCTCATCTTCCCCTTTCCAGGCCTAATCGAATGGCTATCCTTAGCTTTCTCAGCATCAGGGTAGGCTCCGATCTGCTTCAAAACCTTGATAGCAGCAGAGGTTTTTTCAACCGATTCAGCTGTATCATCAACAACTAAGGGGAGTTCAGGCACATTCTCGATGCGGTGACCGCGAGCGAGAACGAGCGATGGGACCGCAGAGGCCGCGATGGCTGAGACCACCGCGTACCTCTTCTGGTTCACATTGATCCTCCGGTGCCAGCGGCGCCAGATCCTGGTGGGTGCGAACATGCGACCACCGCGACACATGTTTCCGAAAGCTCCCTGTCCGGCGCGGTGGGTCCCGCCTCCGGGGACACGGGGGATACGGGACACGGCTCGGCCGGTACCCCATGACTCGGCGGAAGTCTGGTGACCAGCGCGGCGGGAAACGGCATAGGGTTGGCGGCTATTCTTGGACATCTGAGAATGGACGAACGTGACGATGTCGGGACGGATGGAGGCCTTCATGACGTCGGGAAGAGGGAGGGAGGTCTTGGATCCGTCGGTTTCCATGGAGGATTCTAGGGTTTGGATGGTGACTTGCGGGCGAACTGCGGCGGTCGCCATTGGAAAGGGAGAGCGAGAGAGGCAGAGAGTTGGGGGGACGATGGCGAGATGGAGACTAGGGTTTTGAGTGGGGCGAGGTTTTGTATTGTGCGATAGGGTGGTGGAAATGACTTAGAAGCCCATCTCCTTGGGGAATTCTTTGAGGTGAGTTATGATATGAAACGAGTTTGGTTGCGGGTATGGATCTGCCAGTTCCATCGCACTCGTATAGGGTATCTCAGCTTATTACGTACTGCCGCTACCGTTTTTACTTGCGATGGAAAGGAAAATGTTGGGATGGTACTTCTTGGAAACTTAAATACGTGAACAAAAATAAATCAGAAAAAACTTTTGTTTATTTAGTACATCTTCAGTTGTTCACGTCCAATTTGTGATAGGGTGGATACGGGACATGATGGATTTCATCCCGTTGATTTATCTTTAAGATGTGATAAACCTAATTTCAACCTCATTCCATCCCAAATAAAATCTGGATGGGATGAACGTAATTGAATTTTATAAACTTATTACTAGGATATTATTTTGTGTATATTTAAACATATAATCCATTCCATTTGTAAGATCAAATATTTGCACATTGAAAGAAAATTCAATCAGATAATGAAGTAATATATACTTTTCATATTAATGAATTCCTCACGTCTTTACAAATTTATGTACCTTGGTTGACTTCATTTAATTGTGTCTTGTGTGGTTTGTTTGAGCTCTCAATCAAATATCTTAATCCCACTGAAATCTGAAGATATAGCTGGCTAGAACTATGGCTACGACTGGGCTGTGCCACATCCGAGAATGAGCCCAATGAGACATCTGTTGAGGGCTTGGGCTACTGATATTTTGAAGCTTGACTTGGGCTTGAGCTATTGAAGTTGTAGATCCCTACTTTAAATGGTCCGTTTGTGCTCTAATTCCTTGTCCCCCCATTATAGTACTATCGGATTTCTTGTTATTTTTGTTCCTGCTGAATTTGCTTTCTATGATTATACACTAAAATTTTAGTTTATATATTAGACAATTGACATCATAAACTCCACAACGGATTGGGCCACGTTTCGGTTGAGTGATCTATATAGTTTGGGTCCTTAGTCATAGGCAGGGCTGCAGTGAACAATGCAAGTAAGCTCATTTTTTTTTATGAAATAAGCAGTTTAAGGAAGTCGTGATGAGGGGTGTAAAGGATTAAAGAGAAGCTCTACATTGACACTAGATAGATGAATATGCATTGGTTGTTACACAATCTTAGGTTGTCTCTTTGAAGGACTTGTTGGTGACCAAGCAAATGAAGAAACATTAAGAAATCAAACTCCAATGAATCATGCAGGTAATTTATAAAAGCTAGTGACACATGCACACATTCAATACATTTAACAATAACCTGAATGGGGTGAAGGGATTGCAGGCTTTGGACTTTTGGGAGTTAGGAACCTCGTGAATCTATGCAAATGCATAGTGATGCAGTTGATTTTCGTTCATTGCTTGACTTTGACCTGCACAAGGAATGCACGTGAGTCACGGACCACCGTTGTGGTGGTCGATAGCATTCTGATGCTAAAGTCAGACATGGATCTGAGGAATGCATAATGTTGTAAATAGGAAATTTGTAGTGTACCTTAGCTTACCAAGCTCATGTTTTATTTATAGTGCTGGAGTCCTGGTTCGATCAGGCCATTGTGACATAGTTTAGGGAAGAAGATATCCGTGGAGATTCTTTTCTAATTAGAAGTTTTCCTGTTAGACTTGTGCTCCTAGATATGTGGGAGATAGTTCACAATCAGAGTGTTGTCCATAGATAGAAGTTTCCATGTACGACGTATACTCTGGTATTTGCTTCCTAATTGGAAATAAGGTGTTGTTGGCTTCCTTGTCCGAAGCCGATCCCCGATATACTTGCCTTAATAGGTCTTACAGGTATTGGGGATGGTCGTGGGACGCGTGGGCTTAGCAGACTGTAGTTATTTGGGTCCGTCTGGTGGATTGCGCTATGCGGGCTTGAAACCGCTTGGGCCAGATCAGTGTTGGGCTAACGCTTGAGCTTGTTATTCCTTGAGATCATCATGGCACGTGTACAGTGTTGAAGAGAGGACGTTTCGGTGTATCATCAACGGTTCACCCTGAGTTACTGGGCCATCGTATCGATTCACTAAGTCACTTCTTAAAAAGATACGCCGCTCATGATGATTGAGTCTGACCGTTACTTGAGCGGCGCGCTTCATTAATTAAGCGTGCGTCGGTTCAGTGGAAAAAAGGAGGAAAACCAATTCCTATTTAGATCTCCCTTTCTGCATAGATTGAATCTTCCATTTCTTCATTTTTAGAAACTCCGTTCTGTTCAGCTTTTGATTGAAAGTTTATTCACATTTTTTATGGCTCGCCAAAATCACTTTGACAATGAGCTTTTTGCCAAGGGCCTCCAGTTCTTTGAAGATAGGCCGGCTTCCAAATTAAGCCTTACCGAGATTAAAAAGACATTCGGGGTCCCTGAAGACCTGCCACTCTGTACTCTGAATGATGATCAGACGCCAGTGTTTCCTCTGAAAGGATTCGTTTGTTTGCACTGTGACATGCTTCAAACTGGAGTCTATTTTCCCGTACTTGACGAGATTTGGGGCTTTCTGAAATTTCTTGGAATCCCTTCTGCCCAGTTGGTATCAAATGGGAACATGATTATCCTTCTCATATTGATCAAGGCGAAAGATGTTGACGTTTGCGTGACTCCGAGGGTGATCCAGTTGCTGACTTCTCCTCAGCTGAACGATCACGCCATTTGTAAGATGACGTCTCCGACTTGCTTCAAGAAATTGCCGAATTACTTTAAATTCTGGTAGAAATTATGTTTCTTGGCTCATTCGAATTCGAAGTACTTCAAGTTCAAGGGTTGTCCGCTTGAGCAGGAGTTCAAACCACTTTGTAACTATAGTTTCACCCTTTGATTCCATTGCATTGATTGTATGCTGATCGTCGTGTGTGCTTTTTTGTAGGGAGGTTGCTCACTACTCTTCTTTTTCTGGGGGGAGGAAGTCACTATGAAGGCATTCCATGATATGCCTTGGATGAGTGTGAAGGATGTTATCTGCCCTACCAACTTTAGTCGCAGTGGATTGTGGGCACTCTGGCACGTAACTCCCACTCTCTACAGTGCACCGAAAGTTAAGTCTAAAGGTGGTGCCCTTTCTAAGAAGATGAAGGCCTCCAAAGTTAAGGCTCCTGCCTTGCTCGACACAAAGGGGATTTCTAAGATGCTTGCCTATTTCATAAGCTTAAAGAGGTCTCGCACTGGGGTCGAGCCGACTACCAAACAACCTGCTCCAGTGAGAGAGGAGCGTGATCCTGGCTGGTCCACCTGGACGGAGATGTAGCATCTGGCTAGGAGAAGAACCGCGTGTGATTAGTAGAGGTTGATGATAAGTCGCAGCTGAGTACTGAGCAGGTTGAGGCTTTGAGTGAGAAGCTAATGTTGGTTGTTGTGACGGCTTCTACTGATGCTTACTAATCAAGACATATTTTACTAGAAGATTCTGATAAGGATTCGCCTGTGGTCCCGGAGTTCAATCATCATGCTAGTGGATCATCTGACAGTGGTCGTTGCAGTGTGGATTGTCACTCTTGTAGTATGCATTGCCCCTTATAACACCAGACCGCATATCAAGGTAATGGAGGGTTCGTTAGACAAATCGCTTCCTTCTCTTCCTTTGGGTTTGCTGAGCCAACTCGCAAGAAAGGGCCAGCTGCTGGCGATAAAGGGAAGGTTGTGGATGAGGAACTAGGTGTGTTGAGACTATGAAGGGCAGTGCTGGTGTGATCCTGTATTCGGGAGAGCTTCATCCGAATGCGCGAATGAGCTTGTTTGCTCCGGACGTGGTGAAAATGAACAATAGGCTTGACACCAGAAGGTTGATGTTGATTATGTTTTGAAAAAAAATATAAGCAAACGTTATAGCTAGTTGGCGAACTGTGCCCCGAAGCCTGAGGAGGATGCGCTGGAGGAGCGCATGGATAAGGGGTTGAAACACCTTATCATGGGGATGTCTCATTTGAGCCAGGTGGTCGTCGCTGGGATGGAAGTTGAAGCGACTAGTGAGAGGGTATACACCATGGAGAATGCTAGTCGTATTCCGATGCATTTTTCGAGATTGAGTTGCTGAGAAACCAGATTGGGAAGAGGAGGCTGGAACAGTCAGCCGTTGATGTCGAGACTCAGAGGGATGTCTGCAATGGATAAATCCAGACAAGTGCTGAGTCTGGTCCGCCGTGATCTGGAAGTTGCATAGGAAGCTATAGCTAAGATGCGTTCTGAATTGCAGTCTCTTGTTGAGGAGAATACCATGAACGAATCCGAGTGGGTTGCCCAGAGACAACAGTTAAAGGCCGGTGGAATTCAGTGCTCGGGAAGCAAGGAAAGTTGGGGACAAACTTCTCCTGGAGCAACATGAATTTAGCACAGTTAAGAGTAGCCTGATTACTGAGCGGTCTCAGGTTGATGCGCTGACAGGCAAGCTGGAGCTGTTGGAGAGTGAACTTGCTGAAGCAAAGGTGCACGAGGAAGAGCTTCTCGAGGCGCAAGGTAATTGTGAATTCCCTGGGTCGTGCACGGGAGGTTAAAACTATTAGCGCTAATGCCAGAATGAGACTTTGCTTATTACAAGAAGATGTCTTATGATGACTTTGGGATGGTCTCCGAGTCGTCAGAGGGAGAGGGCGATCTGGATCATGGCGCTCAGAATGAGGCATGCATGAACGCAACTCATGTTTCTTCTCCTGCTAGGCTTAGTTCCCCCATATTTGTACCTCCTTCTGATGAGGAGTATATTTTGTACATTTGTACTTTTTGTTTCAACTGTTAATGAAAACATAGTATGTTTTGTACTCGTATTCTATTTGGTCTCCCTATTGCGCGCTTTCCGTTTTGCCTTGTCGTTTTACTTTGACATGGGTCTGGTTGGATTACCAGGAAGCTGAGTGGTCTGTATGCTGTTGAAAGCTTGACCATTTATGTCGTGAATAATATTGACATGTTCTTCTGTGATGTCTCAGAGTTGCCATCGCGTGGTTACGCAAAATAGTGGACGCTCTGTGGATGGTTTGGCAATGGGTTACGCTACCCAAGCCGTAGCTCATCCTTGAGGTACGCCATTGGAAAATTAAGTTGTGTATCTGACCATCGGTTGCGATTGCTGGCATGAGTGAATTGTTGCAATTGAGCAAGAACGTTTGGCCCGAGTTAGGTTTCATAAGCTTGGGCTGGCATCCCGTGTAGCATTCGTCCTCGTGTTAGCGGAGTGATTTTTAAGTCATCTCAAATGGCCCTTGCAGATAATGGAACACTAGCTTGTGTGAGCGTAAAAACGTTGCTTGAGCTGTAATCGAATTCAGCAACCGCAATAGTGGTCCCGTGGAGAGCCGTTGACATCAGTCAGAGCTGACTGGCTCCCACCTTCCAAACCATCTACATCCGCACGGAGCGAGCTATAGGTTTTGGATGAGAGAATTTGACGATCATGGTCTGTTGGAGAGCAGTGATTCCATGGCGAGCCATCAACATCAGTCGGAGCTGACTAGACTCCCACCTTCCAAACCATCTACACCTGCATGGAGCTGGCTATAAGTTTGGGATGATAAAATTTAGCGACCATGGTCTATGGAAGAGCAGTGGTATCGTGGCAAGCCGTTGGCATCAAATGGATCTGACTAGGCTCCCACCTTCCAAATCATCTACACCAGTGCACATCAAGCTACAAATTTGGGAGTTTTCGGCGACCACGGTCTGTAAAAGAGCAGTGGTCTCGTGGAAAGCCGTCAGAATCAGTTGGGACTGACTAAGCTCCCACCTTCCAAACCATCTACACGCGCGGAGCGAGCTATAGGTCTGGGCTTTGACCAGAGCTGTCGTTGTCAGTCATCATTGGCTAGGCTTACATGATCAGGTTCGACGACTGTTGTCCACGAACAGGGCAACGATTCCTGGCGAGTCATCGTCATCAGGCATAAGAGCCCTGATTAGACTCCCACTTCTTAAGCCATCGACATTCGTGCGTGGCGAACTAGGCATCGGGATGAACCAGAAGCCATCGTCATCAATTGAAACTGACTAGGCTTACCTAGTTAGGTCGGGGCTTCGCCTGTTACGAGCATGCGAGCCTACTTTCGCAGGCGGATTGCATCGTGCAGACTATTTTTTCAAAAAGAAAAAAAAATCTTAAATCAACTGGTGTGGTGATATGCAGGTGTGTTTTGTGTGTCAAAAGTGACTAGGGTTTCTACTACTTGCGTAAGTGCACGTGGTAGAATGTCGCTCGAATAGTGGCTAAAAAAGAATAACTAGGTCCTATCGTCGGATCATGATGCCACATGTACAACGTAGATTGCATGGTGACACGCGTACGTCGTAGATCGTGAGACCATTGAGTATTGGTTACACCCCCAATTAATGGGGATGTGTGCAGCGCCATTAATTGAATGAACATGGTTTTGTGCAATTTCTTTGGGAACCGTCGCCTCCTCATTTCCCATACGGTATTCAATGCTGATATTTAATGTTGAAGCGCCTGTTTGGTGAACCACTATGTCTATATAATGGTGTTCCTTAATCGTTATAGGCATTATCTTCTTCAGAGTGGACTTCTTTAGATGCTCTTACTTAAAGAATATGTTTTGGGTTTTCTAAAGGCTGAAAGAAGGTCTCCAATGCTGGAGTCTTCGAATGTTCTGAATTTGCGCCAATGAGTCTTTATAAGATTTGCTATTATGCGTGGTCACCTGCTCTTGGTGAGCACCCAATTGGTTCACTGAGACCTTGTAATTTCTTCTCGTATTTTGTAGAAGAAGTATAGACTTTCCCTCAAGGGTTGAGTCTATCGTTTACGTGCTGGTGCCCTGTCGGTGTTTCGAACCGCCTAATTTCTGAGATAACACCAGCAGCCAACCTTGGAGTGGTTGCTTTCCTCCCTTCTCAGCTAGCCTTGACGTTTTGCATTGTGTTGGAACTCGGGATTGCGAAGCGGAGTGGAATTGGACATGGCTTGTTGGAGTGGGCCATTGACTCCTAGGCGCCCCTCTCATCCCTCAGCGGAAGGATGCACTCTATTTGTTTCAACCTTATACTCGTCCCAAGTTCGTCTGGTTGGGCAAATTGAGCGCGTGAGTCGGCTATAGCTTCGGCCGGCGTGTCGTGAGGCCTCTAGTTGTAGATTCTATACCACCTCAGATCATTCTTGTGAGGCCTCTAGGTCATCTTCTTTGTTGTAGTCGCTGAGCGAAACTCTTATAGGGCTCCATAATTTACTCGGGGTACCTTTGTTGTTGCTTCTGAGTCATCTTCTGGGGTCGGATTGTTTAAGCGAATCTTTACTGGGTGAATCTTCTGGGGTCAGATTCGGATGCTTGTAGTTTGTAGTTTTTTATACCCGCCTCTAGGCGATCGTTGTTACATCTTTTCAGTAATCAATAGAGTGTGTTTGCGTAATTCTCTTTTATTTTTTAAATGATTGCAAATCACATAAGCTCCTAAGAGTTAAAACTCTACATTGACTACTGACATAAAACTAAACAACTGAATAGATTGACTGTTGGCGGAGAGAGGTCGTTCTGACCTTGAAGTGAATTTGCCTAGCCATTGCTTGGATCGTAAGTACCTTAAGCGAATTGCCAAGTTTTGCTGACGCCATTGGGGTTACTGAAGAGTAAACCTTGCGTGGGAGGGTCCTTCCGCGCTCACTGAAAGTCGTGGTGTCATGTTCCCGTTTGCAATGACCTCTCCGCTAGGCCTGGCAATTTATCGAGTTGTAGAGCGGACTGCTCCTGCAATGCTAGAATGTTCTTCGCTGCTAAGTTGAACCACTGCTGTTGGGATTTTTCCTCCATCTGGGTGGAGTGACTTTTCCACAGTTTCTAAGCCTGGATTCTGTTCAATGGCAACCTCGTGCCGTTGGTTGGTCCCCACGAATTGTTCCCTCCGAGTGGTTGGAAGTATACTTGACGCACTGGTGAAGGGTGGAGACTACTGGTGTAGCCAAGATCTACCCAAGATGAGATTATAGCTAGACGGTATGTCTACCACCATGAAGTCCAAAACATGACCTTCCTTAGTTGTGGCTCTCCTGCCACCACTACTAGCCTTATCTTCCCGATCGAGAAGCATTTCTCTTCGCTGAATCCAATCAGCGGGTAGTCGAAGGACGCTAGGTTCTCTTCCTTGAGGTCTATACTGCGGAATGCATTGTAGAAAAAGACGTTGAGAAAGCTTTCCGTGTCAACCAGAACCCCCTTCACTCCCTACCTTGCAATAGAGACCGAAATGAAAAAATGTCCTTATCTGTGAAGGTCAAGGTCGAGATGGGGTTCTACACCCGTGAGTAATATATGCGTCTGTTCTCGTTTGTGGTCTATGTCCGCATCTTAATGAGTGTCTGCTTGCAGGACCCGTTTGATTGTTCTGATCTGACTCCGTGATGGACGAATATTATGCCCGAAGTCTCATTCTCAATCTCTTTGACTATCTCTCCCCTTTCCCTAGTTCGGTTATGTCGTTTCTCTAAACCCAAGAATTCCTTTAACTTGCCTTTGCAAATCCAGTACTCAATCTCATACCTTAGACTCTTGCAGTCATTGGTGTCATGGCCACCCTCCTTGTGGTATGAGCAATACTTGTTGTCGCATTTGGAGAGGTATTCACGTTGTTTTGGGGGCCACTTCAGATCTTCCCAAATTTTTATGGAATTAAGGACGTCCGACAAGCTAGAATTGAGGGGGGTCATGGATTTGGATCCAACATAGTTGAAAGATTTCTCTGGCTTGGCACGGCCAGAGTCCGATCTGTTGTCGTTGCATTTTTGCTTGTTTCTTTCTTCGTCTTCTTGCCTTTTCCCTTCTTTATGTCCCTAAAAATGGAGAGTTTCTTCTCTACTTCAATTTAATTATTTGTTGTTCTCATCTCCTCCAGGGTGATGTACCTCTGGGCGCCCTTTAAGAGTTCAGCCATATCCAGGGGGTTCCAAGGTAAGGAAATCGTAAAACTTTCCTTCTCTTAGACCCGTGGTAAAAGTCGTAAAGGCCATGTCATTGTTGCAGCCGTCAGTGAGCTTAAACTCGTCATTGAAGCGCGTGACGTATTCCCTTAGCGTTTCGTTTGACTTTTGCCTCAAGGAAAGTATATAGTACGGGCCTTTCCTGATATGCTGGCTTTTGACAAAGCGTGTCAGGAATTCTTTGGCTAGTGTCTTGAATGAGTCGATCGACTTTAGCGGAAGGCTGTGTAACCATGTCAACGATGACTTCTTCAGGCAAGTAAGGAAAGTTCTGCACATCACCGACTTGAAACCTTATTTGAGCACCATTACATGCTGATAATGACACAAGTGATCGAACGGGTCACCGGTCCCGTCATACAAATCGAGCTTTGGAGAGCTGAATTTATTTGGTAGAGCCTTGTTCATGACGCGGTCCACGAACGGAGGAACAGAGAGGCGAAGGCCAAACTTCTGGGTCGTGAGCCCCTTGACGGAGGGGGTTCTGTGGAGCGAACTTGTCTACCCTGAAAGACGGATTTGCGTTGAATGCGCTGCCACCTCTAGTCCAATGAGAACTAGCAGGGGCTTGACTTTCCTTTGTCTACTCTCTGTTGTCCTCTGAAGATTGAGGTATGTGCTGCTCTTGATCTTCATCGGTGGGTGGAGGGTTATGTTATATGAGGATCTCCATTGCTTTAGCGATCTGTTGTATTTGTGATGACAACAAATCCATCATGGGGTCTGTCGTTGTTGTTGCTGGCACGGGGGTGTGAGCCTGCTGACTTTGTGTCACGGGCACTGCTGGGAGCGTTGGTATAACGCCAGTCTGAGCATTTGACATGTCTCCCTATTCTCCATTGTTGCGGGATCAGGTGACCACCATCTCCTTGAATTCGGAAGATAGATGATGCTAGTGATTGGTTAGGAACTTTGTCGTCCCTACTGACGATGCCAAATGAATGCAGTCGATTTTCGCTCCCTACTTGACCTGTTCAATTGCACAAGGAATGCACGTGAGCCACGAACACTACAACACAATTGGCTTTTAATAGCATTTGAGCATAGCGTTTTTGATATTTATGCTATGATAAGTGTAGTTTTAATCACAATGCATTATAAAAACGCTATTGAATATGGGGCGGGAGATCGAAAACCGCTCAAAACTTTTCACCAAAAGCAAAAATAGAATGCGCGCCTCTCATTCCCTCCTTCCCTCTCGCTCATGTTGCCCTCTCTCCCACTCTATCCATCTATGTCTTCTTCTCTACTCTCTCCATTTTCGTCTCTAGCCTTTCCTCTCTATTTATCTGCTTCCATTTCTCAATTGATTTGGAGTTAGGGTTATTGAAGGTCCCAATTTTTATCTGCAACTACAGAATGTCTGAAGTGTTTATTGTTATCTGGCTTCTAAATTCTTCTTTTGAAACGGGAATTCGAAGGTTTTGCTTTCAAATTTTGAGACTACAAGTTCATTTTGGCAGAAGTGACTCTGCATTTGCATTGAGCTTCAGAGAATTGAAGGTTTGCATAAAAAAACTCTCTTCTGTTCATTTTTTCAATGCAATTGTTCAAAAAACTTGTTTTTTTTCTCTCTCTCTCACTCTATAGGTAGGGACTAGAGAGGAAGGAGGAAGTGTAGAACCCAATCCTCACACAACACACCACACCACACCACACCAGCTGCTGCTACAACCTCTTGGTATCTTCCCTCTCTCCAATTCTCACTTGCGATGTTTGTTTGTTGCTCTCTATGTGCTACTCATGTGGCCATCTTTCGATTGTATACTAGCAGACCAAGTCTCTATCGTCGTTCCCTTCATGAAAACTAAGAAGTCAAGAGTAAATTCGTTGTTCTTATATCTGTGTGTATTTGAGTTTTGTAGTGCAAGAGATGTTTCATGAAATTGATTTCTCTTTAGGTTGTTTTCTATTGCCATTTTCCTGATTTGTTACTGGCGAAGCACACTACTTCTTTGAAGAGGAATTATCGGAAACCAATTGACATGCTTGAAGAAGTAACCACTGGTGTGATTTATCTCCCTTTGTGTTTTATTCTTCCATTTTCTTGTCATATACTTTTGTAAAATTTCTTAATCAATATGAGCTTTGGTAATGTTGCTACAGGGATGGCAGATCTGGTTGTTGTTAACAGCAGATTTACTGCATCCACCTTTGCCAAAACATTCAAGCGTCTTGATTCACAAGGAATCAAACCTGCTGTTCTTTACCCAGCAGTCAACCTTGAGCAGTTTGATGAGCCCTCTGCTTATAAGTAACCAACAAACTTTATTATCCCCTGGCATCTTATAGTAAAACATCGAATATGTTCTTAAACTGGCTTTTGTATTTAAATCTAAGATTTGTGCTTGTTTTGTAGCTTGAATTTCCTATCAATAAACCGCTTTGAAAGAAAAAAGAACATTGCTTTAGCAATATCTTCATTTGCAATGCTCCGTGTCCACGAAAAAGATGTTCTTCAAGGTCAAGGCTTGGCGAAGGTTTCCCTGACAATTGCTGGTAAACATCTTTGCATATTTCTCATTTTTGCTAAAGGACATGTCTAGGTTGACATGTTAAGAGAATTCTGAATCTATACTGCAAATGCTTGTTTATTTTAAATTTTCATCAGCAGTACATGTTTATCTATGCTTCAATAATTATTTGTCAATTATATTATTATAAGTGCTTGCCAATTAACCTTTTAACCTGAAATTCTCATCAATCTTAATCTAAAAAGAGCCTATTTGCTGGCCTGAGGCTCCTCCTATAAGAAGTTATTCCTATTTCCTAATATGACATATCTATCTTATCTTCAACATTTGGTTTTTCTTAGTTGTGCAGATGGAAATGATTCCTCTAGTACCGTAGTATTGCTTTAAAATACATATTTTTTAATATTAATTTATTTTTTGGTTTTATTAATTTTTTTTCAGTTCCCTGATCATTTTAGAGAAGCTTATGGTCCAATGATATTATTTTTAAGCATGCTTAATTTGATAGCACGATGCAACCAAAGCTTTTGTACAATTTATTTCCCCAAGGAGAGTCTTCATGTTTTTGGTTCCACTTATTGCATACTTTCACGCACCTCTAAACATCACACTGAACTTGCTTTCCTCGGACTAATGCTCTTATCCAAAGAGAATTGTGATATCATAGTAATTTGTGGATGGTATTCTCTGATGTCTGATAGATTGGGTATTTCACAGATATTCATCTCTCATATTAGTTACATATCCTAGTGTTTTATGGTCCATTTGCATTTGTATGAGATGAACTTTTGATTTCATGTGTTGTCAATACAGGTGGATTTGATAGTCGCTTACGGGAGAATGTGGAGTATCTGGAGGAACTGAAGAGCTTAGCAGACAAGGAAGGAGTCTTGGATAGGGTTAACTTCATTACATCCTGCTCAACAACAGAAAGAAATGATCTCCTATCTCAGTGCTTGTGTGTTCTATATACGCCGGAGGTGAGAAGAATCTTTTTTGTTTCTCATGTGATTAGAATTAGAAAGCTGGCAACAAAGACCAGCATATTACTTTAAACAAGTGCAGGACGAGCACTTTGGAATTGTTCCGCTGGAGGCAATGGCTGCTACTAAACCTCGTTCTTTCTTTTTAAATTTTACTTTAATAAATCCTTAGCCCAAGTGTTATGTATCTGCTGAATATTACAAGATTTGATTTTGTGGTAATTTTACTGTTTGTGAACTTACCAGGTCCTCAGCATGAGCAGACTAGGTGGAGCTGGTGCAGTGGCACAGCTTGTTGCTGACGTACCACTTTCATCAGTTGAGGTAATTGAAATTAAAAAATGAATCAATCATGTGCTTTTTTATTCCCCTTTGTTCTATGTTTTGAATTCATATAATGTTGGATACCTGTTCCTTGGTTTTTATATTAAATTTTGAACTTTTTGTGTTATGATCCATGTATATCTCATCATCATCTGGTTTGAACTCACGATTGTTTTTGTTTTAAAAAGTTTATTGTAGTGGGTGCATCTATTTATTATTTGAAGGTGCCATATTGGATGCAACTATAGATGATGGTTTTGTATGCATCTAATTGTCTTTTGTGTGTGCTTGCATAAAAAAGGGTGGAGGCGGTTAAGGTGGAGAAAATCAGACAGCAATTAGCCTAAAGAAAGCGAAGGGAGGTGAAGCAAAACGAATTAAGGTAAACAGATATTTGAATGGCTTTATGTTACACTACTGATTTACCCTTCTGATTTAGCCTAAAACTGACTGATCCAAAATGTTGACAATAACTCAATCAAGTTTCAACTTCTTTAGCAAATCCATCAAATGATACTGAAGGTCGAACAAGGTCTTTCTCATTCAAGAGCCACTCTACTGGTGGAGTTTCTCCACATATCAAGTGATCATAGGATGTGAACATCCGAGTAAGTTCCTAATGAAATGATAATGACGCATTTCAATGCCAATATATTCGTCGGTGTCATAACCTGATGTGAGATCTTCTGATTTCTTTGTAGTCCTTTCTCCCTTTAGAGGTTCCATGAGTTTTGGGTTAGGTTGGATCATATTATTGTAAATATATTCGTTTTTGGAAACTCAATAATCTAATTCTTCTGGCTTACTAGTTTTTTTTGGGGTTATCATGTCTACACTAGGCATGCCAATGACTGTTAGCATTCTCAGTTTTTTTTACTGTTCAAATCTATGTTGGCACTTGATTGATACAGGGATCTTCAAAAAAAGAAAAATCCAATGGTTTTAAGTGGGGGAACCGTAAAGATAAAAACAGTAAGGCTCCAAAGGTTCATGGCATGCTAGATGAGGATGCTGCAGCAACAAAAATTCAAACTGCATATCGAGGATACAAGGTATGTGGCTACATATGAAATCAATAAAAATGATATATCATTCAGGTTCCAACATCTCATCAATTTCCCTTGCTTTGTTTAGATTTATTGTAAGTTGTTTTTGCTCAGTTTGATGGTTGTATTGGCTGCCATCTTATGAAGTGTGATTTACCATATTGTACATGTTCTACATATAAGCGTAATATCTTCATCTATTGCAGGCTAGAAAAACTTTGCGGGGTTTAAAGGGAGTTGTACGATTCAAGGATTTGGCCCTAGGTAACACTGTTACAAAACAAACATTTATAGCCTCAAATTATATCCACACATGGAGCAAACTACAAAACCAGATCCGAGCTCGTCGACAGGGTATGGTGATAGAAGGTCGAATCAGACAAAAGAAATTAGAGAATCAATTGAAACTTGAGACAAAGCTTCATGACTTGGAGGTAATACAAGTTTCTTATTCACCTGTGATTATTTACCGAAGCTGAATTCTCATCAAATACTAATAAGAAGGCCTACAAGAAAGGTATTGCTTGTTTGTGATCCTATTTTTATTTCAGTCTACTTCTTTAGTAGTGACTGGCATTTGTGAAACCTTGCAACTTGCTTGACCGTTGATCTCCTTTTCATATGGATGTCGTTAAGCAGACTGGTTTCCTGGGCATTTGGGGAGAAAGAGTGGATTCACATAAAAGTGTATAAAATGAAAATGAATGTGGACAATGGAGGCTATGCACCCTTGGCAGGCAAGGGTGAATTAGGTATCAATAAATATGCATGGACTGCAGACGGTTCTCAGAAAACTCAATATCCTGCACAGGTTTTACATCTATACGTTTTATCCATTTGGATCTACTTAAAACTTATATATGGTTCAAAGATGCTTATGTGTCTAAACCTGATGATGTTTAATTTGCAAAGGTGCATGTTCATATTCGAAAACAATGCAAACCCTTAGCAGAAGAACAGTACAGGCAAATATTAGCTGATAACTACTACGGGCAGGGTCATCACTTTTGGTTTGAGTTGGATCATGCCCAAACAGGAGCATTGCTCTTGTTGTTTGAAAAAAAATTTCCGATGTATACTGCGCCCACATATGCTCCTATCCAAAGAACTACTCACAGAGCTTTTAATAATGTCAATAGGAGGCATGAAGTTTCAGATAAAGAACGCATGGGAAGGGAGGAAAGTTCTCCAGATATATACTAAATCGTACATATATCTATCAGTTGTAGTTTAGCTTCTCTTCTCGAACATAGATATTATGTTAGTCATATAACATCATTATCTTTTCAATTAACTGCAGCATTTTAAGTTCTTCAGAACTGGAAAACAAGATCACAGTTGAGCTCACCGTGTTTCTGGGAAAAGTTGAGTATAGTTCTCCAGCTGGTGTTCATTGGAAGCTTGTTATTCAATTTTATACGGAGGAGGGTATGCAATTTTTGTACAAAGAGATCAAAAGTCACCGACAAAGGGGCAGAAAACTACCCCATCAATGTAGAACTTGGCCTCTGCTACAAAGCTAGCATAGGTTGCTCTGTATACTGGGCCTACTTGACTGCAGAACGGCGTGGGGTTATGGTCCCCTGTATAGTATTAGCACAGTCGCTGTTCCAAGTGTTACAAGTAGCCAGTAACTATTGGATGGCATGGGCTTTTCCTCTTTCAACAGGGACCGAGCCAGTGGTAAGAATGACTTTCCTTTTTACAGTTTACATACTTCTTGCTATAGGAAGTTCACTCTGTGTGCTGGTCCGAGCATCGCTAGTAGCAATAGCTGGCCTTCTTACATCGCAGAAGTTTTTTACAAACATGTTTCACAGCGTGCTTAGGGCTCCGATGTCTTTCTTTGATTCAACCCCGACCGGAAGGATCTTAAATCGGGTATGTAAAAATGCATGCATGATATAAAATACAACTTGAAGTTCTGAGTACTTATAGCTGTTTCTTATCACAATCACAGGCTTCTACTGACCAAAGTGTGCTAGACTTGGAAATAGCAAACAGAATAGGTTGGTGTGCTTTCTCAATAATACGAATCCTAGGAACCGTCGCAGTCATATCTCAAGTAGCCTGGCAGGTGTTCGCCATATTCATTCCAGTGACTGCAGTATGCATATGGTACCAAGTAAGTTACTTCTATCAGCTCCTTGTATCAAATAGGACTATAGGAGATTGGATGACACATTTTTATAACAGCCATGATTGGGTATGTTATTACTCAGAATCTGAAGCTAACTTTTGGTAATGGTCACTACAGCGCTACTATATACCAACTGCTAGAGAACTGGCGTGCTTAGACGGGATTCAAAGGGCTCCTATCCTCCATCACTTTTCCGAATCACTTTCTGGAGCTGCAACAATTCGGGCTTTTGGCCAAGAAAGCCATTTCACAAATGCAAACCTTGAACTTCTTGATAATCACTCAAAGCCTTAGTTCCATAATGTGTCAATTGGAATCTGATGATGGGTTTGCCTATAAAAAGAGTGTGTCTGCACTTAAGGTTGGCCAAGAAGTTAGTGTCCACGTGTTGCGTAAGATTTCAAAACTCATTCTTGCATATTATTAGGATTATTATCTGGATATCTGGAACCTGAACGAATTTTAAACTGGATTTGTATGCTTCCTCTTCTGGTTCTTATAATGTCGTGATCTATTTTGATATTTGATGATATCATCCTCTTCCTACTACAAATTGTCTATTTGAATTTGTGTTTAATAGCTTGTCTCTGTGCTAATGCAGTTATTGACTGCCATATCTACTGTTGATGACCTGAACTATCCAGAAAAAACAGATACATATTTTCATCAATTAGTTTGTTGTTAATTTCTTGTCTTCACTTAACATTTTACCTAATAAATCAGGCCTACATCTAAATAGCAATGGACAAGTTGGAGCTGAATTTTTGTTGAAGAATGACAAAGTTATAAAGGAGAGCTTGAAGTCTAAAACAGAAGACTCAATTATGGAGAAGTATGGTAATGCAACTCCTGATGAAGAACTTCTAAGAGAGCTTCTTCTAGGACAGGTAAGGCGGTTGCCAATCTAATAGGCCTTATTGGTAGAAGTATTTCTCCAAATTTCATATGCTTCCGTTTTCATATTTTAAGACAAATGTTTTTGTTGGTATTTGCAGGCGAGTGCATTATTGCCCAAAAAGAAGTATGAAGAAGATGTTTACATTAATAACCACACAACTGTTTGGGGTTCATGGTGGAAAGATAATCAGTGGGTTACAAGTGCTGCAAGCAAACAATTAGGAATAGCTACTGTACAGGTGCAGCTGGAATTGGGGTTACAAGTGCTGCAAGCAAACAACTGTTTTTGTTGTTAGTGATCCTATTTGGATTCTATAATGTCAATGTCCACCAATAGTACAATATATATGATGATTCGAATGTTTATAATTTTGAGTTAATAGCAAAAAAATTATAATTTTGTTGTTAGTGATCCTATTTGGATTCTATAATGCGAATGTTTATACTTTTGAGTTGAAAATAATTAACAGTTGATAGCAAAAAAAAAAAATTTGCTATGTATACTTACCATAGCGTTTTTAAAACGCTATAAAAGCCAAACTTTCTATAGCGGTTTTAAACCGCTATAATAGACCCAGGGTCTATTATAGCGCCGGCAGACATAGCGTTTACTAAAACGCTATGGTATCCTACCATAGCGTTTTTGAACCGCTATTAAAGGGCTTTTTTTTTGTAGTGGAAACATCGTTATGGTGGCCAATGACACTCTGATGCTAAAGTCAGACAAAGATATGAGGAAGACGTAATGTTGTAAGCAAGGAATTTGTAGCGTACCTCAACTTACGGACCTCGTGTCTTATTTATAATGTTGGAGTCCTGGTTTGACCAAGCTATCAATGGTGTAGTTTAGAGAAGAAGATCTTCGTGGAGATCAACAGTTGCGTTGTGAAGGGAAATTTCCCTGTTAGACTTGTGCTCCTAGATATGCGGGAGATAGTTCCCAATCAGAGTGTTGTCCATAGATGAAAGTTTTCATGTATACTCTGATATTTGCTTCCTAGTTGGAAACAAGGTGTTGCTGGCTTGCCTATCCGAAGCTGAGATACTTACCTTAATAGGTCTTACGGGTATTGGTGATGGTTGTAAGACGCGTGGGCTTAGCAGGCTATAGTTATTTAGGTCCGTCTGGCGTTCTATGTTGTGCGGGCTTGAAATCGCTTGGGTCGGATCAGTGTTGGGCTGACGCTTGGGCCTGCTATTTTTTGAGATCATCATGACACGTGTACGGTGTAGAAGAGAGGACGTTTCAGTGTATCATCACACAACACGCCATAGATCATCATCCATATCAACATTAAAAAACACTAGTATCAAACTGGATTGACTGGTTTTATAATAATAAATATCAAATAAATAAGTTCGGGACGGGACGAAATGGGCGAGATTGAAAATCTCTATCTTGATCCCATCCCACTCTAGATCGGGATGGGTTTGATCAATCCCAAAAGGATCCAAAAAAATTGGGAAGGAACGGGATCGAGATTGTGGGATGGGATGCCCACCCCTAATTCGTGACACTCTAAAACTCTACAAATCAGAGTTTTGACAGATGAACATGGGGTGATGTTAGTCAGAGATGGCTTACTAACATAGACCTAACTTCAGGAGGGGTTGAGAGTGGTCGTCGGTGGTTAGTGGAGGTGGTTGAATCAGAAAAAAAGAGATGTTAGTGAAGATGAGACGAGTAAGAGGATCTCCACCCTAAAATAAAAAATTTGGCTTGGACGGAAAGAAATTTCTTTTGCTCCGACACTATTACACATCATGGAAAAAAAATCCACACGTTGAATCCATTATACACTTTAATCTCCCTCGACTTTGAATGAGGCCTTCAAAGTGGATAGGGGATAAGGTGGTCCCCTTTTAACACATTTATCTATTACCTTTTCTGTTTTTGGCTTAACCCAAACTTATCAGGTTGCAGTCAAAGTGCCACCCCTCACTTTGACTACCACCGTATAACTTTAACCTATTGTGAGGATTTTGAGATAATGTAAAATACGAAGTAGACCTTACATGGTAGGTGATGTAGTCGAATCATGTTCTCCTTGACCTTGACCTGGACCTGCACAGGGAACATAAGTTAGCCAAGGACCACCGTTCTAGTGGCCAATGACACTCCGATGCTAAACTTAGACAAGGCTTGAAAAATGCTTAAAGCTGTAAATTGGGTTATGTAGCGTACCTTTCTTCGTCAACTCTATGTCTTATTTATAATGCGTGAGTCCTCATCCGGCTAGACCTTTGGTGGCATAGTTTAGGAAAATAGATATTGTTGGAGATCCTTTTCTAGTTGGGAGTCGTCCATGTAGTAGAGTTTCCCTACATGACTTGTGCTCCTAGATTTACGGGAGAGGTTTCCCTTTTGGAGTGTTGTCCATGCAAGGAAGTTTCCATGCATGACTTAAACTCTGGTATATGTTTCCTAGTCGAAACCAATGTATTGCTGCCAAACTGATGTAGTCGATTTCTGTTCTCGTTCCTCGCCGCTTACCTAGACCTGCATAGGTAGCAAACGTGAGCCAAGGACCACCGTGTGGTGGCCGATGGCACTCTAATGCTTAAGTTAGATAAGGCTTAGGAAATGCTTAAAACTATAAACTGGGTTGTATTGTGTACCTTTTAGTTCATCGACCTTATCTCCTTTTTATAGTGAAAAAGTCTTTGTTCGGCTAGGCTTTTTGTGGCATAGTTTAGGAAAAATGATCTTGCTATGGAGATTCTTTCCTGATTGAAAGTTGTCCATGTTGGGTAGTTTCCCTTCACAACTCGTGCTCCTAAATCCGCGGGAAAGATTTCCCTTTCTGAGTGTTGTCCATGCAAGGAAGTTTCCTTGCCCGACTTATACTCTAATATATGTTTCCTAGTCGTATCCAATGTATTGCTGGCATGTCTGTCTTGGGTAGATCTCTCAAATACTTGCCTTAGAGGTCTTACAGTATTGGGCCTGACCGCGTAACGTGTGGGCTTATCGGCTCATTGCAACTCGGACCTGATTGTCTGGATTCGGCAATGTTGGGCTTGTTGCTGTTTGGGCCTCATTGGATTGTGCGTGCAATCGGGCCTGCTTTGTTCAGTTGACGAAATTATCATGACACGTGTACGGTGTTGATCAGATGACAGTTTGATGTATCATCTACTACCCCCATGTTAGTGGTTTGTCTTATCGGTCCACTAGGTCATTTCATGAAGTAGTTGAGCAGTCATGATAATTGAGTCTGGGAGATTTCCTCGAGCGGCGAATTACATTAATTAAGCGTGCGCCGCTTGAAAGCAGGAAAGGTGGGAGCTCAACTTTCTATATAGATATCCTGCTTGTGGAGTATAACTCCTTTACTCTTTCGATCTTTGAGTTCTGCTTTGTTGTATTGTTTGTTGTGCATTTGACTTTGCTCAATTTTCGTATTCGAAAGCTTGTACTTTCATGGTGGGCCGGGATCGCTTTCTGATGAACTGTTCGCCAGGGGGCATAAGTTTTTTAGGAGAGATTGCTCTATGAATCTGATCTGCAAGTCATGCGTAAGACATTCTGGATTTCTGATGATCTGGTGCTCTACACTCTAGGCATCGATTTGATGTCATTGTACCCTCCTGAGGGGTTTATTTGCCTCCACCGAGGTATGCTGCAATCGGTGCCCGCTTTTCTGTAATCAAGGAGATCTGGGAGTTCCTGGCGTACCTCGGAATTGCATCCGTTCAATTTGTGCCGAACAAGTATAGTACTTTGATCACCATTTTGATTATGGCTAAGGACGCTGGTGTTCGAGTGTCTTCGAGGGCAATGCAATTGCTCACTTCTCCTCGGATAAATGAGCACATTGTGTGTGTGCTGATGTCGCCAGACTACTTCTACAAATTGCCTGATGATTTTAAATCATAGCAGAAGTATTGTTTCATGGCTCCCCATACTTTGAGCTTGTTGGTCGTCCGGTTGAACGTGAATTTAGATCACTGAGTAAGTTGATTCTTTCTTCAATCTTACTTGTGTCAATTTCATATTAGACTGACCTGTTGTGACTTTTGCAGGGAGATTCTCTATTTCGCCTCTTTCTGCTGAGGATAAAGCCACTTTGGATGCGTTCCGCGATATGCCTTGTCAGGAGGTAGAAGATGTATTCAAGCCTTCTAATGTTGAGCGTAGTGGTCTGTGGGATTATTGGCACGTGGCTCCCACTATGTATCGGGTGAAAAGCCAAAGCCTGTAGGAGCGTCTATTTCGCCGAAGAGGAAGCTTCCCAAGCTTAAGGTTCCAAGCCCTTCAAGGAGGGCAAAAATAGATGAGGCGCTTCCTTCTCCTGTGCATTAGAAGATATCTTGTGTTTTGTCTAGGTTCGTCCGTAGGCATCTGGCCTCATCTGAAAGACACGATGCTGTCAGGCAAGAACCTGGTGAGACTACTATTTCTGATAAGTGTGATGTTCAAATTGTGGCCTCTGTCTCTCTTCCGAACCTGGAGAAAAAATATATGCAAATGGTGGGCGTAGAGGATGTTACCAAGCAGGTAGAGTTTATGAGTAGAATGTTGCTGCAGGCGAGCATGGAAGCTTCGAATGGTCGTCCTTTTTCAATAAAGGATTTCGAGTTCCGCCTCTCTTCGGATTATGAGTCTTTTGAGGAGTCGTCTGATCATCGATGACATGGCGAAGGTTCTTTTTTTGTCACCCGTGTTATGCTCTATCTCGTTCTCGTCCTCATATTCAACTGACTATGGGTTCAAGGAATAACTCGTTTCCCACTTCCTCTGAAGCTAGGCCTGCACCTGAGAGAGAGTCGGCTACTATGGGCAAAGGTAAAGCTATTGATGAAGGCCCTGATGCTATGAAGACGACTAAGGGCGGTGCTGGAGTGATTTCGGCTCCAAATGATCTTCATCCTGATGCACGCATTAGTCTATTTGCTCCAAATGTAATAAGGATGGGCAACCAAGCTTGGCATCAGAAGGTTGACATCTCTTACACTGCAAGGAAGCATATCAACAGGTGCAATGACTGGCTGGCAAATTGTGCTCCGAAGCCAGTGGGAGAGACGCTGGGAGAGCGTTTAGGTAAAGGGCAGAAACACCTTGTGCTGCGGATGTTATATCTAAATCAAGTGGTCGTGTCTAGAATTGAAGTCGAGGCTACTCATGAGAGAGTGTATACCATGGAGCGAGTCTTCGTAAATCTGCATAAGTTATACTCTGATGCTCTTCACGAGATTGAGTCGTTGATGAAGCAACTTGAAGCTTTCTCAGATACTGGAGCGGAGTCCATGTCCATTGGGTCGGAGACTCAGAAGGATCACTTGGAAGCGTTTGAGTCCAACTTGGCAAAGGTAGTGTCTGCGAGGGATCGGTTCGAGAATGAACTGAACCTTGTCCGTTGTGACTTGCAGCTTGCCCATGATTCTGTTGATGGATTGCAGACTGAAGTGCATGCTAACAGGATTAGGAAGGAGTCTGAGTGGACTGTCCGATGTCAGCAATTGGAGGCTAGTACTGTGTTTCATGCCGAGAGTGCGCGGACCGCTAGATAGCAGTTCTAGTTGGTGAAGAGTGAATTGAATATTGCCAATCATAAGCTGGAGGCTGAGCAATCAAAGAATGAGATCCTGTTGGGTGAGTTGGAGTAACTGAGGCAGGAGTTCGCCGAGTCAAGAGGGCGCGAAGAGAAGCTTCTCAAGGCCCAGGGCACATTTGAATTCAGCAGAGTCGTGCATGAAAGGCTGGAACTATTGCGTCTGATGGAGGAGGAGCATCCCGACTGGGATCTTTCCTATTATAAAGATATTGCATATGCAGAGTTTCGAATAACCTCTGATTCGTCTGAAGAAGAAGGCGACTTTGATGAGGGGGTCAAAAGGCAACACCATCAGATGTATCTCCTATTTCTTCCCCTGCTAAGTCCGGTTTTTATTGTATCTGACTCTCCTCCTAATGAGGGGTGAATCATGTACTCGAGTTTGCAAATGAATAGTACTTTGCACTTTTTGTCTTCCTTTGCTTTCCTGCTAGTTTGTACCTGCTTTGTCTTATTTCAACATTAATTGTTAGACGAGGAACTTTGTTGGGCCAGGTAGCTCATGTTTGATTCACTGTTGGGAGCTCTGACTTCTTATGCAGCAGTCGTTTGTGCAGTTCTGGTCAGATTCCTTTTTAGAGATCGGGGAGTGCAATACTCCCCTTGTCTGGCGGCTTGGTTGTCTGTTGGACCATTAATTGCTATCGTCATTATAAACATATAAGTCAGACTGTGGTCCTAGCGCTTGCGCCCTTGTTGATGAGTGAACAGTAGTCTTTGCAAGTCTTCTGGGTTGAGTATTTTTAACTCTGACCAGACGTTTAACTCGTTTTTATTTGTTATTTGTATAATATGCTTAATTGGACTTGGGTTTGTTATTACCAGTTATGACTGACTAAAACGGGGTCAGGTTTCGGCTACCATGGTGGTCCCTGGCAAGCCGTCTTCACCAGGCTACACGAGCATTGACTAAGCTCAACTTTCCAACCCATCTTGATCCGAACATGGTGGACTAGGAATTGGAGCAAGTCAACAGTTATCATCATTAATCGTTCTGACTAAACTTTTGGTAGAGGTTCAGTGATCATTGTCTGTAGTTGGCCAATGATCTCTGGCAAGCCGTCTTCACTAGGCTACATGAGCACTGACTAAGCTCTCACTTTCTAGGCCATCGAAATTCGCGAGCAGCGAACTAGGCTTTGAGCAAACCAAAACCATCGTCATCAGCGGCCACTGACTAAGATTTGGTCGGGGTTCGGCAATCACTTTCTGCATACGAGTAGTGACCCCTAGCAAGCCATCTTAATCTGGCGTCGAGAGCGTTGACTAGACTCCCACTTTTTAAGCCGTTGGAATCTGTTATGTGTAGACTAGGCTTCGAGCTGACTAAAAGCTATCATTGTCGGTCATCACCGACTAAGCTTTGGTCGAGTTTGGTCTCTATCGTCCATGTTTGGACAATGATCCCTAGCAAGCCATCTCGATCAGGCATCAGAGCGCTGACTAAGCTGCTATTATCTAAATCGTTGAAACCTGTTTAATTTAACAGACTGGGCGTTAGAGCGTACCAGAAGCTGTTGTAATAGGTCGAAACCGACTAAGCTTTGGTTAGAAAAATAAATTGGGGGTGTATGTCTGACTTGGGGGCCCTGACTTACTTGGCTCGCCTATATGTTTTCGGGCGTGTAAGTCTGACTTGGGGGTCCTGACTTACTTAACTTGCATGTGAGATTCTGGGTGTGTAAGTCTGACTTGGGGGTCCTGACTTACTTAACTTGCCTGTGAGATTTTGGTCGTGTAAGTCTGACTCAGGGGTCCTGACTTAACTCGTCTGTAAGATTTTGGGCATGTAAGTCTGATTTGGAGGTCCTAACTTACTTAACTTACCTGTGAGATTATGGGCGTGTAAGTCTGACTTGGGGGTCCTGACATACTTAACTCGCATGGCGGTCTGATTTCAGTGTCGACTCATTTGATCGAACTAATAATATGTTGACCGTCTTTAATGAACAACAACAGAATAATAGTGGAGCTGATGCCTTCAGCTTAATAATAATATTCTGCAGGCGTGCTCCTTATTCTATGGGCGCTCAGGGCCTTTGCTATTTGTTCTTTTGAGTGTGTTGGGCCGGATCTGGCAAGGCATTCTGCGAGACGGTTCAAGGATACAACGCATCCTGCGAGACGGTTCAACATCAATTACTTCCCCAATTAATGGGGCTGCTTATAGGGCTATTAATTCAAAATATGTGGACTTGTGCAGTTGCTATTGGAACCGTCGTTTTCCCGATTTTCAGTGCGACATTTAATGCTAAAGTAACTGCTTGTTGTCGCCTCTTCGTAAACCATTTCGCCTATATATGAGCTGGCTATTTTGTGTTCAAGCACTGCACTGCAATGCAATGCAATGCAAATATTAGTGCATGTTAATCAAATGCATCTTACCAGAGAGTTTGCTTTGGGCTTTCCAAAGGCTGAAGGAAGATCTCCTCCACTGGGGTCTTCAAATGTTCTGATATTTTCGCCGATGAGTCTTGATAAGACTTGTTGTTATGTGGTGCCACCTGATCTGGGTGGGCACTGTATTGATCTCGTGAGATCTTTTAATATCTTCTAACATTGCGAAGAAGTATTTGGACTTCCTCTCGGAGGTCAGGTTTGTCTTCTATCCTCCGGTACTCAAGGACTCTCTCATTCGTTTACTGTTGTCGAAGGTTGGTCCTAGTTGCTAGTTTATGGCTGATGGGAGTGTTGGAGGTCATGACTCTCATCACTAGGGTGGCACATCTGCCTTACCTTAGGCAGTACGCGTTTGAGAAGCGTCTCCACTTGGCAGCATTGTGAAAGCTTTACGGTTTCGTTGCATCGGGACGTTCTCGTCAGGTTTCTGTCGCTTTCTTATGTTCTTATTCATGAGGCAAACTGGTGGAGTGGGGAATTGAGGGAGTGCTCGCAACCCTTTTCATGTGTTTTGCTTGTCACATCCAAATCGTCTTTCTAGGGTGATTTGATAGAGCAATTAATTGAACGCACTCTTTCGTCATCTATCATGGACTGTTTACTCTTTCCACCTTCTTGTCTGAGGGCAGAATAGCAGATCAAAGTTTCTACCCTTGTTTCAGCGGATAGGTGCTTACATTGGACTTAGATACTTGAAGTGTATAAACTGATGTACTAGTTGGTCGGCAAGCTTTGTTATGACTCTCATTGCAATCAATAAAATCTGTTTTATTTCTGGAATGTGTTATTTACGAACAACTCTTCTACACTGAAATGAAAAACAAAAAAGAAGAAACAAAATCAAAGCAACAAATAAATTAACTCCGAGCGGAGACTAAGCTAATCTGGCCCTGAAGGGAGTGCAAATGGTCCTAGCTCAGATTGCGTTGTCCTTCTAGAGAAGTTTTTTTCTTCTAAAAGTTAACGAAGTTACTGAATAGTGGACTTCATGCTGGCAGGCGGTTCCCTATTGATGAACAACTCTTGAAGTTGGTACCCGTTTGCTAAAGTATTGTTATTTAGCTATTTGTTAGTCTGGATTGCCTTGCTATCTTTGACTTCTGAATCTATGCATATTTGTTCCTCGGTTATTTGGGCTCTTCCGCCAATAGTTCACCTTTTTGTTATGGCCTGATGCCTGACATATTGGCCCAGTGTGCCCGAGCTGTAACTGGCAATAGTTCAACTACTTCAAGGCTGCATAATGGCAGTCTCTTGCTGCTGGCTGATCTCCTCGGATAGTCCCTTGAGCATGGTTGGTTGTATATTTTATGCATGGATGCAGTGTGGATACCACTGCTTCCATATGATGTAGCCAAGGCCTTCATAGAATGATGTTGTAGGTGGACGGAGCGTCAACTACCATGAACTCTTGGACCAGGTACTTCTATTGTTGTGGCTCTCCTGCCACCACCATTAGATTTATCTTCCCGAGCATTTCTCTCCGCTGAATCCGAACATAGGGTGGCTGGTGAGCGTTAGGTCATTCTCTTGTATTTGCATGTTACGGAATGCACTGAGGAATAGAAACTCGTGCATGGAATGATCGACACATTATTGCATCGAACACTTCTTTGAGCGCCATAACATGCTGGAAGTGGCGTAGGTGATCGGTCGGATATCTCGTCCCGTCATAAAATTCCAACTTTGGTGAGTGTATTTCTTAGGTAGCGGTTCATTCATTATATGGTCCATGAACGGAGGGATCGTGAGGCTGAACAACACATCTGTGTTTGTGACCTCGTTTCGAAGGGGGTTATGCGAGACATGCATGTCGGCTTTGGGCGCTGAGTTTCTATTGGTCGTGCCTCCGCCTTTTGTCAATTGAGAAGTTACTGGGGCCGCACGACTCTTCTGAACATGCTCTCTGCAACTTTATGAAGAATGAGCCCTTCGCTACTCACGGTATCCCTTTACAAGTGGAGTATTTCACTAATCGAGAGCATTCGTTGTCTATGCGATATGTAGGTCCACCCTCGGGTCTACTATGGGGGTCTGAGGAGGTTCCTCCCGTGGTAGTGGTGGAATTGTTGGCGCTCTGCTCGTTTGAGAATTCGAAGGCTTGACAACATCTCTATTGTTACGAGACCTTGTCGTCACCATCTCACTGGTTCTCTTAAGAAAACCTCTGTCGGTCCCCACGGACGGTGCCAAACTGATTTAGTCGATTTCTGTTGTTCTTCTTTGCCACTTACCTAGACATGCACAGGTAGCAAACATGAGCCAAGAACCACTGTGTGTTGGCCAATGACACTCCGATGCTTAAGTTAGATTAGGCTTAGGAGAGGCTTACAACTGTAAACTGGGTAGTATTGCGTACCTCTAGTTCATTGACCTTATCTCCCTTTTATAGTGAAGGAGTCCTTGTTTAGTTAGGCTTTTGATGGCATAGTTTAGGCAAAGTGATCTTGTTGTGGAGATCCTTTCCTGATTGGGAGTTGTTCATGTGGGGTAGTTCCCCTTCACGACTCGTGCTCCTAGATCCGTAGTGTTGTCCATGCAATGAAGTTTCCTTGCCCGACTTATACTCTATTATATGTTTCCAGTCGGATCCATTGTATTGTTGGCCTGCCTGTCTTGAGTAGATATCTCAGATACTTGCCTTAGAGGTCTTATGAGTATTGGGCCTGACCGCATGACGTGTGGGGGCTCATTGCAACTTGGACCTGATTGTCTGGATCTGCCAATGATGGGCTTGCTACTGTTTGGGCCTCACTGGATTATGCATGCAATCGAGCCTATTTTGTTCCGTTGACAAAATTATCATGACACGTGTACGATGCTGATCAAGGACGATTTGATGTATCATCAGCTACTCCCCCGAGTTAGGGGGTCGTCTTATCGGTCTACTCGGTCATTTCATGAAGCAGTTGTGCAGTCACGATGATTGATTTAGAGAGATTTTCTCGAGTGGCAAATTGCATTAATTAAGCATGCACAAGCTTGAAAGCGGGAAAGGCGGGAACTCAACTTTCTATATAGATATCCTGCTTGTGGAATATAACTCCTTTACTCTTTCGATCTCTGATATTCTGATTTGTTGTATTCGCTGTTGTGCCTTTGACTTTGCTCAACCTTCGTATTCAAAAGCTTGTACTTTCATGGCTGGTCGAGATCATCTTTCTGATGAACTGTTCGCTAGGGGCCATAAGTTTTTTTAGGGGAGATTGCTCTCTGAATCTGATCTGGAAGTCCCGCGTAAGACATTTAGGATTTCTGATGATCTGGTGTTCTGCACTCTGGGTGTCGATCTGACGCCATTGTACACTACTGAGGGGTTTATCTGTTTTCATCGAGGTATGTTGCAATCAGGTATCCGCTTTCCTATCATCGAGGAGATCTGGGAGTTCCTGGTGTACCTTGGAATTGCACCCGTTCAACTTGTGCCGAACGGGTATAGGTCTTTGATCGCCATTTTGATTATGGCTAAAACGCTGGTGTCCGAGCGTCTTCGAGGTCAAAATAATTGCTCACTTCCCCTAGAATAAACGAGCACACTGTGTGTGTGCTGATGTTGCCGTACTGCTTCGACAAATTGCCCGATGATTTTAAATTGCGGCGTAAGTATTGTTTCATGGCTCCTGCAGACTACACAAACTTTGAGCTTGCTGGTTGTCCGGTTGAGCATAAATTTAGACCACTGAGTAAGTTGATTCCTTCTCCGGTCTTACTTCTGTCAATTTCATATTAGACTGACTTATTGTGACTTTTGCAGGGAGATTCTCTATTTTGCCTCTTTCTGCTGAGGATAAAGCCACTTTGAATGTGTTCTGCGATATGCCTTGTCTGGAGGTAGAAGATGTAATCAAGCCTTCTAATGTTGATCGCTACAGTTTGTGGGCTTATTGACACGTGGCTACCCCTGTGTATCGAGTGAAGAAGCCAAAGCCTAAAAAAGCGTCTGTTTCACAGAAAAGGAAGCTTCCCAAGCTCAAGGTTCCAACCCTTCAAGGATTCAGAGCTAAAAAGATGAAATCACATTAGTGTGGCGAATTTGAAACAACAAGCACTGGGCATTCACAAATTGGCGCGAAAGGTGAGACGAAAACCAATTAAAACCCAACAACCCATTTCTTCATCTTCTTAACCTAACCCCAAGCCTAACCTATTTCTTCCCTCTGGCAACCATAACCAAACACCCCTTTCTTCTTTTCTTCTTCTTACACGGCTCCCATGTTTGTCATTGTTCCATCACAACTAACAACTATCTTCCATATCAGCATCTCGCCACCATCTTCCGTCTCTGAATCTCACCTCCTTCTTTTTTCTCATACCTCACCACAACCACCATCATTCACGCTACTCAACCCTCTCCTTGGCAGCCACCACTCCTATCCTTCTCGCAAGACTAACAACCACCACAATACTGGATCATCACCATCTCTTATTCTTCTCATCGTCACAGACAATCTCACATTATCGTCACGATCCATCTCGCCTTCTCTTATTCTCCCACTTGCAGATCGTTGCACGTAGCCTCTGTCATGCCCACTCCCTCTCTCTCCATTGATTCTCCCATGTAACCAACGACACCACCTATTGTCAACAACCACAAAAATCTCTTCGATCACAACTAACAAACTATCACATTTGCTTCCTCTCTCCCTAACAGATCCACTATCGCCCCACAAATCACCAATCTCGACACAACATCACAGCCACAGTCGACCTCCTCTCGCCAGTGATCCCTCTCCCTGTTTGTAGTTCACTACAGATCCATCACACCAACAACCACTAGCAACGATTGCAGCCACAAATCAATGACACTAGCCAGCGTCAACTCCTCGCAGCAGCCACAACTATCTTGGCAACATCTCTCCATAGGCAAACATGATCTCCATAACCTTTGGTGAAGCAGTTCACTGAGGAGATGGAGTTGGCCGAAGTCCCCCGCCACGATCATCCCCACCATGAGTTTCTAAATCTCGCAGCAAGGCAAAAATGAAACCATGGGTTTCTAGAGTTTGTTGAATTTAATTTACTGTTTTTTTGTCTTTCATTGTTAAATACAATCTTTTTTAATATTGATGATGATGCATCCAAAATTCGTTCACCTGCGAGTTTTACCTGCAAAACAACTGTTAGACTGCCAAGGACCACCTTTTTGGTGGCCAAAGGCACTCTGATGCTTAAGTTAGTAACTCTGCTGGAAGAATGATGTAAATCTAGACAAAACTCAATTAAAGTTGCATACCTCTGTCAAATGTTCCCTTTACCTTTTATAATGGCCGTAGTTAACTCTCTACGTGACTTAAGCATGTGATGCCCAACGGAAGGAGATGTTTCTGTAACAGTGATAGGAGCATAATTAGGCTATTTTTAGTACCATATTTCTATATATATTTTTGGCTATTATTTGTTAATTATGGTACTAATTGCTATTTTCGTGTTTGTGTAGGTTTCCAATTACAAGATTCTGAAATACAAGCTAAGTGAAGCAAATTGGCAATTTAGAAATACTGATTGCAAAAGGAAACCACGCAAAGAAGGAAACCGAGAAGAAAACAATTATAAAAGGGACGATACCTTGCTTTGGAGAAATCACCCATCCATAGCCTCCTCACGCTTGCAACCACAACAAACCGACACCCATCCACAACCATGCATCCTCGCATTCACAATCCACAGCCGCAACCTCCTAATCCTCGCAAACCCATCTACAGCCTCCTTATCAACCATCATCGCCATCACAACCAATAGACCACCACCATCATCAAACCCATCATCACCCATCCTCCTCGCAATAGTCCATCAAGCAACCACAACCATCGTCGAGCACCCTCACAACTAGGGGTGGGCATTTCGGACCTAAAACCCTGACCGAACCGACAACCGGACCGATCGGGTCGGTTTGGATCGGTTTTTTATTAATTATAAATTTTTCAGTTTTAAAACCCGGCCCGAAGTTTCTGGCTCGGGCCTCGGTTTCCCTTTCTGAAATCCGTCGGGTAACCGGCCCAGCCCAGGTTAAATAGTTAACTTAAAATAACAACATTTATTTTGTTCATTTGTAACCGACCCTCCCATCTTCTCTCTCAGCGAAGGCGAAGGCGGAGGTCGAGCCCCTTCCCTCTCCCCTCCCTTCCCCGCCTTTCCCCTCCTTTCCCGAGATTGATCGATGCCTCTCAGATCGAACTCAGATATTCTCAGATCGAACTCAGATCGACCGACGCCTCTCAGATCGATCGACGCCTCTCAGATCGAACGAGATCGAACGACCCCTCTCGGATCGAACGAGATCGACCGACGCCTCTCAGATCTTTGATCAGATCTGATCTCAGATCTGGATCTGAGATCTGAAATTCTTCAGACGACCCGCCTCTGACCTTCCGCCGATCCTGCCGCGAGGGAATCTGTGGTTCTTGCGCAATGAACATCGATGGGAAGAATGGGTTTGCTTGTCTCAGTGTCTCACCATGAATTGTATCCAATTTGGATGTTGCTCTTAGGACCGAGACTGGCTCGAAATTTGGTTAATCGGGACCTCGGTTAACCGGTCAACTCGGTCCGGTTTCAGGCCTCATAAACACGGGCTTAAATTTTTCGGGCCGATTTTCGATTTTTACATTTTGGGCCGGTTACCCGGACTTGCCCAGCCTTACTCACAACCATCGAGCACCCTCACAACCACCAGCCGCCTGCAATCGTTGTCTTTCCATCACCTTCTTGCCATAGACCCTCGTTTCTTAACCCAACATCCCATCGTCCCAATTCCTCTCATCACCTCCATCAGCCACAGCCACGCACACAAAGAGTAGAACATCAGATCAAACACAACCAGAAGGATCAGATCGTGAAAAATAAGAGATTTAAGTCTCTTGTCATTCGCTATCTGCACCCAGGCTGTTTCTACTCACCACCACCAACCAGGTGATAACGTTCTTCTCATCTCTTTTCTTATTTTAGTTTGATATTTGTTTATGGATTACTATTTGAACATAATTAATAAGTCTAGCTAAACTCCTCTTAGTTAAGGGTGGATTCGAAGCCCCGAACATGTGTTTTATAAATTAATTGAATTTAATCTTGCTTGTTGATTAGTGATTGTGTTTTGCTTAAGTGCTTTATAGAGAATTTTTCTTTGTATGTTTGTTAAGGTGGCCAACTTAGTAAGCATGCTAGGATCTGGTGCTAGAGTATAAGAGAGTTCCACCTAATCGTTATAATCTTGTACTCACAAGTAATAAATACCAAGGAACGTTGGTAAGGTTAAGTAAAAACCTAGATAAGAACAAGATGATCATACTTGTAATTGCCTAGTCAGTGTTCATATTTTTCACAAAACTTAATGATCTTGGATTGTTATCTAAGTTGTGATTCTTGATTAGATAGCACGATAAGAATAGTTTGAAAGCGACGCTAAGTTTAATTCAACGAACTTAGGAAAATAATAAGATTAATGCAATGTTGATCACGGTTAATCTTGAGCATTGTCTCTCATGAATTAGCAAGTGATTATGAGCATATGTTTGGTGTGTGGAGATAAACCCTTAGCTATTTTCTCATCTTTGCCATCCCTTTAGTTTTATTATCTTTACAGTAATTTTCGTAGTTATTTTCATAGTTTAACTTAGAAAATCAAATCCCCCAATATTTACTTAATTAGGTTGTTAATTGTCTTTTAGTTATTCTTAATGCTAGTTGGCAAACCCTCTAATCCCCGGTCCAGAACGATCCCTACTTATTCTATACTACAATCACAAAGCAGGGTATTAAGTTGTGTGTTAGTAAAATAGCGCAACAATTTTTGGCGCCATTGTCGGGGATTAGTAAAATTGTTAATTACTTCATTAGTTTTTATTTAATTTTCTTTTTATTGATTTATTTTTCTTTCTTTATCTCAAGTACTAGTTCATGCGCAATAGTAGATCCAGCGAGAACTTATTAGAGTACGATTCGGAGCCTAAGAAAACATTTAGAAGACAAATGAGAAAAACAAAAGAGTCACAAACGTTTAGCTCTAAATCTGAATCAAAAGAGCTTGACATGACAGATAACAAATCTATTAAAGAACTTTCGGCATCCGCCTTGGACAATGTCGCACCCTTGTGCATTCAGTATCCAATAGTTGTGCAGAGCAATATAGAGTCATTCTAGCTGAAATCCAACCTACTTCATCATATTCCGAAGTATCAGGGTCTTTCTATGGAGGATCCAAATAAACATTTAAAGGAATTTGAAGTTGTATGCTCCAGTATGATGCCAATAATTGTGGATGAGAACATCCTGAAGCTGAGAGCATTTCCCTTTTCTCTGACTGGTAGGGCTAAGGATTTGCTCTATGAACTACCTTCCGGAACAGTATACTCTTGGGATAGCACGAAAAAGGTGTTTCTAGATAAATTCTTCCCAACTTCCAAAATTATCTTGTTGAGGAAGAAAATCAGTGGTATACAACAAGGTTCAAGAGAATCATATCCAACTTATTATGAGCACTTCAAAACTCTCATAGCATGATGTCCGCAGTATAAGATGAATGAGGAGCTCCTAATTCAATACTTTTATGAGGGATTGTTTCCTCTTAATCGACAGATGCTAGATCCAGCGGCAGGAGGAGCTTTGGTTGATAAAACTTCAGCAGCAGCAAAGACTTTGATTGCAAATCGAGCCTTAAACGCCCAACAGTATGAAGCAATTTGAGAGCCTTCACGCCAAGTCAATGAGGTAAGTACTAATTCTAGTTTGGAAGCTCAAATGGCTAATCTTACTTTACTTGTGACTTAGGCTCTAGGGAAGTCAAATGTGTTAGGAGTTGCACAAGTTTGTGATGTGTGCACTAAGCCAGGACATCCATCTGATCAATGTCCTCAACTGATTGAGAATGGCGGTTGGGAGAATGTCAATGCAGTAGGTTTTAAGGGGCAAAATCACTATAGGAATAACCCTTATTCGAACACTTACAATGAAGGTTGAAGAAATCATCCCAGCTTTGGATGGAGAAATTCAGAACAACCTCAACAACAAGCTTCAAATCGGCCACCTCCTGGTTTCTTTCAAGGACCCAAGAACCACCTCAGCACAATTCAGGTATGCCCCTTAATTATGATGAGATTCTGAAATCGCTAACTATTTTGAACCAAGCAAAGATATAGCAGATTTGAAGTTACAGATGGGACAGATAGCTGAGTTTATGGGACAAATTCGTGAACAAGGAAAACTCCCTAGTTCTACCATTCCAAATCCGAAAGGCAGGTTTGAAACCACAAAAGCCATTACATTGAGGAGTGGTAAGCAAATTGAGAGTGAGACAATAGTCCCCAAACAAAGTCGAAATATGGAAGCTGAGTTACAGAAGGATGATCCAGCCTTCGTTGAGACACCAGAGCTCTAAGGTAAGAAGGTGAGTTTTCCAAATTCACATTCTGCTAATCTTTCTCCACCTTTTGTGTCTTTTTCAAGTAGGTTTGCCAAATCTAGGAAAGATGAAGAGGATAAGAAAATCTTGGAAACCTTCCGGAAAGTCCAGGTCAATATTCCGTTTCTTTATGCTATTAAGCAAGAGGCTAAGTATGGAAAAAAATTTAAGGAGCTTTGCACAATAAAGAGACGACTTCGAGACGGAGAGGTAGTTAAGCTGAATGAGAATGTTTTCACAGTTCTTCAAAAGAAATTTCCACCGAAGTGTAAGGATCTGGGTAGTTTCACTATCCCTTGTGTTATCGGTAATAATAAAATTGAAAATGCAATGTCAGACTTAGGTGCTTCAATTAATGTTATGTCGTATTCTATTTATCGATCTATGAATCTCGGGAAGATAAAAAATGATGTCATTATTCAATTGGCTGACCGCTCTAATGCATATCCTCGAGGTTTATTAGAAGATGTGTTGGTGCAGGTTAACCATTTGATATTCCCAGTAGATTTTTATGTGCTTGAGATGGAAGATTTGAAATTTTCAGCACTTTTGCCTATACTTTTAGGGTGTCTCTTCATGAAAACTGCGAAGACAAATATTGATATGCATGCATGAAACTCACCATGGTATTTGATGGTGATGTGACTGGCTTCAACATCTTTGAAGCCATGAGATATCCTACTAAAAATCATTCTTGTTTTTCTATTAATGTGAATGAAAATTTGGCCTAGAAATTGTCAGACGTCAGAAACGAGGTTGAACTTGAGACCACCATCACTACTGCCATTGGATATGAGAGCAATAGAGTTCCCTATGACACAAAGAAACGGAAGAAATTACAGTTGAATGAGCTCGAAAAGATTCAAGATGAGGTCTATGATAATAAAAACAATTATAAGGAGAACACCATAGTTTTTCATGATCAGATGATCCATGGAATTACTTTTGTTGTTGGAAAGAAAGTCTTGCTTTTCCAATCATGTCTTAGAACTGGTAAGTTACGTTCTTAATGGGTTGGTCATTTTATTATTACTAATGTTTTTCCCCATGGCGCTATACAATTTAAGAGTGTCACATCTGGTAAGGAGTTTAAGGTGAGACATCATCGACTTAAGCCCTATTATGAGTCATTTGTGGAACATGACGTGGAGAACCTATCACTCCATGAGGATTAATTGGAGATACCGTCAGGCTGCACGATGTTAAAACAAGCATTTTTTGGGAGGCAATCCAATCAGATTTGTTTTCTCTATCCCTTGATTTTCTTTTTGTTATTTTTGTTTTTTTAGTAGTTTATTTTTCCTCTTTTTAATATTTCATTTCATTTGCTATAATCTATTAACATTGAGGACAATGTTAAGTTTAAGTGTGGAGGGAACAAACGTTGTTTTATATTGAAAAAAAAATTAAATAAAAAGTGGCAATCCATTAAAAAAAAGTGTTGTTTTTGTTTTCTTTGTGGGTATTAGTGTCATTAAAAAAATAAAATTTATAGTTGTTTTGAGTCTTAGGATACTTTCCAACACAATGATGAGATTTGGTTTTTAATTGCATGACTTTAAGGTGATTTATAAGCATGAGTTAAGATCTAATATTATTCTTTGGTTAATGCTTATTCATGGCTATCATATGCAAATTCACATGTAATCAACTGAGTAATTGGTACTCATAGCATGCTTAATTGAATTTAATTCATTATAACCCATATGTGAGTTTTGAGCCTACTGTTCCTTTGATTTTGAGAGTTTTTAGTTAGGCTGTCTTTCATTTCTTTTGTCAATAATAATTCGTTGCATGATCTCAATTTTGTTTGTTTTGGTTGTTACTTGGATTGCTTTCATAATTAAGAATTAAACACTAGAACTCGTATAAATTTCGTTTAAAGCATTATATTGAATTGCACGACATGCTTGAAATAATAAAGGCACCTAATTTCCACCATTGCCAAATAAGCCTGATCCATGATATATTTCCCTAAGGTTAACCCCATTGAGCCTGTTATTAAGCCTTTTGTTTCGTTACTCTCATTTTCAATCCCTAACCTAATAAGAAGAGTTGAGCATAATTTGATTTGCAGAGACTTTATTGTGCTTCAAAGTATGTTGAAAACAAGTGTGGGGGAAAACCCTTATGGTAGACAGTTCAAGAAGAAAGAATTGCAAAAAAAAAAAAAAAAATGGTACAAAAAGTTACAAAAGGGACACAAGTCCTTGTCTATGATTCGTTGAAAATCTCTTAGACAAAAGTTGGAAAGTATAGATTGAGTCATTTGAGTCTTTTATTTTTGTTTCTTGGATTTGCTCGAGGACTAGCAAAAGATAAGTGTGGGGGAATTTGATAAGAGCATAATTAGGCTATCTTCAATACCATATTTCTATATATATTTTTGGCTATTACTTGTTAATTATGGTACTAATTGCTATTTTCGTGTTTGTGTAAGTTTCCAAAATAGAAGCTAAGTGAAACAAATTGGCAATTTAGAAATACTGATTGCAAAAGGAAACCACACAAAGAAGGAAATCGAGAAGAAAACAATTATAAAAGGGACGATACCTTGCTTTGGAGAAATCACCCATCCATAGCCTCATCACGCTTGCAACCACAGCAAGCAGACACCCATCCACAACCACGCATCCTCGCATTAACAATCCACAGCCGCAACCACCTGTTCCTCGCAAACTCATCTACAACCTCCTTATCAACCATCCTCGCCATCACAGCCAACAGACCACCACCATCATCACCCCTCCTCATCACAACAGTCCATCAAACAACCACAACCACCCTCACAACCATCAAACAACCACCGTCGAACACCCTCACAACCGCCAGCCTCCTACAATCACCGTCTTTCTATCACCTTCTCGCGATAACACCACCATCGATAGACCCTCTTTTCTTAACTCAACATCCCATCGTCCCCATTCCTCTCATCACCTCCATCAACCACAGCCACACACACAAAGAGTAGAACATCAGATCGAACACAACCAGAAGGATCAGATCATGAAGAATAAGATATTTAAGTCCCTTGTCTTTCACTATCCGCACCCAAGCTATTTCTATTTACCATCACCACCCAGGCGACGACGTTCTTATCATCTATTTACTTATTTTAGTTTGATATTTGATTATGGATTACTATTTGAACATAATTAATATGTCTAGCTAAACTCCTCTTAGTTAGGGGTGGATTCGAAACCCCGAACATGTGTTTTATAAATTAATTGAATTTAATCTTCTTTGTTGATTAGTGATTGTGTTTTGCTTAAGTGCTTTATAGAGAATTTTTCTTTGTATGTTTGTTAAGGTGGCCAACTTAGTAAGCATGCTAGGATCTGGTGCTAGTGTATAAGAGAGTTTCACCTAATTGTTATAATCTTGTACTCACAAGTAGTAAATACCAAGGACCGTTGGTAGGTTAAGTAAAACCTAGGTAAGAACAAGATGCTGATCATACTTGTAATTGCCTAGTCAGTGTTCATATTTTTCACAAAACTTATTGATCTTGGATTGTTATCTAACTTGTGATTCCTTAATAGATAGCATGATAAGAATAGTTTGAAAGCAACGCTAAGTTTAATTCAACAAACTTGGGAAAATAATAAGATTAATGTAGTGTTGATCACGGTTGATCTTGAGCATTGTCTCTCACGAATTAGCAAGTGAGTATTGAATATTGATTTATGAGCATATGTTTGGTTTGTGGAGATAAACCCTTAGCTATTTTCTCATCTTTGCCATCCCTTTAGTTTTATTATCTTTATAGTAATTTTTTTAGTTATTTTCATAGTTTAACTTAGAAAATCCAATCTCCCAATATTTACTTAATTAGGTTGTTAGTTGTCTTTTAGTTATTCTTAATGCTAGTTGGCAAACTCTCTAATCCCCGATTCAGAACGATCCTTACTTATTCTATAATACAATCACAAAGCAGGGTATTAAGTTGTGTGCTAGTAAAATAGTGCATCAAACAGTCTATTCTTTAATGGAGGTGCGTTCGTGGAGGCATAGGTCCCTCCATGGCTCTTTTTTGGTGCAACGTTATTCTTCTTTATGAGAGAACGCGCACTAGGCTTTGGATTTGGGCTTTGATTCGTCTGGGTCTGGATTCGAATCCTGCTTACGCCTCCTTAGTGGTGGGCTAGTCTGGGCCTTTATAATTGGCCTCAATCCTTTTGGGCTTTATGAGTTGGCCCAATGGATCAGGTGTTGTATTCTCATGATTCATGCCACGTGTACAGCCGTGATGATCGGTCTTTTTTATGTATCATAAACTAATCCCCCTAGGTAGTGGGAATGCTGACGTGACCACTAACTTTCGTGACGATTTGCCTTTCCATCTCATCATCACCTTGTATTTAATGTTGTCAGTTGCTTTTCGCGAGTTGGTGTCTTGATCCTTTGCTTGCCAGTTCATTTCCTGCACACATTTTGGGATTTTGTATTGAGATCATATCTTGCTCGTTGTCCCATGAGTCATCTCTTCATTGCTTGGCTCTATAAAAGGAAATGTGGATAATACACTTTCCCTTTTCACACAATCTTTGAATTTAGGGTTTGTTTGTTCCTTCGTCTTCTTCGTTTTCCTTGCTTCTTTGTTCTTCAATGATGTCTGTTGGTTATAAGTTAAGTGGGAAGTCGCTGACTCTTTGTGAGGCTCATTACTCTCCTAATAAAAGCTTTTCAGTTGACTCTGGAGACTATTCGTTCTGATATTAATTTCCTGCCCAACCTCTTATTCTGCCTGGACAGAATGATAGCCCTTGTAACCCAAAGGCTGGATACATCGCACTATACTCATGCATGTTCTCTTTTGGCTTTCGATTCCTTGTTCCGGAACTGTTTTGGGAATATCTGAATTTTTTGGGCATTCCGCCCAAATGGGCCATAATGGTTGGAAAGTGATGATATCTTCTTATGCGAGGGCTACTCTATCCGGTATTCCCTTAATCATTAGGATTTTGCACTCGGTGGTCGGTCTGTTGGTGTACAGGGATATTTGTTTCCTTCGTTCCCCTGATTGTTTCGAGAATCTTAGTGATGACATTCACGATTGGTCGCGGTCTTGGTTATGTGCTTTTGTGAATTCTGGCTACTTCCAATTGCGATGTCGTTCAATTTTTTGATCATTCTGAATCCCCAATAGGTGGAAGGATCTTCTTTTATCTGCGGAGGAGCAGAAGATCAATGAACAATTCTCTAAGCTGAATCATTTTCCCGTGGAGGCATTTCTTTTTTAAGGCATTCTGGAGCGTAGTGGTTTATTCACTAAGATTGAAGCGAAACGAACTTTATTTACTAAATCTCATGCTAAGGTCCATATTGCCCGCGCCACATGTGTTGGCATTAGTGATGCTAGCATTGATTGGGAAGTGAGTTCGGGCTGAGATGTTACAGATCTCAATTTTCCTGCTATTACTTCCATTCCTGGTTCGCGAAAGAGAAAACTTGCGAGGTCTACCAGTCCATCAAGGCGATTGCCTGTAGGTCCTGGTCATGTCCCAAGGAAGAAACAACTTACGAGTCATAGTTTTGCTCAGTCTATGACTCGACAGAGTTCTTTTTGGGATATTGCTTCTCGCCCGGGTCCTGCCCATGATGATGCTGTAAAGGGAGATCATGAATCTCTTGAGGAGCTGAGGTTCGTATTGAAAATGAGCGAGAAGGATACTATTCATCCATTGGATGACGATGAGATGAAGCTTTTGTCTGCCTATGGTGTTTCGGATACTGTTGAGTTGTCTAATGACGACCCTTGAGTCATTGATGAGAAACTGCTCCAGTTGGAAATGGAGCAGTCTAAAAATATTGCTCACTGTTAGCGTTTCAGGGATCATTCCCCCACCCCTTCTATTGATGTCAGCGAAGCAGTCTAGTTTCTAGTTTCCTCTCCTATTCGACAGGTTTCTCATGTTCTTGCTGCTATAGCCAGACTTTCCCTTGCTGCGGATGCTTCTCGATGGGAGGGCAAATGCGGTTTCTCCATTGTTACTGTTATTCCATCAGTTCTCCCCGCTATGGGGGGTGGTTCTTCGGTGCTTCCAGACCCTCGTGTCCTCCATCCACGGATTAGTTGGATTGAGCCTGGGCTAAAGGATGTATGTATCAAGTCTGACGATAAGTTATGTTGGTTTACCCAACTCGTCGTGTAGGACGGTGCACGTAGACTGGTAAATGAATGGTACAGGCAGTTGGTGGAGAGGCCTTCGATTTTCGTGCTTGACCCGTTTGATCATTTCGACCATGGTCTTGAGTAGATAATGGTCGGGATGAATTATCTTGCTTACGAAGGGGAAATAGGCTTGGTTTATTGAGCTGGTCGTGATCAAGTGGCTCTTTTGGAAATAAGGTTGGCATCGCTATTGTTGATATTTTCTCATGTCCTTTCCCAATTTGATGTATTGAAAATGCAATGCGCAAGCTTGGAGAAAGTTGTCGTGGCCACTCGAGAATCTTTGACGGAGGCGAAGAATCTGCAGGATAGTTGCTGATCTTGACTCCTTGAAAGCTAAGCTAGATGAGGTTTGTGCCCATCTTCGCGACGTGGAAAAGAGTTATCCATTGAGAAAGTGGATTTTGATGAAGCTTCTTGTTTTGGATTGGAGCAATCTGTTATGTGACGCTACTAAGAGGTGGATGGAACAGATAACTACTGCGCTTAATGATGTCAAGGCAGATGCTTCTGGTATGCTCTCCACTACTGAAAAGCAGTTTGTCGTGACCAAAACTGAACTCGCTGCTGCTAAGGATAGGCTTCGTGTGGTCGAAGTTGAATATTGAAAGTGAGTTGTTGACGGGCGGATTGAGCTTCTTGATTATATCGTAGGGCTTGGCAAAGACTTGTCTAAGTATCGTCACTTGGTCGGCTAAGCATTTGAGGATGATGATGCCGAGGAATCTACTCCAGCAGCAGAGGAGTCATTGCCTCATTGCCCCTTTATTGTCAAGTATTTCGAAGCCGTTGATGCTCTCTTCTCCTGAAAATATTTATTTTCTTGTTCCAACTTATACTGATCCAACCATTGCTCTTGTTTCATCTCTCACTTTTTTATCACCTTCTCCGGATGTAACAGAGTAGTGTTTATCAATAAAAATTGACTTTTGTTGTTTTTCTTCTTCTTTTTGTAATTATCATGGCCTTTGTGTTGATTTCTTTCTATTAACTGTTTTCATCCTTGGTGCTTGTTTAATGGTTAGTTGTTGTTGTTATTTCTGATTTGTTTGTAAAGGATTGTTTTTGCATGTATCTTTTCAAACTGTATTGACTCGTTCCCTTAGCTTTGATTTTGTGTCTACCTTCTTGGAGTTACTCCGACACTCTATTCGACTAGAAGTCCTTGTGTTTTGTTGACTCGGGTGTCTAACCTTTACTTCGTTAGTTTGACATCTCGGTCAATTCAAAAAATATTGTTTAGGTGACTCGGATGTCCAACCTTTGTTAGTTCGACATCTCGGTTGATTCAAAGTTTTTTTTGTGTTTAGGTGACTCAGGTGTCCAACCTTGACTTCGTTAGTTCGACATCTTGGTGCTTAAGGGATTTGCCCAGTTTCTTCATGTGCTTCGCTTCCTCTAGCTATGCAGTGTGTGGTGTATTTCAATTCTCTGGACTGTTCTTTTGATCCCGCAGCACTGTCTGTTTTATCCTTCCATTCGATCTGTTTTTTTGGCATCCCGATGAACTCGTCAAGTAGTCATTTCTGAGCCCAGTGTTCGATTTCATCTTTTAAGTTGTAACATTCTTCGGTATCCTGCCCATGATCCCTATGGAATGAGCAGTATTTGCTTTTGTCTCTCCCTTCTGGGTCCTCTATCATCCGAAGCAACCAGTTAATTAATGTTATCCCACTTCGCTATATATTTGCTCGACTTGTCTTCAGAGTTGTGTATGGTTTGTATGCAGTCTTCATTATGCTCGACACGCGTTACCCTTTTGTGTCGAGCTCGCGTTGGTTGCAATTTTCCAAATTCTTATCGTCGCGAGTCCCTCCTTCCACTACTTCCATGCTTTTTTGATGGGTTGCTGCCTTCCTGTTGTCCGTTGTCTTCCCTTCTTTCTTCATTTCTTTCTCGTTTTCTTGAGAAATTTTCTCTGTCTTGATCATTTGTCTTCCTGATTGCCTTCATTTCCTCTAGGGAGATATGTTTCTATGCTACTTTTAGCAAGATTACCATGCCCTTTGGAGGCTTCAGGTTAAGAGCGTCAAAGAAGGGGCCTTTCTTTAATCCGGCCACGAAGGTTGCAACGGTTGTGTCATCGCTACATCCGTCGATCATAGTCAGTTCATTCGTAAAGTGGGTGACATATTCCCGAATTGTTTCTTCGGGTTTCTGTCTAATATGTAGGAGGTAGTGTGGCATTTTCCTCATCCGTTGGCTCCTGATAAATTTGGTGATGAAAGCGGTGGCCAGAGCCTGAAAGGAATCTATTGATCTTGGTGGTAGACTGTTGAACCAGTTCTTCGTTGTGGAAGTGAGGCTGATTTATTGGTCTCCTTTAGGGCCCTCATGTGGTGGAAGTGTCTCAAATGACCGGTCGGGTCAAAAGTACCATCATACACCTCAAACTTTGGTGGAGTGAAATTTTTTGGCATAGCTATTTTCATGAGGGCTTAAAAAAATGGCGGTTTTGCCAATTTGTATAATACATTGGGATCCGTGACCTCTTATTCTGAATGGGATTTCGGTAAGCGCCCCTTCATATAGTGGATTTTTGCCACGAGGAAGCTCGCTGTTTTCGAAGTTCCCTTGTTGGGATCTGCTGGGATTTCACCACTCTTTTGAGTTTGATTGGCGGAGTTTTGTTGTGCCTGAACCGGGTTAGCTAGTTGAGTGTGCTTTTATGCAATCCTTTCCAGCATCATTGTTGCGTGTTCCATTTGGGTTATGAGCAAATCTACTCGAGGATTTGTGGTAGCGTTGATAGTTGTCTGGATTGTCTGGACTATTGCGTGAAGCGGATCCTCATTCTCTGATGCTATTGGTCCGATGATTCGGGTTGTATATTCTCCTTGAGATGTTAGTGATGCGTCGGTGGGAGAGTTGTTGCGATCATTACTGGATTGAAGATCTGTAGTCTGTATCATTTCCTCCAATGGTTTGTGGATCTTTTGTTAGGTTGTGGTGAACTTTATCACAGTTTGTTTTGTAAAAAGGAAACTCGTCGTTCCCCACGGACGGCGCCAAACTGATGTGTCCAAAATTCGTCCTCATGCGAGTTTGACCTGCAAAACAATTGTTAGACTGCTAAGGACCACCTTTTTGGTGGCCAAAGGCACTTTGATGCTTAAGTCAGTAACTTTACTGGAAGAATGATGTAAATCTAGACAAAACTTAGTTAAAGTTGCATACCTCTGTCGAATGTTCCCTTTATCTTTTATAATGGTCGTAGTTAACTCTCTGCGTAACTTAAGCATATGAGGCACAACAGAAGGAGGTGTTTCTGTAACAGTCTCCTCCTTAATGAAGATATGTTCGTGGAGGCGTAGGTCCCTCCACGGCTCTTTCTTGGTGCAACGTTCTTCTTCTTTACAAGAGAACGTGCATCAGGCTTTGGATTTGGGTTTTTTATTCGTCTGGGCTTGGATTCAGATCCTGCTTATGCCTCCTTAGTGGTGGGCCTAGTCTGGGCCTCTATAATTGGCCTCAATCCTTATGGGCATTATGAGCTGGCCCAATGGATCAAGTGTTGTATTCTTGTGATGGGTCTTTGTGCCACGTGTACGGTCGTGATGACCGGTCTTTTATTATGTATCATCAGATGAATTGCTTTAACTGATTATATTGAGATTGATATCTAGACTAGTTGGTAGTTAGAGTACTCTTTGTGAATATTTGAAGCATGTTTTACTTGATTATGTTAAACCCATGATTATAAGTGCCATAGCAAGACACTCAATGCTAAGAGTTTAGACTTTTGCTAAAATTGACTGTGAATTTAGATTAATCCTAAGGTTATTAACAATCACATCATCGATGCAAGCAAGAGATTGTTCATCCCTAGTGCTTCTTGCTTTATGAAAACAGTAAGTTAGTTTTAAACAATTCTCGAAGAACATATGGTGGATTCGATGCTTGGTTCACTTCCTAATTGCATTTAGTAATTCAATTTTTAGTTGTTTAATTTTATTCTGTTAGTTTAGAGATTGTTCAGCCAGCACATGCAACTAGTTGGGATTCAATCCGAACACGCGGCAATCACTATAACCATTTAAAATGAGTCTTGCGGGCAATAAAATAATTGAACAGGACACGACCCACACAACACATTTCATTTTATTCTCATTTATGTCACATGCAAAGCAAGATGACTTGCGTCTTTTAACTCTTCCCCTACCCCTCAGGAATAACCCACTACACCTGAGGTATGTTCTATCCAGTGGCTTAGTCTTCCTCTTTTGGAAACTCCCCAAAGATACTCCATTATATTACTCGAGACATACCTCGTATGATGCCTTAGTTTCCTCGTAGGAGGATAGGCTTCCTACCCGAGCCTATGTTCTGTTTATATCAAACAATATCTAATCACAACTTTCAGAATGCGATATCCATGACTATGACAACTCTATAGTTCAATGATTCCAATCTATCTCAGCAAACATTTCATTATACATACAATTCAACCATCATATGTCATAAACTCGTCAATACATACTTTTCATGGATTAAATAACTTTGTTATTCAAATCAGTAACTTATAAGCAATTCATAATTCATTGATGGGCTTATCATTTATGATGCGTCCAAAATTTAGTCTCCAATAAGAAAATCTTTCTAAAGAAATGTTAGATTGCCAAAACCACATTTTTGGTGGCCGAAGGCACTACAATGCTTAAGTCAGTAACTCAGTTGGGGATGGAGATAAAACTGGACAAAACTCAGTTAAAATTGCATACCTTTTTTGAATGTTCCCTTTACCTTTTATAATGGTCATTGTTAATTCCCTGCTTGACTTAAGCATGTGAGGCGCAATGAGGGGGGACGTTCTCTGTAACAGTCTTCTTCTTTATGAGGATACGTCTATGGAGGCATAACTCCCTCCACGACTCTTTTTCTATATAACGCTCCTCCCCCTTGAGGGAGAACTTTATCGAGTCTGGATCTGGACCTTTGATTTATTCTGTCGGCTCCGTTTGGGCTTCCATGTCTGAATTCATACCTTCTTTGGGCTTTATGAATTGGCTTGGTCTTGGGACACTTGATCCTCGTGATGGATGGTCTCTGCCATGTGTCCAATCGAGATATCTGTCTTATTTGATGTACCATCAGCTATTCCCCCTTTAGTTAATGGGCATGTTCATGTGGCCACTAACTGTATGACGATTGGATTTTTTATTCCACCATCACGGCGCATTTGATGCGGTTACCAGCTGTTAGTACTTCTGCCCCTCCAATGTCTCGTCAATCTGTTCGTTTTGGCATGATTTTTTGGATTTCGTGCGGCCATAATATCTCATACATTTTTCCATGAGTGGGTCTTTTATCCTTATAAAAGGAGGAAGTTGGTACAATATCTTTTCTTTTACGTTCCTCTCATTCCTAGTTGTCGATTTCTTTTTGATTTGTTTTCGTCTCATAACGATGTCAAACTTCAAAGTTTTGAGTGGCGACGTGCTTGATGCTTGTGAAGCTTACTACTTACCTAAGCAAGCGACGCAGACGACTCTAGATAGCATTCGTCACGACTACTCTCTGCCAGCCGATCTCGAGATCATCCTTCCTGAAGAGGGCGATAGTCCTTGTCGTCCAAAGACTGGATATATCGCTTTGTACCTGGCATGTTTCACTCCAGTTTCAGGCTTTCGATTCCTGAGATCACTTGGGAATACCTAGATTCGTGGGTATTGCTCCCGCTCAGATGGTTTCGAATGGCTGGAGGGTGCTAATCACGACCTTGGCGAGGGTCACTTTATTTGAGATTCCGAGATTCCTATGAATGTTAGGATTTTGCACTCCTTGGTGGGGTTCGGAGTAAGCACTAATCGTACTTGCTATCTTCGTCCTCCGTCTTGCTTCAATAATTTGCGAAAATAATATGGGGGCTGGTCGAGGCCCTGGTTTTACGCATCCATTGCTTCCGACTATTTTAAGTTGCGTAATCACCAAATTTTGCAGTTGTTCTGAGATCCAAAGAGGAACGAACCATCATAGTCATTGGATGAGCAGGACCTTTGTGACCGGTTTAATAAGCTACTCTGAGTTTCTATGGAGGATTTCCTCGCTATAGGCATTATTACTCGTAGTGGTCTATATACCTTAAGTGAGGCGGATCATGCAGAGCTTACGGTGGCACACGCTTCAAGAGTGTAAAGTCATCGTATCCGACGAGGGGTTGGAGCATCCTCCTCGAGTTAGCATTGGTGATGCAGATGTAGCCGGGAGGTGGGATCCGTTAGGGAGTTTATGGGCTATGTTGCTCCTATTATCACTAGAGACTTTGGTAATGCTTGCTCGAGCATCAGGAAGAGGAAGATACTGAGGCCTCCTATTCCTTCTATGTTGCTGGCGATTAGTCCTGGTCGTGTCTCAAAGAGGAAGAAACTTTTACCTTGGTTCGTGGTTCTACTATGGCCCCCCTCCTTCAATATCTTTCGGGAAGGGTGATCATGATATTGGTGATCCTGCCGCTTGGGAAGCTGAAGAGATAGATCAAGCTCTCGAGAAAAGCATAAAAGAGTTTTCTCATCCTTTGGACGCTCGTAAGAAGAGTCTTTTCTATTCATACGGCTTGTCTGTTGTTGCGGGTATTTCAAGATTGCCTGCTATCCCCTCTTCTTTCCCATTTTACCGCGGTTGTTCCTGAGAAGTTATACTTGCTCTTTAAGATTGATGTGCAAGATAGTACTTAATGCAGTCGTTTTTTGTCCCCTGCTTTGACCTAGCTCCTGCTGACATGCACAAGTAACGCACGTGAGCCACGAACCACCATTGTGGTGGCCGATGGCACTCTAATGCTAAAGTCAGACATGGATCTGAGGAAGGTGTAATGCTGTAACAGAGAAATTTTCGTGTCCCTTAGCTTACCAACCTCATGTCTTATTTATAGTGCAAGGAGTCTCGGTTCTACTAGGCCATCATAGGCGTAGTTTAGGAAGGAGATCTTCATGGAGATCCTTATCTAATTAGGAGTCGTACTATAGGAGGGAAGTTCCATGTTATCCTTGTGCTCCTAGATACGCGGGAGATAGTTTCCAATTCGAGAGCAATCCGTAGTAGTAAGATTCCCCATGTGGAATGTACTCTGGCGTTTGCTTTCTAGTTGGAAGTAGAGAGCAGTTGTAGTTGCCCCTTCGAAGCTGATCCTCGAGATACTTGCCTTAGTAAGACTAATGGGTATTGAGAATGGTTGTGAGACGTGTGAGCCTAGCATGCTGTGAGAATTCGGGTCCGTCTTGCAGACTGAAGTGGGCGAGATTAGAACCGCTTGGGTCGGATCAATTTTGGGCTAACGCTGGAGCCTGTAATTCCTCGAGATCATCATGACACGTGTATGGCTTAGAGGAGTGACAGTTTTTATGTATCAGCAGCTACTCCCCCTAAGTTAGTGGGTTATCACATCGGTTCACTAAGTCATCTTTTTAAAGGATGCGCTGCTCATGATGATTGAGTCTGAATCGTTGCTTGAGCCACATGTTGCATTAATGGAACATGCATTGGTTCAGCGGAAAAGAGGCGAGAACCCAAGCTCTATTTAGGTCATCCACAGTGTAGAGTCTGACTCTTCTACTCTATTTGCTTTCGAAGATATCGCTCTGATTAGAAAAGATTGTTTATCTTCTACATGGCCCAACAAAACCTTCTTAACGACACAATCTTGGCTAAGGGCCTGGAGATTTTTAAAGACAGGTTGATGTCCGAGCCTGGCCTTGCTGAAATCCGTACAAAGTTTGGAGTTTCTAAGGACCTATCGTTGTATGACCTGATGGGGTGACCAAATGCAAATGTCGCCTCAGGCCGGTTTCATCTGCTTGCATCGTGGGATGCTTCAAATTGGAGTGCGCTTTACAGTTCTGGACGTGATTTGGGAGTTCCTGGATCTTTTAGGGATTCCTCCCGCCCAGTTGGGCCCTAATGGATATAGGATTATTCTCATGATTCTGATCAGTGCTAAGGAAGCCGTTGTCAACGTGACTCCGCGGGTAATTCAGTTGTTGACTTCTCATCGCCTGAAAAGTAATGTTGTCTGTAAGATGACATCGCCGACTTGCTTTGTTAATCTGCCCGATGACTTCAAGTTTTGGCAAAAGTACTGCTTATTGGCTCCTGCGGATTCTAAGTATTTTTGATGCAAGGGTCGTCCGCTTGAGCGACAGTTCAGGTCGCTTCGTAAGTTCAACCATTTTCTTGTGACTTTGATATGCTTGATAGCGGGCTGACTGATCATTGCTTGTGTTTCTTTGTAGAAAAGTTTCCCACTACTACTCTTACCTTAGTAGAACAGAACACGATGGCAACGTTCCGCGTCTTGCCGAAAAGGATCGTTGTCGATGTAATAAGAGTTTCCAATTTCATTCGTGGTAGGTTGTGGGACAACTGGCATGTTGCCCGCACTCTGTATCGAGCGTCACAAATTTAGATGGAAGATGGGGCCTTTTCAAGGAAGAGGAAGGCTGCTAGGGCCAAAGCTCTCGTTCTGTTTGACGTGGAAGAACCGTCTGAAACGCTTGCCTCTTTTGTGAGGAAGAGGTCATGTATTATAACTGGGTTATCTTCGGCATGACCCGCTCTAGTGAGAGAAGAACGCAAGTCTACTAGGCCTGTTGGGGCGGAGACTGACGTTTTCGGCTTGGAGAAAGATTACCTGTCGTTTACAGGAGTTGTAGACAGGTCAAACCTTAGTGACGTGCAGGTCGAAGCTCTGAATGACCGTCTGGTGCGGGTTGCAATGGAAGTTTCCACTGGTGCTGATTCGCGTGGGATCGTTCATGTAGAAGGCTCCTGTGATGATTTGTTTGAGGATGTATAATCTAATCACCCCATTGCTGTTTTGCCTGAGGGTGGCCGCGGCATTGGCCATGTCTCCTATAGTCCGAATTGCTTACCGTCTCGTTCTATGCCACATCTAGAGTCCTTTGGATAATTTGCTTCCTCCTCTTCCTCCGAATCCGATTGAGCCTTCTCGTATCAAAGGGTCGGCTGTTAGTGACAAAGGGAAGGCCACAGAGGAGAGCCTGAGGACGGTGGCGCTAGCGTAATCTCTGATCCTGGGAAGCTTCATCTAGGTGCACGTATAAGCCCGTTTGCACCGGACTTGGTGAAGATGAGTTCACAGGTCTAGCACCAACAGGTGGACGTAGAGTATGCTTCGAGGAAGCATATAAGCAGGCGCCGCAGCTGGCTAATAGATCACGCTCCAAAACCCAAAGAGGACATGTTAGAAGGATGTATGGATAAGGGCTTGAAGTCCCTTATGCTGGGTATGTCTCATTTGATCCACGTGGCCGTTGCTGGGATGAAAGTTGAGGCGGCTCGCAAGAGGGTATACACCTTGGAGCGTGTCTTCTCGCACATGCAGGCACTGTATTCCGATGCGCTCTATGAAGTTGAGCAGCTAAAGAAGCAGGTCGAGGAGAAGAGGTTGGATCAATCAACTATGGCCACTGATACTCAGAGGGCTCGTTTGGAGGACCTTAAGCATAATCTGTCAGAGATGGTGTCCGAGAGGGACGAACTTAAGCAAGAGTTGAACCGGATCTGCCAAGAAGTTGAGGTTGTGCATGAAGCTGTGGCTAACGCGTGTTCTAAACTGCGGTCTCTTTCTGAATAGAGTGCTTCAAAAGAAGTCGACTGCTGAAAAGCAACAGTTGAAATCCAATGTGGAGTTCTATGCTTGAGAGGTGAGAATGGCTGAGGACCAGCTCGAATTGGAGTGGCATGAGCTTAGTGTTGTGAAGAGCAGTCTGGCCACAGAGCAGTCTTAGGTCGACGCGCTGACTGGGAAGTTAAAGCTACTGGAGCGTGAACTTGTTGATCCGAAGGTGCGAGAGCAAGGCAAGTGTGAGTTCCGCTGGGTTGTACATGGTCGACTGGAGCAGCTGGCGCTAATGAATGAGGAACATTCGGAGAGGGATCTCAACCGCTATAAAAATATGTCATATGTACACTTGTCTGTTACCTCTGCGTCATCGGGTGAGGAAGACAGTTTGGGCCCTCGAACGCTCGAACTAGCAAAGCGCCACCAGCTTCGGTGCCACCACCACTGCGGGAGGAACCCTCTCAGACCCTCGCACTTGTGGTAACCACGGTAGACCCAAGGTGGATCTACTATCAACCAAGATACAACAAATGGCACGAGCGGTGGTGATAATCAGTCAGCAGATTCATCCACCCTAGGAAGAGCCCATGAGCAGCGAAGAGCCCAATCCTCGGAAGGTTCCAAAGAACATGTTTAAGAGAGTCGCACTGCCCCTGCAACTTCCTAGTGGACTAGAGGCGGAGGAACGACAAACAGAGACCCAACGTCAAAAGCCGACAGACACGTCTCGCAAAACCCCATCTAGTAAGGGGCCACAAATCCAAACATACTCACTATCCTTCCATTCATGGATCATATCATGGACGAATCGCTACCGAAGAAGTATACCTCACCAAAGCTGAAATTTCACTTCCGCCACTTCCAGCATGTAAGGCACCCAAGGAAGAGTCTGATAAGATAATGTACCGATCATTTTCTACCATCCTGAAGAAGTCAATGCTGACCTGATTCCACAGCCTCCCTCCGAGGTCCATCGACTCATTCCCGATATTGGCAATGACGTTTTTCACTAGGGCTGGGCTGGTCCGGGTAACTGGCCGAAAACCTAAAATCGAAGCCCGAACAAAATTTTTGAAAATTGAAATTTGATAATCGAGACCGGACCGAATAAGGCCGGTTAACCGAATCTCGGTTAACCAAATTCTCGGGACGGTCTCGGTTCAGATGTGAGAAAGATTTTTTTTAATAATATAATATATGTTTAAAACATCAGATGGGATCTCAAATATAGAGCAGTAAAAGAAGAAGCATCAACAACTCTCATCTCTCCCATCTACACCACCACCCAACCAGCCATAAACCACTCACTCATTCACTCGATACATCAAGAAGAAGAAGAAGAAGAAGAAAACAATATGAGATCCAAAACAAATCAAACAATCAGGTCGGATATCAGATTTCTCCATTCAAACTATGACTGTGTGTGGCCAAACATCTGAGATCCGAGATCCGACCTGATGGTCTGATTTCTCAGGCTTCGTCATAGTTTGAACATCTGTTGATTTCAGAGCATCTGTTGATTTCAGGCTTCTGTTGATTTCAGAGCATTTAAGAGCATCTGTTGAACATCTGTTGATTTCAGGCTTCGTCATAGTTTGAACATCTGACCGGATCTCAGAGCCTCGGAGCTACTGTTGATTTCTCCATTCAAACGGAGAAGATGGCGAAGAAAGCAACTGCCACAAAAGAAGAAGATATCGAGCTCATTTCTCTATCTTTCTGAAGATTAGAAGAAGGTTTTCTTCGTTGATGGAAACTGGGAGAGAAAAGGGAACAAACTCTGTTTCTCAAGCGTAGCGGCAAACAACTCACCAGCTTTTTTGTTCATGTCAACATTGGCCTTCTTGCAGACGATGTTAGCGAGACGGCAACCAATACCCTTTATGGAAGTGAGGGCAAACACGATCTTCTGCTTCCCATCGACGTTCGTGTTCAGAACACGAAAAATGTGTTGGAAATCTTCATTTGCCACCAGATACATGACAACAAGCTAGGGTTTCGAACAGATCTCTCTCGATCCTTCTCTCTGGTGTGTGCGAGTGTTTTTTAGAAAAACAGTATTTAAGTATTTATATTTAATCATTCTCTAAGTACTCGGGTCGAGTACCCTACGGATTCTGGAAATGAGAACCGACAACCGGACTGAGCATTCCGGGCCGGGCCAGGTTTTGGGACCGATTATTAAAATGATATTAAAAACCCAGACCGAACCGACCCGCTCGATCCGATTTTTGGGTCGGACCAGTTTTTCGGTCTTAAATGCCCAGCCCTATTTTTCACGCACTTTGTGGGCAGGCAACGAATTAGGAAAGATCCGTACTATCTGCTGACCCTAAAGCAAAAGAGAATGAGACGTTGAGAGAATATGTCACGCGTTTCAATGATGAGTTGACTCTCATCGATAACTGTAGTGATGAGACTTTCATCACAACCTTCACCTTGGGTCTGAGGAGAGGCAAATTCTATGACTTCCTTACTTTTGACCCCCAACCAATATGGCAGACCTGCTGAAGGATGCCCAGAGATATATCACTCTAAACGAAATGCTGACTACCAAGAAGGAGGCGGAATCCGAGAAGAAACCCTCTGCCCCCAGGGACAAGAAAAAGGGAAAGAAGAAGGAGGATGACGATGGGAACAAAAGGAAGCGCAATGACAGTAAAACCGACTATGGCCGCACAAGGCGGGACAAGGCCTCCAATTATGTCAGGTCCAAATCTGTCACCCTTTTCAACTCCAGTCTGTCTGATATCCTCGATTCCATCAAGAATTGGGAAGAACTCAAGTGGCCCCCTAAGCAACAAGGAGACCCCGCTCGGCGCGACAACAACAAATATTGCACCTTCCATAAGGAAGGCGTAGACGATACTGAGGACTGTAGAAACCTTAAAAGAGAACTCGAGAACTGGATCAGGAAAGGCAAGCTCAAGGAGTTCCTAAGCTCAGACTACACTTTCAAGGAGATTTAAAATGAAGTTCTAGGCATCATTTATGTTCACCATGGGGTCGGTCCCGAGGGAGAACAATCCAACAGGTCCCACAAAAGGACGCTTACCAAGATGCGGACACCACCCTAGTGCGAGGACCGATAAGTGCAGCATGCACGAGTTCAGAGCCTGATCCCACTATTGATGTTTGCGGACCGGGATCTCTAGGGCATACATTCTCCTCACAATGACTCCCCGGTCATCTTCGTCCTCATTGCGAAGTGGGAGATAAAAAAAGGCCTTGGTGGATAACTAAAGCTCACTTAATATCTTGTTTCTCAGCACATTCCGAAACATGCAACTCCAGGAAAAAGACTTGACCCCTGCCACTCACCCCATATTCGGATTCAGTAGGGAGAAATGCTTCCCCATCGGGAAGATCAATCTAATGGTGGTGGCGGAGAGCCACAATTGCGGAAGTACCTTGTCCAAGAATTTATGGTGGTCGACGCTCCATCCACCTATAACATTATTCTAGAAAAGCCTTGCCTTCATCATATGGAGGCAGTAGTTTCCACTCTGCACCAATGCATCAAATACACAGCAGACCAAGCCTAAAGAACTATCCGAGGAGATCAACCTGCAGTAAGAGATTGTCATTATGTAGCCTTGAAACAACTAAATTACTATCAATTATAGCATGAACCCGCAAAACTGACATATCAGGCACCGGGCCTAGACAAAGGGAGATATCGAATTTGCAAGGATGGAGAAAAAGCCTTGACAACCAAAACCCAACTATGTGGAGAGCCAGAATTTAGAGCTTGAGACCCAATCCAGACCAATATAAAGCTAAGTAACAACACTTCAACAAACAGGCGACTACTCCAAGAGTTGATAATCAGCAAGGAATTGCCTGCCAGCATGAAGTCAACTCTTCAGTAACTTCACTAGCTTTGGCAAAGCAAGATACTTAGCTAGAGGGACTATGCAATCTGAGCCAGACCATACTGCCTCTTTCAGGGCCGGGTTAGCTTAGTCCCCGCTCGGAGTCAAATTATTTTGTAGCTTTGATTTTGATGTGTCCAAATATCGTCCTCCTGTAGATTTGACCTATAAAATAGATGTTAGACTGCCAAAGACCACCTTTTTGGTGGCCGAAAGCACTCTGATGCTTAAGTCAGTAACTCCGTTTGAAAAAAGAATTAAATCTCGACAAAACTCAATTAAAATTGCATATCTCGGTTGATTGTTCTCTTTACTTTATATAATGGTAGCGGTTAATTCTTTGTGTGACTTAAGCATGTAGGACGTAACCGAAAGAAATGTTCTCCGTAACAACATCTTCCTTTATGAAGATGCGTCCGTGAAGGCATAACTCCTTCCATAACTCTTTTCTTATGCAACGTTCCTGTTTGGGCATTTATGCTTGGTTTTGCTCTCTCTGGGCTTTATGAACTGGTCGCATCAGAAGGGATACTTGATGCTCGTGATGGAGGATTTGGATTTCTACCACATGTATGGCTGTGATGATGGTCCACTTTAATGTATCATCAACTACTCCCCCCTTAGTTAGTGGATATGCTCATGTACCCACTAACTGTGTGGAGGTTGAATTTTCGATTTCAACATTACAGTGCATTTAATGTTGTTACTAGCTGTCACTGTTGTTGTTTCTCTGATGTTCCATTCGTCTGCTCGTTTCAGCATCATTTCTGGGATTTCGTGCGATTGTCATAATTTACACGTTCTCCTAAAAGCAGACCTTTCGTTGTCCGTCCTTAAAAAAGAAGAAGTTGAGCTTGGGTTTTCCGCTTTACACCTTTTTGATCTCCTGTTGTTGATTCCTTTATCCCTTGTTTTTGCTTTGCAACTATGTCTTTGAGTGCGATGTTCTTGATGCTTGCGAAGGTTTCTTTTCGCTTAAGCGGGTGACACATGCGACTTTGGATAGCATTTGTCACGATTATTCATTGTCGACCGATCTTGAAATCATTCTCCCTAAATAGGGGGACAATCCCTGTCGTCCAAAGCATATCTATATCGCTCTGTACCCCGATATGTTAATTCTGGCTTTAGGCTTCCGGTTCCTGAGATCGTCTTGGAGTATCTAGATTTCACGGGCATCGCTCCCACCCAACTGGTATCTAACGGTTGGAAGGTGATTATTGCAATCTTAGCAAGGGTCGTCGCATCCGGTATACCTATGAATGTCAGGGTTTTGCATTCCTTGGTGGGGTTTAGTGTAAACGCTAACTGCACTTGTCATCTTCGTTCTCCATCTTATTTCAAGAGCCTGCAAGAAAAGTATGGGGGTTGGTCAAGGCCCTGGTTTTATGCTTATATTGCCTCCAACTATTTTAAGTTGCGCGGAAATCAGATTTTGCGATCATTCCGGGAGCCTAAGAGGGTTGAGTCATCATTGTCGTTGGAGGAACAAGAGTTTTGTGATCGGTTTGACAAGCTTCCCCGAGTCTCAGTGGAAGATTTCCTTACTATGAATGCTATTATCCATAGCGACTTGTATTCATTGAGTAAGGCGGGTCGCGCGGAGCCTACTATAGATCGTGCTTCGGAGGTGACTGTTGCACTTGCTGGTGAAGTGAATGCCAACCGCTGAGCGAGTTTTGTTAAAGAACTTGTAGGCCGAATTGCTTCTATTGCTATCAGAGGCTCTAAGAGTGTTAGCTTGATTGTTAGAAAGAGGAAAGTTTCCAGGCCATTCAGCTCGTCTAAGATGCTGGCGATTAGTCGTGTCTCGAAGAAAAAAAAGCTCGCCACATCGGTTCATGGTGTCGTTAGGGCTCCCTCTCCTCCTACATATACCCGAAAAGGAGGTCGTGGTTTGGAGGATGACTCGGTTGCCCGAAAAGATGAGGAGATAAATCAAGCTCTTGAAAGGAGCAAAAAAAGGTTTGTCATCCTTTGGACGATCGTGAGAAGATTCTTGTCTCCTCGTACAGTTTTCCTGTTTTTGCCGACTTGATGGTTGATGACTCTCACGTCATTGAAAATAAAATGATTCAGCTTGGACTTGAGCAGTCTGAGGATCCGAACAGTACCAAGACTTTGGATAACTTCGAGTATGATCCAACATTGGAAGATCGAGTTGTTACTCGAGCTCGGGGCTTCAAACCCCCTATGTCTCCTACTATTGTTGGGACCTCGGGATCACCTGCTACTCCCTCTGCTTCTCGTCCTATCTCGGTTGCACCCGAGAAGTTCTGGTGCCCTTCTGAGATTGATTTGCAGCACAGCGCTCCAACCTTATTGGCGGTTGGCTAGCAAGGCTCTCATGCCCATGTGTATTCCACATCGTTATGTCGACGAGGGCCAACTAGCACCTTATGGAATGAATGACCCATCTTACTTATCTAGTCGTGATGGGGTTTGGTTGTAAGGCTGCCCTCGATCAGGTAGCGCTCATTGAACGGAAGTTGGTTGGGCATGTCTTGGTTATTTCTCACGTTTTTCGCCAACTTGATTTGTTGAGAACGCAGTGCATAGAACATGCAAGGGTTGCTGATACTATGCGAACTTCATTGAGGGAGCTTGACGCTATTCGGGACAAGTTCGCTTTTGAGCTTGAAACGTCCAAAGATAAGAAAAGATTCTTCTGCTCCTCAGCAGATAAAAGAATGTTCTTCTGCTCCTCAGCGGGGCTGCTGATTCTACACGGACTTCATTAGATAATCGTTCACTGATCTTCTACTCTTTAGCAGATAAGAGAAGATTCTTCCACCTGTTGGGGACGCGAAATGATCGAAAAATCAAATGACCTCGCAATCGAAAGTAGCCTAAATTCACGGAAGCATAAAACCAAGACCGTGACCAATCGTGAATGTCATCATTGAGTTTCTCGAAACAATCAGAAGAACGAAGGAAGCAGATCTCATAGTACACCAACAGACCGACCACCGAATGCAAAGTCCTAGCAGTTAAAGGAATACCAGAAAGAGTAGCCCTCGTGTAAGAAGATACCATCACCTTCCAGCCTTTAGGACCCATTTGGGCAGGAGGAATGCCTAGGAAATTCAAATATTCCCAAAACAACTCCAAAACCGGGAATCGAAAGCCAGAAGAGAACATGCACGAATAAAGTGCGATGTATCCAGCCTTTGGGTTACAAGGGCAATCGCCCTGTCCAGGTAGAACAATCTCGAGGTCGGGCGGGAGATTATAATCAGAACGAAGAGTCTCCAAAGTCGACTAAGAAGCTCTATTAGGAGAGTAATGAACCTTGCACAGAGTTAACGACTTACCACTTAACTTGTCACCAACATACATCGTTGAAGAGTGAAGAAGCAATGAGAATGAAGAAGATGAAAGAACAAACAAACCCTAAATTTAAAAATAACGTGAAAATGGAAAACGTATTCGTCACATTTCCTTTTATAGAGCCGAGCAATGAAGAGATAGCTCATGGGACAGCTTGAGATACGATGGCTATGTGAAATCCCAAAAAATGTGCGTAGAAAACGAACATGCAAGCAAATGATCGAGACACCAACTCGCGAAAAGCTAATGACAACATTAAATACAAGGTAATGATGAAATCGAAAGACAAACTGTCACCAAAGTTAGTGGCCACGTTAGCATGCCCACTAACTTAGAGGGAGTAGCTAATCATACATCAAAATAAACTGATTATAACGGCCATACAAGTGGCATAAATACCTATCACGAGGATACAACGAACAACCTATTGGGCCAGCTCATGAAGCCCAATATGAATAAAGCCAATTACAGAGGCCCAGGATGAGGAAACGTAAACAGAGCCTAAATCCATACCCAAACAAATCAAAGCCTGGATCTAGGCCCAACACGAGTTCTCTCATAAAGAATAAAAATGTTGCACCAAAAAGAGTCGTGGAGGGAGTTACGCCTCCACGAACGCATCTCCATCAAGAAGGAAATTGTTGCAAGAAACATCTCCTTCTGTTGCACCTCACATGCTTAAGTTACGCAGAGAATTAACTACGACCATTATAAAAGGTAAAGAGAACATTCGACAGAGGTATGCAACTTTAACTGAGTTTTGTCCAAATTTACTTCCTTTTTCCAATAGAGTTACAAACTTAAGCATCAGAGTGCCTTCGGCCACCATAAAGGTGGTTCGTGGCATTCTAACAGTTGCTTTGTAGGTCAAACTCACAGAAGTACGATTTTTGGTCGCATTAGTTTGGCGTCGTCCATGGGGAACGACGAGTTTCCTTTTCTAAAAACAAAATACACAGTGACAAAGCTCACCACAACCTAACAAAACATCGACAAGTCATCAATAATAATGTCGACTACAGATCCTCAATCCAGTAATGATCACGACAACTCTCCCACGGATGCATCATTGACAACTGAGGGAGAAGATGTAGCCCGAACCACCAGACCAATGGCATCTGAGAATGTGGATCCGCTGCACGCAATGGTCCAGAGAGCCCAAACGACCAACGGCGTTGCCACGGACCCTCGGGTAGATTTACTCATAACCTAGATGGAACACGTAACAAATATGCTGGAAAAGATCACACAAGAGCACACTCAACTAGTTAATCCTATTCAGGCGCAACCACAACAAAACTCCGCCAATCGAACTCAAGGGAGTGATGAAATCCCAGCAGAACCCCAACACGGAAACTTCAAAAGCAGCAAGCTCCCTCGAGGCAAGAATTCGTTGTATGAGGGGATGCTTACCGAAATTCCGTTCAGAATAGGGGTCACAAATCCTTACATACTATACGAATTGGAAAAACCGCCATTCCCCGTCGCCCTTATGAAAACGGCAATGCCAAAAAAGTTCATTCCGCTAAAGTTTGAGATATATGATGACACTTTTGACCCAACCGATCATTTGAAGCACTTCCACCACATGATGGCCCTGAAGGAGACCACGGAGTCGATCTTATGCAGAACATTCCCAATTAGCCTCACTTCTACAACGATGAACTAGTTCAATAGCCTACCACCAAGGTCAATAGATTCCTTTCAAGCTCTGGCCACCGCTTTCATCACCAGATGCATCGAAAGCCAGCGGATGAGGAAAGGGCCACACTACCTCCTGCACCTCAGACAGAAGCCCGAAAAAACAATATGGGAATATTTCACCCGCTTTACCAATGAATTGACATTGATTGACAGATGTAACGATGACACAGTCGCTACAACCTTCGTGGCCGGATTGAAGAAAACCCCCTTCTTTGACGCTCTTAACCTGGAGCCCCCAAAGGGCATGGCAATCCTGCTAAAAATAACACAAAAACATATCTCCCTAGAAGAAATGAAGGCAGCCGAGAGGAAAAATGACCAAGAAAGAATCAACTAAACACAAAAAAAACTTTGAATCGACCGAGATGTCGAGTTAACAAAGTAAAGGTTGGACAATCGAGTTAACTAAACCACAAAGAACTTCAAGTTGAAAGAGATGTCGAGTTGACAAAGTAAATGCTCAACAAATGGATTTACAAAAGGACTTTGAATTGACAAACACACAGTCAGAGTAAAGAGAACAAGTCAATGCGATACGAAAAAGTATAGACGAAAACAACTCCTTACAGTAAGTCAAGAAGGACACGGTGACCACACTATTAGACAAGTAGTGAGCCAAAGCACAAAAGCAGTTATAAAAGAATTTGACGCAAAAGTCACAATAGCTACAACAAAACCAAAATAAAAAGAACAACAACAAAAGTCATTTTTTATTGATAAAACTATTATGTTACATTCAGAGAAGAAGATAAAAAAAGTGGGAAAAGAAACAGAAGAAATGGCAAGATCAGCACTCGCTGGAGCAGGAAAATAACTTTTTAAGGATAGGAGAGTGTTAATGGCTTTGGAGTGCTCAATGGTAAAAGAAACAATGGTCTCTCTGCAGCAGAAGCAGATTCCTCAACATCATCATCCTCAAAAGGTTCACCAACTAGATGACGATACTTAGACAAATCCTCGCTAAGCCATTTGATATAATCAAGAAGCTCAACCCGCCCGTCAACAACTCGTTTCCAATATTCAGCTTCGACCACACGAAGCCTATCCTTAGCAGCAACGAGTTCATTTTTTGTCGCAACAAGCTGCCCTTCAGCAGTAGAGAGCATACCGAAAGCATCTGCCTTGACATCATTAAAAACAACAGTTATCTGCTCCACTCGCCTCTCAGCGGCATCACACATAACGGATTGTTCCAATTCAGAATGAGAAGCTTCATCGAAAGACGCTTTCTCAACGGATAACTCTTTTTCCACATCAAGTAGACGGGCACAAACCTCATCTAACTTGGCTTTCAAAGAGTCAAGCTCAGCAGTGGACTTATTCTGAATATTTTTCGCCTCCATCAAAAACTTTCGAGCAACCACTGCAGCTTTCTTCGAGCACGCGCATTTCATTTTCAACACATCAAATTGAGAAAGAACGTGAGAAAACACCAGCAATAACGCTGACAACATCCTCTCCAAAAGATCCACTTGATCACAACCAGCTCGATAAACCAAGCCCACTACCCCTGCAGAAGCGAGATGATTCATCTCGTCCATTTATGCTCAAGACAACGGTCGATATGATCAAACAGATCAAGCATGGGCATCGAAGGCCTTTCCACCAACCGCCTGTACCATTCGTTTACCAATCTACGTGCACCATCCTGCAAGTCGAGTTAAGTAAACCAACAGAACTTGTCGTCAAACTTGATACGGATATCATTCGGCTCAGGCTCAATCCAACTAATCCGTGGATGGACACGAGGATCCGGAAGCACTGAATAACCACCTCCAACAACAGGGGGAACAGAAGGAATAACAGTAACAATGGAAAATAAAGCTCAAGACCGAGCTCACTTCCCAAACAATGCTAGCATCACTAACGCCAGCACACGAGCAGCATAGGCCTTAGCACGAGACTCAGTAAATAAAGCTCGTTCCTCTTCATTCATAGTATATAAACCACTACGCTCCAGAATGCCCTCGAAAAGAAACGCATCCATAGGAAAACAGTGAAGCTTTGATAATCATTAACTGACCTTCTGTTCCTCAGTGGATAAGAGAAGATTTTTCCGCCTGTTGAGGACCCAGAATAATCGAAAAATAAAACGACCTTGCAATCGGAAGTAGCCTGAACTCACAGAAGCATCAAAACCAGGACCGCGACCAATCACGAATGTCATCATTGAGTTTCTCGAAATAGTCAAGAGAACGAAGGAAGCAAATCTCCCTGTACACCAACAGACTGACCACCGAATGCAAAGTCCTAACAGTTAAAAGAATACCAAAAAGAGTAGCCCTCGTGTATGAAGATACCATCACCTTCAAGCCTTTAGGACCCTTTTGGGCAGGAGGAATGCCTAGGAAATTCATATACTCCCAAAACAACTCCGGAACCGAAAAACGAAAACCAGAAGAGAACATGCACAAATACAGTGTGATGTATCCAGCCTTTGGGTTACAAGGGCTATCGCCTTGTCCAGGCAGAACAATCTCGAGGTCGGGCGGGAGATTATAATCAAAACGAAGAGTCTCCATAATCAACTGAGAATCTCTGTTAGGAGAGTAATGAGCCTCGCACAGAGATAACGACTTACCACTTAACTTGTCATCAACATACATCGTTGAAAAGTGAAGAAGCAATGAGAATGAAGAAAATGAAAGAACAAACAACCCCTAAATTCAAATATAGCGTGAAGAGGGAAAACATATTCTTCAAATTTCATTTTATAGAACCGAGCAATGAAGAGACGGCTCATGGGACAGCGTGCGAGATATGATGGCTACGTGAAATCCCAAAAATGTGTGCAGAAAATGAATGGGCAAGCAAAGGATAGAGACACCAACTCGTGAAAAGTTAATGATAGCATTAAATATAAGGTAATGATGAAATTGAAAGACATACCGTCACCAAAGCTAGTGGCCACGTCAGCATGCCCACTAACTAGGGGGAGTAGCTGATGATACATCAAAATAGACTAATCATTATGGCTGTACACGTTGCATAAAGACCCATCACGAGGATACGACGAACAACCTATTGGGCCAGCTCATGAAGCCCAATAGAAATAAAGCCAATTACAGAGTCCCGGGATGAGGAAACGTAAACAAAGCCTAAATCCAAACCCAAACAAATCAAAGCTCGGATCCAGGCCCGACACGAGTTCTCTCATAAAAAAGATGAACGTTGCTCCAAAAAGAGCCATTGAGGGAGTTACGCTTCCACGAATGCACCTCCATCAAGAAGGAGATTGTTACAATAAAAATCTCCATCAAGAAGGAGATTGCCTATCATGCTTAAGTTACGCAAAGAATTAACCGCGACCATTATAAAAGGTAAAAAGAACATTCGACAGAGATATGCAACTTTAACTGAGTTTTGTCCAGATTTACATCCTTCTTCCGACATAGTTACTAACTTAAGCATCGGAGCCTTCGACCACCAAAAATGTGGTCCTTTGCAGTCTAACAGTTGCTTTGCAGGTCAAACTCACAGGAGTATGATTTTTGGGCGCATTAGTTTGGCGTCGTTCGTGGGGAACGACGAGTTTCCTTTTCTAAAAACATAATACACAATTATAAAGCTCACCACAACCTAACAAAACATCGACAAGTCATCAATAATAATGCAGACTACATATCCTCAATCCAGTAATGATCATGACAACTCTCCCACCGACGCATCACCAACATCTCAGGGAGAAGATGCAGTCCAAACCACCAGACCAATAACATCTAAGAATGCGGATCCACTGCACGTAATGGTCCAGACAGCCCAAACGATCGGCGGCGTTACCATAGACCCTCGGGTAGATTTACTCATAACCCAAATTGAACACGTAAAAAAGATGTTGGAGAAGATCACACAAGAGCACACTCAACTAGTTAATCCTATTCAGGCGCAACCACAACAAACTCCACCAATCGAACTCAAGGGAGTGATGAAATCCCAGCAGAAGCCCAACACGAAAACTTCGAAAGCAGTAAGTTGCCTCGAGGCAAGAATTCGTTGTATGAAGAGACGCTTATCGAAATCCCGTTCAGAATCGGGGTCATCTTACATACTGTACGAATTGGAAAATCCGCCATTCTTCGATGCCCTCATGAAAACGGCAATGCCAAAAAAGTTCGCTCCGCCAAAGTTTGAGGTATATGATGACACTTCCGACCGAACCGATCATTTGAGGCACTTCCACCACATGATGGCCCTGAAGGAGACCACGAAGTCGATCTTATGCAGAACATTCCCAATTAGCCTCACTTCTACAACGATGAATTGGTTCAATAGCCTACCACCGAGGTCAATAGATTCCTTTCAAGCTCTAATCACCGATTTCATCACCAGATTCATCGAAAGCCAGCGGATGAGGAAAGGGCCACACTACCTCTTGCAGACAAAAGCCCGAATAAACAATACGGGAATATGTTACCCGCTTTACTAATGAATTGACATTGATTAACGGATGTAACGATGACACAGTGGCTGCAACCTTCGTGGTCGGATTGAAGATAGGCCCCTTCTTTGACGCTCTTAACCTGGAGCCCCCAAAGGGCATGGCGATTCTACTAAAAATAACACAAAAACATATCTTCCTAGAGGAAATGAAGGCAGCCATGAGGAAAAATGAACAAGAAAGAGAACTTTTTTCAAGAAAATGGGAAAGAAAGGAAGAAATAAGGCAGGACGACGGACAATAGGAAGGCGGCAACCCGCCAAAGAAGCATCGAATTAGCCAAAGGAGTGATTCACGATGACAGGAATCCGGGGGGTTACAACCAACGTGAACTCGACACGAATGGATAACGAGCGTAATGAAGACCACATACAAGCCATACACATCCATGAAGACAGGTCGAGCAAATATATTGAAACACATAGCAAAGTGGGATAACGTCAACTGGTCACTTCAGATGAGAGGGGATCCAGAAGGGAGAGACAAATACAAATATTGTTCATTTCATAAGGATCATGGGCATGATACTGAATAATGGTACAACTTAAAAGATGAAATTGAGCACTGAGCTCAAAATGGACTACTTGACGAGTTCATCGAAATGTCAGACAAACAGATCGCATGGAAGGAGAAAACATATAATGTTGCGGGATCAAAATAACAATCCAGAGAGTTGATATATGCCACACACTGCATAGCTGGAGGAAGCAGAACACACAAAGCAACTAGGAAAACTCCTCAAGGGTACTGACAAAAAGCTTCACGAAAGCATAAAACATGGAGAAGTTTGCATCAGCCAATTCGTACAAGTCAAAGGGCCTCATCAGCAGTTGCAAGCTCGACCCGAACCACTAACAACATACGAGGATGAGCAAAGAAAAATAAACCGACAAAAACTCCAACCCCCAATATAAAGGCTGACAACGAGCAAAGAAAGACGAAACAAATCATACTCTAAACCAGCATAAACGCCTTAATGGCCAAGGCTGATGAAAAATAATCAAGGAAACGTCAATAAAGATTACAAATTCAGAAACTCCAAATTTTCGTGCAGACAGCAATAGATACGTCAATAAATTAGCCGCACAAAGCAATTAAACGATAAAAGTCGGACACACACAACTTCAAGTCTGATCAACCAAGAAGTAAAGGTTGGACACCCGAGTCAACTAAACACAAAAACTTCGAATCAACCATGATGTCGAATTAACGAAGTAAATATTGGATACACAAGTCGACTAAACACAAAATCTTCGAATCGACCAAGATGTAGAGTTAACGAAGTAAGGTTGGACACCGAGTCGACTAAACACAAAAACTTTGAATCAACCGAGATGTCGAGTTAACGAAGTAAAGGTTGGACACCTCAGTCGACTAAACAAAAAAACTTTGAATCAACTGAGATGTCGAATTAACGAAGTAAAGGTTGGACACCCGAGTCAACTAAACACGAAAACTTCAAATCGGTCGAGATGTCGAGTTAACGAAGTAAAGGTTGGACACCTGAGTTGACTAAATACCAAAAAACTTCTACTCGATCGAGATGTCGAGTTAAAAAAGTAAAGGTTGCACACTCGAGTTGACTAAACACAAAAACTTTGAATCGACCGTGATGTCAAGTTAATGAAGTAAAGTTGGACACCCGAGTCTACTAAACAATAAAAACTTTGAATCGACTGAGATGTCGAGTTAACGAAGTAAAGGTTGGACACCCGAGTCAACTAAACAAAAAACTTTGAATCGACAAGATGTCGAGTTAACGAAGTAAATGTTGGACAATCGAGTCAACTAAACCACAAAGAACTTTGAGTCGACCGAGATGTCGAGTTGACAAAGTAAATGCTCAACAAATAAATTAACAAAAGAACTTCGAACTGACAACACAAAGTCAGAGTAAAGAGAACAAATTAATGCGATACGAAAAAATACAGACAAAAAAACAACTTTTTACAATAAGTCAGAAAGAACAACAATGACCCACATTAGACAAGCAATGAACCTAAGCTTGGAAGCTGTTATAAAAGAATTCGACGCAAAAGTCACGATAGCTACAACAAAACCAAAAAGAAGAAGAACAACAACAAAAGTAAGGTTTTATTGATAAAACTACTCTGTTACATCTAGAGAATAAGATAAAGAAGTTGGAGAAGAAATAGAAGCAATGGCAGGATCAACACTCGCTTGAACAAGAGAATAACTCTTTTAAGGATAGGAAAGTGTTAATGGCTTTGGAGTGCTCAACAGTAGAAGAAGCAATGGTCCCTCTGCTGCAGAAGCAGATTCCTCAACATCATTATCCTCAAAAGCTTCAATAACCAGGTGACGATACTTAGACATATCCACGTCGAGCCCTTCAATATAATTAAGAAGCTCAACCCGTCCGTCAACAACTCCCTTCCAATTTTCGGCTTCGACCACACGAAGCCTATCCTTAGCAGCAACGAGTTCATTTTTGTTGCGGCAAGCTGCCCTTCAGCAATACAGAGCAAACCGAAAGCATTTGCCTTGACATCATTAAGCGTAGCAATTATCTGTCCCACTCTCCTCTCAGCGTCATCACACATAACGAATTGCTCCAATTCAGAACTAGAAGCTTCATCAAAAGTTGTTTTCTCAGCTAATAACTCTTTTTTCACATCACGTAAACGGGCGCAAACCTCATCTAACTTGGCTTTCAAATAGTCAAGCTCAGTAGCAGAGTTATATTGAATATTCTTCGCCTCCATCAAAAACTTCCGAGCAACCACTGCAGTTTTCTCCGAGCACGCGCGTTGCATTTTCAATACATCAAATTGAGAAAGAACGTGAGAAAACACCAGCAATAACATTGCCAACCTCCTCTCAAAAAGAGCCACTTGATCACGACCAACTCGATAAATCGAGCCCATTACCCCTGTATAAGCAAGATGATTCATCTCGACCATTATCTGCTCAAGACCATGGTCGATAAGTTCAAACGGATTAAGCACGGGCATCGAAGGCCTTTCCACCAACCACCTATACCATTCGTTTACCAATCTACGTGCACCGTCCTACACGTCGAGCTGAGTAAACCAACAAAACTTGCCGTCAGACTTGATACTGATATCATTCGGCTCAGGCTCAATCCTACTAATCCGTGGATGAAGGACACGAGGGTCCGAAAGCACTGAAGAACCACCTCCGACAGCGGGGAAAATAGAAGGAATAGAAGTAACAACGAAAAAACTATGTTTACTCTCCCGTAGAGAAGCGTTCGCGGCAAGGGAAGGGTTGACAGTTGCAGCAGAAGTAGAAGAAACCTGACAAACAGGAGAGGAAACTAGAAACTCGACTACTTTGCTAACATCAATAGAAGGACCACGAATGAGCCCTGAAATTCTAACCACCAACAATGTCTTTAGGTTGCTCCACGGCCAACTAGAGCATTTTCTCATTAATGACTCGAGGATCATCATTAGACAACTCAGCAGTGTCAGAAACACCATAAGTAAAAAGAAGTTTCATTTCATTGTCATCCAGTAGATGAGTAGTTTCCTTCTCGCTCCTTTTTAACGCGCGCCTTAGCTCTTCAGTCTCCTCAAGAGATTCACGATCTCCTTTTGTAGCATCGTCGTGGGAAGGACTTGGGCTAGAAGCAATATCTTGAATAGAACTCTGATCACAATCCTAGCAGAACTACGATTCGAAAGTCGTTTCTTCCTCGAAACTCAACCAGGATCTACCAACAATCACCTTAATGGACTTGTAGATCTTGCAGGTTTACTTTTTCTTGAAGTATGAGCGAAAGCAATAACAGGAGCATCAAAATTCTAACATCTCGGAACGAGCTCACTTCCCAATCAATGATAGCATCACTAACGCCAAAGCACGAGCAGCATAGTCCTTAGCACAAGACTCAGTAAATAAAGCTCGTTTTGCTTTATTCATAGTATATAAACCACTACGCTCCAGGATGCCCTCGGAAATAAACGCCTCCACAGGAAACATTGAAGCTTAGATAATCGTTCACTGATCTTTTGGTCCTCAGCGGATAAGAAAAGATTCTTTCGCTTATTGGGGACCCAGAACGAACAAAAAATCGAACGACCTCACAATCGAAAGTAGCCTGAATTCACGAAATCATACAACTAGGACCTCAACCAATCGCGAATGTCATCATTGAGTTTCTCAAAACAATCAGAAGAACGAAGGAAGCAGATCTCCTTATACACCAACAGACCGACCACCTAATGCAAAGTCCTAGCAGTTAAAGGAATACCAAAAAGAGTAGCCCTCTTGTAAGAATATACCATCAACTTCCCGCCTTTAAGACCCATTTGGGAAGGAGGAATGCCTAGGAAATTCATATTCGCCCAAAACAACTCCGAAAACGGGAATCAAAAGTCAGAAGAGAACGTGCACGAATACAATGTGATGTATCCAGTCTTTGGGTAACAAGGGCTATCGCCTTGTCAAAGCAGAACAATCTCGAGGTCGAGCGACAGATTATAATCAGAACAAAGAGTATCTAGAGTGATTTGAGAAGCTCTATTAGGAGAGTAATGAGCCTCGCACAGAGTTAACGACTTACCACTTAACTTATCACCAACATACATCGTTGAAGAGTGAATAAGCAGTGAGAATGAAGAATATGAAAGAACAAACAAGCCCAAAATCAAAAATAGTGTGAAGAGGAAAAATGTATTCGTCACATTTCCTTTTATAGAGTTGACCAATGAAGAGACGGCTCATGGGACGTCGTGCGAGATATGATGGTTATGTGAAATCCCAAAAATGTGCTCAAAAAATGAATGGGCAAGCAAAGGATCGAGACACCAACTCGCGAAAAGTTACTAACAAAGTTAAATACACGGTAATGATGAAATCGAAAAACAAACCGTCACCAAAGTTAGTGGCCACGTCAGCAGCCCCACTAACTAAGAGGGAGTAGCTGATGATGCATCAAAATAAACTGATCATCATGGCCGTACATGTGGCATAAAGGCCCAAGACGAGGATACAACGAACAACCTATTGAGCCAGATCATGAAGCCCAATAGGAATAAAGCAAATTACGGAGGCACGGGATGAGGAAACATAAATAAAGCCTAAATCCAGCCTCAAACATATCAAAGACCGAATCCAAACCCGACACGAGTTCTCTCATAAATAAGAGGAACGTTGCACCAAAAAGAGTCGTGGAGGGAACTACGCCTCCACGAACACATCTCCATCAAGAAGGTGACTGTTACAAGAAACATGTCCTTTTGTTTCGCCTCACATGCTTAAGTCACGCAGAGAGTTAACCGCGACCATTATATAAAGTAAAGAGAACATTCGACAGAGGTATGCAACTTTAACTAAGTTTTATCTAGATTTACATCATTTTTCCAACAGTTACTGACTTAAGCATCGGAGACACCAAAAAGGTGGTCTTTGGCAGTGTAATAGTTGTGTTGCAGGTCAAACTCATAGGAGACGATTTTTCGATGCATCGATTCTGTTGGGGACTTCGGCTTGCCCATTTACCTATGGATGGGCAGGTCGCGATAAGTGCAGCTAGATGTTCAGGTTTTCACATAGCTCCTTGATCTTCCTACCTTCGAATTGTTTCCCGTTGTCCATGATAATTACACTCAAGGTCTCGAATCTGCATTTTATGTCTTTCCAAATAAACTTCTCGACTTGGGTTTTTTCTATCTTTCCTAGGGGCTCTACTTTTATCTACTTAGTGATGTAATCTACTGTCACGAGGAGAAACTTCTTTGTGTCGGACACGGAGAGTGGTCCTACGATGTCCACTCCTCATTGCGCAAATGGTCAGGGGCTACTCATCGGGATCTGGTTTTGTCTCAACATGTGAGTGTGCAGGGCGAATCTTTGGCACTAGTTGCATGCACGAATGAGTTTTTGAGCATTTGCTTGCATCGTTGGCCAGTAGTATCCTAGTGTGAGTGCTTTATGGACTAGCGTTTTCCTCCTGGGTGATTCTCGCCTGTGCTATGGTAGATTTCTTGTAGGACATAGTCACCATCTTTAGGTGAAAAACACCTTAGTAACGGACTGGTGGCGGATCTTCTATAAAGCGTGTTGTTAATCATCGTGTATTGTGCTACCAAATTTTGTAGCTTTCGAGCCTCCGTCTTATCTATTAGGAGTTCTCCGTTTGATATATAGGCCAGGATTGGAGTTGTCCAATTATTTTCTTGATTTGTGGTGCATGCTCCTTCCACCTGGTTTTCAAGTATGAAACTTCCTTGCATCATGACGAGTGGATTATCATTCTTTTTAGCTTGTGATGCTTCCTTTGCCAGTTCATCAGCTCTTTCATTTTCCATCCTTGAGCACCGTTGAATGATCGTAGTCTGGAAGCATTTTATTAGTTCAATAGTTTTTTTGTGGTAAGCTCTCATTCGGGTGTCTTAAAATTGGAATTTGACGTTCAATTGATTGACCACCAATTTGAAATCTGTAAAGATACTGATGTCTTTTATTCCCAAGTGTTTTGCTAATTGTAACCCGGCTATCACTGCTTTGTACTCGGCTTCATTGTTTGAGTCTTTGAAGTTAAATTTTATCACCTTCTCCAACATGACACCCTCTGAGTTGCACATGACCAATCCAACCTCGCTTCCTGCCTTGTCGGATGATCCATCACAGTGGAGGATCCATCCGTGGGTGGTTGGTTTGATTTGCCCTTCTTCGTTTCTACTTTCTGCCTGTTGATCGTTACTCCCTATAAATTCGGTGAAGCAATCTGTCATTGCTTGGGATTTGATAGCGGTTCTGGGGGCATAGCTAATATTGAACTACCAAAGCTCTACTGCCCATTTCACCATCCTTCTCGATAAATCCAATTTGTGCATCACCGACCGAAGTGGCTGCTCAGTCATGACTGTGATTGGATGCGTTTGGAAGTATGGTCTTAGTTTTCTTGAAGACACGATCAGGGCGAGTGCCAATTTCTCTAGAGCCGGATAGTTGATCTCTGCATCCATAGGTGTTTAGCTGATGTAGTATAGTGGTTTTTGTGCTCCTTTTCCTCCCATACTAGCGTTGAGCTTACCGCGTGGTCAGACACTAATAAATATAAATACAATGTTTCTCCCGTGTTTGGTTTCGTTAGTAGCTCTATGCTCCTCATATATGCGTTTAGGCTTTGAAAAGCTTTCTCGCATCTGCAGTCCATTTGAATGTCTTGTTTCCTTTTGAAATTCTAAAGAAATGTAGACATTTGTCTGAGGATTTGAAGATGAAACTGTTCAAAACCGTTATTCTTCCATGAAGACTCTGTACGTCTTTTATGTTTGTTGGCGACTACATGTTGAGAAGCGTTTGTATTTGCTTTGGATCGGCCTCGCTTCCTCTTTGATTGACCATGTACTCGAAAAAAATTTCTGATTCTACTCCAAATGTGCACTTGTCTGGATTCAGTTTCATTTTATACTTTCGTAGTTGGGAGAAGGCATGTTCGAGATCTGTGATGTAGTATGTTCAGCGCGAGCTTTTGAAAAGCATATCATCGATGTAAACTTCTATTGTCTTACTAATTTAATTTTTGAACATTTTGTTCACTGGCCGTTGATACGTGGCTCTCGCGTTCTTCAATCCAAAGGGCATTACTCGATAGCAGTATGTACCCCTTTTCGTTATAAAAGATGTTTTTTCATGGTTGGGTGGGTACATCTGTAACCCAGAGTACGCATCCATAAAGCTCAGCAGTTCATGTCCGGCGGTTGCATCCACTATCTGGTCTATTCGTGGAACTGTATTTTGGGCAGACTTTATTCAGATCGGTATAGTCCATGCATACCCTCCAATTGCCGCTCTTTTTCTTTACTATTACTGTGTTGGCTAACCAGTCCGGGTAGTGAGCTTTTCTGATCATCCCTGCATTAAGTAGGCGGTACACTTCCTCGTTTATTGCTTGATTACATTCTAGAGCCACGGACCTTATTTTTTGCCGAATCGGCTTTTTGTCCGAGTTTACTTGTAATTTGTGGGAAATGACGGATGAGTCTATTCCCACCATGTCCTTCATCGTCCATGCAAAAACATCTTGATTTTCTTTTGTGCCAATCCAGATTGCTCTCTCCACTTCGTCGTCCAGGTAGACCACGACCATTTCTTCTTTCGGGGTTCTGGTGTTTGATCGATTTTATGGGCTAGTTGGAGCCATATTATCATCTGGTAGGTTGGGATTTGTCTGACCAGGTTGCTGCGAAAACTCCTTCGGTCGTTGCAGTAATTGTTATTTGTGGAGAGCTTTTATCGTCGCGTAATGATACTTGTGGGCTACTGGTTGATCTCCTTTGATTCTCCCGACACCATTGTATGTATGGTACTTTAAGCATTGATGCATAGTTGAGGATACAACGCCCATTTTGTGTATCCATGGCCTTCTGAATAACATGTTGTACGTAGAAGGAATATCAACAACAAGGAAGTACGTCAATAACACTTGTTGTTTTCCTAGTTCTCCTGCTTCGACTGGCAATTGAATCATCCCCAGCGGACGACATTGTTCCTCGCTAAAACCCACCATTGATTGATCGCTAGGTGAGAGCATCTCGTTAGTGAATCGCATCCTTCGGAACGCTATTAGGTATAGGAGGTTGGTTGAACTACACGTGTCGACCATCACTCTCTTAATTTCCAACCTGGCTATCAACACCAAAATTACTAAGGCATCATTGTGCGGGAAGTTAACTCCATTTGTGCCTTCATTGGAGAAGGTCAGAGTCCTTTGCATCGTTTTTGCACGTTGTACTGATGGCTCATGGTATCTAATTTTTGCTCATAAGTCTCTGACTACTCGCTTTCGGGATCGATTGGATTGCTCTTTTCCTCCAGCTGCACCATTCAAGACGTATATTAGCTCATTTGATTGCCCTCCTGACAAGATTATTTCATCTTTGGACTCTCACAGCTTAACAAATTGTCTAAGTCACCCTTATCTTACATGGCGTTCGATCTCGTCTCTCAAGTTGCGATAGTCTTCGGTAACGTTTTCGTAGTCGTCGTGGAAGGAGCAGTATCTGCTTTTGTTTCGTCTGTCAAGATCTCCTATCATATTTGGCAACCACTTGACATCTTCCCATTTTTCTATAGCTTTAAGGACTTGGTATCGACTTGTTATTAAAGTCATGAACGATTTCTATGCTAGTCGTTCACGTTTGGGCTTCTTCGGTTGTAGCCCTCCAGGCTTTCGTTGATCAAATTTAGGACTGTTATTGGTTTGATGTCTCTTAAGCTGGCTACTTTCTTCTCGAGGCTTCTTGCCCTCCAGGTCTTGGGTGATTTTATCCACCATTTTGATCATGTGGTTTATCTGGGTCACGAGCATATCCACACGAGGGTCCAAGGGGATTCCCCAAGATGTTAGAGACATCTGAATCGTTACATGCGGTGGCTCCCTTCTATCCAGAGCAGTTGGTTCAACAGTTGTCTTTGGGTTGATATCATGAGACAGGTTGCGTCGATCATCGCCAGATTGAGGGACTGTAGAGCTTTTTGATCGTTGATCAGATCTCATTGAGTTTCATTGCTGTGGATCTTCTTTTCAGAAAGGAAACTTGTCGTTCCCCACGGACGACGCCAAATTGATGCATCCAAATCTCGTTTTCATGTAGATTTGACCTGCAAAACAGATGTTAGATTACCAAAGACCACATTTTTGGTGGCCGGAGGCACTCCGATGCTTAAGTCAACAACTTTGTCTGAAGAAAGAACTAAATCTGGAAAAAACTCAGTTAAAAATGCATATCTCAGTTGATTGTTCTCTTTACCTTTTAAAATGGTCATCGATAATTCTCTGCATAACTTAAGCATGTAGGGGGTAACGGAAGGAAACGTTTTTCATAACAACCTCTTCCTTTATGAACATGCGTCCGTGGAGGCATTACTCCTTCCACGACTATTTTCTTATGCAATGTTCCTCTTTTTTATGAGAGAACTCGTTTGGGCTTGGATTTGGGCCTAAGTTATGTCTTCCTTTTATGGGCCTTGTTTGGGCTTTTATGCTTGGTTTTGCTCTCTATGGGCTTTATGAATTGGCCCAGTAGAAGGGATATCTGATCCTCGTGATGGATGATTTCTGCCACGTGTATGGCTGTGATGATGGGCATTTTGATGTATCATCAGATTTCATTTTTTTGTTTTCTGTTTTCCTCTTTCATTTTAGAAGAATTGTTCGTACGAGACATATTCAAGAAATAAAACAGATTTTATTGATTGTAATGAAAGTTATTTCAAAGCTTGTTGACCAACTAGTACAGAAATTTACACATTACAAGTATCCAAGTCTGGCGATGTATCTGCTAACGCGCACATTGAAACTTTGCTCCGCCAATCTGCTTCCAGAGAAGGTGGTGAAAGTAAAATACTTGAATATGACTGCGAGAACACACTCAATTCTTTGCTCCGCCAATCTGCCTTTCGGATGCGGGGAAAGCAAAAACAGACAGATGAGAATATCCCTAAATAGCGGGATCATTGAGGTATCACAGTGCTGCCATCCCCAAAACTATTGTCCAGTTCAGCAGGCTTCCCACTACGAGAACCCGCCTTACAAAAAGGATTCAGAAGGAGAACGGAAGGGGTCAGATGTAGGGATGGCAACGAGGTGGATTGGGGAGGATTTGGGCAAATCCATCCCCGCCCCGATGGGGATCGCCAACCCCCGAATCCGCCCCATATATCCGTTTATACAATTTTCAAAACTCGTCCCCACTCCGGCTAGATTGGCGGATGTCTGCCCCGACCCAAATATCCATTAAAAAACAAACAAACAAACAAACAAATAGTCTTCTTCTCAACATCACACTTTATTTTTCTTTCAGGCCGCATCACAAAATCACAAACGAATTAGAAAGTAACAAAGTGAGAAACACTGAAGTAGAACAACAGATCAAACCACCAGATGTCAGATCAAACACGACTAACCTAAAAATTGATGCTGACTACCTTTCCAGATCCAGAGTTATCAGTACACACACATTTTACAAGAATGGGTAGAAGTTTGCCCACTTCAGAAATTTCCAAATCATTAAATGCCCATCTCCATCCCAATTCCAATCTTCTTTGTCTTCATTCTGCTTCTAGCAATTTGCCACCATTGCTTGGGATGACTTTGCAATTTTGAAAACATAGCTGAACTCTTGTTGTAGGGATTACCCAAAATCCACTTATCTTGCCAAAACTCAGTTCTATTCTCAGAAACTTTCTATTCAACTATGAAATTGCTTTCAACCAAACTCACTTAGACAACAACGCTACCGGATCTTGGTTGATGAGTCTGATATCGATCTGTAGAGCTTCAACAAAGATTATTCAAAGCGGCAGAAGGAAATCAAAAACCCTAGTTTTATTGTTGCAAAGAGAGGCTAGCAAGCGAGCAATAAGAGAGATAATAGAAAGGCGAAAGCGATGAACGGAGTTTGTACAGAAAAGAAAAAAAATCTGAGATAGAGAAAAAAGTGGGAGAGATGGGGTCTTGGTTGCTGACAAACTGTCTCCAGCTGGGTTTTACCGAACCTCCAGCTTCGGAGGCCACTCCGAACCTAGTTGGATCTTTTCACAAACCTCTCTCTCATTAGTTTCCTCTACTGTGTGTCGTGTTGACGGATATCCGCCCCGAAACAGTAACGAATCCAATTTTGATCCCAAAACCGCCTTGAAATTGGTTAAGGAAATCCCACTCCTCCCCAAACGATCTGGGACAGAGCGAATATCCGTGAAAAACTGCCCCACTGCCATCCCTAGCCAAATGGGGATTCCTCTCAAATGTTTAACGCATGGGGTGACACAGAAATACCACCCCAGAATCGAAAGTCACATCCGTTGGCACTGCAATTCACCAAAACTAGTTGCAGGGATCATCTCCCAACAACAATGATGGATGGGAGCTCAAGAGCAACAGAAGATGGAAGACAAATATGTCCCCCGAGGAAGAGTCTATACCACTTTTTTGAAATGTAAGAAAATATTACAAGATCTCATGAAATCAATTGGATGCTCACCCAGATCAGGTGGCATCGCATAACATTAAGTCTTATTAAGACTCATCGCTGCAAATGTCAGAACATTCAAAAATTCCAGTAATGGAGATCTTCCTTCAGCCTTTGGAAAACCCAAAACATATTCTTTGGTAAGATGCTTGAGATAGAGAACGACTAGCATATATACAGGTGAGGTGGTTTACGAAGCAGCATCAGCCAACAGTTATGTCAGCATTAAATATCATATGGGAAATAGGGAAATGACAGTTCCAATTGCAACTGCACGAGTCCACATTCATCGAATTAATGGCCCTACACGCAGCCCCATTAATTGGGGGGAGTAACCAATATTGAACCATCTCGCAGTCTGCACTGATCTACAAAGATTTTTTACTTGGGCCCCGCCAACTAATGGGCCCAGGCTTATTCCCTGCCAGATTCGGCCTAGCACATACATAAATGTGAAGGTTTGGAGTGCCCATTAAATGAGGAGTGCTCCTACAAAGTATTGTCCAAGGCTTCCGCCCTACTATTATTCCGTTGTTGTTCATTAAAACTAGTCAACCTATTATTAGTCCGATCAATCGATCCGGCTCCGAAATCAAGCCGTTGGGCGAATTAAGTAAGTCAAGACACCCAAGTCAGACTTCCAAGCCTGAAATATTATTCTGACCAAAGCTTAGTCAAACCCAACTGATTATAATGGCTTCTGGTCCGCGGACAACAATGGGTTGGAAAGTGGGAGTCTAGTCAGTGCCCTCGACGCCTGATTAAGCTGACTTGCCAGGGACCACCATTCAATGACAAACGATGGCCGGTTTAGTCAGTTATAACTAGCGATAACAACCTCTTGTCCACTCTTGTCCAACTAAGCCTATTTCGCCAATATCAAGTAAAGACAAGTCGAAAGTTCGGTCAGAGCTCTAGAAGCTCAACTCGGAGGACTCGCAAGGACTATTGTCCAATCATCTATGACGGTGCATGTGCTAGGACCACAGTATGACTAGTTCGCTTACAATAGCAATAGCAACTGCTGGTTCGATATACAACCAAGCCACCATGAAAATGGTGAATTACACTCTCCGATTTCTAAAAGGATTCTGACCAGAATTGCAAGAACTATCGCAGCATAAGCAATCATAACTCTCACCAGCAGATCAATTATGCGGCTTCCTGACCTAGCAAAGCCTCTTGTCTGACAACTAATGTCGTGATAAGACAAGGCAGATAAAAGAAAAACACACAAATACATAATGTTATTCATTTGCAAGCCAAAGAATACAAGGTTCACTCCTCATCAGGAGGAGAGTCAGATACAACAGAGCTAGACCTAGCAGGAGACACATATGTACGAGTTGCCTCTCGATCACCCTCATTAGGGTCACCTTCTTTTTCGAATGGATCGGAGGCCACTCCAAACTCCATGTATGCCACCTCTTCATAATCGGAGATGTCCCAATCGGGATGTTCCTTCTTCATAAGCTGCAACAGCCCCAACCTTCCATGCATGACTCTGCTTAACTCAAACGTGCCCTGAGCCTTAAGAAGATTCTCCTCGCGCACCCTTGATTCAGAAAGCTCCCGCTCCAGCTTGCACGACAGCATGTCAGTCTTGTACTGCTTGACACCTAGCTTATCATTAACCACACTTAGTTCATTATTTTCCTGAAGGAGTTGCTCTTCCGCGGTTCGCACATACTTGGCATTAAAATCAACATCAGCCTTTAACTGCTGACATCGGACAGCCCAGTCGAACACCTTTGTATTCTCGGTATTCAGAGCCTATATTTTAGCCTGTAATATGACCGCAGTTTCCTGGGCAAATTATAAGTCACGACGGGCAAGGTTTCGTTCATTCTTGAACAAATCCCTCGCGGACACTACCCCCGCCAGGTCAGACTCAAGCGTTTCCAAGCGAATCTTTTGAGCCTCCGATCTTGTGCACCAGGACTCCGCTCCAGCATCTGAGTGGCTTCAAGTTGCTTCCTCGACGATTCAATATCGTAGAGAGTATCAAAGTATGACTTCTACAAGTTTGCAAAGACTCGTTCCATGGTATACACTCTCTCACGAGCGACATCGACTTTAGTCCCAGTGGCTGCCACTTGACTCAGGTATGACATCCCCAGTACGAGATGTTTCTGCCCTTTATCCATACGTTTTTCCAACGTCTCTCGTTTTGGCTCTAGAGCATAGTTTTCCAGTCTGTCATTCCACCTGCTAATATGCTTCCTGGAAGCATAAGAAATGTCAACCTCTTTATGCCAAGCTTGGTTGCTCATCTTTACCATGTCCGAAGCAAACAGACTGATCTGCGCATCCAGATGGACGTCATTCGGGATAGGAATCACTCCATTACCACCCTTTACTGTCTTCACTGCCTCAGGACCCATCATCCACAATTTTCCCCTTACTCGCAACGATCGACTCTCTTTCACGAGCCGATTAGATTCAGTTGACGGGGAAGAAGGAAACGAGTTATTCCTCGAACCTGTTGTCACCTTAATATGGGGACGTGAGCGAGACAGATAACAGTACGGGCGACGCGAATGGGACCTTTCGCATAAAGACGACGGTTAAGCGACTCTTCAGCAGGCCTAAAAGGGTCGCGATCCAAATAGAGGCGGTAATCAAAGTCTTTCAATGAAAAGGGACGACCTAGTCCTGCACCAGACAAAACTCCACGCCCGACCATAACAGTGTTTTGTTCAGAACCTCTGCCTGCTCTATACTCTGCTTTGTTACATCTTCAATCCCAACCATTTGCAGATACTCCCTCTCCAAGTCAGGACGGGAAATATAAGCTTTTACCTGAGCATCATGCCCCTCGAACATAGAAGTTTCCACCCCAACGGGTGAATCAAGAACCTGTCTGACAACTTCACTTCCTTGGGACGAAGTTGAATGCCCACAAGAGCCTAGACATAACACGAGATATCTTCAATCGAACAGGAGAAGGAAGCGCCTCACTTAATTATGCCCTCATTGAAGGGCTCAGGATCTTAATCTTCGGGAACTTCCTATTCTTCAAGGAAAAAACGGCTTTGGGTTTTGGCTTCGGAACCCTAAAAAGAGTGGGAGCCTCATGCCAATGAGCCCACAGTCCGTTGTGTTTGATATTAGAAGACTTAACGATATCCTCTATCCGCAGACGAGGCATGTCACGAAATGCGTCCAGAGCCGCTTTGTCCTCATCAAAAAGAGATGAAGTTGGGAATTTTCCTATGAAAAACACAAAGGTCAATTTGATATGCATTTAAAACAAGCAAGACCAGAAACAAAATTGAACTTACTCAGCTGTCTGAATTCTCGCTCGACCAGACGACCAGCAAGCTAGAAATATTTCGAGTTCGTGAAAGCCATGAAACAAAACTTATGCCAGAACTTAAAATCGTCAGGCAGATTGCCGAAGCAGTCTGGAGATGTCAGCACGCACACAACGTGCTCGTTTATCTGAGGGGAAATAAGTAGTTGGATCACCCTAGAAGATACTTGAAAACCAACGTCCTTCACCCTAATCAGAATGGCGATCACAGTCCTATACCCTTTTGGCACTAGTTGAGTGGGCGCTATGCTGAGGTACGCTAGGAACTCCCAAATTTCCTTGATAATAGGAAAACGAACGCCCGATTGAAGCATACCACGGTAAAGACAGATGAAACCCTCTGGAAGGGATAATGGCGTCAGATTGGCGCCAATATTAAAATGCACAAGATCATCAAGAATCCCATATGTTTCACGGAGGACTTCCAGACTCGACTCAGAAAGCGACCTCTTCTAAAAGAACTTGCGATCCTTAGCAAACGGTTCATCGAAAAGCCAATTCAAGCCCGCCATGAGAGATCGTACGAGCTTTTGATTATGAAGATTGAGCAAAGTCAAAAGCATGGAATGCGGTACGACAAAACAGAGTCTCTGAGATCGAAAGAGTAAATAAGCTAAACTCCGTAAATATGAGATCAATATAGAAAACAAAACTCCCGCCTTTTTCTCTATCGAGCAGATGCACACCCAATTAATGAAGCTTGCCACTCGAGGAAATGATTCAGACTCAACCATCATGACTGCACAGTTGCTTCATGAAATGACTTGGTGGACCGATAAGCTAGCCCACCAACTCGGGGGGAGTAGTTGATGATACATCAAATCGTCTTCTGATCACCATCGTACACGTGTCATGATAATCTCGTCAAACAGAACAAAATAGACTGATTGCATGTCCAATCTAGCAAGGCCCAAACAACACTAAGCCCACAATTGGGAGGATCCAGAAGGTCGGGCCCAAATTGCAACGCACTACTAAGCCCACACGTCACGCGGTCAAGCCCAATACTCGTAAGCCCTAATAAGGCAAGAGTAAGCTCTGATAAGGCAAGTATTTGGGGGATCGACCCAAGATAAGCAGGCCAACAATACATTGGTTCCGACTAGGAAACAAATGCTGGAGTATAAATCAGGCAGATAAACTTCCATGCATGGACAACACTCCAAAAAGGAAACCTCCCGCAGATCTAGGAGCACAAGTCGTGTAGGGAAACTTCTTTCCATGGACAACGTTCAATAAGAAAATGATCTCTCGCGATATCTCTTTCCCTAAACTACGCCACCAAAGCCCTATCCAAACAAGGACTCTCGCACTATAAAAGGGAGATAAGGTCGATGAACAAATGTACGCTACAGAAACTCAATTTACAGTTTTAAGCCTCTCCTAAGCCTTATCTAACTTAAGCATCAGAGAGTCATCGGCTGCCACACGATGGTTTTTGGCTCACGTGCATTCCCTATGCAGGTTTAGGTTAAGGCGAGGAAGGAGCGTAGGAATCGACTACATCATATATCTTTTCTGTTTTGAATCAAAAGTTGTTTTTGTTTTTATTTTATTTTTTCTATTTTTCAACATGAAGAAAATAATTGGCTACGTATAGTAAGAATGGGCAGTAAAAAGTGGTGTGTTGTAGGAAATAGGTAGTGGTACCACCTTTCGGATTTTACCTAGTTGTACATGACATTTTAGCTTTTAGACGATAACGATTCGAAGGCCCTTATTGCAATGCATTGCCAATTGAAAAGCTAAATGGCTTAAATATTATAAACATTAGTTCAAATTTCAACAATACCATATAGATGAGATTTAAATTTGTAAACGAAAATTTCTTAGTTTGCTATTTATTAATTGAGATAGAAAAATCATCTATTGACACGATACTGCCAAAATCAAACTACTATATTAAATGAAAATTCTAATTCAATTTAAAGTACGATATTAGTGTTTTTGCATGCTTTATTTCCATATGTGCGAATTTTGTTGATATGGTTTCATACAAGGTTTTTTTTATACTAGAAACAAACTTGGTGATAATGACCGAAAATATAGCTTTGACCTAATTTATCCAAATTCAAATAAAGTCATACTTAAATTTTAATTATAAAATTGATTCCATATTGTTTATTAGATCACATTCGGATTTTGTCAAAGCTAATCTGATATGAATGCGAATTGTATATAGATTTACTATTTGGCTTAAAATTATTTAAGGGCAATTAGACATACCTCATCATCAATAATGCCTAATTAGGGAAACGCTCCCTCAAAGATGGTTAATTAGACATTCCCCCTTGAACTGACATTTTCGTCTTGTGAGTATTAGGGTTATATATTTTATTACCAAAATACCATCACGTGAGGAGCACACTTATGTTAATGTTTTTTTTTTTTGTTTCCTAGAGATAATAACGCATGTTGATACATGATAAGAGCTACAAATTAATTAAAATGTAAATTAAAGCATTACACGTCACGAGGTGAAATTGAGGGTTTGGATTAAAAAAACCATTTTCTTTTTCTTCTTCCCCAGTAACCCCCCACCGCAACCACCACCGCTTCCACCTTTCTTCCCCCTTTCATTTCCACCTCATCCCTTGGCGGCTCCTTCGCTCGCTCTCCCCCCTCCTAGCCACCCGTAGAAACCCCAAGCCCAAACTTCCTTTCTATCCACAACAACGGGAACAATGCCAACATGAAGAAGAAGGATCCCACCACCAATCTTCTTCTTCAGTAGAAGATCAAGAACCCCTTAGCCCCAATCTCACGAACCCCTTTTGCACCCGTCTTCGCTCCTCCGCATCTCCTTCAACCAAGACCACGACTTCTGCATCTTCAACCCTAACCTCTTCTGTGATATCTTATGTTGGGTGTTCGACCACGACGGCCAAATCGGTCTAGTTGAGATGCTCGTCCGATATCCTTTTCTTAGTCGGTGGTGGGTCAGACCCCTAGTACCCTCCCCAACAAGGTGATGACCTGGGATGACCGCCAGAAACACTGCATCAGGGAGCTAAAATCAGGTTGGTTGATTTGTCAAGGGTAAGTGGGGAGGAGTTTAGAGAAGTGTATTTGGGTTGGAAACCGCCTGTTGAAGTTGATGAAGTGCATCATTTGCACTCGCATGACGTGGTGAGAAGAGTTTCTGAATAACCCATTTTATCTAATGTGAGTAAATGTGAGGTTGGAGGGCAAGAATTTGTGAAAGAGATGTTGAAGAGGATTAAAGCGCATAGTTGAGTACAACTGGAGGCGATTTGTTTCAAGAAATTGGAAGGGTGTTGGAAGATTCACAATGGTGGTGGGACTTGGGTGATTTGACAGAGGATAAGCAAAGTGAACATTTGAATACCACGAAGAGAATAGTGGGACGCAGTGATCCAAAAGTGAATAAGAGCTTCGAATGGGAACGTGGAGGTGAAAATGAAGGGAGGAGGAAAGGTAGAAGTGGTGGTGGTGGGCGATAGGGGGTTGCTAGGGAAGAAGATGAAGATTTTTTTTATTTTTAATGTTTTTAATTACAAATGATCCGTCCAAAAATCATTCTCCTGTGAGTTTGACCTGCAAAAAAAATTGTTAAACTACCAATGACCATATTTTTGGTGGTCGGAGGCACTCTGATGCTTAAGTCAGCAACTCTGTTTAAAAAAATAAGTAAATCTGACAAAACTCAGTTAAAGTTGTAAACCTGTGTCGAATATTCCCTTTACCTTTTATAATGGTCGCAGTTAATTATCTATGTGACTTAAGCATGTGAGATGCAATGGAAGGAGATGTTTCTCATAACAGTCTCCTCATTGATGGAGATGCGTTCGTGGAGGTGTAACTCCCCCACAACTCTTTTTGTGCAACGTTCCTCTTCTTTATGAGAAAACTCGTGTCGGGCCTTGATTTGGGCTTTGATTCGTTTGAGGCTGGATTCGGGCTTTGATTATATCTTCTTATAGTGGGTCTTGTCTGGGCCTCTGTGGTTGGCTTTATTCTTCTTGGGTTTTACGAGCTGACCCAGTAGATGTGACGTTATTTCCTCGCGATGGATGTTTTCTGCCACGTGTATGATCGTGATGATCGGTCTATTTTGATGTATCATCAACAATCGAAACTGTCAATTTTATCTTTTAATGTGTTACGCTTTAATTTACATTTTGATTTAATTGTAGCCCTTAATCGTGTATTGAGATGCGTTATTATCTCTAGAAATATATTGTACAAAAATTTAATATAAGTGTGTTCCTCACGCGATAGGTATTTTGGTCATAAAATATGTGACCCTAACAGTCAACTGACGGAAAAAGTCAGTTCAAGGGGCATGTCTAATTAATCATCTTTAAGGGGGATTTCCCTAATTAGGCATTATGGATGGGGTATGTCTAATTGCCCCCTTATAGAAATTTATATAATATATGAGTTTTTTTGTCATGTTGGCATCTAACTATAGAAAGTCTTAAATACGTAATAACTTTACTATGGCATTAAAAATCTGCATTTCATTCTGATGTGGGAGACATGACATGCTTCTCATTTTTTTTTAACTTTCAAGGTGGCCAAATGTGTGATGGCTCAGTGGTTGAGCAGTGGCGGATGGTATCACTAGGTTACAAGATCGAACCCAACTGACGGCATCTGGGGTGGGAAGGGTTAAGAGATAAAAATAAATAAATAAATAAATAAGAGGGGTGTATTGTATATGGATTCTTATGGAATTGATAAATAATTTGACAAGTCCACGGACTCTTTAAATTGTCCACAGACTCTTTAAATTGTCCACGGACTTCTGCTGATTTCTTAAATCCATAGACTTTTGCTACAGACTTTCTAGAGATTTACGAAAATCCACGGACTTTGTATGAACGACTTTTACAGATTTCTAATTATTTGCAAGATAAAAAAGAAGTTGGTAAATAGTGATGAAACAAAAAAACGCCGGCATATAATTAACAAAAGTGAGAGATATATGTGCTAAAAAAACTAGAAAAAGAAAAGGTCGTTAATTAGCATTTTTAAAATAAGAAGTAAACGTCCATAAAATTGTATTATGATCATTCTTCTCCTTCATGATCATGGTCACTTTCTTCAAAATAAGAAGTAAACGTCCATAAAATTTGGGTATCACTTCTTCAATGGGTTTCCTCAAATTCCCAATAAAATACCTCCATCTCCAAATCTTTGAACATCAGTTGTAAAGAATGTATTATATCCAAAACAACTTTTGAGCTGCACTAGAAGCGATTGATGATTAGCTTGAGTGATTGTCATGAATGGTATTATAATAATGTGCAGAAGGAGTGTTAAACTTCCAGAATAGAGTGCCAGATATTAAAAATCACAACTAATAACTTGACATCAAATTAACAAAGAAGAAAAGTAGAAACACAAACAAATGAACATCATACTCACAACATCCACCACAAATTCAACATCTAGTTCATTCTAAAATCAATTATTCAATTGCGTGAAATCTTCAATCACCAATAATGAAATACCTAGAAAATTCGAACTAATTTATACGGAAAACCAAAAGGTCAAAAGAAGAAGGAGGAATAACAAAACTGATCAAAGACACGCAAGAGAACGGATCGCAACACTTAATCGCAGCAGAATTGATCGCGGTCACTACCACGACTTTTCCTATCTCGTTCTCCTCTAGCAGCAAAACTGATCGCAGCAGCCACGACTTCTTCTATATCGTTCTCGTCTTTCTTGCCTTTCCACTTCCTCCTTCCTTGTGAATATGAGCAGCTTTAGGGCTTAGGTTGGGGACGTGGTAGTCCTGGAGCTAAGAAGAAGGGTTCCATGAACTGAGTTATGCACGAAGCGGGGAGCGGGACTCTTTTTTTTGGTTTCGCGGGTTGTTTGGGAAGATCATCTTCGCGGCTGGCACAAGGAAGAACTTTGAGAGACTTTTTTCCAGGTTGAAATCTTTGATATGGAGGCTAGCAAATTATTGAACTTTGTTATTTATACCTAACACTACAAAGTCCATGAGAATCCATGATTTTCCAAATCCATAAATGTGAATGATATTTTGAATACCCTAAAACTTTTGTGGACTTTCTGAAATCCATATTGAATACCCCTAGACTTTGTGGATTTCAGAAAGACTTTTTAAAATCCTGATTGAATACCCCTAGACTTTTGTGGACTTTTTAAAATCCAAATTGAATACACTTGGATTTTCAGAATCCATGGAATTTATTAAATTGCCTACAAAATCCAGATACAATACACCCCCCTAAATAAACTTTCAAGGTGAGAGAGAGAGAGAATTAGTGATTTTTCTCTAAAATTAAATTTTTTTTTTTTAGATGATGTGAGTGTGGGTGTGTTGGTGTGAAAAATGGATGTGTGGTGCCCTTGTGAACTCCTATTCAAGAATTGAGTTTTGAGTCTTGCAAGAGGGTTGATAGACTCCCCCAAATTAGACAAGTTGACTTTACCAAAAAATTGATCATGCCTCATAAACATCTCAAACTTTTGTCTTAACAAATATTTCAACTCAACAAATCAGTCACTACTTTTTAGTACTTTTGAGTTCTTCGTTGGTCCGTCAGTTAAGAATAACATAGTCTAGCTCTTCTCCTACTTTATAGTACTTTCTACGTATACCTATAACATATATTATTTCATTTTTAGAATATTCTCCTCATATCAGTTATCAAATTCATGAAAAAAAATGGGTGGGATCTGACAATAAACATTTTTGACAAAAAATTACCCGTGCCTACTTTGTGATATCTAGTTAGACGTCATTTGTTATTAGATTAGTTGGTAAGACTGGAGTTGAGTTATTCACTAGTCGATTATTTAAACCTCACCACAGATATATATATATATATAGGTGTCGTTGGTCAGCCGTTGATAACGTTGGTAAGCCAGTTAAAGTATGTTGGTCAGCCGTTTTGAACCCTGTGTAAGTCGCCATGGTGAGCGCAGTCTGAGAGGGTGAGGTGGTCCCATACCGGTGTTCCAACTGTAGGTGGTCCAGGCACAGTGTTCCCGTTTCAACCCCAAGATTTTGAAAATGTCTTTTATATCAAGACTTTCTCGTTCTTCTAGTTCTAGGTCAAGCAATCCAAATTTACAAAACAAGATGGAATGCAGAATTCCAGAAGTTGAAAAAGATTTACAAAACTGGTCTATACCAGCTGTTCCTTACAAGAAGATTTATGAAGTTTTTCAATCCTTTTTCTCTCAAAAAACTGAAGATTTAATTGACATAGTCGAACAGACTGTACCTCTCAATGGATCTTTAGATTCAAAACATTTATTTTCTGCTCAAACACTTGACTATTTACTTAGCCAAGATTACAAGTACATCCATATAGGATTGATCCAGATCGGACTCAAACCTCTTACAAGAACAGGGTTAGATACATGTGCCTTAATTGCACTTCGCGATTGTAGACACAATAGGTTTCACGATTCTCTGCTTGGAATCGCAGAGTCAACTCTGTCATCGGGTCCAGTTTATTTCAACTGCTACCCCAATTTCTCAGTGTCTCTTAAGGATCCAAATGTCCTTGAAACACTAACTCTCAATATTCAGACCTCTGGTTTCGATATGATCGAAGGTTCTGAACCCTTAGCTCTCATCTACAAGATCACCTTTAAAGCTATGAAGACTCAGTTAAGCCCAAAAACTCTACAAGAGTCTGAGAAAGGATATACAATCCTTTTCCAAGCCAATAAGGAGAAAACCAATGTTATTGTTCCAAAGACAATTCATTGGAATCAAGTCACCCTTCCAGATGTATGGAAGGTCCAAGGTGCTGTTGTACCTAGAAGAATTCCTTCTAGTCAGCTTGATCACGTGTTCACTCTTCCTGATGGATCAGTAGAACTACGTTTTTCTGAAGCTAGAGTCACTCGACTCAACCCTTCAGATTTCCAATCAGGACGCAGATCTGAAGCTTCTTTCAGGACTGCACCTACTCATGTCACTAGAGCAACTACACCAGATGTTCTACCTCATCTTGATCTTGCGAATACTAGGCCAAATCCTCAGTATCCACAGATCCCTCAGCCTATTTACAATCCTCCTCCAATAGAGCAGGAGTTTGAACAAGAACAACAATTTCCAACACAATCGGAAATGAACTTTCCACCCCAAATTGGTTCTTTACATTGTCTGTCTAAACCTTTTCAACTTGATAAAGAAAAGATTAAAACAGATTTTATGTCAGAAGATAATAAGCAAAGACGTCAAAAGTTCTATGCTCAAACAACTGAATCTCAGAGAAATGATTTAGGAAAGAAATTTTATGAATGTTGTGAAGAACTTAAAGAGAATCTACCTTTCTTAGATTGGTACTTTAATGTCCATCTTCAAAATATTCATGTTCTCAATGTTTCTTCCAAAATCTGGAACTCTACTGAGAATTAAGCAATCAATTCAATATTGCCCCCTCTTAGCGAATTCACATTTGCTACTATGGGACAAGATCTTGTTGCTTCACCTTTGAAAGACCCCTCATCCGAGAGTCAATCAAAAGGTATAAGCAAAATTATTCAACAGAATAATTATACCAATATTCTTCTCCATGAACTTGGTGATAAATTGGTACAAGATCAATTATTACAAAATGCTCTTAAAGAAAAAAGAGTTCAAGAAAAACATACTGAAGATTCTAAGAAAGCCACTTACTTCCAACCTACTTCAGTATCACAAAATGTTTTTTCTAATTCACATCAATTAATCAAGGATATTGATGCTAAGCTTGAAGCATTAAAACTTGATTCTAGACTCAAGATCAACACTCTGTCGAATCTCGACATGACTGTTGAATCTGACATTAGTGAAGATTTTGATCCTATGGCTGAATTGGATAGATTAAATTTTATTCAATATCAGATCAATCCCATAAAGTATGCTCGCAAGGCAAAATCTTATGGCAATTATCAAAATCCTCTTCCCAAAACTAGGAATTATTATCCACGTCCTTCATTCCCTGATATGCAATATGAAGAACGTTCATTACAAGCCTTTGGTTCATTTTCTACAGGTAATCTTTATATTTGGAATATAGATGGTTTATCTGAAGACAGTGTAATTGAAGTAACCGAAGAAATGGTCATGTTTGCCTCTACTCATCGTAGTGAAGGCAAAAATGATAAAACTATTGCCCAGGTTATCATCGCTGGCTTTTCTGGGTTAATCAAAGGATGGTGGGATAATTATCTTACCCTAAGAGAACAATTAGCAATTTTACAAGCAGTTAAGGTTGGTCCTGATGGTCAGCCAATGAAAACTGAACAAGCTTTTATAATTCCTGATTCTGTAATTACTCTTATTGTTAGCATTCTTAAACACTTTATTGGGGATCCAGGTGAATTCCAAGGTAAATCTAAGGATCTACTTATGGTTCATAAATGTCCTACACTTAGTCATTTTCGGTGGTATAAGGACATTTTCCTCAAAAAGGTTATGCAACAATCAGAAGCAAGTAATCCATTTTGGAAACGAAAGTTTCTTTCTGGTTTACCTGCTATCTTTGCAGAAACAGTTAGGAATAAATTACAATATCAATACCAAGGAGATATCCCATATGATCGCCTTACATATGGTGATTTAATATCTTTTATTAACAAGTGTGTTCTGCAGTTATGTAATGATCTTAGGTTGAAACATCAACTTAAGAAACAACATATAACAGGGCCCAAAGAACTTGGTGATTTCTGTCAGCAATATGGATTTGAAGATTTTAGATTTTCACAATCTAATTCTAAATCCAAACAGCTTTACAGATCTCATCCAGCCCGTCAGTACAAATCCAAAAAACCTTATGGACCTAAGCTACCTAAGGATTTGGATAAGTACTACAGTAAACCCAAAAGGCATGGGACTCATAAGCCCAAGCCCGAACAATTTAAGAAACCTTACAAGTCCAATCCAACTTCAAAGCCTGTCTGCTTTAAGTGTGGACGTCCTGGTCATTATGCAAAGTCTTGCAGGACCGCCCAAAAGATACAAGCTTTAAAGGCACCTGAAGAAATTAAGAACATGTTTCTTAATGTTCTGATGGACTCTGAAGCTGATTCTTCAGATGAAGAACTCCAACTCTTCAATATCAATCGCTTCTCTTCTCATTCAGATGTCTCTTTTGATTCTGACGATGGTGCTGAAGCCTGTCACTGTAACAACATACATTGTTCTCATAAAACAATTAATATGTTGTCTAACAAGAAACAATCTAGTATCCTATTAGATTTTGTTGACAAAATTGAAGATCCTAATTTAAAAAATGAATATCTTCAACATATCAAAACATCATTAACTTCCTCTCAGAATGTTCCTGAGGTTGTTCAACCCTTCTATAGTCACAAAGAAGTAATAGATAGATTCAAATCTTCTATTGTTTCATCTCCAGTAAGTATCTCTGATCTCCAGCATGAAGTAAACAATATTAAGAAAGATATTGCTTTACTTAAACAATCTCAACTGTATTTAGATCTCAAGGTCCAGAATCTGCATACAGTCCCTCCTATTGCTCCTCAAGAAGCTTCTTCTTGGGAACCCATACTTCCAGAAGAACCTACTCCTCAATTTCTTTGTAATATCAAACAAAGAATTCCTGATCAAGTGACAATCCAGAAATGGTATGTCTCTGTTGATCTTTTCATCAAGAGAGAAATCTTGATTTCTACCATAGCTCTGATAGATTCAGGAGCTGATATGAACTGCATTCAAGAAGGTATTGTCCCAACACAATACTTTACTATCACAACTCAGAAATTGTATACCACTGACAATTCCGAGTTACAAATTAAATACAAGCTTACAAATGTTCATATTTGTAAGGACAAAGTTTGTATCAAACAACATTTTCTCCTTGTTAAAAACATGGAACAGAAAATGATTCTTGGTACTCCTTTTATATCTGCAATCTCTCCGTTTACAGTTTCTAAAAAAGGTATTAAGGCTACCTACTTAGGCACTGATGTTGAGTTTAAGTTTTTGTTCAAACCTGAATTATATGAAGTTAATCAGATGCAGAGTAAAGCTCAATTCCTTAACTTCATTTCTCATAAACAACAACATTTAAACTCTCTTAAACAAGAAATTTCTTATAAAAGAATTGATGACCAAATACAAGATCCAAAATTACAATCTCAAATTGTTCAATTCCAAGAACATCTCAAATAAGAGTTATGTTCTAATCTTCCTAATGCTTTCTGGCATAGGAAACAACACTGTGTTTCTCTTCCTTATGAACTAGGTTTTAATGAAAGCAAAATTCCTACCAAAGCTAGACCAATTCAAATGAATTCTGAGCTTGTGGAATATTGCAAATAAGAAATTCAGCAATTGCTGAATAAAAACCTTATTCGCCACTCTAAATCCCCTTGGAGTTGTTCAGCATTTTATGTCCGAAAAGCTGCTGAACTTGAGCGTGGTAGTCCTCGTCTAGTCATCAATATAAGCCCCTTAATCAGGTCTTACGTTGGATTAGATATCCCATCCCTCATCAACGCGATCTTCTTAAAAGATTACACTCTGCGTGTGTCTTCTCTAAGTTTGATCTCAAGTATGGATTTTGGCAAATTCAGATCCATCCCAAGGATAGGTATAAAACTGACTTCAATGTTCCCTTTGGACATTACGAATGGAATGTAATGCCCTTTGGTCTCAAAAATGCACCGAGTGAATTTCAGAATATCATGAATGAAATTCTCTCTCCTTTTTCTCATTTTACAATTGTGTATATCGATGATATACTCGTTTTCTCTGAGTCTATAGCAGCCCATTGGAAACACCTGTATCAATTTGAAAAATGTATTAAGAAAAATGGTTTGATTTTATCACCTACCAAAATTAATTTTTTTCAAACAAATGTCCGGTTTTTAGGTCATACTATTTTCCATGGTATGATTACTCCTTTTTCAATAGCAATTGATTTTGCAGATAAATTTCCTGATGAAATTCAGGACAAAAACCAATTACAAAGATTTCTTGGATCTTTGAATTATGTTGCTGATTTCTATAAAGGCCTCCGTGTTTTGCTAAAGCCCCTTTACAATAGGCTTAAGAAACATCCAGGTCCATGGACTGAAGCCCATTCTCAAATAGTGCGTCAAGTCAAAACCCAAGTCAAGAGTCTTCCTTGTTTAGGAATTTCAGATCCCAAGGCTTTTAAGATTGTAGAAACAGATGCGTCCAACCAGGGGTATGGTGGTATTCTTAAACAGCGTCTACCTGATTCAACAACAATCCAATTGGTCCGATACCATTCTGGTATTTGGAATTCTGTACAGATCAATTATTCAACTGTGAAAAAAGAAGTTTTATCGATTGTTTTATGCATCATGAAATTTCAAGATGATTTAACAAATCAAAAATTTCTTTCACGTGTTGATTGCAAATCTGCCAAGGAGATTTTAACTAAAGATGTTTTAAATCTCGTTTCAAAACAGATTTTCGCCAGATGGCAAGGTTTGATTTCTGCATTCGATTTTGACATCGAGTATATAAAGGGAGCGGAGCTCATCTTCTTCGCATGTTCCCTCTGCCAGACCACAATTCAAGTCTCAATATGCTATGCCGCTTTCTGCGACACAGCACAAGCCCCCTTTTTCTTATGCAACAACCCTTACCAATCCTTTTCAGCCACTCCAGGAAGCTGAATCAAGTTCAACAATGGCTTCATTCCAGAAGCCTCCTCAAGTACATACAAATCAATATGTGACAAAGACATGTCTTGAGCCCCTGCTTTTGCTCGAATCAAGTCTTTATCCTCTTATCAAGGATCCTCAAGCAATAGCCCGTCATGTTTTCTCTTCACAGATGCTCTATGAAGAAGCTGATGGTCTCAAGAACCAACGATTTTATGAGTTCATCCTTGTCGACACAGACTCTGCGGTGATTACTCATAATATGGAAAAATCTTCTGACAAGATTTCTCATTCTAAGTGTCAGATCTTGAAGATTATGACAGAAGCTGACTGGAAGCAACATCCTAGCTCCCACAAGAAGTTCTCTGTTAATTTTCTTCCTGCATCTTTCAATTATCAAGACTACAAGCAAGCATGGAAACGAGCTTTCTGTGTTCCTTCACAGAACTGTTCCCATTCATGGTTTTTCTTCTTCTGCAAGAAATTCAAGCAAGCTTCAATACCTCTATGGTTTCAACACTCATGGTGGAATCATTTCGGTGCTGAAGATGGGATTTTTCCTCCTCCAGTCAATGAAGGATGGTCCCTTTTCAAGTCTCAGTTTCAACCACCAGCTCCAGTTCCCCAACAAGTTCTGTTGCTATGGTTCTTCATCAAGTTCAATCTGACATGGATTTCCTGTTGGGATTTCTCTGTCTCTACTCTCACTCCAATCAATCAGTCAGCACAACCTCCTCTCTAGTTCTGCAGACGTTTCAAGATCAAATGGTGGCCGACCTTCGACCACAGTCATGCTACAAAAGAAGGTGTCTCACGATTCTTCTCTGGATAGCATGTTCCTGCTGCTCCTATCATGAAACCTTATCAAGTTCCCTCTCAAGCAAAGCTTCTTAAGGATCATATTAAGAAGCAACTTCGCGGCAAGCCAACGAGAGCTCAGCTCCTTGAGACTCTCTCCATGATAGCTTCAGAAAATTCTGATGAAGACGATGAAGCTACAGAGTCCTCTAGTGGACCCTCCAATGAGGATGACTGTTATGGCATCTTTCCGCCATTCACGTCAACCTGACCCTACAATAATTATGGTGTCTCTCCATAATTGCAAGCATCTGCCAGCACTCGCCAGCAGCCAAATTAACTTTCGTCCACAGTACCCGACAGCTCCTTTATTTACTGTTTACAAGAGGACGCGTGTATCTACAGTTGATCCGCTACTCCACAAAAGTCAAAAGTTGAATAATAAAGCATTTTCACTATTCTCCTTCAATGATCACAAGAAGACATGTAGGAGATAAGCATCCAGCTCATCTCTTTCCAGAAGCCTTATCGCTTCATGGGTTTCCTTTTAGTATAAATATAGCCGCTCGTCTTTGTTAGGGGACAGACGACTTTAGAACCCCAACCTTTCATGTAACCCTTAGTTAACTATCCTGTAAGCTTTCCTCTCTTATCCTGTAAGTCTCCTGTACATACTTCTCTTTTAATAAATTCATATTATCTATTTATGTTTTCTTCAAAACTTATTCTTAGATCCAATATCTGATAAGATCTTACAGTTAATCTCTAAGTGTAAAACAGGAAACTGTCTTAGAGCTGTATCGATCGATTGATTTAGATCAAGGATAATCTTGAAACTTCGATTATCTTATTTGTTTGGATTTATAGTTGATTATATATTTGTTTTGTATTATCTCTTTCTCTCCTGTTATCTTCTTTCTATCTTTGCTTGTATGTTTAGACTGTTTGTCTTCAGTCCTAGCAGTCCTGGGTAACAATATATATATATATATATTATTTTTTTTACCGAAGCCACAAATATGTAAAACTGTGAGTTGAATTTGGGCATCTAAAATCGTAGGATCGACCCTAGATGTTATAGGTCGCTATAAGTGATGTACGACGTCTATAACTTTTTTGTAGTATAAAGGAGTTTAAAGAAAATTGAATTTGGAATAATCAAAAGACTCAATAGATGTAGATTGAAATCTATTTACTATATGGTTTAATGTCTTTGGAAATATAGTACAAAGTGGATAGAGATTTATTTATTTATTTTATGTGGTTTATTAAGTGAGAAGTTAAAGATGAAAATAATCGAATATCTGTAAGTAGTAGTGAAATTATAGGTTTATAGTGGGTTATTTTTGGTATGTATCTCTCTTAGTGATAGTTGTTGTTATAAGTGGTGTGTGAAGTTCATGGTTGGTTAGCTAGTATATATTGATATCCTTTAGGAGTCTTGCTATGAACACATAAAAATTTCTATAATTTTGCCCATAGGAGGACATGGCGGCTTCCACGTCAGCCAGATTGTTGACTATGGATTCCCGTGAAAAGCATGTGACTGCTATAAAAAAATCAAATTTGGTTGTTCTCTTGTTTGATGATAACGAAACAAACGAGCACAAACTCATTGTTTATGCATCTACACATAAGGAACGAGATCTCTCGTATTCTTCTTACTATATGCCATCTACACATTATTTTCAAACTTTAACTGGATCGAGCCAAATCTAAGCAAGAGAGAAAATACGTTGAAATTAATCAAAAGCTTGACAAAGTCTGTTTATTCAAATTGAAGCCGTCGCTCGACCTAATCAAAGTCGTTTTACGTATCCCAACACTCACTGGCTTGAGATCACTTACTTCTAGTCGATTCAATTGTCGATTATCAGTGTTTCTCGTCCAAATGATGGAGTTGTTTTCAAATTTGGATGGGTTAATGCTTGACAACCTTCAATACAAATTGGGATAAAACAATATCTACATGTTTGTTATGGGTTTATATGATCAATGGTTGCCACACACCGTCACTGTGTTTATTTCAATATATTTGTTATGGGTTTCACTAAAACGAATGAGTAGGGTGTAAAATTATGTGATTCAACTTTATTGAAAATTTGATAATGCCAGCACTCAAGCTTATTATCTAATTCTTATTGGAGTCTTTTGATTACATTACATTTTCCTTTCTCGTAAGTTATAGAAAATGTAGAGATGAATGCGTTTAATCAAGGTTCGGAGAGTGCTTGGAGAACGCCAAATATTACGAGACTGTTTGGGGTTTGGTCATGGGGTGGCGTTGACGTCCGAGGAATTCCATAACTCAAAAAGAGTGTGAAGATGGACATATGGAAGAAAAACTTGGGGGTGGGGGGGTGGGAGGGGAGAAATATGTTGTTTAAGATAATAAAAATATGCATAGATGTTTGATTATGTGTTAAGAAGTGTTTTGAGTTTGGCTTGTGTGAAAGAAGGGGAAAGCCTTTAATTTTTTGTTTTAAGATTTTATTTTACGTGTTTCTCATGTGATGAAATTTGATGACTCATATTGATGCTAATGTGGAATGATGCCACCTCACCTTGCGGTAAACAATTGGTTATTTCCCTATGTACATACGATTTTCCATATATTTTTATGTAAAAAAAGTCTTTCGTCTATGTATAGACTCAACCAAGGAATGTGTTTCATGAAATTTTGTTGAATATTTCATTTTTTTTTTGAAATTGTGAAAAGAAAAGGTGTGAAAGCAAAATCCAATTTTTTGGGGTATTTCGTAAATTTGAATATTTTGTAAAAAACAACAAAACATAGCAAATTTACCCTTTTCGATCGAATTTTTCCGCAATAACTGTCGTCTCCAATCCCCTCTACTTTGTGCGAGAGATTTGTGCTATGCGTGATCTCTCTCTCTTGTTAAATCGATCTCTCTCCCCTGCTGAATTGATCTATTTTTCCTGTTGGACCAATCTATGCTCGATCTAGTCCGCTGAGCCGATCTCTACTGAATCGATGTCTTTCTTGTGCTCCACTGTGTGCGATCTCTCCCCCATCAATAGAATCGCTCTGCTCTGCTAAATCGATCTCTTTCGGTTTTGCAGAGAGCGAGAGACGAAGACATACACCACCAATTGAATAAGATAATTTTATTTCTTACCTCCATATGCCGATCGACTACTGAGAGTCTTTGAGACAGACTCTCAAGTTGCAGTTTATATTTTCACCCAACCAAGAGTGGTATAAACTCACTCCTGACATTTTTAAGAGCAGGCAGGTAAAACCGTAACAAATTTCAATTCATTTTTTAAAGAATTTATGAATACATCCAATTTTTGTGCCATTCCCAATTGTATTGTGTGCCATGCCGTTTGTTCCCAATTGTGGTGAGATCTAATTTTCATGCAATTCTAATTTGATATATATATATATTTTTTTTTTGTGTGTTTGAGATGCTAATTATAAAATCCATCTTCTTAGGGTTTCGTTTGTGTTCACTCAAACTTGCGATTTTCTTGAAAAATCTTTTCTTCTGTTGAATTTATTTCCACTTTTGTGATATTTTTTTTTACCATATTGTTAATTATGTCATGAATTTAATTAATACATGGTATCCAGACTTCATTTAATATGTTTATTTAATTACATCCTATTTTTTCACATATTTGATATACCCTCGAAATTTATTGTTATATATGTTTCATGCATCTTCAAAACTTTTACGTTTTTATTTACGAATTGAAATATTTCTAAAATTAACTAAAAAATCTAAATCATTGAATTGCCAATTATCACACAGTGCTTTTTAGTAAGGTTTGAGTTTCCAAGAGCAAAAATCCCCAAAACCCGCTTCGGGTTTTCGGATCACCCGATCATTGTACCCGTGTCCAACCCTTAAAAACAAACACTTGCGAGTTGCAACCGCCTCCCCGACATTCTCACACGCCTTCTCAAGCCCTAGCGAGCGAGCAGTCACATAAGGAGAAAAGAGAGAGACACTGAAGAACAAGAAGTAGAGAAGAAGAAGAATAAGTCAAGACTCGAGAAGAAGCTCATCGTTGTGCCTCTTCAGCTGTAGCAAACATGGCACAAGCCGGCGAGGTCTCTCTCACTCTCTCATCTTTTTCTTGAACTCTAGACTTTGCTTTTATTTAACATTGAAAACTTTCTGTTATGTGTTTTCTTGATTAAGGTTCAAATTTTAATGCGACAAAGGCCTGGCTTATAATTATGTTTTGTGTTGGTACAGGGAGCGACGGCTAGTGTGGAGTCGGTAAGCTTTGGGTTTTTGACGGACAAAGAAGTGAGGAAGAACAGTTTTGTCAAGATTGCAAACCCCATTCTGTTAGACCAACTGGACCGACCAGCGCCCAGTGGTTTATATGACCCGGCAATGGGTCCAATCGAGGAAAGGGATCGGTAAGCTAATTCATGTTTTCTTCTATTTTGGTTAGGCTTTGTAAACTTTTGTGTCTGAAGTTGTTTTCATTTATACCCGCACCTTGTTCTTAATCATGTGGTCATCATCTCCATATCCGCTGTTAAATCCATATGTACCCTTAATAGCATTCTGATTTGTAGCGGGTGCATTTCATTTTGTTAGAACATGATGGAAATTGCACCAGGAATTCAATTGGATTAATCAATGCATTCACCGAAAACTAGGGTTCATCGGAAAAACCCTAAATAAAAGTGAAATTTATAGAGTTCATCCATAATTCTCAAACTGAAACTGTTTCTCTCGTGCTATAGTTCTCTATTTATACTAATTCCTGTTTGACACTCTTTACTCAAAATAAAAGAATTAAAAATAGCACAAAAGCACAAAAAGCTGTTATTCAATCCGCTCAAATCATATATTTTATACCTCTACCATCATTCTCTCCTACTTGAGAAGAATTCGACCTCAGACATGGGTAAAAGCAATGCATATCTCCGGATAAAGGGTAGGCAATAGCTCAAAAGAAATCCACATATCACAATCAAGTCGATCTTTTCATGTGACGAGGAGACGTTTAGGTTGTTGACTGAGAGGTCTAAAATATGCAAAATCAAGAATTCACTCTACAGGTTTGGCGGCATTAAGCAATGGTGACATTAGGCAATGTCAGAGGCCAAGGGAAGAAGGGTGCATAATCGCCATGAAAGGGTAATTGCACATTAATGGTGCAATGCATATGAGGCTCAGGAGGTAAGTCAATCTCATAGGCATCCATTAGAAAGAAACCTGTCCTTGATATTAGAATATCCTCGAGTGTGAGGTGCCTACTTACATATTACGAAAATGTGACCAAAATGAGGATCCGATTCATATAAGAAAGCAATCGAGTCAAACTCTGCAATAGTTTCTCACATAGTAGTAACCAGACCATGAGCCCGTCGTCTCGGTGCATAAGCCACTGTGTTTTCGTTGCCTGTATGTTTTAGAACAATAGTGTAGTATTTCTTATGACCAGTCAAAGATCCCAGTCAAAATATAAACTTGGAAATTAACATTTGAGAGGATGCCCTAGATGTTACCCAAATGACAAACCAAGACTTTGATTTATTTGCACAGAGTTTGATAGTCTTTTACTCTTAAAGATTTTGTCATCTTTTTCCATAAACACCCTTAACTAGGAAAACCTTTTTCCAGAGCCAATGACCTTTGAGAGAGCAACCTTCTCTAGACCAATTCGAAGCCATGGAAACAAAAATGTAGTCTTAAATCTCATTGAGACAGCTAGTGCTTATGTTACCAACCTCTGCTTATGGTTCACGAAATGGAGAGCCACATGATTTGAATGGATGACAAACTCCAATGCCTCGATACTTTTATGACTGAAAACATTTTGTATCGTCAATGGAGCACTTCAAACTTGCATTTTGCTAGTTATTCAACCATTTAGGCTGAAAACAACAAGCGTCACAACTCCACTAAAATAATTGCTTAAAATTCGATAATGCCAATTGTCGGGGCAAGTTTGTTACCTCTCAATTAACGAGATTCTTCGATGGAAATGAAAGAGCTAGATGGTGGTTGTTGGAATAACTGCACCATGAGTTTGCTACTTGAACTGGATTGGGAGTGGGTAAAAGAAACTTGACGCTTGTGCAGTTAAAATGATGTTATAACGTGTAACGAGGTAAGCCGTTATGTTTTGACATTTTCACGATTAAACGATTCCGTTAAAACGCCCATATAATGGCCGTTATGAAGAAAACGATTATTAAGAACACACCGTTTTACATAATGACCCTTACTATAAGGGGAAGGGAAAAAAATCCCATTCGATCCTAGGAAACCTAAATTTGGCAGGCGCTCGATCTAAAGACGGAATGAGAACCAGAGAAGAAGAAGAAAAAGAAATCGATTGTTGTGATCGACTCGTCTGTTTGCTTGTGCAGTCAACTCGATTGATCGCAGACTAACCTACAAAAGAAAGAAGAGAAGAAAAAAGCGAATAGAAAAAAGAAAAGAAGAAAGGAAAGATCGATCAACTCAATCGATCGCAGACTGCAAACCCATCCGTATGGCTGAGATTGATGATGATGATCTTGATGAGGATTTTGAAGTTGATTTCAATGAATTTAAGGATCGTGGCTCATATGGTATTCTTCTTGGAGACTGTCATCATCATTTCAAGCTTCAACAACCCTCTTTCTTCTCGTTCATTTCCAAATCATCTCCTCCTACCTCCTTTTCACGCGATACTCTTTATTTTTGCTATGTTTTTTTTTAAATCATAGTTTCGATTTGTTGATTTTGCTGTATGATGCTTTTGCTATTGGTTCTACTTGTTTTATGAAATGGGGTTTGAGTATTTTCAGCTAGAAATGGATTTTTACCTCTAGATTTTGAGTGGACTTTTTGTGTTTCCCCCCATTTTGTTCATGTTTTCTACATGAATTTACTTCTCATTTGAGAAGAAGACAAATTTGTTGAACTTACTGTTGGCTGGTTGTTGACTTGGCTTGTTTTTGTTGACTTGTCGCCAAAAGGACGATCGATCTATTGTTTGAGTTGCTTGCTGTATTTATTTGCATAAAAATATCAAAACAAGGTTCATGGGGGCTTGGGGATTACTTTGCCATGCTGAATAAAGTCGCATTTTTCATACATATATTTTAAAATATAGTCAGTTAAACCCCTAAACCCCCATATATCCTGTAACACTCTTGGACCATTACGGTCCGTTATGCGTTTTAACTGCATAGCCCGACGCTCAAGTTAGAAAGAGCAAGAGCAAAGAGAGTTGAAAGTACTAGGTTAGGTTGCCCACCTTTAGCTGTAGGCATCTTCTGCATATATAGATTGGGTTGTACTGATTTAGCTAGGATTGAAACTCTAGCTCCTTCTGCAAGTAGAGATAAAATCCTTTTATTTAATTTCACAATCTCAACTATAGTTGATCACATCCCCTTAAGATTATTTGAATCCCCGTATAACTAGGTTATCTAGAGTTTAATCATGACAAACTTAGTTGCCCAATGGTATTTGGTGATAGTAGCTAATCTTGTTAAGTTTGTCTAGACCTCAAGATACACATCTTAAGGTGAATCCCGAGGTTATGCCGAGTCTAGTGTGCATCATGCGAGTTAACTCATAAACAATATTTTATAGTACGCCAGAACCGGTGTTGTTAGACTCGAATGATTCGACTCGTGAATCGTATGAGTCAACTCCGGTATTAAGGTAAACCACATTAAATTGTATATTTGACTCGATTTTAACTCTGAATCATCGGATTCAACAAATGGAGCCATTCATGCTATTTTAAGCCAAAACTTAACAAAAAATGGGAGTTCTCAAACCCTATTCTACTACACCCTTAAAGGGAATGAGAAAAACATAGAAATCATGAACATGTTTATCAAAGCAAAACACCGATCCGAAGACGAGAAGCGAGGAAGAGAAAAAGATCAAGTGACTCGAAGCTAAGATGAAGTGAAATTCAAAGCAGATATGTCATTAATCAATTCTGTTGTGTTTTCGCAAAGAAACTCAATCGCTTTGTCTCGTGTTATGAGGTTATGGTTTATATTTGGCTTTAGTGAAACATAAAAAACCATTAAAGAGGAGGCCATGGGCTAGTCAATAAAGAATTAAACAAAAGAGTATAAGACAAAACAATTTGTGTTGAGAAAACTTATGAGTTTTTTTTAGTATTTAGGGGCATTTCTCCTTTTAAAGTTGTGTTAATATGGTACATATTTTAGTAACATGTCATATACATTTAAATTGTATTAGAACATAAATTTGTCTATGAATCTACATTTTCACGATTCACCTATGATTTGATTTGATGCAATGAAATGGTTACAATTTGATTCACGAGTTGACAACCTTGACACGACTAGCACAACTCGAGGCGGCGAATCAAGTACACATCTTGAGAAAGCGCATATCAAGAAAGTGTTTATTGCATGCCGCGTCATCATGTTTTTGGACATAATTGTAGCCACCTGTCCTCAAAATATTTGGTACTCACACCTAGATTGGTGATTTTTCTTCTTAACCAAGTCAAAGGGCTGCTGTTACTTGTCTTGTATTACATCGATCATCAATCTTGTAATGGGAGCTATAATTGAACTGAAACCATCAAGAAATCACCTGTAAAACCTCTGCTTGTGTACGTAGAGGGACACTACATATCCAAAATGAAGACTTGGTTGTCTCACTGTACATGTAAAATATATTCTACTTGCTGTACGTTATTTGACCTTGATGTACTAAAAATGAGAATATCATCCGAACACCAACTATCTATTATTTGCATAAAAGCACAGGTTGTGTTCGCAAGGCCAAACAACATGACCAACCATTCGTTCAAGATCTTTGGTTTTAAATGCAGTCTTCTACTTGTCTCTATGTCCCATTTGAATCTGGTGATAATCACTTTTCAAATCAAGTTAAGTAAATATAGTTTCTCCATGTGCATAAACTAATATATTTTCCAACCGCGGAATAGGAAATCTATTTCACTCAAGTTTTATGAAAGCCCTTACAACCACTTGCACTATCTCTGCTAAATAAAGTTGTCACCTGTCTGAGTATAAGTTCAATCTCCTGTCTCTGAGTAAAAGTTGTCACTTGATGCAAAGTATTGATAAAAATTCAATCTTGATAACAATAAGCGTGTACAATTTTTTATTAGTACATTAGTATATTTTTGGATTTAAAATGAATTTTCTTTTACTGTAGCTATTTTCAGTACTTCTTACTTTTTTTTTCCCTTGAAAATTGATACTATAGTATTTCCTTGAAAATTGAACCCATTGAAAGTAATGATGGTGTTGGAGGTGTGTAGCTTGTAGTTTAGGAGTGAAAAGGAAGGAAAGTCCCTTTACAGTATGTTCAAGTAGAAAGAATGGAATCCTGTGATGCTTTCTTTTATCTTAGCAATTCAAATATGAACTTAAAAAGATTGTGGTGAGGAGAGCAAGGTCATATAGTAAGGGGAAAGAAACAAATAAAAAAATCTAAGATGAAACAAACAAGAAATTGACCCCCAAAATGCGCATGAGCCTTAAGTTGCCTTAACAAGATTGTCCTCCGATCACTTTAGCTTCAAGGTGATGTACTTCCAAGACTTTTTCGTAAATTAGGAGATTGTAATTGCAGTTTATTAACCCTTGTTGTAATTGGGGTTTCCTGGCTTTGTAGTTCTCTGTGGATTTTTCATCAAGTTATCAACTCTGTTCAAAAAACAAAATAGTGGGATCAATCAAGGCCACATAATCTTGTTTGAAACTGCAAAAAAGTATACTTTATGGAGACAAACTACTTGAGGCCCTATTTTTAGGGTTTATTGGAGATGCTGTAATGCGATCATTATTTCAACTATTTTTTTTAATTAATTTTCAAAAGTTCCTTGACTGAGCTGATGCTTGACACATTATACTGATGTGTTTGCTTATGTGCAGTTGTCGACAATGTGGCCTTAAGGGTTTTATATGTACAGGGCATTGTGGTCACATTGAGCTTGTAGCTCCAGTATACAGCCCTTTGATGTTCCGAATGCTTTACAATCTTCTACAGAAAACTTGCTTTCGTTGCCACAGATTTAGGGATGAAAGGCTTAAGGTAATTTTTTTTTATTCTGGTTTCTCAGGCGATGCTTTTCTACAGATGCCAGTTTTTATTTACTTTTTCTGGGGTTTTTATTTGTTTTTCTCATAGTCAAAGAAATTGGAACTGTGACTGCCCTACTAATTACCTGTAATCTGGTTTCCTTTTTTGTTTGCTTTGGTGATAATCCATTTCGTAACGAATATTCCATCTCTTGTGGTTCTTAGGTAGGGGAATATACTTCCAAACTTGCACTCATTTTGAATGGTGACATTGTTGGGGCTAAAAGTGTGGACTTCTCAAGTAAATCCTTACCTTCTGAGGACGAAAACACGACCCATGAGAGATGCCCTTCGTCTAACTCTGAGGTTGATGATCACATAATCAAGGATTCAGAGCAACGCAGCTGGACTTCTCTGCAATACAAGGAGGCGATGTCCGTCTTGAGTGAGTTTATGAAGAAGAAAGCAAAACAGTGCTCTCAATGCAGTTTTAAGAATCCAACAATTACATGTCCTACTTTTGGGTGGATGCATGCGGTATGACTTTTTATATAGTATTCTTGAACTGAAATTATGATTGTGTCTGCATGCTAATCTAAGTGGATATCACATTTATGATTTATATGGTTATAAGTTTTATGAATAGGAAAAGGGTCAAACTGTTGTTTTCCTAGCTTGAGTTGAGCAGGTTTTCTATAGTTTCATATTGGGATTTAGCGGGTTAATATTTTGTCAAATAAAAAAATAGAAATGCTATAAAATCGAGACAAATTTAATAAGGTCCCTTGTGGGTCATCTAGGAAGGACTATATATGTTGCTCTCCACTTAAGAGGATATGGGTTGAAGAGAATATCTCAAATCTCAATTCCCTTGTGTAAACTTCTGTTTGGAATTTTTTCCTTTTCCAGTTATGAAACACTAGTTAAGGAGTTTATTACAACTTCAAAACTTGTGTCAAAAGTAAAAACTCATAGAAAGGTTTATTAAGAGGAGAAAAAAGAGGTATGCAGGGTGTCGTTTTGTCCAGTACTCATTTAGATCTGTTAATGGTCCTACGCAACAAATAGCCAAAATACGACCTGGAAATTTATATTATTCAACATAAATCTTACCCTAAAACTCCCTCTAAACTTAAGTATAAGAATCAAACATCACCATCCTTTTGCTCAATGCATTGATGAAAATATCCCCAACTACTGAATTGATGAAACAATAACCTCATCTTGCCAATTTAACGAAGCCTTAGTAATGCGGACGGACGATTTAAAATCTTTCATGTGAGACCATTATGATGCAGTCATATGTGATGTGCGCTTGACTTGCATTTTCTATGAATTTGCTTCGGATGTGCTTTCAGTTCATTGAGGTCCTATTCACAATGATGACTTCTCGTCTAGCCTTAGAAACTGAGAAATTTGAGTTGGAATTTTCGGAGAAGGAAGCAGCTTGAAAGTTAGCAAAAAATGGAGTAGGCTTGTAGGGAGCATTATATATATATTCGGATTGGCTTCCAGCAGGGAGGGGAGGCTGTGGTTCTTCACACCTTTTGTTATTATAAAAGGAAGCTTGTGGGGCGACGACTGCGGGGGGTGGTGGTGGTGATGGTGGATAACGTGCCTTAACCCCTACTAAACAAAGCATCAAACGTGGAAACAAGATATCTCGGCATGCTTTTGTAGAATAACCATGTGAACTACCAAATTTACAAATGACACCAAGAGATCACATAGCCCTTGGGGCAGGTTTATGATCATGGAATGCTTTTCTTGTATAATCCGAAGGAGAAGTAATTAATGAGGTACATTTAGGTGTCCAACAGTCTTTGAGAGGAGTAGATAAGCAAACATAGGATCATCTGCTTTACATATGATGAAAATGGCTGGTTTTTGTTGTCACATCACTAGACAAATTTGGTCCTCCATTTGAAATGAAGCTAACACATCTTCTGATCAGCCACCAATCTCATCCAATGGGTATCTTCTTGGGGCAGATTTCATTTATCTTGCAAAGGCGTTTAGTTAAGGGATAGACTGCTTCAGGCCATTATATGGACTATATGGATCATTTGGAAGGAGAGAAGTCACAAAATTTTCAAAGGGGGAGAGGAAAAATACTATCGATTCCATCAAATCCCTGGTGTGGCATTGGGGAACCATTTGGGGTATCATCTAACATCAGCCTTTCATGTCTGCATAATATTCACACTTTGTTTTTTGTTCAATAATATTCTGCTGTTTGATAAAAAAAATAAAAATGTGGACTATTGAATATTAGTGTAAATATTGTAATGCATAGAGTGAACCTAACAAGAGATTATTAGGTGAGATTCAAAGAAAAACCCATGCAGGGATCAATTTATTGTCGGAATTTGGAGCTCATGGTTCAAAAGTGTAGGGGACTCTTTTAAATGGTTTGATGTTTACCGTAGAGTTGACATATGAAATGGAGCTGAACACTGTAAAAAGGTATATATGCTGGAAGTAAATTGGTGACTAATGGGGTGTTTGGCAACCACAAGCACAAACACTTCTTATTTTAATAGAACTTATGTTACTAAATACGTAGTTACTTTTGTAGAACTTATATTACTAAATACGTAGTTATTTTAATGGAACTTATGTTACTAAATACGTAGTTATATTTGTTACTAAATACGTAGTTATTTTAATAGAACTTATGTTACTAAATACGTAGTTATTTTTGTAGCTAGTTTGGTTTGGTCATATGTCCATGAGAGAGAAAAGGGTAGTCATGTGTGAAAGAATGGGGAATGGGTAGTTATTTTCAAAGCCAAAATACTTATAAGTCAAAAGCAAAATAATTAGCTTCAGATTTAAGCAAAAAAAATAACTCCTTAGAAGTTTTCAAGTTTCCCAACTTAGATAGTTTTCGTATTGTGGACTATGAACATGTTCATAGTCCATCTCCTCTTCAAATGCCATTGTTACATTGAATATTTATGAAGAGGAGATGGACTATGAACATGCTATTGTTTACTTTTGTAGAAGATTATTTCATTTTGGCGGGGATACCATTTAATCGATATCATCATATGTGACTGTCATGGTTGAAAACATCACTAAGGAGGATGGGGTTAAAACACGCTGCTGATCTTGGGGATGTGAAGGTGCGAAGGATTGGTTTTCGAGGAACAATTTGTCTACTTATGGATGTTCTTAAGGGAAGGCATGTTTTTCGTGGAAAATCAAGTCAGTTTTGCATATTAGAGACCGACCTCTGAATGAGACTTTTCCCGACATTTTCACATCTCTGACAAAAAAAAGAATGGAAAATCAAGGAATTCTTTGTTTTTGATGACCAAGGTCATGCTTGGAACTTGTATTCAGGCAAGGCACCAATGACTGGGAGTTATCATTTGGTTGTTCTTGATCAAGCAGTTGAAGCCTAGAGCCGTTGACGAGCAAGATGATAAATGACTGTTGGAACACTAGTCGAAAAACTCATTATGTCAAAAGTTTCTACAAGCTCAACATGCCCGAGGTGGATCTTGAAGGTAACAATTAAGCATCACAATTTGGTTAAATGATTGCACTCTATAGCATACTTTTTGCTCTAAATGGTGACTCGTGGAGAGCTTTGACCGTGAATGCCTTTGAGGTAGTGTATTGAGTGAGTTTGATGCATTTTTGATAGGTTACTCTATCAATGAAATCATGGAGCAATGGAAAACAAAGAACATTGTTTCGGCCAGGGATAGATGGATTTGAGACCATGTTATTCATTTGAGTATATGGGAACTTTGGGAAGAGAGAAACAATATGAAGGGATAAAGAAATCTATACAACAAATTATTGTGGATGCTATAGTCACAACTTTGGGCATGGGATTGCACCTATGTAGTCTCGGGGGACACCTAGGTGGGCATCCGGGACTACTATTGCCTTGCATTTGCAGGGCGAGCCATATCATAGTGTAGTCTCGAGCGCGCTCGCCTAGGCATCCGATTGATACATTTTTTTGAGCCAGTACATCACGAACCCTAAACTCTGTGGATAATTATAGTCTCCCTTGAACTCGAAAAAATTACATTTGCTACCTTGCTTTTCAAACTGCGTTATATTTTCTTTCTTAGCTTTCTACAATACCAACTTTGCCCATATTAAGTAACTAAATATCGTTTACATATTCTCCCCTCAACCAATTAGATAAACTCCGACAAATCCTTAGTTGACCACCCGCACCTTTCTATCTAACAACACCACCTCTCTATCCGACACCACTACTTTTATTTTATTTTATTATTTTATATGTTTTCTTCTCCACAGAACAACAATAGTAGCAACAACATTGCCGTCGTTGCTGTTCCGCTACACCGCTGCCCCTTCTTTCCCCTGCAATACCGCAGTTGTTGCTCGCCTACCCCGCTTTTTGCCCTTTCTTTTTCTCTTCCTCTCTTTTCTTCTCATCAATGACATACTGTAATAATATCAGCAATAGCGACCGCTGCTAGCGTCCCCGCCATCACCATCGCCCCCTTTTCTTTTCTCCTTCGATTTTGCATCAACGTCAATCGAAAACTTTTTCGTTCACGTTAAGGTTTGGAGCAAGATCAAATTTTTTTTGGTCTCGCAATGAATTTTGGGAAAAAAATAAGAGTGAAAAGAGGAGGAAAAGAAAAGGAAGAAATTAGGAGCTTTGAATTGGAGCAAGCAGAGCGGAGACGTTGACAACGAGGGTGGCGGCTAGGTGAGGTGGGGTGTTGGCCGGCAGCCACGCTGCTGCAACTCTTATTGTTGGAATGTTGAGAAGAAAAACAAAAAGAAAGAATAAAGAAAAAAATAAAGAACATAGATAGGAAATAAGCGATGGCGGGCGGTGATGAAAGGGCTGTGGCGGTTGGTGATAGCAAGGGGGCAGTGGTTGCTGCTCTTGTTGTTCTTGATCATAGATAGAAAGAGAGGAAAAATAAGAGAAAGGAGAAACAAGGAAATGTTTCTTTTTTATTGGTGGTGTCCCTTAGTAGGTTCGGAAAAAGGGGATGGTGGTGTAAATAGGTAGTTTCAAATAGTCGTTGCCTTTTTAGAAAAAAATAAAGGAAAAATGAAAGATAAAAGAAACAAAAAATAAGATCTCAAATAGTGGGAATCTGTAACTATAAATAATAGGTAGGGATTAAAACTATTAGTAAGAATTTATCTTGTTAGTTAAGGGAACAAATTGTAAATGTGGTTTGGTTATTTAACATAGACGAAATTGGTATTACACAAAGCTGCTGTAGAACATGTAACTTAGTTTGAAAAGCAAGGTAGTAATGTAATTTTTTTGAGTTCAGAGGAGAAGTTTTTTTGAGTTCAGTGGAGAAATTATAATTATCCACAAACTTTAGGGTTCGTGGTGTAAATGATATATATGTATATATTTTTTTTCTTTTAAAAAAATCTGATTCAAAGGCAAATTTGATTTTTTATTAGTTAAAAATTAGATCCAACTCCCTTCCTAATCACATAGAGTAGCACAAGCTCATCCCGCAACCATCCTCTCCTGTAACTCTCTTCTTCTCTATGTATAATCGTTTATGTACAGGTCATACATTGTGGATAGATTGAAAAGAAAAAATATGTTGCATGGTGCTAGGCGGCGCCTAGGTGAGCTAGGCACCCAAGCCAAGCATGTCGCCTCGCCTAGCGCCTGAGGTAACATAGGTTACACATGGATGGGACGACTGAAGGACATTACATATTTTACGTGTATGTATGATTGGGGGAGTTTAATAAAATTATAGGTTTTTTGTGGGTTTTGGGTAGTGCAAGGCCCTCTCACTCTCCCATTTTTGTTTCTCTTGGCATTTTAAAGTAACATAAAATCTCATTTTCTTTTATTGGATTTGTTGATGAGGTGCCAGGTGTTTTTTTTTGGGTTATTTTATTGCTTGTACTTGGAATTTGGCATTTTCATTCCTAAGATGCAGTACTATTTTTCACATGATTAGCCGTTTGACTTAATGAACTTTCTACTTTTGATTGATAGAACTTGTCAAAAAGTTCTGATCGAGCAAATGCCATTGTTGGTTATAATTTGGACGGGTTAATCGCCAAGGAAGCTGAGGAAAGAAAAAATGTTGTTGATTCGGATGACATGGAATCATCTGGAGTTGTTGATGATGGAACCGAATCTGCTTCTGAGTCTTACAAGCCCCTGTCATTTACAGGCCCTCTTTTACCTTCAGAGGTATGTTCTTTGTAGAGATCTCACCCCTCATGGGATAATATTTGTATTTGTGTGTGATTTGTTTTATTTTATTTACTCCAACTATTGCTAGACTGTTAAAGTTTGAACCGCTCTCTCTAAAAAAGTTTTGTTATAAATGTCTCTATTGAATATAAATAACAATTACTTTGTCACAGGTTAAAGATAAAATAAGGCGTCTGTGGGACAATGAGACACAACTTTGCTCGCTTATTTGCGACATTCAGGGGAAGAGATTATGCATGTCTGAGAAGAATCAAGATTATTCTATGTTCTTTATCGAGGCTCTTCTTGTTCCTCCAATAAAGTTCAGAGCACCTTCCAAAGGTGGCGATTCGGTGAGGATAATTTTGATTAAAGGAATTTGATATTTTGTTAACTGTTTACTTTAGCAGTATACTTTAGCAGTTGATAATGATTGGGTTATTTGTAAAGAAAGGAATGAGAAACATTTTGACAATAAATGTATGGATGGTAGGGATTGTTATGGAGATTTGGATTCTAAGTTGGCACGTAATATCTATATGTAATAATATAAGAGTATTTTTATTGAATATATATATATATGGAAACGTGCTTTAAAAAAATCCTTAGTTTTGGCCCCTAAATCTCCTGAGGCTTCCCTCTTGCTCATTCTCCAAGGATTTTGTATCTTTAAGAAAAAGTCAGTCAGTTATGCACATGTTGCCATTTAGGTATATGCTAGTTTTCGTTTTGTTCTTCTCACTCTTTTGGTTTCGAAGTGCAATTGTAAGGTCATTGAAAAGCAAATGAGATGTAGCCCTAATCAAATAAGGAGTGACATCAGATTAATAGCCTAGATTTTATATACATATTTTCTTTATTCTTCTAAGTAATATGTTTACTTCAAGAAAAAAAATATTTAATGTATATTGAAATCGTAAACATCACTTGCTACAATTTAAGGCAAATTATAATAAAATTAAGAATTCAATATTGTAGTTTTGCTTATTATTCCTTTCGTCGTTCTTTTCTCTTATCTTCTCACACACACACATTTAACCTTCTTTCTCTCTAGCTTTTTTACATTCTATTGACATGTATTGATGAGATTAAGATTTAAGGCAATTAAAAAACTAAAATAAAAACCTTATTTTTTTCTCATTTGTTGATGACAAATGTCCTGGATCAATTAATCGATGAGTTTTGAAAGTGATTAATCGGTAAATCCACCAAAAATCGCCGATTAATCGGCTAAGGGATTATTCAAACGATTAATTAAAAAATTGTGACGCTCTGTTAGCGAGGAGATTAGTTAGGGATTAAAATTAATCATCGATTTAATAACATAGATAAATAGGAATGGGTAAATACACAAACTTGTTTTAGAAGCGTCAGGATTATTGTGGGAGGGTGAGTTTTGGGTTAGGTTGGAGAGGCTGGGAGGCAAGTAAATCGATCAGGCTGGGGCGGTGGTTTGTGAAGGTGTTTCTTTGATTGGATTAAGTTACGGCTGTGTTTCTATAATTTTTGTGTTATTGAATTTTATGAAGATGAGATGTGATCTTTACTAATGTAACGAACATTTAGCAACAATTTGGGATTTCATCTATTAACTAAATAAAATTTTAAAATGGTCTGTTATCAGTCAATGTTGTTGGGAATTAGGTTAAGGGGGATTTATTGTTTGTTTGGGCTTTGAGTAGGATACTATTAGTATTGATTGAGTAAATAATATTTAGGCACACAGGTTGTTGGCGTTTAGGTTTAGATGTAGTCATTTGTTGTTCAAGCATAAGCGTCGGTGTAATATATATTGCACATTCAAGTCACGAATCCCCTGACCTACAAGGAAAAAATGACAATAACTCATTGATCACATTACATAAAATTTCATGATGGTTTTTTTAAAGGACATATGAAATGTTTATTGACCGTGGGTCCTCCAATTGTTGTGTAATTATCCACCGAAATGGCTGCGCACTTTTTCCGTCTCTGACCCATTCATGTGTTTAGGTGATCCCCTTATATGTACATATCGATGGTTGAGCAGTGGCTGTCATTACTTTATTAGTAATAACTTATGTTTTACCACATGCTGTTATTTTAGCACTTGTATTCTTTTTATCCTTCAGTTGCTACAATGTTGTTTTTCTAATACTGTGTCATTTTAGGTGACGGCGCATGCTCAAACAGTTTTATTAAGTAAGGTACTGCAATCTAATATTTCATTAGGCAATGCACTCGTGAAGAAGGCAGATCACTCGAAAATTGTTCCTAGGTGGATGGAACTCCAACAATCTGTGAACTTTTTGTTTGGTAACAAAAAAACCATGGGTGAGTGGTTGTCTTAAATACCTCTTTTTTTTCGCGGTTTTGCAAAACCTTCGACAATTTGTTTTGGAGTTCACATGTCAGTTATGTAGTTGCAGCAGCTTCCCAGGATATAAAATAGGTTTCATAAGTTCTCTTTATTATTGGGATACCTGAAGGCTGGATCAGTAAAGCAAGGGGAATTTGATTAAGCAAACACCAAGGCCAGTCACTGAGCCCATGAATTTACAAACAGAGTTTAGCTATATAGGCAACTATGATATCGCGCATCTTAAAATCCCCCAGCCCCAACTATTTCCCCCAACCCAAATAGTGGTTCTGTTCTCAATGTCCACTTGCTCGGCAGAGCTGTCATTGTTAAAATTTCCATATTGCGTTCTTCAGAGATCTTCCAAAAGACGGCAGAAGTTACTCGATCTTTTATCCATTTCGGCCTATGAGATACATGGCCATGGAAGAGGTCTCTGCTGTTCCATTGATTAACATGGCCTTTCACTGAAGAAAAGATCAGCCATTATTCTGCAAAGCTCATAGCAGAGATAATAAGCTCCCTTATTGCGCTCGAGAAGATGCCCTTCATCCATATGTGAGGGAGGATTTCTTCATCTTCTTCGCATATGCTACAAATGGTGGTCATCACATTACCCTCTGAACCAAGTTGTTGATTTTGAGGATTTTGCTGCGAACAATTGTTCAAATCAGAAACCAGAAGACCTACTTCTAAAGCCCATGCAAACTAATATACAAACTCCTAGCATCTACTAATAGCAAACTCCTTGCATTTGTCATTCCATATCCATTTATCTATCCATCCTCCAAATTTCTTTGCTAGAGTAAGGCAATGAGTTGAATTAAGGAGCCAAATACTGCTTAGCCCCAAATCCTTAACTTCTACACAGCTAAGCATTCTCATTTCATTGTCTGTTTCTGAAATCTTCATTTTGATGGTTATGGGCCTTTTGGAATGTTATTTCAATTGTGGAATAACAGATCTCAGGTCAACATAATGGCTATTCTCCATTGTGATGTAGTTGTACAGCAACTGGGTTGGTTATCCTGTATTTAGGATTTGAACTTGGACGGGCCTAGTCTGAGCCCAACTAGCCCAACCTGATGTTTTGTAGGGCTTGGGCCAAGTTGACTGGTATCTGAGCCCAGCTCAAATTTTGGTTAGGTTTGGGCACAGCCATTTGGCAGTTCGATATTTGTAGTTGAAAAAAGGTAAAATAAATAAATAATCAATCCGATCAACCCGCTTAACTCTATAATGGTAGGGCTTGGGTTGAACATTTCAAACCTCTGTGGGGTTGGCTTGGGCTTGCACAAGTGTTTCTCATGTTAGGGTTGGGCTAGGGCCCGTGCTCAAACCCGTCCAGCACGCCCAAGTTGCAGTACTATCTGTATCTTACTTGCTAAATCAAATTTTTTTTTTTTAACTTATGCAGCATTTAGGCATGGCTCTTTGCCAACTAATATGGGCCTTTGTATATTCTTTGCTTGGTGGTTTACTGGCTTCTTACACTTTAATTTTCCCACTTTTTTAGGACAAGGAGAGAATGCAGTTACCGGAATTTGTCAACTACTGGAGAAGAAAGAGGGAATCTTCCGGCAGAAAATGATGGGGAAAAGGGTCAACTATGCATGCCGGTCTGTCATATCACCTGATCCATATCTGGCAGTCAACGAAATTGGAATTCCTCCTTACTTTGCATTGAGGTTGACATATCCTGAGGTAATACTGGAACAATGGAAGGATTGTGTAGACACTAACGTAACATGTTGCCATCAACTTTTTGATTTAACTTTCCAAATTGAACCAAAACAGGGAGATGTTGTATCATATTAAATGTTATTTCCCCCAGTTAGTTGCTAGTTATCACATATTTATGTTGTCTCCCCCAGTTATTTAACTAACGACTGAAAGAGGAAAAAATATGGACTAATGCTGCCCATACCTCAGAGTGAATCGCCTCGCCTAATGACTCTGGGGCATTAGGGAATGCTTCACCTTGAGGCCTAGTATGTCTCTTACACCTTTAAAATAGAGCCTATTCATTGTACATACACCCACATCACTTTTGTAAACAGACAATTATGCTCTTTGCATGCCTTCGAGAATGTGTTTAGGGGAGTTTGTATTTTCTTATTGCAAGGTTAACTTGGCTGTATGGCTCTGTTTGCTTTTCATGTTTTAACAGAGAGCGATTTTCATGTTTTAACAGAGAGTGACTCCGTGGAATGTTGACAAGCTGAGGAATTGTATAATCAATGGGCCTTTGATACATCCAGGAGCTACAAATTATACCGATAAACTAAAATCTCAGAAATTGCCAGAAAATAATAGGAAAACACGTATATCAATCTCACGGAAGTTACCCTCCTCAATTGGTTGCGTTTCTCAACTTGGGAAGACTGTTGGACAAGGACACGAAGGAAAAATTGTGTATCGACATATACAGGACGGGGATATTGTACTTGTAAATAGACAGGTACTACTGGCATATACTTTGATTTTACATTTATCAGTACTTGTACCCTGATCAGCAGTTCTCTCGCGTACTACTATGGTTGTACATTATTTCTTTGCTAGAATCACGACATGTTTGCCACTTTTGCACAACTATCGGACAGTAAATAACTAGACTCTTCTGAAGGCTGAATGGGGAAAACAAACTAGCATGGTTGTCAATGTTGTACCGTTTTCAATTTGTTATGTATCCCTTCCTGATTCGAATTGGTCACAAACTTTCAGAATTGCATGATCGAACTCTCATGGTCTCAAAGCGTTTGTTATTATTAAAATGTTGTTGTTGTTGAAGTCTTGGGTGTGTCTCAACACTTGGTTAATCTAATCATGATTCATGGTCTCTTATTATATCTCACCCCCCCTTTTTTTTTTTTTTTTTTTTTTTTTGAAAGGCAAGCCGGTTTTTTAGCCTAGGATCCGTAACCTAGTCCCGAGATGCGACCTACGGGTCGAACACCACCCCGAAATAAAGATGCCTCCAGTGGGTCTCGAAGCAAGGATCTGTGGATCAAGTCCACAACGCCTTAACCAATCGACCACAGCCCCTTTGGCATATCTCACCCCCTTTGGATTCTCAATATATATATTTCAACCGCCATTCATCTTTTTTTCATATAGGAAGATATTGACAACTCAAACTTCATATTGATTTCATTCCCGCACAATCAATAAATGACTTAAGCTGCCAAAAACATAAGTGAACTACATGGGATGGTCATGTAAAAGAGAGTGACACGGAATGTGGTATGTTTTTTGAAACTTCTGATCTAAGATAGTTTTCTTCCCAGATGTTTGGCATTAGGTCTTGACTGTATCAGTATGTTGGGTCTCATTATCATTTTGCAATCCTTACAAGGAAGGTCACTTTTCATATATTGTTTAATTAGTCTAATTTTTTAGATATCATTAGAATTAAGGTCATTACGCCTATTGTTTGATTTGTTATTATTTTATTATTTCATTATTTTATTGTTTGATTTGTTATTATTTTTATCTGTTGCCCATTGTTCATAAATTAAAAAAAAAGGTCCTCTGTTTATTAGACAATGGGTGATATCTCATCTGCACCATGCATCTGATTATAGTGATTGAATATATCTTTACTCATTTTAACTGGCAGCCTACTCTTCACAAACCAAGTATTATGGCGCATGTTGTACGCGTTCTGAAGGGGGAGAAAACTCTTCGTATGCACTATGCAAATTGCAGGTCTGATTTGGCTCTTTTTTTGTTTCACTCATTTAACGGTCTAGGTTATTCAATTGGAGTATCAACATGATTGCATTTTTCTTGCTATTTATATCCACACATCGGTTCATTTTGCAGTACCTATAATGCTGATTTTGATGGTGATGAATTGAATGTGCATTTCCCTCAAGATGAAATTTCACGAGCAGAAGCTTATAATATAGTGAATGCAAATAATCAGTACATTATTCCTACAAGTGGTGATACTAGAAGGGGTTTAATTCAGGTTTGGAAATTTCAAGCAAATTAGAAGTGAAGAGTCACAAATGACAAAATACTTATTATTAGTAAATGTTCTTTCTTGCTTGCACTAATGTGAATAATGGGGTCCTTTGATTTATTTTTATTTTTTTTGAACTCACATCCTTTGGCTCCTGTATCAATGTCAGGACCACATCGTAAGTGCCGTGCTTCTCACAAAGAAGGACACCTTTTTAACAAGGGATGAATACAATCATCTTTTGTACAGTTCGGGTATTTTTGCTACTGCCCGGGGTTCTTTCACTGGCAAACCTGGCAACAAAGTCTCCATGGTAAACTTAGAAGATGAGATTGAACCCATTCTACCTGCTATTTTGAAACCACAGCCTCTCTGGTCAGGAAAACAGGTAAACTACAGTATTATGCAGCTTGTTCTGAATCTCAATTCTAGTTGCTCTGCATTATCACAGCCTGTACACCGTTGCATCTGCGGCTGCTCAAAATATCTGTATAAATCAGTGTTTAACTGTTTGTCTTCTCTTTTTTCTTTGGTTTTCTCAGTTTAGGGGGCAAAAAGGATTTTCATGGTTAGAAATTGTGCATAATTGGGAACCAGATAAGATAGAAAGAGATTTAAAAAAAAACAAAACGGAATGTGTTGGAATGATATGCCTCCATTGCATGCCCTCCACCCTAGAGATTCTACTGGCAAAAGAAAACTCTTGTCCCTGCCCAAATTGAAAATCATGAGTTTTTAAGGTGTGTGATGAGTAGCTTTGATAAAATCTTCTCTTCTTTACAGAGTAAACACCAGGCCACCCTCCCCAACCTATAAAAAATTCAACCAAGCAATTCAATATCATAAGTTTATGAATTTGAACAAGGATGAATGTTCTAATTTAAGCATAATCAAAAGAAATAATATGAAGAAATCAATTATATATATACACATACATACTAGTGTATTAACCGTGCCGTTTAGCACGATATGAAGTGGGTTGTGACATTAGGGTCGAACTAGTCAATTTTTTTTTGCAAACAACGGGAGCAGGTTCTCCCTAAACTCAAAACTTTTCCAAGATATGGAGTTGGGGGGGGGGGGGGGGTCTTTGTTTGAATGTCCCTTATGACGTGAAATATGTTAAACATTTTTTTTCTTGGTTTTGGAACATGCATAATGCCCGAAATTTAAAATTAAGTGTTGATATTGATATTCAAAAATGCATTTCAATAATACCAAGTTTACCAAAATCCGACCACTAGCTAGAAAGTTAAAACAAATTTCATTTTGAGAAAAAAAAACACAATTTTGTGATAAGCCCACCATTAGGTTCACATATGCTAGAAGGAAGAAGGATCAGGGAACTACTAGTATTCACTAGAAGGTGTTCACTAGAAGGGAATAGAAGGCTGAGTTTGTATCAGGGAATTACTAGTATTCACTAGAAGGGAATAGAAGGATGTGTTTGTTATTTTTGAGTGGTCAGTATTGTAGGAGTAGTAGCTATAAAAGGGGAAGGTAGGAGAGTAGGAAGGATCATCGAATTAGAGTTTATTGAGAGGGAGAGACCAGGCTCTCGAATTCCTGGAATTGTATCCCTTACTATCAATACAATCTGTTTTCTCCCATTTCATTCCTTTGTATTCTGATTCCTATTGAAGGTTTGTATCAATTGGTATCAGAGCAAGATCTAGGGACAGAAATCATGGCTCAAAAAAAAATAGAAGCCCTAGAAGAAAGATTAGAGATGGTACAGGGAGAATTGCAACAAGAATTGGCTAAAGCACAAGTTGGGTTCCAGAAATTACCTGGTATGGAGAGTCGCCTCGAGGTGATTGAGAAATCACTGGGTTTGTTGACAACCAGAATCGAACAGTTGCTAAAGCGGGATGGTGCTGGGCCTTCCTCAAGCAGCGCAGGACCTTCATCGACAGTATTGGAGAAACATAAGCAGGTGGAGGGCGAGAGGAACCCTTCCTCGAGCTTAGGATCTCCTCTAAGCAGACAGGAGACCCCAACAGAGATGGAAAACTCAGAATCAAGGGGCTACGGAGGCTGGAATTCCCCATCTTCACAGGGGATGACCCGGATGGCTGGATCTTTCGGGCTGAGCGGTATTTCTTGATGAATCAGATGACAGATAAGGAGAAGCTCGAAGAAGCAGCAGTGAGCATGGATGGTCGGGCTTTAGCCTGGTTTTCATGGATGGAAGGCCGTCGAGTCATAGAGAACTGGAATGAGTTCAAAAGGCTCCTCCTTACCCGATTTCGACCGCTTCGTGAAGGATCTCTGACGGAGAAATTCTTGGCCATCCGACAAACCGGGACTGTGGACGAATTCATCGAGCAGTTCGAAACCCTAGCCTCCCCTCTTTGCAACCTTTCTGATGAAGTGCTTGAAAGCACATTCATCAATGGCTTGAAGGAAGTCATACGGGCCGAGGTGCGTCTGTTGAGGCCCAAGTCGCTAATGGACTTGATGGAAGCAGCCCAACTGATTGAGGACAGAAACTGCATTTTGGGAAGGAATGGGCCGAGCGCTCCATGGGCTAAAACGGCCCAAATCAGGTTTCCTTCACAACCGATGAACCCTAACCCCCAAATCACCGCCCCTCTTCGCACCTCCAGTCCATGGGAGAACAAAGGGAATCAGCGAAGAACACCTTTTGGGGAGCGGGTGGATTTGGCCAACAACCGTCGTGAGGGGGGGGGGGGTTCAAACGACTCACGGAGGCTGAAATCCAGAGCAAGAGGGCTCGTGGCCTCTGTTACAAGTGCGACGAAAAATTCGCACCAGGTCACCTCTGTCGTAAACGACAACTCCAAATTCTTTTGGTGGATGATCTTGAGGCAATCGAAGAAAGCTCCGCCGAGGAATTCGACACTGAGGAGTCCAGTCCCAATACACCACCGCAAGATTCAGAGGAATAAATCGAAGGGAGTATAGAGCTTTCCATGAATTCGGTGGTGGGATTCACTTCTTCCCGCACAATGAAGCTTCAAGGGGCAATCTCTTCTCAGCCCGTCACTGTGTTGGTCGACTCAGGAGCCACGCACAACTTCATCGATCGTAATCTGGTTCAGAAATTGGGGCTTCCTCTCACCATGACAGCCGACTACGGAGTATTGATGGGGACTGGGGATTCGGTAAGAACAGAAGGGATTTGCAAACAAGTGGTGCTCTCACTTCCAGAAATTGAGGTAATTGAAGATTTTTTACCTTTAGATTTGGGTGGTACTGATGCAATTTCAGGTATGCAATGGCTGGAAAAATTGGGGGTGATGCACATCAATTGGAAGGCATTGATCATGAAATTTACCGTGGGCAGGACTTCGGTCACATTACGGGGTGATCCGAGCTTGTGCAAAACTCAGATCTCTTTCAAAGCATTAGTACGGGCAGTACAACATCAGGGTCAGGGAGTGTTACTAGAGTTGGGAGCATTGGCCTTGAAGGAGGAAGAGGATCATACTCCCCTGGAGGCAGTTTCAGGCAGCATGAGAGACGTGTTGGGTCAGTACTCCGACGTCCTCAATTCACCTCAGGGGTTACCTCCTCAACGTAGTTGCGATCACGCCATCACACTTAAAGATGGGGTCGAACCTGTAAGTGTCCGGCCCTACCGTTACCCGCAAATTCAGAAGGATGAAATAGAAAAGTTAGTGGGGGAGATGCTGGCTGCCGGAATTATCCAACCAAGTCACAGCCCGTTCTCAAGCCCCGTATTATTGGTCAAGAAAAAAGACGGTAGTTGGCGTTTCTGTGTGGATTACAGGGCACTCAACCGGGTGACAGTGGCCGACAAATTTCCTATTCCGGTCATTGACGAATTACTGGATGAGCTACATGGGGCAAAATTTTTTTCTAAGTTAGATCTAAAGTCAGGGTACCATCAGATCCGTGTAAAGCCCCAAGATGTGCCGAAAACAGCATTCCGAACCCATGAAGGGCACTACGAGTTCTTAGTCATGCCTTTCGGACTCACCAACGCCCCAGCCACTTTCCAAGCACTGATGAACTCCATCTTCAAAAAAATTCTTACGAAAATTTGTGTTGGTTTTCTTTGACGATATTCTGGTGTATAGCAAGACTGAGGAGGACCATGTACGGCATCTTCACATCATCTTTTCGACACTACGGCATCACTCCTTGTCTGTAAATCAGCGGAAGTGCACTTTCGGCCAGAGGGAGTTGGAGTATTTGGGGCACATTGTATCGGCACAGGGAGTTGCTGCTGATCCGTCCAAACTCGACGCAATGGCATCTTGGCCTACCCCTAAAAATTTGAAGGAGTTACGCGGGTTTTTGGGGTTGACCGGCTACTACAGAAAATTTGTTCAAGGGTATGGACAGATTGCTTCCCCACTTACTGACCTTCTCAAAAAAGATAATTGGGGTTGGTCTAAGGAGGCCGAGAGGGCGTTTCTACAATTAAAGGAGGCCATGATGACCGTACCAGTACTTGCGCTTCCAGATTTTTCAACCCCATTTGTGATTGAGACCGACGCTTCGGGTTACGGTATTGGGGCTGTGTTAATGCAGAAACAACGACCAGTGGCCTATTTCAGTCAGGTTCTGGGTACTCGGGCTCGCCTGAAATCAGTTTATGAACGAGAGTTGATGGCAATCGTCTTGGCAATTCAAAAATGGCGCCCTTACCTATTGGGTAGGCGGTTTTTGGTGCGCACCGACCAAAAAAGTCTCAAATTTCTCTTAGATCAGCGGGTAGTGGCGGATGAACATCAAAAATGGATTTCCAAGCTGCTAGGATACCAATTTGATATTGAGTATCGACCGGGGGTGGAAAATAAGGCGGCGGATGCGCTATCTAGGCGACCCGAGGCATGTGAGTTGGCCGCCCTTTCCTCGTGGAGTACTAGTTTGGAGGGTCTAAATGACGAGGTTCGTCAAGATCAGGTCTTCGGCCCTATATACGCTGATCTCGTAGCTGGGAAAGCGGGTCCAGCAGGGTACCACATGGAACATGACCGGTTGTTTTATCATGGTCGAGTGGTGCTCCCATCATCATCGCCTTGGGTTCCTATACTCTTGGAGGCATATCATCACAGTCACGTCGGGGGTCATTCGGGTGTCTTAAAAACTTATTTGCGTCTCTCCCAGGACGTCTATTGGAGGGGAATGAAACAACATGTCCAGACCTATGTTGCCGAGTGTGATGTTTGCCAACGGAACAAGACCATGACACTGTCTCCTGCTGGGTTGCTCCAACCACTACCGATTCCGGAGCAGGTTTGGGAGGACATTTCCATGGATTTTGTGGAAGGTCTTCCAAAATCCGAAGGCTACTCTTGTATCCTCGTAGTCGTTGATCGCCTGAGCAAATACAGTCATTTCCTGCCGCTCAAGCACCCTTTCACGGCTCCGGGGGTTGCTGCCTTATTCATTCGGGAAGTGGTTCGCTTACATGGGTTTCCAAGGTCCATAGTGTCAGATCGTGATAAAGTGTTTCTGAGCAACTTCTGGTCTGAATTATTTAAGCTGCAAGGAACCGGACTGAAACATAGTTCCTCCTATCATCCGCAAACAGATGGCCAAACCGAGGTGGTCAATAGATGCCTCGAGACTTACTTAAGGTGCTTTGTCGGTAGTAAGCCCAAACAGTGGGTGAAGTGGCTGCCTTGGGCTGAATTCTGGTACAACACCTCGTTCCACTCTTCCACCAACACCACCCCTTTCACAGTGGTGTACAATAGGCCTCCTCCTGTGTTACGATTTGAAGAAGGCTCCACGGCCAACTCAGCTCTGGAATCTGAGTTAAAAGACAGGGATGCTGTGCTTGAGGAGCTCAAGGCTCACTTACGGCGTGCTCAGAAACGCATGCAAACCTCGGCAGATAAGCGGCGCAGGGAGGTCAGTTTTAAGGTGGGTGATTTGGTTTATGTCAAGCTCCAACCTTACCGGCAGCGCTCCTTGGCAAAACGACTGAATGAGAAGCTTGCCCCACGTTATTTTGGCCCTTATGTGGTGCTGGATCGCATTGGCACGGTAGCCTACAGGCTGGATTTACCTCCTGCAGTCAAGATACACCCAGTATTTCATGTCTCTATGTTGCGCTCAGCCCTAAGACAAGTAGACAATTTTCAGCCATTCCCTCTTCAACTCTCGGATGATTTAGAGTGGTGGGTCGAACCAGCTGACGTGATGGATTTGCGTTATAATGCGAAGGGCTGCCTAGAAGTCCTAATTAAATGGCAGGACATGCCGGACTTTGAGTCCTCGTGGGAGGAATTTGACCTCATCAACACTCAATTCCCTTCATTTCACCTTGAGGACAAGGTGCGAGTTCGAGCGGGGGGTATTGATAAGCCCACCATTAGGTTCACATATGCTAGAAGGAAGAAGGGTCAGGGAACTACTAGTATTCACTAGAAGGTGTTCACTAGAAGGGAATAGAAGGCTGAGTTTGTATCAGGGAACTACTAGTATTCACTAGAAGGGAATAGAAGGATGTGTTTGTTATTTTTGAGTGGTCAGTATTGTAGGAGTAGTAGCTATAAAAGGGGAAGGTAGGAGAGTAGGAAGGATCATCGAATTAGAGTTTATTGAGAGGGAGAGACCAGGCTCTCGAATTCCTGGAATTGTATCCCTTACTATCAATACAATCTGTTTTCTCCCATTTCATTCCTTTGTATTCTGATTCCTATTGAAGGTTTGTATCATTTTGTCTCTCTGCCAGATGTACATTCTACATGCTTATTTAATTTTGTGGTTCTTTTTTATTTCCTTTCTACGCGCATTTTATTTAAAACCCTTGCTCTTGTAGAAATTGAATCTTCACCATCGTCTTCACCAACTTTTAATCCTTTTATATATATTTTTTGAAAAATTCAAATGAGGAAAGTTACTTGGAGAACATTGAGTAGAAAATACTTACTAATCAGAATACACGAGGAAGTCCAAGCCTTTGTCATGCAAGAAGGTTTTGTTTATTTATTTATAATAATAATAATAATAATAATAATAATAATAATAATAATTATTATTATTATTAATTATTATCCGCAAAACACATGCAAATATATGGATTCAAGAAAAAAACAAAGTGACCAAGAAAGTCACAGTACAAAGAAGAACAAAAAGCAAAGATCAAGGATCAAATAATGGTAAAAGAGCAAAGCAAACTACAACTTGGAAAATGCTTTCCCAATCAAAGATGCACACATGAAAAGGCGGGTCTTTGATTTCCCCCAAATGTTTCCCCAAAGCCACACTAGTGCGTTAATATCTTGAAGATAGTCTTTAACATTTTTCTTAGGACGACCCTAATGCATAATCACCTTTCCTTGATGGAGCTGGCTTCTTTCTTCCAATTAACAACTATAGTAAAAAAGGATTGTTATCTAATACCTTTTCTCTATGGGACCCTTTTCTCTATGGGACCCTTTTCTCAAGGTGGTAAAACAACATGAGGTGTTGATAAATAAACAAATGTAGGAAGCAGTTTGATTAAATTGCATGATGTTTTGACAGACACATTGATTATGTCTCCTACCTTGTATGTGACAATGTATACTGTCAATTCCTTTTTGAGTTTTCTATGGCTTCCAATTCTGTAAAAAAATCGGATATTTAAAAATGACTTTTTTTAATATGGTGGTTGCGACTTTGGTGACACGACTTAAAGTTAGCTACATAAAGCCATACTGAGTGTGCTGACGCACATTACTTTCCATCACATAAACAACTATGTTATTAATGCGGCGAAAAATCACCGATTAATTGGCGATTAATTGTAATTCAGGGTTTGATCGAACCGAATTGGGTGAAATCAGTTGGAGTTTAGCGGACTTCGAAAAATCGACGAGTCACCGATTAATCGGCCCAAACGACTTGCCAATTTATCACTATAACTTATTTTTACTGACATAACTTATATCGGTTTATTTATGAATGATTAAATGCAAATAATTTTTACTGATATAATTTATATCGGTTTATATTTTAATGATTGAATGTTAGTTTTAGAGTTTATATATTGCTATTATGGGTAGAGTGATGTTGCTAAGTGCTAACTTGCTATCACTTATTGTTACTTATGTTGTTGTGCTGTTTTGGTTGTTTCTAAACAAGTCTAGGTACCTGCAAAATTAAATTCAACTGTAAATTAGTAAAAATTAAATTATATGTTATATTTAAAGTAAACCGATTAAATTCGATTAATCCTGCGTAATCGTAATTCGGTCTTGGACCGCTTTGCGACCGCTTTCCGATTTAATTGCATAGATAAACAGAAATGGTATCTATCTTGAGTTTTTACTTGCAACCTATCCTCAGAATGGAGATTGATGTTTGTAGAGTATTAGGGTGGTTAGTATTTTGAATTGTAGGTTTTGAATCGACTGTTATTTGGACTGCAGGGTGGTAGAGTTTTCTGCTAAGTAGGTCTACTAAGACTTGGTTTCCCATTTTGTGGAGATGCATAAACCGGAAATTTATAAATGCTTGTTATTTGTGGGGTTAGAGTCACTTTCATTAAGACTTAAGATTATATTATGTAATCAGAAGTTTATTATCTTTTCCACTTTGAAGTGCATAATTTGACAATCATTGAACCCCATAGGATTTGTAGGATTTCCTTTTGTTACAATAAGGAGGGAAACGTAAACTTAATATGGTTTATTGGTTGACAATGTGTGCCCGAAAAAGGATGCAGGGTTATGAATGATATATGTTACATGTTAAATGGTTATGGAGGTTCACTGAAGAAGAAGCTAGTGTTAGGGTGATTATTGCTAGAGATGGGAGTAAAGTAGGTGGCTAGGAGAGCGAATAGGTCAAAGGTCTATAATGGCTGTGGCACGTAGAAAACGTAATGAATGAGGTTGATTATTTTAAGTAAAGGACTGAAACTCTGTTCTACATGTGGTAGGAGTGACTGTGGCGTGGTTTCGATCTGCTTGTCAAGCTATTTACAGGTTGTACTCCATTTCTGGTCGTCCTTATAGGATATCATGTATCTATTAGCAAAAGTCTATTAATATAAAGCTGAGTTTTTGTAGGAATCTGAATGACTAGGAATTGATAGTCTTGCCTTTGAATTTCACATTTATGATTCATGTATCCTGGAAAAGAACCATCAACTTGGCTCATACTTTCAATGCCCAAACTTCTCTCAAGTTGGGGAAAAGGTGATTCCATTGGCTTTATTAGCTTTTTTGGAAGGATAAATGGTGTGAGCAAGGTAGTCTAAAGTCTCTGTTTCCCAACCTCTTTGGGATGTGCAACAAAAAGAATGGGTCTGGGGCATATTTTTGGGACTCGAACACTGTAAGGGTGGAAATTCCATATTAGAAGGGATCTCAATGAAGGGGAAATGGGAGACTTGGAGAATCTGTTGCCCATCATTCAAGAACAACATATTTCTCTTTAAGAAGATAGCTTATTGTGGGAAGAAAATAAACAAGGCTTCTCAGTCAGCAAAATGTTTGACATCGTCAACAACAATGGTGCTGTCCAAGAGCATGAATACTCCTTCATTGCTGGGTGCTGAAAGAAGATCTGGGTGAAGCATTACCCTCCCGAACTCAAGTCTTCTTCTGGACAGTTGTGCAAGAAAGAATTGTCACTGTCTAAATAGAAGAGGCGTTCAATTTCATAATCATTGTGTGCTACGCAACTAAGTAGGGGGTCTATTGATCACATTCTCCTCAATTACAATTATACAGGTGTGGACTGCCTTTCCTAATGAATTTAGAGTGAATTGACAGGTTCAGGCTACTATCAAGGATTGGGTGAGAGATTGGAGACATATAAACAGTTTTCTAAGTAGATAAAAAAGATATTCGAACAATTAAGGATGCAAAGATTTTGTTTTTAGCAAGGTGTTGGTGCAGATATGGGATTGAAGATAATGGTTTGGGGAGGAAAATCATTCACCAGAAATATTGAGGAAAATCATTCACCACAAATATGGTTTATTGGGCTATGGAAGCATATGAAAACTTCAAAAGGATGTGCATTTGAAGAAATGTTGTCATAAACATTTGTTAAAAAAACTTACTTTCAAGTGGTAAATAGAGGAGTGGATTTCCGAAAAAATAAATGACCAATCAAGTGTTCATTGTTCAAGCATATTTTTTCTGTCACAAAACATGGCACCTGAGATGACTTGGAGATTCTTCAATTGACGAGAGTGAGGATGAGTGGATTTGGGACCACTTAACTAGTAGTTTCTATAGAAAACATGGCACTTCAATTCTATTGCCTTTGCTCACGTATATTGTTAGGGGTGGGGTCGCTAAGGAGGTCTCCTAGCCCCCCTGGCGACGCCTCAGGAGTGCCTTGAGCACCAAAAACCCTACTTTATGGGGAAAAAAAGTCAGATGTAAATTTTTTTGGTATTTCACATTTTCTTAAGATCAGATTCTAAACATTTGACAGGGTTTTTTACATTTTCTTAAAAGTTCATTTAAATCATTATTTTTTATTTTAATTTTTTCATTTTATATTCCTAATTGAGTCTAGGTCCTTCAGTACAAAACATCAACGTGATGTCAACTACAAGTAATAAACAAGTCAACGTTCATTGAAGTATAATAAATAATGAACACCGTAGCCCCTATTTGAGTACATAATTAAAGTCTCAACTCTTTTCCACTTTGCTAATCCAAAATAGCTGTTCTATTAGCAGGTGGTTCTTATGCATAAGTGTAACCTACTAACCGACACTGTAAGTCATAAAAGTTTTTATGCAAGCCTAGTCAAGAAGTCAAATAATTAAATTTAAACTAAGACCTAGGTGATAATCCAGATCTCGTAAAGTTAAATAATATCCCCTTAACTATTTCATGACTTTCATCTCCATCATTCCCCAATGGCCAAATCCCATTTATGAGTGACATAAGTAGTTAAAAGTTACCGTATCGTTGCGGGCTTGTAATTGGGGCAGATCCAAAGAGTTTCAGTTCTCTTCTTGCATGTTCAGTTGGAACATGAGCTCAGACAAGCCTACTCCAGAGCCTCCACTGCTGAGCTAACTTCATCTTAGGAGATTAGTTCATTATTTGTTTCTGTAATCTCTAATATTCTTCTGCTTGTTGTTTCCGCTCCCCTCTCAGTTTTTTCAATGAGGATATTTTATTCTTTTAAAAAAAAATGATGAAAGTATAATTCCTTATCAAGCAACACTTGTGTACCTTCATCCCTCGTACTGGATCATCGTTGAATGCCAACAAATTCCTTTCTCTAACTCGTAGAACTGTTTCTTCTGACTATCAGCGCCAAGCTCCATCAATATTGCAATGTTCTGTGTATAACTGTTTCTTCTAACCATCAGAATGCATTCGATCTGTTTGTTTGTAGCCTTTGCTTGTGTCTCTATTTGGGAATCAATGATTGGAAGCTGGAAAAGGTTCTCATACAAGTTTGATGTAAACTTGGCAGAAGTAATCAAGCTTAACACTGACAGGAGGAAAATATATCTCTAGGGCTAAGAAAACTTAAAAATGGATTCATTTATTCGATCTAAACAGAAGACAACAATAAACTCTGCAACTATATTTCTTTTTATAGCTGAGGTTCTTGTAATAGCTATTTGTACTCGCACAGCTTTTAGGCTTTCGCCTTTTATTAAAATCAGCTAAAAAGCTGCAAAGGGACTTGATTGTATTATCTGATAGCCCTTTCCTGAATTATATTCCGCGTTTCTGTGGCTTTGTAGATAATAACTTCACTGCTTCATCATATAACTAGAACCAAAGCTCTTCCACCTTTAACTGTCGAGAAGCGTGCCACAATTCCAAGTAAATATTTCGGTGGCCGTGATGAAGGTTACTTGTTGATTCGGAAGAATGAATTTGTGGATGGAGTTGTTGACAAAGCACAATTTGGCAAGTATGGTTTGGTTCATACAGTGCAGGAGTTCTATGGCTCGGATACTGCTGGGATTTTGCTTTCTGGGCTGAGTCGCTTATTTACTGTGTTTTTACAGGTAAGCTCAATGCAAAATTTTAGTCGTCTGAAATTATTATTTCTGTTAAACTGTATAGGTATCTAAGATGCTTGTGATTCAGATGCATGGATTTACATGTGGAGTTGATGACCTTCTATTAGAACGAAGCGTTGATATGGAAAGGATAAAGATACTTGAAGATGCTAAAAAGATTGGACAAGCTGTGTATTTTGATTTTGCCAATGAGGCAGATGAGATGGAAAATAAGGATGGTGGAAAGATCGACAAAGATGTCACAAAGGAGTTGGGGGATTTCAAAGATAAACATATAGGTTGGTATATATGTGTCAGTTTTCATTTTTTTTTTTTGGTAAGTTTTTTAATCCTCCGTTTTCACTTTTTGTCTCAATAGAGAATGTATTATCCTGTTGTAACATTTGGATGCAAATTTATATGGTGCAGTATTGGTTTTTTTGCAACTGATAACTGTATTTATTATTTCTTTCTCAATGGGTTGATTTTCATGGGCAAACTTGTTTCCTTTATTAAGTTTTCTGTGAAAAGGGTGCTGAACATTGGGCATTCCTCCTCTTCATCTAATGGACAAGGCTCTCTTGAGTATGGGATGGAGGAGTAGAGGGCAACAAATCCTTGGGGATAAGTATGATCCTTGTGCATCTGATAGGCTTCTCAAGATCCTTCTGGTTCTTATGGTACTACTACGTGGAAAAGCATTCCAAACTACAATGCTTCTTCCTTGGTAGAGGAGTGTGGCCATGATGTTTGGATGGGGAGGTTCCACTTTATGTTCGATTCCCTTACCTTTATGCTTTTACACGAAGGAAGAAAGGTTTGGTGAAGGAGTTTGGGAATGTGGAGGATGGTGCTACTCATTGGACCCTTCACTTGTCGCAGTCCTCTCTTTCCATTGTAAAGGTAAATGAATTTTCTACTCTCTGATCCCTTGGAATGGTATCACTTGGGAGAGAATAGGGACCGATGGTTGTGGAAATAAGATAGGGAGGGAAACTTTTAGGTTAGTTTCTTCTTGAAGGTGTTGGTGAATGCGCAAATTTCATCTGAATCAGTATGAGCATATCCCTCAGAAACACTTTGGGAACTTTCTGAAAAAATTCAATTGGAGAAATAAATTCTGGTGAGTATTTTTTTTCTATGCGTTAAAGGAGGTGTTGCCGCATAGAGGATTGCAATTAGATGTGACATGCATGGGATAAGTAATGCATCTTCCTGTCACCTTTTGCTTCATTGCCATTGGGTTAGGGACTTTTTTTTAGCATTTCTTGAACCAGCCTGGAGGGGTTGGAAGGCTTGGTGCGTCTTTCCTTAAAAGGAAAATCTCTTTGGAAGCTAACCCCTTTTGATGGTATTTGGAGGGAGTGCAATGCGGAAATCTTCAATAGGAGCACAAAAAGTTACGAGGTGCTACATTACCCCTCTTTTAAGGGCATTTTTTTTCTTCCTTTGGGGTTCTATCATTTTTACACCATAATTTGTGATGGACACTTTCTTTTTAGTTATTATAAAAATTATACAATGCTTTTTGTTGCATATATATTGTGGGAAACCCTTGGAAGAATGAATTCACGAAACAGCTATTAATTTGTTGTATACCATCTTTGCTAATACCTAGAGAGCAAAGGCTATGAGAAGCTACAGTTAATTATTCCACGGAACGGAAGGAAATTAATGGCGTTGTTCAAGTCTTTCAAATTACTATTTTTTTGGCCCTTTTATGAGTGCCTACTGGGGCCTTTATTTGAATTCAAATGGAAAATAAAATAAAAATGAGAAATAAATAGGATGCTACTTGAACAACATTGCATATTTCTTTTACTTTTTTTCTTCTCTTGCCTCGTTTTTTCACACGATTGGTATGGCGAGTATTACTTTCATGTAATTTTAATTTGACATGTGTTTTATTGTTGAATTCTGACTCTATAGATCCGATGAAATTGCAATTGGATGTTGAGAGAGCTGTCCGAGTTAATGGCGAATCAGCAATCTCTGTCTTGGATACAATGATGGCCAGTGCCATTAATGAGCTAACCAGCAAAGTGAACAACAATGTGATTTCATTACCCAAAGGACTGCAAAAACCTTTCCCAGATAATTGTTTTATACTTATGACCATAAGTGGTGCTAAAGGTGGTCAGGTAATTGCACAGCGTTTCTATCTTGAACTTGCCATTTTAGGGTTTTTACGTCTTTTGTTAATATTGGTTCCATTTTGTGCTTATGCTAGCTATGTTTGGAACTAAAGTTGCTTAGGAACGCTGATAAAAGGATAGTTGGATTAAAAAGAAACTGTTACTTACAACCAAAGTCTGAATGAAATGGTCTTATCATATTAATAAATGTATAGTGGTGCAAACATTCTATATCTATTAAACTTGATGAATTTTGAAGTTTCTTAATTTTTTTTTAAAACTCTTAAATCATTTTCTTTATTTACTTTTATTTTATCTTTTTATTGTACATGCTTTTCGGTATATGTCTTATTTAGGTTGCATCATTAGTGTTGTAGAAGTGGGTACATCTTTAGTTGATTGGAAGGATTGTGATTTCGTTTTTCGAGTTAATTTCAATTTCTTGATTTTAAGAAATATTTCGATGTGAAGGAAAAACTAAAAATTTCGAGGGCATATGAAATATGTGAAAAAATAAGATACAATTAAATAAATCTATTAAACAAATAAATGAATCCTAAATACCAAGAAATGAAACAAATATGCAATCAATATATAATTAGAATATGAGGTAGTGGTTTCAAAAATCAATATACAAGTAGAATAAATGATAATTAGAAAATCAGGGGGTGGTATCAAAAATCAATAAATAATTAAAAGAAATGATGATTATAAGAAAAAACTCCAAACTTTTTCAAAAAAAAATCCCTTGAAAAAATGTAATTTTGGTTAGCTAGTTTGTATTTTTCGAAAAAACGAAATTGACGAAAAAACCTAGACATTTTTCGAAAAATCCCTAAAAAAAATGTAATTATTTCTTTCGCCTTTTTCTTTTCGTAATCCCTAAATCTACGGTGCCTGGTCCATTGTGCCTGTTTGGTGCCTGGTGGTACCAGGCACCGTAGATGTGCATCCAGATAGGATTTAAAAAACGAAAATTTAAAAAAAAAACATCATACACATCTACGGTGCCTGATAGGCACCAAACAGGCACCCTGGACCAGGCACCGTAGTAGAGTTCTTTCGTAATTTAAAAAAAACGAAAATTTTGCCGAAATTTGGGGAGATTTTGCGAAATCTCATTCCTTGGTTTATTGTAAACATGAAATTCAAAAAATAAAATAAAAATAAAGAGTTGGATAAAGAGTACAAGGGAGTTAGTATTTTCAAAAGCTAACCTATTTATATGTCCTAAGCTGCCGTCCCTCCCAGGTGCTAGGTGAGGCGAGGGTGATCTGGGTGCATAGCATTCTCGGCAACCTTTGTAGGGAATTTTCTAAGCTTTTATGTATACATCATTTCACAAGTTGATTTCACATGCTAAAACCTTGAACTTCAAAGCACTGACGATCATTATCCAATAAGAAACATAAAATAATGGATATTGTTTTTCTCAACGAGCATGAAATTATCTTTTGTTTCCACATGCCATGCTTAATGTTAGTGCAGATTTTCAATACTTGAGAGATGTTAACTGACTGAAATGTGTCATGGGCAGGTTAATTTCTCACAGATTTCTTCATTATTAGGCCAACAATCTTTGGAAGGAAAAAGAGTCCCTCTTATGATCTCTGGCAAGACCTTACCGTGTTTTCCACCTTGGGAACCTGCACCAAGGGCTGGAGGCTTTATTAGTGATTGTTTTCTTTCTGGTCTTCGCCCTCAAGAGTATTACTTCCATTGCATGGCTGGTCGTGAGGGGTAAGAATATTTTTATTTATTTGTTTATTTTTGGCTTCTTTGTAACTTTAGTTAATATTTGATAATTTATTTATTTCTTGTTGTAGACATTGAGTACATATTACGTTACAAGTTCGTTGAAGTCTGTTTCTTACTCTTGACAAATGCACTTCATACTTTTTTATTTTTGGGATTTTTGTATACTGGATACGGAAATGTACTTGATGAACCCCTCGTCAATGCCAAAAGTGATTTACATGATGGGGGTTCACCGATTTGCAAGTGGAAAACCTTAGAAAATGTATTATTGATCTCCTAAAGAAATAACGCAAAACAAACAACAGTTTATACAATGTAGAGTTGTGCCTTTTCTAAACTAGTGAATAGCAAACATAGAAGATATACCAATAATGAAACCCTATCTATCTTCATAGTACTTGATTTTATGTTATCATCTTGACAAATCCAAAGTTGTACTGTCATGTATCTACAAAAATAATATAGCAATGTGCAACAATCCACTGACATCGATATAGTTTTGGAAGTCGTGATTATAGCTCATAAGAAAGGTCGGGAAAAGATTTAGATTTATGCCTCACTGATAACCAGTTCTTGTTTTTAAAATGAAAGAAAAAGGTTCTTTCTAGATAATTAAGTACTTTATTTCAGTTTTTTTTATTTCTCGTGACATTCATCTCATCTCATTGTAAGACACAGGGAAGCGGCAAAATAGTCTTAGTCATTATATAGTCAGTTTTGTTAATATCTTTTTATTAAAAGGGGGGAGGAAAAAAAAGAAAAGAAAGCAGGATACTGTGTTTGGTCAAGCTCCTATATCCTGGTATCACTCCATTAGATGGACCAAAGGTTCAATATATAGAAAAGATGATAACTTGGGGAGTCTTACCTATACATATTTTTGTTCATGAGCGGCAACCATTGTGCTTTTTACATGCAAGTTCGACTGTAATTTCCTGATATTATTTTGACCTCTGAACTGGCGAAATAGTTCATTCAACCATGAACTTTTCAATAAGAAGCTGACTGATAAGAAGCTGACTGTTAATATTTTATTTGTGTAGATTAGTTGATACGGCAGTCAAAACATCTCGAAGTGGATACCTGCAAAGGTGTCTTGTAAAAAATTTGGAATGCTTGAAAGTAGGCTATGATCATACTGTCCGTGATGCAGATGGATCTATAGTCCAATTTTGTTATGGTGAAGATGGTGTCGATGTCCATAAGACCAGTTTCCTTTCAGAATTCGATAAACTTGCTTCTGTAAGAACCTAACCTGTTTTGTTCTTTAATCTCACTATTAAACTATAATATCTTACTTTTTCTTTAATGTAAAAAAATGTTCAGAATCAGAGGGTTCTTTTAGAAAAACATGCCAACCAATATGAGGATGCTAAGAAGGTGAATTCTGATAGTTTCATCAGAGACTTGCCCGAGGCACTTGAAGAGCGTGCAAAGAGATTCATATCTGAGCTATCCAAAAAACAGCGTGCTACTTTTAATTTGAAAAGAAGGAAGGACTTCATGAATTTAGTTAAGCTGAAATACCAGTCAAGTCTTGCTCAGCCGGGAGAGCCTGTTGGCGTTATTGCTGCTCAATCTGTAGGAGAACCATCAACACAGATGACGTGAGACAGGCTCATACTTTTTCTTATTTTTATTTTATGTTTCTTCTCGTTCAATTGATACATTGTGCTCTTATGATTGCTTGTACGAACCTATTTCGTTATAAGTATTGGCTATGTGATACCTCTGATTTACCCAAAATCCTTTAGGGAAATTTAGACTTTGGGTCCTATCATTTGTACCAGTCCAGCCAATGGGTCATGAATTTGTCGTGGTTTGAGTCCGAGTCCCATGATCACGTTGACCCAAAAACATTTTTAAACTTTAGCCACATTTTATCGTTTTAAATTTCAAATTTTTTTTTAACCGAAGTACTTCGGTCCGGTCGGTTCCATTCTATTTCCAAACATATAAAATCAAAAATCGAAACCCACTTAGTCGGTTTGATCGATTTTTTGTTGAATCCTAAAACTTGGACAAACTTAGGACCCATTGGCTGAACTAGTACAAATGATAGGACCCAAAATCTAAATATCTCAATCAATTATTGATTTTTTTAAATTATTACTAATATTGTTATTATTATTATTATTACTATTTTCTACTTTACATGATTGCTTGTTGTTGGTTTTACTCATACAATCTTATGCATCCTCAGGCTCAACACTTTCCATCATGCTGGTCAGAAGGAGTCGAATGTGACCCTTGGAATTCCTCGTTTGCAAGAAATTTTGATGAGGGCTTCTGAAAATATGCAGACTCCGGTTATGCAATGTCCCTTAAAGGAAGGAAAGACAAAGTAAGTTGTGTAATTTCTTTAGTGTACATTTCACACAACCAGGCAATAATGCCTTAGGATTTGGTTTTCTAAAGAAATGTGTGCAGTTTCAAACTTCACTAGAGATTTCTCGTTACACTTCTCCTTCTTTTGGTGCAGGGAAGATGCCCAGCGTCTTGCGGAGAAGTTGAGAAAGGTCACTGTGGCTGATATAATAGAGAGTATCGAAGTCAGTATTGTTCCTTTCTCTGTTGAAAACCACAAAGTTTCAACTATATATAAATTGAAAATGAAACTCTTTAAACCTGAACTTTATCCCCCATCATCAAACATAAAATTAGAAGATTGTCATGATACCCTGGAAGTTTTTTTTGTGGAGGAACTGGAAAAGGCAATACAAAATCATCTAACTATGTTGTCCAAGATTAGTGGGATAAAAAATATTGTGGAGAGAACTGAAAATGTAACTGTTGAAGAGACAGACGAGGCTGAACCAGGCAGAAATAAAAAAAAAGCAGGGTTGGAAAATGATGACGGCAATGAGAATGATGATGTCGATGATGAAGAGACTGAGGATCAGGATGCTTATTCACAGAAAAGAAGGCGACAAGCTACAGATGAGATCGATTATGAAGATGGTATCGAGAACGAGAACACTGTTAGTGAAAATAAGGATATTGAAGAGGACGTGTTAACTGAAATTGAAAGCGATGTAGATCTAGTTGGGGTTGAAGTTGACAGCAAAGGAGATGATAATAAAATTCTGGTAAACACCGAGGATGAACCTACAACTGTATCTGTCTCAAAGTCTAAACGAAGAGATGAACTCAAAGCAGAAGCTAAAAAGGAGGGTGCTCGGGCCAGGCGAGTGAAGGAAACTGATAGAACGATTTTTGTGGAAGCGAAAGGATTAGATTTCGAGGTCCATTTGAGATTTACTGATGACCCTCATGTTCTACTGTCCCAGGTATTTTTCTTTTTTCCCTTTTAAGGTTCTATTTTTGTTTGTGCACCCCACCAAAATTTCTTGTGAACCTCCTGTTAGTGGCTTGCATCATAATCTTTCTTTTTCATTCCTAAGGAAAGAGATATGCCCGTTACACACTCATGACCAGACTTAAATTATTCTGAACTTTCCCCAATGTTTTCTGAATGAAATCTTCGCTGATGTAAAAGCTCTTCAATATTATTGGAAGTTTTCTAAAATTGTTTGATTCTAATGATATAATGTCAACATAACCCTGTAACGATGAATATTCAGATCGCCCACAAGGCTGCAAAGAATGTCTACATCAAGAGTTCTGGTAAAATTGACGAGTGCTCAGTGGTGGCTGTAAAGGAACCCATAGTTGAAAATGGCTACTTGGTTGAGAAGGAACGCCAAGGACTTCACACAGCTGGGGTGAACTTTGGTGCATTTTGGGATATGCAGGATGACCTAGATGTGCGGAAGATTACTTCAAATGACATTCATGCCATTCTCCACACTTACGGAATAGAAGCAGCGAGAGCCACCCTCATAAAGGAGGTGAAGGCAGTTTTCCAAACACATGGCGCATCTGTTGATGTCAGGCATCTGTCTCTGATAGCAGATTTCATGACCCACAGTGGCCAATATCGCCCAATGAGCAGACATGGAATGGCCGCTTCCACATCCCCACTCAGTAAAATGTCATTTGAAACAGCATCCACTTTCATTGTTGAAGCAGCATATCATGGTCTAGTGGATGATCTGGAGTCCCCATCTGCAAGGATCTGCCTTGGCTTGCCTGTGAAGATGGGCACTGGCTCCTTTGACTTGATGCAGAAGATTCAGTTCTGATAGATGGAATATGTTGAGAATAGCTTTACTTGGCCATGGACGAAGAGCGGCAAATGAGATTTAGATTATGTAGATAAACTTAACTTTTTGTTCCTTGAGGAGATCACATGGGAGTTAGATTAGCAGTTAAACTCTGCCTTTTAAGCAGGTGGGTGCCACCATAATTTTTGTCTTCGCTTAAAATTATGCAGCAAAGTTTGTAAATGTGGGATGATATTTTTTTTAATGTAATTCATATTTTTCTTTTGATATTTGTTTATTTTCCCATATTGAAACTAAGTATAAAAGGGTTTGCCCGGGCATGGTGATAGAAAGCCAATGTTTTGTTTATTTCCTTTATGATATGACTGATGCTCCGAGCTTTTCATTCTGAAGGGTTAGTTTCCTTGTCACCTTCATCCAGAGTCGTTGCTTTATATCTCAAAGCAACACAAGAAAAGTGAATTTTCATTGATGGAGATCCGACATGCTTCCAACTAAGTTTCCTTGATAACTGATCGAGAATCCAAGGTAAGATTCCTTTGTTCCTTGTGTTTGAAGATGCAATTTCCTTGCTCGTTTGCTTGGCTGCTTAATTCACACAAACTAGTTACTCTCCATTCACCTTGACCTATGTAATTTCATTAATGCCATATCTACTTACCTATACATCCTCCTGTTGGAAGGCAGGAATCTGTTGTGGACTTTTGAGAAAGGATAAGTTTTCTTTGTAAATAAACCAAATTCGAGTCATTGAGCCATCAACGGAATCTAGCGTCTATTCAAATTAAGGCAGCGGCGGCTATGTGCACCTATAACTTTCACTTTGTGCCATTACACGTTGCCAAAAAATTGCCTTGTGCGATTACAAGGTATAAAAGGTTCTAAACCATAATTTAAGCAAGAAAGAAAGCTCTTTATTTTCAATATATATAGGTCATAAAGGCCTCTATGAGATCCTAACAACGTATTAGCTATTAACCTAGCCATGTTAGGTTTTTTTTTTTTTTTTTAAAAACTATTGTTGTAGTTCATCATATGTATTCTATGCCCCCTTATCCATATCTAGCTATTGACTATGGTACACAACTTTCATTCTTCACACATCACATGTGGATTTCTCATAGTTGGTGTTGCTATGCATGCAACCATTTTTATGATAAGAGAATATGATCCAACTACTCGATACAATGACCTATTAGATCGGAGAAAGACTTAGAATCTCTATGAGATTAGATCTCGAGTTGTTGTGAAGTAAAAAAAAAATGATAAAATTATGAAAGTAAACATTCTTGCATTTATTGCTACTGCATTGTTCATTGTATTTCCTACTACTTTTTTACTTATTATTTTCGTAAAAATAGTAAGTCAAAATGATTAAATTAAAATCAAGCTTGACTTGTCAGTTCTTATAATTAATGAAATAAATATATATATATATATATAATGGAATAATATATATACATCGAATCGTCCTTTCTTCTACACTGTACACGTGTCATGATGATCTCTAGGAACAATAGGCCCAAGCGTCGGTCTGGCACTGATCTGACCCAAATGGCATCAAGCCCGCGAAATGCAGTCTGCTAAACGTACCTGAATAACTGCATTTCGCTAAGCCCATATGCCTCATAGTCATCCCCAATACCCGTAAGACCTATTTAGGCAAGTATCTCGGGGATCAGCTTCGGACAGGCAAGCCAGCAGTACTTTGTCTCCAACTAGGAAGCAAATACCAGAGTACGTCGCACGAGTAAACTTTCATCTATGGACAACACTCTAATTGGGAATTATTTCCTGCGTATCTAGGAGCACATGTCTAATAAGGAAACTACCCTCCTCCAGACGACTCCTAATTAGATAAGGATCTCCAAGAAGATCTTTTTACCTAAACTACGCCACCAATGGCATGGTCGAACCAGGACCCCAGCACTATAAATAAAACAGGGGATTGGTGAACAAAGGTACACTACAAATTCCCTGTTTATAACTTTAAGCCCTCCTCAGATCCTTGTCTGACTTTAGCATCAGAGTGCCATCGGCAACTACAACGGTGGTTTGTGGCTCACGTGTGTTCCTTGTGCAAGTCAGCAGATCAAGGTCAAGCAGGGAACGAAAATCGATGACATCAGTTTGACGCCGTCCGTAGGGACGACAAAGTCCTAGCAAAACACTTACATCATTTCTCTTTAGAGTTCAAAAAGATAGTGATCACTAGGGAGACCAGAGAGACATATCGAATGCTCAAACTTACGCTATACCACCACTCCCAGCGGTACCGGCGATACAAGGGGAACATGCTCGCACCCCCATGCCAGAGGCAGAGGCAACAGACCCTAGGATGGATCTGCAGTCATCCCATATACAACATATCTTGCGAATGATGAAGATACTAAAATCCATGAAGCAGAAGTCGAATGAGACATTAAAAACATGCATCATGCGCTTCAATGACGAGTTGACATTCGTTAACATTTGTAACGACGCAACAGCCGTCCCAGCCTTCACCAACGATCTGAGAAACGACAAGTTCTATAACTTCTTAACTTTGGATTCCCCGGCAAATATGGCGGACCTGGTAAAGGAAACACAAAGTTACATCGTTTTAGATGAGGAGCGGACCGCCAGGCAAAAAACGGAATCTGAGGAGAAACCCTCTGTCCTTTCCAACGAGAGAGTAAGGGACGAATCAACAAACACGATACACGTCCTCCATGGGGCACATTCCGAATCTGAACAATCAAACAGGTCCAGAAAAAAAACGCTCAAGAAGTTGAGGGTCCGAGCGATATGTGGAAATCGTCACGCGCTCGGAGCCCTGATCTTCCTATATCACTAGCTTTTACGAACAAAGACCTCCGGGGCGTCCAACTTTCACATAATGACGCTCTGGTAGTCACGATCTCTCTAGCAAGCTGGGAAGTAAGGAGATCCTTGGTGGACACGGGGAGCATATTGAACGTTATATTCTTCCACACGTTTCGCAACATGCAGCTAAAGGAAGAGGTCTTAACTCTTGATAGTCATTCGATGATTGACTTCAGTGGCGAAAAACGTTTCTCAGTGGGAAATATACAATTAAAAGTAGTCACAGGAGAGCCACCGTTTCAGAAAATCTTGTTTCAAGAGTTTATAATAATCGACCCACCGTTCACTTATAACTCTGTTCTGGGGAGGCCCTGGCTACACCAAATGGGAGCAATAGTTTCCACTCTGCACCAATGCATCAAGTACCCAGTCAATCAAACAGTTGGTACCATACGAGGCAACTAAGCAGAACTGCCAGAGAATACCAATACGTGACTCAACAACAACCTGATAATTTTCAGCTGGCGACTAAGCCCACGGCCAAGATGTCTCTTAATCTTGCCAAAGAAGTTGGGATAGAAAACCAATTTCAGACGATGAAGCTCCAGTAAGTCCCCGAGGCAGACCCGACGTCGGTCAACTGGAGGAAGAAACCGTCACAGTTCACCTCGACAACCCTCTCAGCAATAGGGTCGTTCAGGTAGGTTCCCGCTTAAGCAAAAAGTTGGCGGAACAACTAACAAAGCTACTACAGGAGAACTGGAACGTCTTCGCCTGGACCATGCGAGACATGGTGGGAATCGACTCTTCACTGATAGGTGGACTCCACGAGGAAGACCATACAACAAAAGAAGATGCATGTGATGCCCAAAAGAAATAAAATCGCCAACGAAGAGGTACAACAATTACTCAATGCAGACATGATCAAGGAAGCCCGATACCCGGACTGGCTGACAAACATCATACTACTAAAGAAGAAAATGGGAAGTAGAGAGTTTGTGTAGACTACACAGACTTGAACAAGGCGTGCCCGAATCCTTGCATCGATCAGATTGTGACGCCACATCCAGACAAAGCCTCTTGAGCTTCATGGACGCCTACTCGGGCTACAACCAGATATTAATGCACCCACAGATCAAGAAAAGACATATTTCATAACTTATAAGGGAATATATAGCTACCAGGTGATGCCGTTTGTCTTGAGGAACGCGGGCGCAACGTATCAATGACTGGTGAACCTAATGTTCAAAGAACAAATCGTTAAGAACATGGATGTCTACATAGATGATATGTTGGTCAGGTGCCTCCATAGCTCTGACCACATAACAGACCTCACTGAAGCATTCAGTCAACTCCAAAGGTATCAGATGAAACTCAGCCCACAAAAGTGTACGTTCAGAGTCGAGTCGGGAAAATTCCTAGGTTGCATAATGAACCAAAAGGGAATCGAAGCCGATCCAAAGCAAATTCAGGCTTTTCTTGACATGAAATCCCCCGCCAACATCAGAGACGTTCAGAGCTTGACTGGGAGGGTGGCAACGCTTAACAGGTTTATATCCAAATCATCTGACAAATTCCTTCCTTTATTCAAAATACTAAGAGGAAACAAAGGATTCTCGTGGGATGAATAGTGTGAGCAAGCCTTCCAGAATTTGAAGGCATACATGGGGAGTCCTGAACTACTCTCAAAATCGGCAACAAGAGAAACACTTTACTTATACTTGTCTGTCTCCAAGCATGTCGTTAGTTCAACCCTTGTGCGTGGCAACCGGAAAATTCAAAGACCAATGTACTACGCCAGTAAGACCTTCGTAGAAGCAAAGATACATCACCCATACCTGGAGAAATTAGCTCTGGCATTGGTCATATCCTTGAGGAAATTGAGGCCTTATTTTCAAACCTATTTAATAACAGTTCTGACCAAGCACCTGCTCCGCACAGTACTGCACAAGCCAAAGCTATCTGGTAGAATGGTGAAATGGTCGGTAGAAATCAGGCAGTTTGACATAAATTATGCCCCAAGAATCGCCATCAAAGCCCAAGCGCTGGCAGACTTCATTGTCGAGTTTATTGGCCGAGAGGAACCAATGGCAGACCTTCAAACCCAAGATTCAGACAATCAAGGATGGACTTTGCGTTGTGATGGGTCATCAACAGAAAAAATAAATGTAGCTGGAATCACCCTCCGCTCCCCAAGTGGTTTCACCCTCGAGAAAGCTGTCAGGTTTGGTTTTTCCAGCTCAAATAACAAAGCTGAGTATGAGGCCCTCCTGTTTGGCATAAAGCTAGCAAAAGGGATCGGGATAGATCGGCTAACGACGTATAGCGACTCAAGACTGGTAGTCAACCAGGTCAAAGGAGAATTCAAGAACAAAGATCCCTGCATGATAGCCTACTGCGAAAAGATACTCCGCGCAATAAGTGGGTTCAAGAAATGTGAGCTCTTACAATGCCCCCGATACGACAATAAAAGAGCTGATGAACTAGCCAAGGAAGTCTCAGCCTCCACAAAAGTCTCGATCGGTCTCATCGAATACCAAGAACAATCAAGCTTTGACGAAGAAGAGCCCAACGATGTTTGAGCCACAAACACAAAGGCGAGTTGGATGAGTCCGATTCTCGAATACATCGAAAGCGGAGCCCTGCTGGCCGAGAAGGTTGGAGCCAGAAAACTCAGAAGCAAAGCAACACAATACATTCTTTAAACGACAAGTTATACATGAGATCAGCAACCGGACCCTTGCTTTGACGCCTGTCCCCTCCCGAGGCAGATCAGGTCCTAAGAAAGATCCATGACGGGATATGTGGAAATCATCCGGGTAGAAGAACCCTTTCCCACAAAGCTCTAACCCTCGGGTACTATTGGCCGACGATGCAACGAGACACTAAAGATATTGTCCGTAAATGCGACAAATGTCAGAGGTTCCCGTCATACACACACATGCCTACCCAACCACTGAAACCGATGACTAGTTCTTGGCCATTCACACAATGAAGGATGGACATCGTCGAACCACTCCCAACATCAACTGGTAAAAAGTTCCTTCTTGTGGTAGTCGACTACTTCACCAAGTGGGTCGAAGCAGAACCCCTATCCAAGATAGGGCAAATCCAAATAGAGAAGTTCGTATGGGAAACCATCGTCTGCTGGTTTGGCATCCCCAAAGTATTGGTCAACGATAACAAAACTCAATTCGAAGGTAACAAGGTTAAAAAATTATGTGAAAGTCTGAACATCAGTCACCATTTCTCTTCACCAGAGCATCCACAAGCCAACGGCCAAACGGAGGTTACTAACCGAACGATCTTGGAAGCGATCAAAATAAAACTTGACGCAGCCAACAAAAAATGAGTTTCAGAGCTACCAGGAATACTCTAGGCGTATCGGACAACCAAATGAACCTCAACTAGAGAAACACCCTTCGCCCCAACCTATGGGTCAGAAGCCATAGTTCTGGTAGAATTGGAAGTGCCTACCTTCCGAATGGAAGAGTTCAGGCCAGATGAAAATGACGAAGCCTTGCGCGCCGGACTGGACCTCCTTGAGGAAATGCAAGATCAAACTCTTGCCAAAATAGTTGCCTACCAGCAATGAATAGCACAATACTACAACAAGAAGGTTAAGCCACGTGAATTTAGAGTGGGCGACTGGGTACTCAGAAAAACCCAGTCGAACACCAAAGAAGCGGGAGCAAAAAAGCTGAATCCGAATTGGGAAGGGCCCTATAGGGTAACCAAGGTCAACAGGCTAGGTACATACTGGTTGGAAGACGTGAACGGTGACAGACTTAAACGACCGTGGAATGTAGAGCACCTAAAAAAATATTATCAATAAAATAATTGCTTTTACCGAACTTCCACTACTGTTCGTTACACCAACGCAACGTACAATCATCATGCCGTGGCTAGATCCAAAAGATCCATCCCGATGCCTAGTCCACTGCGTGCGGATGATGATGGCCTAGAAAGTGGGAGTCCGTAGCTATTAAAGCTTTTTTTTGTAGTGATAATAAACTTGAAACCACCAAGTTACAAACTTCTTTCAAACTTATCAAAATCATGGATTTAGCAACCAAACCATGACATAACTTATGCAATCTGTAACTTGCAGAACATTTTAAATGAAGCAACTCAGTAAGTTGAATTGCACAATGGCTTGACACTGTCTTTAGCAGAGGATTAATATGTTACTAGCACTGAGTGTACAAGCATATTACATTCAGGTAGATAAGTTAGTTTTAAGGCTATCCATTCATGATTCAGATAAACAGTGATAATGATGAACAAATGCTAGTTGGACAATTATAAACCCAGGGGCAGACAACATTGATATCAAAGTATAAAACCTCTAGAGAAGCAAATGCAACAAGGCCCCCTTAATTCTAGCTGGACATAGCATACAACTAGAGTGAAGCAATTGTCTCTATAAAGGGCACGCAACAGATTTAAACACAAAAATCAGGATGCAACAAGCAGAAGTAATTATCTAGTGCAAGGTGAACTTGAACAAGAGCCAAACCATAAACTAATAAAGTGGCTGAAGGTGGCTAATTCTAGTTGTTAATACCATACGACTAGAATCAAACAATTGTTTCTAAACAAGTGGAAAAGAACCGAATTACATAACATTAGTAACATCAATAATGGGAGGGTTTACTTCAATTTGCCAATGGCATGTCAGCTCAACGGTTAGAGCTTGACGGATGGTACCATTAGGTCATGGGTTCAAACCCAGCTTGCGACATCTTTATGAGTTCTGGGATCCTATAAAAACCCTGCTTGCCTTTCAAAAAAAAAAACTTACAGATTAAACACAAACATAGACATATAAATATCCAGATAAGCATCCGATTCGAAGAATTGCAGACACGATGACAGAAAATACATTCACAATTCAAACCACTCATTCCGCCCAAAGAATGAAACCCACCTTCAATTTAACAACCTTTGACATAAACAAAATCTGAAATGAGATGAAAATAAATAAAAAAGCAATCAATTCACCATGAACTATTAAATCAAACAATTAAAGGGCAATCGACAATCCCATTCGATACTTGGAGTTGCGGTCACAAAAAATCAAAAGAGGTTACAATTTCTACCTCCACCAACAAGTTGACAAGAACAACTAACCAAACACAAATACATCCAAAACACCCAAATAACAATATGACGATCTTCACAGTCATCACCATCTTTAACATGAGGAGAGTTTAGTCAATACAATATACAAAAAGAACCAAATTTCAATCGTTCTGAAGAAGAAAAAGAAGAAGAAGAATTGTTATCAAAAATGTATTACTAGAAGAAGAACCAAATTTAGTTTTGCATCTTACTTTTGGTTACAAAAACCACAATCACATCCACAAAACACCTAAACCCTGTGGTCTAAAATGTATTACCAAATTGAACAATAGAGACCAAGATATTAACTAATTTTACTCAATTTCAAAAAATTAAAGCCAATCACACATATATCAACCATGATTCACCAAATCAGAGGATTCTCCACCCCATCAGAGGCTCTAGATCCTCTCCATTAAGCGAACAACATAAAACTGCAAAAGAAATCAAATTAAGCAACAAATCTAACCATGCAAAAACCTTCTACGCAAAAAAAACAACGAAAATAACCATGAATTCAACAAAAACAACCTATTCAATGCGTTTATCAACAAAAAACCTTCAACTTCACCAAACACCAACAAAACTCAACCAGAAGAGAACAACAAGAGAAAAGAAGGAGAAAACAAAATCAAACATCAGTGACAAAACAAACAAAGAAGATGAATCAGGGCTTCGAAACAGAGCATGCAGGGCAGAACAACAGTAACGCGAGAGATTGAAAGAGAGACGAAACTGAACCTTCTTCGTCTAGCCTTTCGGCACTGGAAGCTCGACGGAGACGACTTCCTCCTTTGTTAGCTTCTTCATTGTTCGCTTGAGGTTTCTACGCTTCGCCCTCTGTGTCGCCATTGTTGAGTGTTCGAACAAAGCTCCTGCTCAGGATTCTCTCAACTGTGAGTGAAAAAAACCTCAATTACCGAACAGGAATTGCAGGGAGAAACCCCTCCGTATCTACGCAAGGAATATCGCGAGGTCGATCCAACTTTGAGTTCTATTTATTGGTTTTGTTTTTATTTGCAACTGTTTGTAGTAAATACTTGTATCTAAAACTCATACGAAAGTATATTTTATGCTTGAAAATGATAAAATTATTTTTTGAGGGTTGTTACAAAATTGTCAATTTGATTGATGAGCTTGACTAATTGACGAGGAAACCAGCGATGGAGGGACTCTCCATTCCCTCGCAATGCGTGCATCGCATCCCTTGCACATATAACGAGAGGGATGGAGGGCCTCCCTCCATCGCTGTTTTCCTCGCTTGTTTCCTCGACAATTAGAATTCCCCTTGATGGAGTGTGAGAGAAGCTTTGCTAGAGTGAGCACTTGTATCGATAATCACATGAAATAGTTTTTTCTATGTTGCTATTTGCACTTGCATGTTTTAGGAGTCTGTTATAAAGACAAGAAACCACTGATTGGAGGATGACACTTGTGGATCTCACCAACTTCATCTATCATCCTTTATTTTCAGTGTTTGGACGTGTTCAAATGGATGGTGCCATGCCCATGCGTGGCTCAACCCTTGAGAGTTGCAGGCTTAGGTCCTAGCTCCCCCATTTACTGTTTTAGTTTATACAAAGATATAGACATTTCCAGTGTACTACTGGATTCCTTGCTACGACTTGCAGTTCATAGCATAGTAAGATGCTGTAGAATACAACCATGAAATCAGAATGTAACATTTGCCCAAGTTTTTATTTCTGATTCTGTAAATAATTAGCAGAACTGAAAAAAATGAAAGATAAATTGCTCAGGGATGCGGCTTTGCTTTCTGCCAGATTTATTGCTTTAGAACATGGCTTAAAATATTCAAGGGGTGTTGGATTGATAGCTCAGTCAATGAACCAGCTGCTGCTGGCATCTCTACTCTTTAGTTTCGCGCTTATGGGCTCTTTGGTGACCGCACAGTGCATGATAGTTAAGGAGCTTTACAGTGGCAGCAGGAGAACATATGGGGACCATTATTGGTTATGCATCCCAAGTTACTCCTGGGAGCATATTACCGTATAGACATTAATGGTTCACGTGTTCTCCTGCTGCAAAAAGTTCCTCAATTATCAAGCATTCGGCGGTCATCAAAGAGCTCATAAGCACGAAAGAGCAGCTGCCATCAGTGGCTGATCCAATGGTTACTACTGCCGCCACTGTTAACTGAGTCATCAACCCAACACCCCATCCTATCGTCCTGACTCACTTGTACATTTTGCCTTGAGAAACCACCCAGTCTCCGTAGCTGCCTCAGTATTCTTAAGCAATCAGAACCATCTCAAGTTGCCTCAACTCATTCTTCTCTTCCATCTCCTTCTCCATAGCTACCCTTCTTCAACTTCAGCCCTGATATATATCCGCTTTGAAGATGAGGGTCTCATCAGTTTGTGATTATCTTGGAAAACAGATGTTCATCACGCAGAATTGGGAGAGGCAGAGAGAACGGGTTGATAGGAGCGCTGCCAGAACCATTGATGTTGTGAAAGAAGTGAAGGTGCTTGTTTGGTATTTATAACATTACTTGTATCAATAACATCAACCACATCATCAAAATAACCTACACCACAAAAGGCTGAAATATAAGTTTCTTCGTAATTATCATTGTCACCGTTCCATCCCATAGCTATCATCACAACCACCCCATAATTACAACCACCCAGCCACTAGCATACCACGACAACCACCACCACATCACTATCTATATTTTAAATCCTTCCATTTTGCTGTTTATTCTTAAACGGGAAGGCTACAATAACAATATTTACCACAAAAAAATAAAATAAAAAGTATTTTAACTTTTCTATTCTGAAAGTGCTGCAAACAGGGACAGGATCATAAAAAGTATTCTTTAACTTTGACTACATTCATAATACTCAAGATCTTTCAGTGTTGCTTCTTGATCTGGATTATTTATTGTCATTTTCAATTATTTTTCAACCAAGGATGAGAATAAATAAGTCATTTTCCATAATCTGGTCAGAATGCCAAAAGGTTCCTCTTTGTGATAATGAAAAAAAAATATAATGGATTCAGTGGTAGGGCATGACTCATAGCAATAATGCAACCAATTCGCCTTTTATTTTTCAAATGAAAATAAAATAAAATTTGGAGGGTTTCGAACAGTGCCTCGACAGATCCACCAATTTCCTCTGTTCTAAAAGCAATCCCATCACTTCCTTCCCATTATACTCGTTAGAAGATGATGAATTGCAAAAAACTATTTATCTAAAATCAGGAGATGAATTATGGTATTACCAATTTATTTTAACAGAATCTAATATACATGAGTAGAGTCCTCAATAATGGAAGAAAAAGGAGATGACAAAGAAAGGGTCTTCATTGATTGATGTTAGTTATTGACTTGGTGGAGATGTTAATGTAAGCCTTGTGAAAATGGTTATACAATCTCTGGGAATTCTTCAAGATATGCCAAGTTTGAAACCCTGATGGAAGATGGCAAGTTTGGATCCATGAAATCCTAATGGAAGATCAAGGAAAAATAAGAATGCAATGATTTTAATGCAAAATACCCCAATGTATCTTTTTGCAAAAGTGAAATTTACAGATGCATCGCCACCTTTGCAGATGCAAAGAACCAGATTTGGAGGACTAATTTAATAGAACTTTGGTATCCATGCAATTTGCATAGTGATTTAAACAACATTCATGACAAATTCTTATTTTTTAAGATGATAGACTACACCCGCAAGGAAGCTAAATTCTTAAAAAAAAAAAATTTCAAATGGCTCTATTTGTGATTACATTGAGCTCAAATTTCATGGTGGCCAGACTGCGCATTTCTTCCTGAATGAAACCTATCACTGAACCACTTGAAAGAAAGACCAAACAAACATTTAATGCTGCATGAATGTATAATTCACCAGTGCTTACCTGACATGTCGCCCTCACTGTGTTGAGTGCAAACTCGAGAGAAAACAAAAAAGTAAGTTTATTTTTCACAACAAAAGCAATAGCTAAATGCATATTCCAATAGTTTCATGGCATGATTAGCTACTTGCTTATCAGTCTACAACATAAAACAAACCACAGTTACGAGATACTGGCATAGTACTAGCATAGTTACTAGGTTTGAAATAACCATAAACATAGTTTCAGATTGAAAGTCACAAACCTGAATGATAGGAATTCATGAGAAAAACATTCATTTAGTCTCTGATCTGAAAACAGAATCTAAAGAGACCAATGCATTTGATGAGTAGAAGAGCCACACGCCCTGGAGGGTGTGAGTTCCATATACTGCCTATCCCCCTGTTGAGCTAATTCGAGCTGACCAGAGATATGACTGTTGACAGGTTGTAAAACCTGTCCAAGACCGAAGTCACATGGGATTACCTGGGAAGTGCCACTAACCTCGTTGCTTTTGAAGCCCCAAGCGTTGCTTGTGAAGCTGGTAACCACAGCACTATGTGGTGCAGTTGATTGAGCCATTGATACCCCATCATCATTCATCACGTTGTTCACCACAAGATCTAAGGATTGATTTCTGGGGGTCCAGGGCTGATTTGACAGAAGAGAGAGAGCACAGCCAGAGTCAGAGACTCCAGCAAAACACTCACCTGAAGGTATCCTTGAACTGGAAAAGATCGTCCCACCCACTGAACCTTGCAAATACGGATGGGACGCCTGCGAGAACACATTAGCTGGTGGATTCTCTGAGATGCCTTGCCACTGATGTGGAAGAAGCTTCCCAGTAGCATTAGAATGGTGGCCAGGTGCCCAATTGCCAGTTCTTGCAGTCGACCAGGCATCTCTTCCTGGCATCCTTGGGTATGAGGTGAAGTCCATTAGAAAGCCTCCAAGTCTACTGCTACTTTCTGTCAATGAAGTGTTAAATTTTTTTAAAAAAAGGATTAGCATTTTTCCATTTCAAAGAAAATTATACAGGTGACATCTGACCTTGGAGAGTTGACGACAGTCGACCATAGCGTGAAGAAAACAAAGATCCAGGTTGTGGTTTCCTCCGGCGCTCATTATGGCCTGCTAGACGTCTACGGCAACTTCGCTTCCCTTGGTCAAATTCTGAGAGTTGATGAAATCTGTACATGAACTATCAAAGCAGTCAATTATTAATGAGCATTATTAACTTATAATTCTGATATCTAGTTTAAAAGATTTAATACTGAAATGCCATAGAATAAGGTAAGCAAAGACGTAAAGCGTTTGGATTCTGACTAGAACTTGAATGTCTTTGGTATGTGCTTATTAACTCTTTGGCAGGCGTATTTTGCATGTGAGCGGGTCTTGGTCAATTTTCTTGGCTTTCCTCTTATTGTTATTATTATTATTATTATTTTTTCCCTGTTTTGATAGACAATAGACTATTCAGCCATCTCCTTTGCACTACCCTTTTTGTGACCTTCACACTCCAAGACTAAAAAGACCATTCGGTTCATTGGGCATCTTCCACACACCTAGCTTGACTGCAACACAATTTTGCCATATTATTAGCGTAGTCAAATATTATTAGCGTAGTCTGAGGTTATGACACTGTTAGTTTCATCTGTAAGACCATTGCAAAGTAACATGTTTCAGTATCACAGCCCATTGTCTCTAACTGACGATTGCATGCTTTTGGCATGCCTCAGGTCTCTACATCTAATTCACATAAACATGCTTCGGCCATTCTCTCCCTTGCTAATGTATTTGACACATAATTAGCATGGGTTTAACATCACATGTGCCAGGGTCACACCACTAGTACATACATTACTTTCTCTCTATTTTTTCATTTGCAGGCTTCTAAAGGACCCTCACCCAAAAACATGGAAACTAATGAAACGTCAAAGTTTACATACAAAAGGGAATGCCTCAAAACTAACATCCTAACTACATTGGCAGCCAGCCAAGGAGCTTCCAAGATAACATGCACTCTCCTGAGCCATGAGAATACAGATCAAAACCGTTATACTTCCACATACCAAGTGCCAGAAGCAATTCAGCCGAAGGCTCAAATTAGGGCCTCAAGCTAGATCTCAGATGAAGGTTATGGAGCTGGGAGAATAATCGTAAAATTTATGGATTTGAGGAAATAGGGTTAATCTAGGGATTTGAACACAATTTTCGTTCAGTTTGTAGATCAACAATACATGTGGAAAACTGCAAAAACAAGTAAGAATTTACAATCACCCAGTAGCAGACAGGTGAAACATGTACCATAATCATGGTAGTTACTCATGGGACTAATCAAATCCACAACAATCTATAATGTCACTCCAACAAGTGAACCCGCAAAAGTAGTACAAACAATCCAAACCCAAGAACTTGTAGAAATAATTCCACCCTACCATAGTCGTGGAATAACTTCCAAACTATATATATATCCACGCATACATATCTATATATATAATGATGCGCCCAATTCCGTCCTTGTCAATTCCTGACCTGTAAAAATGAACGACAGTGAGGCAGGGACTACTGTTGTGGTGGCCAAAGGCACTCCGATGCAGTAAGGATGGATGTAGACTGTAAATTAGATTGTAAGTGCATACCTTTCTCATCCCCTTTGTTCACCTTATATAGCGAATATTTTACTCCATTGATTCCATCTTCGAGGCGTGATGGAAGAGATCTCGCTGAGGATCTTACTCGTCCATGACGGGATTGCATTCGGCACTATTTAGGACCCCAGTGTAGTCAAGGCGACCGCCTAGGCACGCCTCAAGGCATTTTTACAAAATTCCGCCTCAAAGTGAGGCAATGCAGTGCAGTGGAATGAGGCGTCTGTCTCAACTGCCTCAGCCCAAAAACTGGTTGTAGCCAACCCAATTGCAGCCAATTTTCGGCCCATTTGCCCAAAAACTGGTTGTAGCCAACCCAATTGCAGCCCATTTGCAACCTAATTGCAGCAAAAAGAGATTGCATCTCACTCTATAATAAGATTTTATGTTTCTTAGTGTAATATTTGATCAATTTGATGAAAACTAAACCGTTTTTAAGTTTTTATAAATTTGTCACACTTTATATTATTTTTTGGAGAAAACATACCATGTTTTGATCAATATGTGATCAACATCAATCTTGATTTTTCATAGATTAGTACAATGATTTTTATGCTTTTGGAATACCAATAGTGATTATACTTGTGAATTTTTATCAATAATTTTTTCTAAAAAATGTTCAATATTCTAAGTTTTTATTCTTTCAAGATTACTGATTTTTAATGATTTAGTGGATGTTTACAAGTTACTTGACACTTATGTAGTGCATCTTTTCGCTATGCTATGCAACTTTATTATATTTTCATTTCGATTCTAGGTACTTATCACTTTTTGTACATATTTGGTTATGATACTTATCAAAATGATGATGTATACTACTATGCCAATATGTTTCAATTTATTATAAAAAAAAATGTTACGATAGCCTCATGAAGTGAGGCGTCCGCCTCGCCTCACGCTTGAGGCGTTTTCAGGCCTATCCGCCTCAACGCCTTAACTACAATGTAGGACCCAATACTTGATTCGATCAAAAGCGATACAAAATAGATCTTGGACTTGTGACAGCCCTGAGATCTGCTTTCGGGCCTTATTGTCCTGGGCCAAGCTCCGAGATTTGCGCAACGTTGGGATCACATGATCTAGGCTTGGGCGCCCGACTTACGGGCTGAACAGTGATTTGGCTGAGTCTGGGCTTGCCCATGCTTGAGACCACGCTAAGACCTAATTGTATTAGGGTTGACCTATGCCACGTGTACAGCTGTGACTGGGTGACTATTTGATGTCTCATCATATATATATAAAGGTATAAGGATGGTGATTAATTTGGGTTGAATGCTTGATGCAAGAGGTGCCACCCAACAAGGAAAAACTTCCACAACCCAAAAGCTTTTTATTTACCCTCAAACTTATATACTTCCCCCTTCACAGTTCATCCAAAGCTCCAGTTTTGTCTCCATATTTGCTTTAGAAACACATTCAAATTCTTAGGTAAGAAGAAACCCCTAGCAGTGTCTTATATAGAGCCAAAAATAGCAAATTCCAACTTGGGAAACAAGTCAAATTGTTGTTGTTGTTATTGTTATCAACCAAACAAGCAAGCTAGATATTAATAAAACCCAAGGAAAGAAAAATGCATTTGCAAAACAGAACGTACAAGGAGAACAAACTTTCTCAATCAAACATACACATGAAAATCACCATCTTTAATGATACCCCCAAACATTTCAATAAGAGACTATTGTTTATCTCTATCCATATGCACCAAAGAAGAGCCATTAAAATTGATCCCATAACCAAGCTAATTTGTTAGTTTTGGTAATTTTACTATCTCTTTCACACGAAAAGCTTAAATTTTAATTAACTACGATTCATCACTCCGCCCCTTCAAACAAAATCTTGGCTCCATCACTAGTTGACCATCATGTGAAAAGTCTGTTATGTATCAGCCTCCTCAATGAACACCAACATCCATGCATGAAGTTCAAATTACATTGAAATCCTTGAAGTACATTAGAAAGGAGTTGAGGTGTGACACCCTAAATCCCAAGGAGGACACTAGGAACAAAATCTTTCTTTTCTATTCACATTAAATTCATTAGAATCATCATTATTTCTAATAAAGTGGTTGTGTGCCCTAAAGCGAATTCCTAAATAAGACCCTAATTGATATGTGCAGCCCTAATAGTTATTAGGTGTTACACACACCTATTCACACAATTCCCATCTTGAAAAAGTTTGCATCCACCATGGACAGCCAATTCCCATCTTGGAAAAGTTTGCATCCACCATGGACAGCACAGTCAAACTTACATGAAGAAAAAGGGAATGTCCTTAAATATACCCTAAGTTGTGCTCCAATATCCACCAATTAACTTTAACCTCCAAGTTATTAATTCCTATCAATACAATATTTGTTTTTTGTAGAGATTCAAAGCTCTCCCATTATAGTAACGAGTTCACTGTAGAGGCAGTGACCTTAATTCACCAAAGCTCCTTCACAACTTTATGGTGAAAGCACACCAATGCATGATTTTATCCACTGATTTCTCCGAGTAACCACAAAGGACACATCAATTTCGATTCAAAAAAACTCTTTTGTTTAAGTTGTCTAGAGTAAATGAGAAACCAAAAACCATGTTATCACGGTATCACCAGAACATTTATCACCTTCCTGTACTATCCGCCTAATTACTTGCAAATATAATATTACTTATTTAATTATTAGGTAATATTTATACATATACAAGTACTTGATAATATTAATTAGGGCTTAGGGTTGTGATAGGAAAAAGAGTAGATGTGGTGGGTGCATTTAGCGAAGATTAGGTAAAACCCTAATTAAAACCTTTTAAAAAAAAACCTAGCCACTTCCTCCTCTGTATACACACAAAACTTACGTAGAAGGAAGGAGGAGAAAGAAGAACTTTGCTTCAACTTTGGGGTTTTCACAAAAAAACCAGCAAGTTAAACTCTATTACATGTTTAATCTTTGATCTTTATTTCTATCTGATCTCTATTCTACAGTGAACAAACCGAATAATCTTCATCCATCCATCATGTCCTTTCTTTCAAGTGCGTTTGTTTGTCTTGTTTTGGAGGGGCAGAAGTTATTTTGAAACCATAAACACGAGTACCAGATTGTATGGGTTATTCATGTGTCAGAGAATAAAGCTAGAGAGAGACGTATGAGTTATTTACCCATACAAGGTGTATTAATTATTTGGGAGAGAATAAGAATAGAGAGAGATAGCCTTTTGGACCTTAGGTCAACATGTAAGGTAAACTCTAGCTTGTAGCTCCTCAAGGTTCTAACAATAGCAAGTCAATAATTAATTGAAAATTTAGAAACCATATTTTGTACAGAAGTTTTAATTCACAAAGGACAAGTGTTTAAAGATATTGCTATTTTATTTACAAGTAACGTATATTGCTATTCATATTTGTCAATGGCAATCCAATTACAAGTGTTAAAATGTTTTTCAGGAATCACATGTTATTATATCAATTTCACATGGTGTCATTCTATCACATAGTGTTATACACATAAGTAAAAAAAAAAAAAAACTCAAGTACTGATCACGGAGATCATAAAGGCCAGCTTGAATAACATATAGATATATTTTGACTTTTGTGTGGCCAATCTGTCAATCAATCTATACTTATGTTGTGTCCATATCTTTGTTATGCATGTGAGCAATGTATTCCAGATCCATGATAGAGATTGTGTTATTATATTAATAAAAAAAGGGTAAGAATACACACCACTCCAATTATTAAACACCATAAAAAGTTGAAGTCATGATGTTATTGTAAGTGAAATATTTTTTTTTTTTCAGAAATCAATGGTAATTGTTATTTACATTGTCTTTCGTATGTGCTATTATTCATCTTGTCATACCCATTGTTATTCACAAATATAAATACTTAGTAATATTCTTTTCCACAACTTCGAAAAAAAAGTGAATTTTTTTATTTATTTTAGTATACAGATTTGTTTGTGTACGTGTGATATAAATTTTGGTATGCGGACTTGCTTACATATCGGGTACATCGTTCCATGTGAGTTCGGTAGTACGTGTAATATTTAGAAAAAACTTGCCATAGATCGAACTTCGGATGTGATAACATGACTCGATGTGGCACCCCACTTGGGTCATGTATGCTCCGAGTGGTTTCGAAGGCATGGAAGACACGAAGTGTGTTCAACACATAAGGAAAATGCGATTGTGAAAAAAAAGCTAAAAACTGGGGAAATAAAGAAAACTTTGAATTTATCATAACTTAAACATATGCATGGATTATTTTAGCATGTATTAGGATAGCCTCGAAGAAAGAAACTAACAACTCATTCGATCATCAAATGAGAATTACATGTCTGACTTAAGGTGAAATGCATATTATTTGAATGATATTTAATTGTGTAGTTGTGACTTAATTTATAAGTTTTCTCATACTGACCCGAATTTTGTATTGTGTTACAAATTTGGGTGCGTTCCTAATGAGCGCAGCCCCAGAGACTTACCAGGGTTAATTGGAGCGTGGTGGTGGTTCTAGCTGCTGGCGATAGTTGAGGATTTGACCCATTATGTTAGACTTTGGTTTATTGTTTTCCTAGGTAATTAGATGTAAGATCTAGTTATTCCTGCTTGGATTCTGAGTCAAGGATTTAATTGGGATTGATTAATGTAATTCATTTTTATGATTTATTTTGTGGCTTAGGTATGATAAATGTTGACCTCATTTTGAGAGGAAGAATTTTAAGAAAGTTATTATTTTATATATTGCCTCATGACTATATAATTTAAATTGTTCCAATTGTGCCTTGATTTTTTGACAATCTATTAATTTAGGTTGTTTAAAAATCGGGTCTTGAAGCTTCCTCTTAGACTGTAGCCTTACAATGGAATATTCTACCTTAACATTCCTTGTACAACACCCAACAAACAACGAAAGGTCCCAACTTCCAAAGAATTTTCCATTCTAGCGATAGAAATGATGGAACCTTCAAGCATTTCAAGTGTAGCTCTACTGAGCCACGCATCGTCCATTCCACCACAAAAAGTGCTCCACAATGTCTCCAAATCACACTTTCCCAAGAATAGTAAAGGATAAGGTATTCAGAACCCTCTATATCAAAAGCACACCAACATGCAGCCAGTGTCAACATTTTATCCCTGTATTCAACAAAGTATTTATAAAAGGAATCTTATTCCTATCAGGGTCCTATCAGGGTCCTTATAAAGAAAGGAAGTCTTGTTGGAACCCCTTCGGTACAAGTTCAATGGGATCGGAAAAATGATTGATAGGTAGAATGTTTCTAGCCAGGGCTGAGAAAGGTTATGCAATAGTTAAGCATTTCTCCTTATCTTCCTTCCACACCCAAGTATCCTCTTCAAAACCCTCTATCCCAGCCAAAAGCTCATTATATTCTCCAAATTAACAGCTAATTGCAAAGAACAATTGCTATAAATCCTCCAGTTGTACTCATAATTTTATGCTAAACCTAAATTATTGATCCCAAATAATGGAGGGAAATAAATGTCTTACAAGTGATAAAGGTGGGAAAATCTAGAGTAAGGTCAACCCCAGCTTTAAAATCATGAGTAAAATGTGTTGGCTCAAATTCAGGATTGATCGCCACTCAAAATGTGCGTGAGTTAACACCCGCGTGCCCATTTGTTAATGTTCAAGAGGCTAAGCATTTTGCCTTGATTTTTTCACCTCGTCACGTATCTGGATTTTAGTTATCACATTTTAATTTGATTTTGTCCATCTAAACTTTATTTAATCACAGTGTGCTACGTTGTTTTTAGTAGGCTTCCTCACCTTGGGCATAGAACATAGTTTGAATCTTCCTTAGCTTTAACTATGGTTGCTTTGAAGACTTCAGAATTCTAGCCATTTTGAATCTTCCTTAGCTTTATCTATGGTTGCTTTGAAGACTTCAGGATTCTAGCAATTTCCTTTTCAATGTAACCTTCGGCTAACGGTGAGGGTTTTTTACCTTTCTTTTAGTGACAATACAAAACTTTATGTTAATTAATAATTCTTTCCAAAATTGGAACTTAACATGTTGTTTAGTGTCTAAATTGTAAAGATCCATGCTATAAAAAAACCTTCACCATCTCACAGGGTCTATTTTTTTCAAGCACTAAACACCCCACTTGGTGCTTAACTAAATGTTTTGAATTCATAACCTATTATGAACTTTTGGTTCTGATTAAAAGTAAAAACAAATAACCAGTTAAAATTGCCCATTTCTTGTTATAGTTGTGATCAAAAGGAAAAGTACACACCATCTTAGCTTGAAGAACCGCCTAGAGAACACCGCTATAATGAAACCCGACTCAAAAGTTCCTGCACATGAACTTCATTGGAGGAAAAAACCTTTTAAACATATTAAACATTACTTATGAACCTTCCTAAAGCGTTACCAGAGGAAATCAACACTCATCTATGGAATTGCATCAACATGCTTTGTCCAAACAAGATACTTTGCCCACTTCACACACAGTCACCAAGGTTTTGAGCGAAAGTGCTTTCTTAGATGCTCTGTTGCCACCACGTACTCAAGTCCATAGTTGATAATACCTCCAGCAAATCACTTGAGCAAATGATCGGCAACAACCACGAATAGGCTGAACGGCTAGTGTAAACACACAACTTATAATAGATCCCTTGTCATCTTCATATCTGGAATAACTGAAATCCACATACCTGAAAACCATACAATCATTTCGACCCTTTTGAAATTGAATACCCACATTTGTTGTACCTTGATATGGTGATCCTCGAGAATTGCAACAAATTGTAGAGCATAGGAAAACCGCAAATCAACGGTAGATGGGTGGCGACTAATAGGGCTTTGGCCCAAGGTGGAAATTGTCACAAACCTGTTAGTTCCACAATAAAGAGAAAACTACTCCAAGTCTTAACTCTTGAATATCAAGTAAGGGATTCCCTTAAGTTGCAGTGAGTCCTTTTAGATAAAACCCCACACTCTGAAATGGGGACACAGTGTTGAGGGTGTTTAAGTTGGGAACAATATCATTGGTACGTACAATGAACTCTTGTGCGCGCACGTGCACAATGTGCCAACACTCTATCATCGGATTTAATAGCCATGGCTACCATTACTCATATAACAGGAGAGAATGCCTCACTTTAATTGAGTTTTTAACAAAAAGATTGACCAACCTCACCTTGAATTTTTTCTATTGGCCATTTTGTTTTCCTGTAAACTTGTTTTCACTTTATTAGTTTTTCACATCCTTCGGTGGTGGAACAAAATTCCTAGTCCCATTCTTTCAAAGTGTCACCATCTCTTGCTCTATACTTCTATAGCTTGCATCCATCTCCATATATGATAGCATCCTGAAATGTGGTAGTATCTCCATCTCTTGAACTCGTACGAGGGCAAAGAAAAACTTGTCCTCAAACCCCTACTTGATCGGTGTTTTGTGAGACCTTGGAAAAGAAGTAGCAATACTTTGTGCATCTGGCTCATGGCACAGAGAAGTAGCAGTACTTACTTTGTGCATCTGGCTCGTGGCACAGAGAGTTCTTGTGTACTTAGATATTGGTGTTTTGTGCACTAGACATTAGTGGTTTCTGGGTCCTTGGCCTGGAAGTAGCATTACTTATTATTGGCCTCCTGACTAATCTCTCTCCATTGCTGCATCTCATCCACTTGTTTCTTGCTACCTTTTCAGATGTACAGTCACTCAACCCTCATCATACAGTCTTCGTTTTTTGCTGATAATATCTTTTCCTCCCAACTGGATACTATAGTTTCTACCTGTAACTTGATTCTTATAAGCCGAAAAATATGCATCTTTGTCACTTAGAATTTGATTTGGATTTTCGGTCGGTGGGAACATCCAATCCTCAAATCTGAGTAATCAACTTTTCCCCATTTGCAAAATACCACCTTCTACTCCCCTCACGATGGTCATACATTACCTCAAGATCACCATCAAGTCTAGGGACTTGAGGAGTGAACCTGTGGGTTTTGGGTTTTGTATAGTTATCTCAATGTCGATCAAAGCTACTCTCAGGATTTGTGTAGGGACTTGTCTTTGTACATTTTTATTCATCAAACAAATACAGTTTATTTTATTTGTTTAGCTTTCTTTAGCATGTGACTCTATGATTCTCCCACGCAGTCCATTTGGGTCATCTTTCTTACAATCAACACAAGTCAATAATCTTCAACAAGTCCAAATACAAGCCAATATGAGCTAACGAAATTTGTGTAGGAACTGGTATACATTAATTTATAGGACGGTCTCGCCTAAATTCTCTTTAATCATTTCATACATAGTTATTGAAACATGTATATCATCGTGTATAATAAGATACAAACAAAAAAAAATAGTATATATTTAAGCATATAAAATACAAAAATAAGACTTACAAAAGCACTTCCAATATGATGTAAGCAGTATTAGAAATATTATGGATTAGTTTAACAATATTAATATTAAGAATAATTGGATCTAATTAAGAGCCCAAATAGTAGTTAAGGCATTATTAACGAATTAGGATCAAGTCAATTAGCTTGACAAATAAGTTATAATTATTATAAATAAGGAGAGGTTGTTTATTGTTGCATTTGATGATTAAACGAATAGTTGATTTCTTAGCAATTTTTCTTGATCTTTTTATCATTGTTATTTCGCTTCTTGTTCATTTATTTCGAGTGTTGCTTCATTTATTTCATTATTATTACGTTTAATTCAGTTTATTCCTTAGTTCTATCAAATCGTATCAAAGCCGAAATGTTCTATTGATTGTTTGGAAAGAGGTTTGAAGAAAAAGGTTTATTCGATTTGAAGAAGATTGAAGAGAAGAAACAAGGCTTGATTGAAGATTGTTGGAAGCTATGTAGTTAAAACAACGTTATAAAGCCGATATAACTCTGATATCTCTTAACGTGGGTGAGCCGTTACGTTATGACACCATCACGTTATGGTATCGCAACTCCGATATAACGGCATTATGTGGCCGTTATTGAGATAACGTTTTTTTCAATGACGTCATTTTAACGTTTTGTTCTAATACATTAAAAAAAATCGCACATTTCATTCTCGATCGAACCAAAACCCTAGACTCATAGGAAAGAAGGACTATAGCTTGTCATCGTCAATCGCCAGAGAACTAGACATCGCCGTTTGACAAAGAATGAGATAAGAAGAAGGAAAGAGACGAAGAGTCGATCGCACTCTCTCTTGCGATCGCACTCTCATACTAAGGGAAAATGTTTTTTATTAAGGTTTTTTGTTTTTGAATTTAATGTTATGAACATGATTTACTTTTTTTACTATAATAACATTAATATTTTGTAGGGGTATTAATATATATATTTAAAAAACTATTTCGTTATATACCGTTATATCTCGTTATAACCTATAACGCTTTTGGACCGTTTTTAGTCTGTTATTCGTTTTAATTGCATAGGTTGGAAGGAAAAAAAAAAAATCAAGGTCGCACTGTTACTGTTCACTGCAATATTCAAACAATGTTTCAGAATTTCCAAGTAACTTCGCAAACTATCCAGTAATTTCAGAAACCACCCTCGTTCAGAAACAGTGTTATGTGCAACCTAGAATAAGTAAGAACATCCTGACTTTATTTAAAAATTAAAAAAAAACACGAGTGACCCATATTATAATCAATATCCACACTTCTATTATTTCTACCCATACTAATACTATTCTCAGTCCTCGTACTAATACCAACATAGCCCAAGCCCAAATCCAATCCAATATCCCGCAGTGTCCAATACATAACCAAATTTACTATCTGAACCACAAACCACCTATGTTCCCAATTACACCCAACCTGGATTCGTTTCTCTTATACCCCCACTACCCCCAGCGAGTTGAGACAAACACAAATAAACCACTACCACCTGAACTAGTTTTCCCTACACCCACACCCCACCCCCATCTACTAGTAATATACACTCCACTACCAATCCATTGGCTAGAACGAGTTTTGCAGAGATTTAAAATAAATGAGAAATAAGAAGCAAGGTATGCAGAATTGTACCAACGCGTGACCAAGATAATTGACGACGATATTCGAGCACTTTAGGCACTATTGGATGCAGATGAACTTGAATAGAGGTACACAGAGACGGATGAGCCATTTGTTTATCAAAGTCCCTCCAACTTTTAGAGGAAGTTAAGGCACCATCACACGTACTCGATTTTCGACATATGGGTAATTTAACTTGTGCGATTTCTTCCTATTTTAGTCAAGAAAATGTTGAGGTTCCTATAGAAGCACAGGCAATAAGCCCTGCAATTTAGAGTGACCCGTATTGAGAGTCCTTCAAGAGAAAGTTAAGGAGATGTATGTCCAGAAGCTCTTCTGCAGATTGTTGATATGAGGACCATGTTCCTTATTTGGGTCCATTTTCCATAGCAAGTAAAATGTTGGATGACTGATATGGTTGTTTTAGCTCGAGCAAGTGTTTATCGTGGCAAAGTTCGAGTCGAGTACTTCTGTTCATGCATTTTGCCGTGTGTTCCTTTATCCGGCTTTGTGCTCATTTGACTTCTTCGACCTCAAGCTCAAGGACGAGCTTCTTCAACCTGAGAAATATTACATAAGCAGTATGAGTAATATTACAGGTTAGTTTAGCAATATTAGTGATGTAGTCGAATCAGGTTCTCCTCGACTTGCACAGAGAACACACGTGAGCCAAATACCACCTTTGTGGCGGCCGATGGCACTCCGATGCTAAAGTCAGACAACGCTTGAGAAAGGCTTAAAGCTGTAAATTGAATTTTGTAGCATACTTTTTTTTATCAATCTTGTGTTCTATTTATAATGTGTGTCTTTGTTTGGATAGGCTTTTGGTGGCGTAATTTAGGAAAAGAGATCTTGCTGGAGATCCTTTCCTTGTTGGGAGTCATCCATGTAGGAGAGTTTCTTACACTTGTGCTCCTAGATCTGCGAGATGTTTCCTTTTTGAAGTGTTGTCCATGCAAAGAAGTTTTCATGCACGACTTATACTCCGATATTTGTTTCCTAATCAGAACCAATGTATTGCTGACTTGCCCGTCTTAAGTCGATCCCCCAATACTTGCCTGATTAGGCCGTATGGGTATTGAGCTTGACCATGTGACGTGTAGGCCTAGTAGGGCGCTGCAATTCGGGTCCGACCTTTCGAATTTTGCCAAAGTGGGCTATGTTGTTTGGGTTTTGCTAGATTGGGAGGGCAATTAGCCACTTAAATTTGCTTATGAGATTATCATGACACGTGTACGACGAAGATTAAAGAACCATTTGTAGGCCAGCTCGTCGGTCCACTAAGTCATGTCATGGAGAACCTGAATGGTACGATGATTGAGTCTGAATCGGCTCCTCGAGCAACGAACTTCTACTCGAAAAAGAAAAAAGCGAAAATTATGTTTTCTACATAGATCTTCTTTGCAGAGTTTATTTTCTTCACTCTTGCAGCGAAAATTATGTTTTCTATATAGATCTCCTTCTATGCAGAATCTATTTTCTTCACTCTTTCGATCTCAGAGACTGTTTTGTCGTTTCGCTTTTCGCGCTTTTGACTTTGCTCAACTTTCGTAATCGAAAGTTTGTACTTTCTTCCATGGCGAGCCAAAATCAGTTTTCTGATGAACTATTCGTTGAAGGTCGTAAGTTCTTCGATGAGAGGTCAATTTCTGAGTCGAATCTGGTAGACCTTCGCGAGACATGGGATCCCTGATGATCTGGTGCTCTTCACATTAGGTGCAGGTCAGACGCCGTTGTCTCCTCCAAAAGGATTTATCTGCTTGAACCGAGGTATGCTTCAATCGGACATTCGTTTTTCTATCATCAAGGAGATTTGGAGCTTCTTAGCGTAACTCGACATTCCGCTCGCTCGGCTGGTGCCAAATGGGCACAGGACGGTGATCGCTATTCTGATAAGGGCGGAGAATGTTGGTGTCCAAGTGTCTCTGAGGGTGATCCAACTGTTTACTTCTCCTCGGATAAACGAACGTGTTGTATGTGTGTTAACGTCGCCGGACTGTTTTGGCAATCTGCCTACGATTTCAAATTCTGGCAAAAACATCGTTTTATGTCTTCTGTGGACTCGAAGTACTTCGAGCTTGTTGGTCGTCCAATCGAGCAAGAATTCAGGCAACTTAGTAAATTTAGTTATGTTCTCGATTCTGCCAGTGTTGATTGCATATTGAATTGTTATCTGTGCTTTCTGTAGGAAAGTTTACAACTACGCCCCTTTCTCATGAGGACGAAGCAACTATGGACAAATTTCGTGACATGCCTCGAATGCAGGTAAAGGATATCGTCCAACCTTTTAATATTAAACGTAACGGATTGTGGGTTTATTGGCACGAGACTCCCACTCTTTTTAGAGTTTCAAAGCCGAAGTCCGAAGGCACCCTCTTCGATGAAGAGGAAGCTGCCGAATGTTAAGATTCTGAGCCCATCAAGGAGGGCGGAGTTGAATGAGGAGATTTCTTCTTTTGTGCGCTCAAAGAAGCCTCGTGCTACGACTAAGCCTGCTCGTGAGCGTTTAGCCCTTTCAGAGGGGGGACGCAAAGTTGTGGTGTCCGAGGGGCATGATGTTCAGGCAAATGCCCCTATTTCTCTCCTTGACTTGGAGAAAAAATATATGCAAATGGTGGAGGTTGACAATGTAACGAAGTTGAGTTCTGAACAGGCGAAGGTCATAAACAACCTGTTGCTGCAGTTGGGTATGGCAGCTTTGTCCGATTTAGTTAGAATCGTCCTTTCTATCTGAAGGATTTCAAGTAAAACCCCTCCTTGGATCGCGAATCTCCTCGGCTTGGGCAAGAGTCGTTTGACTGGTATCCTTATGGTGAAAAGTCTCCTCCGCGTCGCCCGTATTGTCCTGCGTCCCGATCTCGACTTTACATTGAGGTGATGACGGGTCCGAGAGATAACTTACTTCCTTTTTCCCCGTCAACTGCTTTCGAGTCGGCTCGCGAGAGAAAGTCGATCATTGTGAGCAAGAGAAAAGCGGTAGAGGGCCCTGGTGCAATGAAGACGGCGAAGGTCGGTGCTGGAGTAGTTCTGATCCCAGACGACCTCAATCCAAATGCACAGATCAGCCTATTCGCCCCGGATGTGTTAAAGATAAGTAACCAGGCTTGGCACCAGGAGGTTGATATTTCTTACGCTTCCAAGAAACATATTAGTAGATGGAATGACTGGCTGGTGAATTGCGCTCCGACGCCAGAAGGTGATATACTGGAAGAGCACATGGACAAGGGGCAGAAACATCTCGTGCTAAGAATATCATATCTGAACCAAGTTGTCGTCGCTGGGACGGAGGTTGAGGCTGCTCGTGAGTGTATACCAAGGAGTGAGTCTTCGCAAATTTGCAAAAGTCATACTTCGATGCTCTTCGCAAAATTGAATTATTGAAAAAGTAGCTTGAATGAATCAGGCTCGCTCAATCAATCGTTGATCCGGAGGCCTGGTAAGCAAGATCGAAGGCCTGGTAGGCAAGATCGAAGGAGAGGATTCACTTGGAAACGCTCAAATATGATTGACGGGTGTTAAGTTCGCCTCCTTGAGTTGCATATTGCGAAATACGTTGAGAAACAAGGCGTTGAAAGAGCTCCCTGTGTCCACCAAGGCCTTTTTCACTTTCCACTTTGTAATGAGGACTGAAATGACCAGGGCGTCATTGTGAGGAGAATGGACACCTTGGAGATCCTTGTCTGTGAACGTTAGTGGGGGATCAGGCTCTGAATACGTGCATACTATACTTGTCTATCCTCGCCAATGGGTTACATCCACATCTCGAGAAACGTTCGCTTTCGGGACTCGTTGGACTGCTCACCTTCCGAGCCGACTCTACGGAGTACATATATGATGTCAGGACCTTCTTTCTCTATCTCCTTGATGACATATTCTCTTTCCTTTGTTCGGTCCTGCCTTTTGTCCGAGCTTAGGAACTCCTTAAGCTTCCCTTTTCGAATCCAGTACTCTATCTCGCTCCTGAGATTTTTACATTCCTCAGTGTTGTGGCTGCCCTCCTTGTGAAAGAAGCAGTATTTGTTGTTATCGCGTCGGGAGGGATCTCCTCGCTGCTTGGCGGACCACTTCAATTCTTCCTAATTCTTAATGGAGTTGAGGACATCGGACAGAATGGAGTTGAGGGGAGAAACAAATTTAGACCCGACGAAGTTGGAGGCCTTATCTTGCCTTGCACGGCTAGAGTCGGGCTTGCTTTCATTGTGCTTCCTTTTTCTGCCGCCGTCTTCTTGCTTCTTCCCCTCCTTGTCCCTGGAACCAAAGGGTTTCTTTTCGAACTCCGCCTTCTTCTCGGCGGCTAACATCCTCCTGACGAGGGCTTAGAGATGTATCCATTGTTACAAGATCTCGTGGTCACCATCTCTCTGGACTATGAGGAATGGTGATATCATTGTTTTTAAAGGAACTTCGTCGTTCCCATCAGACGGCGCCAAACTGATGTAGTCGAATTTTGTTCTCATTGACCTGTACAGGGAACACACATAAGCCAAATACCACCGTTGTGGTGACTGATGGAACTTCGATGCTAAAGTCAGACAAGGCTTAGGAAAGGCTTAAAGTTGTAAATTGGGTTTTGTAGCATACATTTGTTCGTCAACACTGTGACCCATTTATAATGCGAATCCTTGTTCGGCTAGGCCTTTGGTGGTGTAGTTTAGGAAAAGCGATCAAAGAGATCTTGTTGGAGATGCTTTCCTTGTTGGAGTCGTCCATGTAGGAGAGTTTCCTACACGATTTGTGCTCTTAGATCTACGGGAGAGGTTTCCCTTTAGGAGTGTTGTCCATGCAAGGGAGTTTCCATACATGACTTGTACTTCGATATTTGTTTCCTAGTCGAAACCAATGCATTATTGGCTTGCCCGTATTAAGTCGATCCCCCGAATACTTGCCTGATTAGGCCTTATGGGTATTGGGCTTGACCATGTGACGTGTGGGCCTAGTAGGGTGCTGCAATTCGAGTTCAACCTTTTGTATTATACCAAAGTGGGCTTAGAGTTGTCTGGGATTTGCCAGATTGGGTGGGCAATTGCTGACAAGATTATCATGACGCGGATTAAATGACGATTTGGTGTATCATCAATTAGTATTAAGAATAATTGGGCCTAATTAAGAAAGAGCTCAAAATAGTAATTAGGGCATTACTATCCATTACGGTTAGGTCAACTAACTTGCCAATAAGTTAGTATTATTATAAATAAGACAAGGATTGTTTATTATTGTTTAGCTGATGATTGAAAGAATAATTGAATTCTTAGTTATTTTCCTTTAGCCTTTTATCATTGTTTTTTCGATTCTTATTCGTTTATTTCAATTATCGTGTCATTACTTAGTTATTTTCCTTTAGCCTTTTATCATTGTTTTTTCGATTCTTATTCGTTTATTTCAATTATTGTGTCATTACTTAGTTCTATCACAATATATGTGCCTTGTGTAACATATGCAAGGAAACTATTGCATATCATCCACCCACTCATTCATGTCACTAGTACAACAAAGATACATATTGTGTGGACTGAGGAACTCATAATATAAAAAAAATAAAAATAAAAAAAAGGAGTTTAACCTCGAAAATGGAAGGAATGCTTGCTGGCTAGGCTCAGAAAGAAGTTTATGATGGCTTTGGAACTAGTAGGAAAGCTCCCATTTGCTTCGGAATAGGTATGTCGTTTTGCTTATGAAAGCCCCTTTTCTCCTCCTAGGGGTTAAAATGTCTCAATAAACCATTTAACACTATTAAAGAGTAATTGCTTTTTATGATCGTATAATGTTGCTTGTGTATAAATTATGCCCGGATTGGGATTTTATGAAGGTCCTATGCTCAACATATATCAGTTCATAACTTTCAATAATAAAAAAAACCCAATTATCTTAATATGTCTTAATGATAACCCTGTTTATACTTCATCGTGAATCACCTTCGTAAAATAGACACATTGTTTCTTGGGCTGATTTTTAGGAAAAGTAGTGAACTTTGAAAGAGGAAATGGACTTTTAACTCTTGATGCAATTTTTCGACTCAAGGGGTGATTTTTGAGAGGGAAGCATTCCTGCAGCAAGGCACCTAAAGTTAGGGAAAATATCTTGAATATATACGAATAATTTAATGTTTCTTTCTCTTGGTTTAGAAAAGTATTGAATTGAAATATCCTATGTCTTCACAGTGAAAACAGTTGAGAAGAAGTTGTCAATAATAAATTACCTTAAGAATAAAAGAAAATTCCACCCAATATTCAATAGTTCGTCCATCTCTTCCTAGGTAATGTCCACCTTGTTGTGAATGAATGAGACAAAAAAAATTTAGCTAATGTAATAAAGAGACCTGTTGCCGTTTAGGAGAGGTGGAAGCTTGAGCAATTGATTTTTCGGTACATTTGAATGCTAAAAGTAAGCAAAACCTAGGCCTGGACTGAATTTTATTCCAGATCCCGAAAATTGTTATTATCTGATGCCTACCTACCTCCAAGTTTAATTCTTCAAGCACAGTGATTTCTAAAGTCAATATCCATATAGTAGAAACACTGCTAGAGTACCATATAAAACATTGTCCACTTTTTTGAGTGCAATAAGAGATGTCTCTAGACATCTCAATCCAATTCCTTGTCCTATCACTAAGTACGAATAGAAACAATAATAGTTACGCAATCAAAGAACACTATTGAGGAGGCGACCACCATGATAAATTAAAAAGGAAAGATGTTAAAGTCTTCAGATACACACCATTCTATTGCTTAAACATCATATTAACCAATTACTCCATTGCTTAAACAACACTATCCCCAACATCCTCAAAATCAGGTGACCCAATCAAATATTTTGGTGAAAAATGAGCCTACAGGCTTCAAGAACACATGAAGTAACTTCATATGACCAAACCACCGGCACTAGCAAAACAAAATAAGACAAACAAACAATAAACTAATTACAAAAGTACAACTCAGAGAATAAATGCAAAGAAAAAAAGTGTGCATGTAAAAGCAAAATAAGAGAAGTATAAGTGCGACACTGACCTGCTACACTGTTGGCAAAACCTTTGCTCAATCCCAGCAACAATGACTTTGGGGGACTTGGAGTGCATACCACAGACCTTGTGCCTTGAGTAATAAGCCTTGACATCACTGAGATCCAGCTTACACCCTTCAACCTGACATCTTGGAGGCTGACCTCCCTGCAAAACCCCCCTCGCCCCCTTTCTCCCAGTGGCCGTCTCAGTCCCCAAATTAGTCCTTCTCTCAGAAACCGATGAAGACGAAGACGACCCACCCCCTGATTTGGCTGAAACTCCAATACCCACATCTTCAAAGTAGATTTTCTTGCCAAATTTCAACCCATTGAGGGGTGAATCAGAGGAACCACCTCCTCCTGAAGCAGCAGTATCCAAAGGGGTTGAACCCATTTCCATGTTTGGGTGCTCTCTCCCCTCCTTTCTAGATTCTTATTTTGTTCATGGCTTCGTTGTGGGACATTTTTATTAAAATAGTGAGAGAGAAAAAAAAAAAGAAAAAAAAAAAAGAGAAATAGGGATGGGATAGATGATGGGATGTGTGGTTTTGTTGTTTTTAGGGGAAAAAGAAAGAAGGTGAGTTGGGTTGGAGAGATTGAAAGGTGGTGTTGTGAAGAGTGATGCGAGAGAGACCAAGTAAAATCAGGTCTGTCTATTACAGCTGCTCCTTTCTGCTCCGCTCAAATACATACAGACTAGTATAGTGGTATAAAGAAGACACCTGCCGGTGGGCCATTTGGGGCCACGCTAGCTAGCTCTCTCTTCTGCGGCTCACCGATTGTCTCCACGACCCCATTTTAGAGAGAGAAAGAAACAGAGCAAAAACAAACCCGCCCCCACTCTTATCCTCCCTCTCTATTCTATCTGCTTTTACTATTTTTCTTTTTTTATTATGTAAAGAAAAGGGGATGGTGTCCTTTGATGTGCGTGTCTTAAACTCGACCGTCAAAAGAGTGTAGATTGTACTTGACGGAGCAATGACCTCCCTTTTCAATTATTTGCACTTACTTACTATTCCATTTTCTCATCACATTTTGTTGTTTTGTATGAATTTTCACTTTCACATAAATTTAGTTTGATGCATTTGGATCATATGCATGTTAAACAAATCTTGCTTACCTGTGCGGAATGACAAATAATTGATAGAGTATATGAATTACCAATGAAGCTTAACTCAAACCCTAGGATCGACGAAACCTCCCAACCTTTTTTTTCCCTGAGATAGGATCGTTGCCATTGCACCTTGGTGAATTGCATTTGCAATTTGATCTATAGACTTATTCTTTACGTTTAACGTGTGGCTGAAAGAAGCCTTATTTAGACTTGATGTAGTCGTTTTTCGCTTTTTGCTTCGATCTGGTTCTTGTTGACCTGCACAAGTAGCACACGTGAGCCACAGACCACCGTTGTGGTGGCCGATGACAATCCGATGCTAAAGTCAGACATGGCTCTAAGGAAAGTGTAATGCTATAACATGAAAAATGTAGTGTGCCTTAGCTTACCAACCTCATGTCTTATTTTTAGTGCAATGAGTATTGGTTTAACCAGACCCTCGTAGGCGTAGATTAGGGAGGAGATATTTGTGGAGATTCCTCTCTAATTAGGAGTCGTATTGTAAGAGGGAAGTTTCATGTTAACTCTACGCTCCTAGATACGCGGGAGATAGTTCTCAATCCAAGAGTTTCTCTATGTGGAAGATATTCTGGTGTTTGCTTCCTAGTTGGGAGCAAAGAGCAGCTGTAGTTGCCCGTCCGAAGCAGATCCTCGAGATATTTGGCTATGGAGGGCTCTCAAGTATTGAGGACGGCTGTGAGATGTGTGGGCCTAGCGTGCTGCGAGAGTCTGGGTCCGCCTAGCGGACTAAATTGAGCGGGCTTAGAATCGCTTGGGCTTGTTCAGTGTTGGGCTGATGCTAAGGCCTGTATTTTCTTGATATTATCACGACACATGTACAGCTTAAGGGTGTGACCGTTTTTATGTATCATTAGCTACTCCCCTCGAGTTAGTGGGGTGTTAAGTCGGTCTACTGACTATTTGAAAAGACTATTGTACTGTCGCAATGATTGGACTCAAGGCATTCATCTCGAGCGACGTATGACATTAATGGGTACGCGACTGCTCAAGGAGGGAAAGTGCAGTTTGCCTTCCCTATAAATATTCATCGTCTTTACGTGGATTCCTTCATTGTTATTCGCGTTGTCTTTTCGAACCGTAGTATTTGTTCCATCTTCCAATGGCTGACACTGTTGAATCTTCTCGTAAGAACCCGTTATCGCTTGCCTGTGTCAACTTCTTTGAAGATAGTTTGGTCGACAAAAATGAGTTGATCAGGCTTCATAGTTTGTACCACCTCCTAGAAGATTTTCAAATTGTTCACGCATTTGGAGTCTTGGGTCCGACTGTGCCTCCTCAAGGGTTCATAGGCTTGCACCGAGGCATGTTCGAGTCCGAGTTTCGGCTTCCATCGCCAGATGATGTCTGGCGTTTATTTACTCATTTTCGAATGCCTCCCGCTCAAATGGCGCCGAGTGGGTTCAAGATATTGCTCGCAATCCTCCTGAGGGCTCATGATGCTAGCATTCATTTATCTTCATTGGTGATCCATCACCTGACCAAGGCTCGACTAGATTCTAGAGGTATCTGTGTGTTGAACTGTCCTCTTTGTCTGCGATTGGCGGCGGGCAGCGCCGAATCTTGGGGGAAGCAATGGTTTTTTGCTTCGGCGGATTCTGATTATTTCAAGCTTGGGAGTCGTAAAGTGTCTCGATACTTCCAGTTTTATCTTTGTGAGTCTTTCGACTATCATGATATGCGCGTTTTTGTATGTCCATTCTATGATACTGGCTCTAACATTGTTTTTTGCGAGGTTCGATATTTCGTCTCTAAGCGAGGACGAGAAGCGGTTAGAAGAGGAGTTTCCCTTGACTTTTGTTGAGGAGGTCATAATGCCAGGCAATGTTTCACGCTGCGGTGTTCTCATGGTGCTCAACCCTTGTCAGATTCACCAGCTGAGCGGGTGGTTGCTCGCTGCCTGAGAAAGAGAGGTATGGCCTTGCTCAGTCCTTCTGGGCTCGCTAAATTGGAGGCAAACGTTCCTCCCGTGGTAGTCCCGAGGAAGAGGCAAACTTCTGTCATGGCGACCTCTCCCCCTAGTAGGTCACGATCTGCATGGGTGGCATCATTAGGGGGTCGCAGCCTTTCGCATGATGCTTTGACTCCTTCTGATGACCCAGCCGGGGAGGAAGTTGGCGTGCGTGTCGATGTTTTGTGTCACGACGGCCTCAAAATGGCTACTCGTGCCCCGGAGTTGCATGGGCCTATTTTGTTGCATCTTGAAGCCCGTGGAAGGGTACTTGCTTTAGATAAGGCCTTTGTGGATTTGAGGATGTCATATTCGGACGCTCCTTACTGGGCAGACTCCTTGGAAGGTAGGTTACAGGCTTCTGTCACCGTTGCCAACCACAGGGGCATGGAGGTCGGAAGGGAGCAAGCGGAGGCATAATGGGTTGTCGAAAGGCGGCTGTTGGAAGCCGCGGTTGATGAGGGGCTTCGCCGCGCTCTGGAGGCGGAGTGGTTGCTGGCCGAGGAGCACTCTCATTACGAGGCCCTATTGGGAGCGGTGGACTTCGACGTGTCAGGCAGGAAGTCGTTCATCTCATCCAAGGTCGTTCGTGGCAGACTGGAACTCCTGGAGCTGATTAGGAAAGAGTATCCCGGTACTGACCTTGATTTCGCTCACTACAAAAAGGTTGCTTTCGAACCTATCAATCGAGAGGAGGGCGCCACGAGGCTTACTGATGAGGAGGATGCATCTCCTTAAAATGATTGTAACATCCTTTCTTGGACAGAATGTATAGACATATTTTTTAATGAAAGTCATGTTTTTGTCTCATATTGTCGTGTTTACTTTAGTCGCTTCGTAGAATTTTTTATCACCAGGTGGAATGCTTGTACTTGTCATTCAAAATACATTGTTGTTTTAGGTGGTTCTGTTGCAGGTTAGTGTTTAACCAACAGAGACCGCTGTTGGTCAGGGGTTGACCAGACTTCTCCAGTAGCGACTCATTACCTGTTGGTGGACTAGTACTGCCTTCTATTATTTATTCCTTTTGCGAAGTGATTTAGGCTTTGGGCACAAGAAGCTGTCATCATCAGTCGTGAACTGACTGAGCTTACCTGGCAAGTTTGGTGCTCATTTTCTGTATTGAGAGCAATGATCCCTTGGTGAGTCGTCGTCATCAACAAACCAACGCTGACTAGACTCCCATTTCCTCCGCCGTCGTGATCCGCGCGAAGCGGGTTAGGCTTTGGGCACCAGAAGTCATCATCATCAGTCGTGAACTGACTGAGCTTACCTGGAAACTTCGGCGATCATTGTCTGTATTGAGAGCAATGATCCTTTGGTGAGTCGTTGTTATCAGCGGACCAACGCTTACTAGACTCCCACTTCCTCCGCCGTCGTGATCCGTGTGAAGCGAATTAGGCTTTGGACACCAGAAGCAGTCGTCATCAGTCGCGAACTGACTGAGCTTACCTGGCAAGTTCGACGATCATTGTCTGTATTGAGAGCAATGATCCCTTGGCGAGTCGTCGTCATCAGCAGACCAACGCTGACTAGACTCTCATTTCCTCCGCCGTCGTGATCTGTGCGAAGCTGATTAGGCTTTGGGCACCAGAAGCAGCCGTCATCAGTCGTGAACTGACTGAGCTTACCTGGCAAGTTCGGCGATCATTGTCTGTATTGAGAGAAATGATCTCTTGGCGAGTCATCGTCATCAGCGGACTAGCGCTGACTAGACTCTCACTTCCTCCGCCATCGTGATCTGCGCGAAGCGGGTTAGGCTTTGGGCACCAGAAGTCATCGTCATCAGTCGTGAATTGACTGAGCTTATCTGGCAACTTCGGCGATCATTGTCTGTACTGAGAGCAATGATCCTTTGGTGAGTCGTTGTTATCAGCGGACCAACGCTTACTAGACTCCCACTTCCTCCGCAGTCGTGATCCGTGTGAAGCGAATTAGGCTTTGGACACCAAAAGCAGTTGTCATCAGTCGCAAACTGACTGAGCTTACCTGGCAAGTTCGATGATCATTGTCTGTATTGAGAGCAATGATCCCTTGGCGAGTCGTCGTCATCAGCGGACCAACGCTGACTAGACTCTCATTTCCTCCGCCGTCGTGATCCGCGCGAAGTGGATTAGGATTTGGGCACCAGAAGCAGCCGTCATCAGTCGTGAATTGACTGAGCTTACCTGGCAAGTTCGACAATCATTGTCTGTATTGAGAGCAATGAACCCTTGGAAAGTCATCGTCATCAGCGGACCAACGCTGACTAGACTCCCACTTCCTCCGCCATCGTGATCCTCCCGAAACAGATTAGGCTTTGGGCACCAGAAGTCGTCGTCATCAGTCACGAACTGACTGAGCTTACTTAGCAAGTTCGATAATCATCGTCTGTATTGAAAGCAATGATCCCTTGGTGAGTCGTCTCATCAGCGGACCAGTGCTGACTAGACTCCCACTTCCTCCGCCGTCGTGATCCGCATGAAGCGGATTAGGCTTTGGGCACCAGAAGTCGTCGCCATTAGTCGCGAACTGAATGAGCTTATCTGGCAAGTTCGCGATCATTGTTTGTATTGAGAGCAATGATCCCTTGGCGAGTCATCGTCATCAGCGGATTAGCGCTGACTAGACTCCAACTTCCTCCGCCATCATGATCCGCACAAAGCAGATTAGGCTTTGGGCTGATATTCGAGTCTGGTCATAGCCGGGTTGGTGGAGGGTTATAACGGACAGCAGTGAAATTTTTGGTAAAAGCAAAATATTTTATTGATAATTTTTTTAGATGTTCTACATTCCATGGTCGTTTAAGCCCATCATCGTCGGCGTCTTCCAGCCAGTATGTTCCCGGTCTGTTGACTTTGGCAACTCTATAAGGTCCTTCCCAATTTGGATTTAGCTTTCTCGCTCCAACTTCTTTGGTGTTTTGTTGGGTCTTCCTGAGTACCCAGTCTCCCACATTGAATTCGTGTGGCTTGACTTTCTTGTTATAGTATTGCGCCATCCGTTGTTGGTAGGCGACTATTTTGGCGGATGCTAAATCCCATTTTTCGTCGAGGAGGTCTAGTGCCAAGCGCAAGGCTTCATCGTTGCTGTCTGGTCTAAACTCTTTCATCCGGAAGGTTGGCACCTCGAGTTCCACCGAAACCATAGCTTCTGACTCGTATGCTAGGGCGAAGGGTGTCTTTCTGGTAGGGATTCTTTTAGTTGTTCTATATGCCCAGAGTATTCTTGGTAGCTCTGAAACTCATTTTCCTTTGGTTGCATCAAATTTTATTCTGATGGCTTCTAGGATTGTCCTGTTGGTAACTTCCGCTTGGCCATTGGCCTGGGGGTGTCCTGGTGAGGAGAAGTGGTGCTTGACTCCAAGACTTTTGCACAACTCGCTATCCTTGCTACCTTCAAACTGGGTTCCGTTGACACTGACCAATACTCTGGAGATGAAAAATCTACAGACGATGGTGGCCCATATGAATTTTTTTATCTGGACCTGCCCTATTCTGAATAGGGGCTCAGCCTCGACCCACTTGGTGAAGTAGTCAACGGCGACAAGTAGTACACTGGCCTCTGGGTTCCTTAGTAATTTCATACGAGGGTCAAATTGACAGATAGGTACAAGTATAGTGTTTCACCTATTGCGGGCTTTGATAGTAGTTCTGGACTCCCCATGTATGCTTTCAGGTTCTGAAAGGATTGTTCGCATTCGTCGTTCCATTAAAACCCTTTGCTCCATCTTAGTATCTTGAAGAATGGAAGGCATTTGTCGGATGATTTGATATAAATTTGTTGAGTGCTACTACCCTCCCAATCAGGTTTTGAACGTCTCTGGTATTGGTCGGAGATTTCATATCGAGAAGAGCCTGAATCTGTTTAGGATTGGCCTCGATTCCCCATTTTGTTTACTATATAGCCTAAGAATTTTCCAAACTCGACTCTGAATGTGCACTTTTGTGGGTTGAGTTTCATCCGGCATTTTCTGAGTTGGTCAAATGCTTCGGAAAGATCTCATACGTGGTCGTGCCTGCGAAGGCTTTTGACCAACATGTCGTCGATGTATACTTTCATATTTTGTACCGATCTATTATTTGAACATTCACTTGACCCATCGCTGGTAAGTAGCTCCAGCATTTTTCAGGCCGAAAGGCATTACCCTATAGCAGTATATTCCTCTTTTCGTCACGAAAAAGGTATTATCTTGATCTAGGGGGTGCATCAATATTTGATTATAGCTTGAATAGGCATCCATAAAGCTCAGTAGGCCATGTCCCGAAGTGGCATCTACGATTTGATTTATGCGGGGGAGTGGGAAGTTGTCCTTTTGGTAGGCTTTGTTGAGGTCAGTGTATTCTACGCACACTCTCCACTTTTCAATTTTTTGTTTTACCAGAATGGTGTTTGCCAGTCACTCGGGGTATCGTGCTTCCTTGATCATGTATGCGTCGAGTAAGCGCTATACTTCCTTGTTTATGATCGCGTTCTTTTCAGGCACCACATACCTTTTCTTTTGTCTGATGGTTTTTTTAGGGGTCAACTTCGAGGCAATGAGTGATTATCGACAGATAGATCCCTACCATATCGTGCATGGTCTAGGCGAAGATGTCCTAGTTGCGTTGTAGGAGCTTCGTAAGTTGCTTTGCCACTACCTTCCTCAGGCGGGAATCGATCTGAATGGCTTTGTTATTCTTAGGGCTGTCGAGGTAGGTCGTAACGGTCTCTTCCTCTGGTTGTCCGACATTGGATCGGCCTCGAGGGCTTACTGGTGCCTCCTCACTTGATGTCGGCCCTCTTTCCTCGATGTTTTGAGTTGAATAGAGGGTAGTCTTGGTCGTTGGATTGACGGCTTGCTGAGCATGGTCGGGTGGCAAAGTTGTCATGTATTGTCATTCTCTGGCCACTGACTAATCCCCTCTTAATGTACCGACCGTTTGATTCGTTGGGTACTTAACACACTGGTGCAGGATGGAAACCGTTGCTCCCATCTGGTGTATCCAAGGTCTTCCCATAACTGCATTGTATGTTGAAGGCATGTCGATTACTACGAACTCTTGAAACAGAGTTTATGAGTTGGTTGTTTTCCCGCGGTTGTTGTCAGCTGTATCCTTAACATGGGGAACCATTTTTGCCATTGAAGTCAATCACTGGATGATCATCAGGACTCAATGTTGCTTCATCTAGCTGCATGTTGCGGAGCGTACAGAGGAAAAGGACGTTCATCGAGCTCCCAATATCAACCAGGGACCTTCTTACCTCCCAGCCTGCTAGGGAAATTGTCACCACATGGCGTCGTCATGCGGGAGTTGTATACCTTGGAGATCCTTCTCCGTACATACCAGTGGCGCGGATGGACCTCGCCTTTTACCGTGTTGTGTCGGTTGTTCACCACGTATCGCTTGGATCCTCATACCTCGTAAAGCCCTTTTTCCGAACCTGTTGGATAGTTCGCACTCTGAATGTGCTCCGTGAAGCACATGTATTTTGTTGCCCGAAGCCTCCTCGGGTTCGGTTCTTATTTGTTCCACTCTCATAACGATGAAGTTTCGTGTTTGCTTTGTCAGGTCTGTCATGTTCTCTAGAGGGTCTAGCATAAGAAAGTTGTAAAACTTTCCCCTCAATTCGTTAATGATGGCTGAAACAGCTGTTGCGTCGTTGCACGTGCGGACGGTGGTTAACTCACTGTTAAAGCGAGTTAGATATGTCTCTAGTGTCTCGTCAGGCATTTGCTTCATTAATGTGAGCACCCTCATTGTTGACAGAGTGTGGTGCACGAAAAGAAATCGTGCATCCGATTCGGGGTTCGACGGTGCTATTGTTGGCGCGGGACCGTGAGTTGGATGCCCGCGCACGACAGGAACCGTCAAAAAAGGTATCACAAGGATGGCCTGAGTGTTGGACACGTCCCCTAGTTCCTCATTGCTGCGTGACCTGGTGGTCACCGTCTCTCTTTGTTATGAAAGGAAACGACGCTTATTGTAAAGTTATGAGCTATGTCGTCCCCACGGACGACGCCAAACTGATGCAGTCGAATCTTTGCTTCCTGCTCCGATCTGGTTCCTGCTGACCTGTTAACCTACACAAGTAGCACACGTGAGCCACAAACCACCATTGTGGTGGCCAATGGCACTCCGATGCTAAAGTTAGATAGGGCTCTAAGGAAGGTGTAATGCTGTAACAGGGAAAATGTAACGTACCTTAGCCTACCAACCTCATGTCTTATTTATAGTGCAAGGAGTCCTGGTTTAACCAGACCATCGTAGGCATAGATTAGGGAGGAGATCTTCGTGGAGATCCCTCTCTAATTAGGAGTCGTGTTGTAGGAAGGAAGTTCTTTGTTAGCTCTGCGCTCCTAGATACATGGTAGATAGTTCCAAATCCAAGAGTATTCCGTAGAAGGGAGTTTCCATGTGTGGAAGATACTATGGTGTTTGTTTCCTAGTTGGGAGCAAAGAGAAATTGTAGTTGCCCGTCCGAAGCAGATCCTCGAGATACTTGCCTATGGATGGCTCACGGGTATTGAGGACAGTTGTGAGACGTGTGGGCCTAGCGTGCTGTGAGAGTCTGGGTTCTCCTGGCGGACTGAATTGAGTGGGCTTAGAACCGCTTGGGCCTGTTCAGTGTTGGGCTGATGCTAGGACCCATATTTTCTCGAGATTATCACGACACGTGTACGACTCAAGGGTGTGACCATTTTTATGTATCATCAAGACTCAACTTCATTGTACTACTAAAAATATGAAATTTGCAAATAACACAATGTGGAAGATTGTTCGGGTTTCTCAACCTTAATATATACTTTTACTTTTTTTTTAAAGTATACTTGTAATATTAATTTATGCGATTACAAAAGCGTCCAGTACTAGTTGCTAGATCATGCGCCTCGTGGTTGAGGTCCCTTGGATAATATATACTTTTACTCATCTTTACTCTTTTGGTACAATTAAAATTTTCATCTATGACCAGTCAATGAATATGGAGTTGTATTTTCTAGATATTTTAATTTTCCTTTTTGAACAATTTGAAAAAGAAGAAGACACATTTTACTTGACAGTTTATGTAACAATCAAGGCAACGACTACTCCACACCACCAAAAGTACTGTCTCACACCACCATTCAGTTTTTTTTTCTTACTCACACCACCAAATAAATATGGAAAACCTAACCAAAATCGAAAAAGACCTCAAAAATTGTAAAACGCAAAATCGCAAAACTTGTATCCTTCCATTGATATCCTCGCACTCCTTTGTTGCGTCTCGTCCGAAGCTCAGCGAGCAAACTCCACTTCCTCGCAGCTTCCTCGTCCTCTCTTATATCTCTCCCTCTTCGTAAAAACCCCAAAATCGCAAAAAATCCTTGATCTCATTGTTCTCCTCTCCCCTATCTCTCCCTCATTGGTTGCATTCCCCTATCTCTTCCTCGCATTCCACTACATGTTCCTTGGAAGAACTTATCTTGATTTTATTAGATGGAAATGAAAGGGTTTAGTGAAGTTGACGATGTTAGAAATGAAGATTTTAAGGGTGAACATGAGGGCAAAGAAGATGATAAATTTAATTAGCAAAAACAATCCATTCCAATTGAGCTAATTTGTATAAAAAAAAATTCATCTAATTTGCATCTAGTTTTTTTTTCCAAGATAATGTTTGATTATATATGATGCATTGGTGTATAGGCATTTCTAAAGGGTGCAATAAATATGGACATGCCTTTTTAACGATGTTGAGAACCCAGAGACGAACCATTTAGAGGTAGCCGTCATTTTGTTGTTAAGTAAATTAAAATTTAATAAATATATGAAATTATTATAAAATGAATCATTATGCAGAATGATGATGATAATGTTGATGGTAAGTTACTCGATGATGGAAGTTGTGGCATTAATAGTGAAGAAAGATCAATGGAACTGGTACTCGATGATGGTCACTTATTTGTTACAGACGAGGTAAAATAGTTTGTGTGTTTTCGTTTTCATCAGTTTCCATGCAATATTGTTATAAATATGTTGTTATTAACAAGTTTTTATTTTTTTTTAGATATTCTCACAAGGTTTGCGTTGATAGCTTGGGTCCAAGGCATTGGTAGGGATAATAACATAGTTGTTATTATTACTAAATTGGAACCTACTAATCACAGACGGGAGGGAAGGATCCATTTTGGTTGTGAAAGGGGAGGGAAGCCCGACAAAAGGTTAAAAAATTATGTTCGATCAAGCAATACAAAGAAGTGTGGCTGCACATTTTAGTTGAGAGAGATCTCACTAGAGAATAACCATTGGATGTTGCAAGTGACATGTGAAACCCACAATCATCATCGATCAAACTCACTTGTTGGTCATTCGTTTGCTGGTAAATTGAATGAAGAGGAAATGATATATGTGCAAATATGGCGAAGTTGGGTGTGAACCCTCGCCACATCTTGTCTATATTGAAAGAGATATATCCGTATAATATCTCGAATTTGAAGAATATTTACAAAGTAATTTGTTGGATAAAGACAGTCCAACAAAAAGACAGAACGGTTTTGCAACATACTCTACACTTGTTGAGGGAGCACAGTTACATAGAGTGAAATACTGTTGATGAGGGGAATATTTACAATACCTCGCATTCATCACGACGAACAGTAAAAAATTTGCAAATTTTTTTACGGTTCGCCTGGATCAATGCGAGCTTTTATCAAAAGTTCGCATTGGCTCAGGCAAACAGAGTTGATTTTTGACATTTTTGAAGTTTTTTTGAGTTTTTCTGAAGAGAAAGAGAAGCAATGGAGTTGAGTAAGGCTAGTCAACACCTGATGTAGGGAAATAAGATAAAGATCCAAAATTTTTGGTGAATCTGATATATATGTTCAAACTTCATCATATAAAGCAAACCCCATCTCAACACCTAATGGAGTTGAGTAAGGCCAGTGAACACTTTTTTTTTTTTTTTTTAAATTAACCTCCAGTGGGGAGGGGCAACTATGGAATGCCAGACCTTCATTACTTATCAAAAAGTTGACTTACAAAAGCTACGGGGGTACATTACGACGTTGCCCGTATGAAAACCAAAGCAAAAGCTAGAATCAATGAAAAAAACAATACAAAACTAAAAACAGATAACTGAAATCAGCTCATTGTCTGTGCCCAGCAACCCGAACAAAGCCAGCAATCTCTCAGCCATTGAGCATGCAGCACACGCGCGTTTCTGCGACCCGAGCGAACCCCGGATTGCCCAAAACAAATGCTCCAACCAACGCTGCGACAGTTCAGCGTTCAGCATAGCAGCAGCAGCATTAGCAAATCATCGTATCAGCAACATCAGTTGCAGCAGCAGCAACAACTCCGCGCAACAGCAGCAGCAGCAACAACAGCGGCATCCGCAACGCAGCAGCAGCAACTCCGCGCAACAGCAGCAGCAGTAACAACAGTGACAATGCAGCAGCAGCAGACTCAGCGCAACAGCAGCAGCAGCAACTCCGCGCAACAGCAGCAGCAGCAACAGCAGCGTCCTCAGCAACGCAGCAGCATCGCAGCGCAGAACAGAGCAGCTCTGTTTTGCAACAGAGTGCTCTGCCTTAAAATGTTCTTGTTAATCTGAGTTGTAATCGCGATTTCGCAGCATCATAGGCCGCATATCGCCACTAGACATCACCCAGCACGCCAAGCCTCGGCATGCTACCTAACTCAGTCCCCATGTCAGCACTTACAAACTGCCAGAACTGAAACAAAAGGCCTGCAATCCAGTCCACAGCTTATATCGCAGGAAACAGTAGCCATTCCGGCCAATCCCATACGAGTCCGCAGCGACAGCCTACTTCACAACCAAATAGAATCAGGGGTCCCTCTGTATTACAGCAGCGTGCCCTGCTATCCTTCTGATCTTGAAATCTCCTCTGCCCAATATAGCGATGCCTAGTCTTCCCCATGGCGTATGTAAGCCGTATGACTACGGTCAAGCTGTAATAAACCTGCCACTCGCCTAGGAAGATCATGAGCTGAAAAAAAAACCGTCTTATGCTCTCGTTGAGCTCTAGTTGCTAATGCGTCCGCCACCGCATTGGCCTCTCTATAAATATGGGAGCAATTTACCGTCAATTGCGCCACCAGCTGCTTGATTTCTTTTAAAATGTTCTCCAAATGCCACGAAATTTTAAAATTACCTTTAAACCATCCACAAACAATTTCCGAGTCCGTCTGAACAAGCACCTGCTTAAAACCCAATGAGAGACAGAGACGAAGACCCTCGGCTAGAACCATAATTTCCGCTGTATTATTGGAGCCTGCACCAAAAAAAATTTGCTTCCCAACAACACCAAAACCCCGAGAGTCTCTTATTATCACACCTCCAGCAGCCATGTTCTTACAGGAAGAACCATCTACATTGAGAGCAACAAAATCTGGCGGAGGGGGATGCCAAAAGACAATTCTACTAAGCTTCCTCAAAACTGGAGTCACATGTATCCCCAAAGCCCTTAATGGAGCCTTATGCCAACTGACTCGCTTAGGGGTTATAAAATTATTAGCTAGCAGCAAATTACGCCGAATATTCAGAATCACAAAAGTAGGATTAGGGACAGCATTATCATATACACATTTGCACCGTTGTTTCCATATTTCCCATAAAATGAACATAGGAGTGAGAAGTGATAACACACCTGTTTGGGTACTCATTTTTGCACGCCTGAACCAAATGATAAGGGTCGTGGAGATTTCAGCCGGTTTTCTGATGTGCACATCAAAGATCAACTCAAAATGGCGCCAAACCTGCATTGCCAGTTCTCCATCCAAAAACAAGTGATTAAGGGATTCTCTTTGTGGCGTGTTGCAACATCGACATCTAGAGGCCAGACTGAAACCGCATCTGTATAACTCCCCATCCACTGGAACCCCTCTATGGAGTAATTTTCACACCAAAACTGAGATTCTAGAAGGGATAATGTCATTCCAAATCAATTTATAAAGGCCATTGACCGTCCCTTTCCTCCGAAGCAAGTCATAAGCCGACTGAAGAGAAAAAGACCCATTTTGGTTCGGAACCCAAATACATTCATCCTCCTGAAATTCCTCGCCATATAATCTATCAGCAAAAAGTCTTCTTGCTAGATGTCTGAGCTCTGGGTTAACCAATTCAAAATTGGTTGAGATCACCTCATTTATTGAGGGCCACACACCTTGAGCAACCAAGGCCGCCGGTCTTCTGAAAGATGCAACCGTATTCCAATTTTCCTCAAAAAAACTGATATTTCCCTGAGCAACACGCCAAAGTGAGTTGCTCAAAATAATAGACTTGCCAAGCATGAGTTCTTTGAAAAAGGGGGAAGACCCAATTTTCACCAACTGACTATTCAAGGCCACCCCATGCACCCAGTATTTACTTCTCATGAAAATAGCCCAAAGAGAATCCGCTGTAAGTAGGCACCAAAGTGCCTTAAGGCGAAAGGCCCTCATCACCACCAGTAAATCTCTCACACCCAGACCCTTTTCGTCCCGAGGAAAACAAATATTAGACCAAGAGACCCATTTTTTCTTCAGTCTTCCTTCACAATCACCCCAGAAAAAGTCAGCCAACAAACTATTGATCCGAGATACAACTTTCAAAGGAACACGTATGGTACTGAGGATATAAATTGGAATCGAGCTAAGAACATGTTTAATCAAAATTAAACGGCCTCCCGGAGATAGCAGTTTCGCCTTCCATCCCTGAATCCGCGATTGAATTTTGGAGATCAAATCTTCGAAATAAGCAATTTTGACTCTTCCCTGAAAAACTGGCCCTCCCAAATATTTCAACGGAGCAGCTCGGAACAAGAAACCTGTGTAGGTTTTGAATCCTACAATTTTCGCTGCGTCTGCCCTGTCATCCAACATAAATGAGCTTTTGCTCGCATTTATTTTCTGTCCCGAAGACTGACAATAGCTGTTTAGAAAATCCATGCAACCCAAAATAGAAGACTTTCTGCCATTTAAGAAAATGAGAGTATCGTCTGCATAAAGAAGATGGGATATAGGGCTGCATGCCCTGGGAGTGTAGAAATAACCAATTTTTCCCCGAGCAAAAGCCTCATGAAGACCCCGACTCAAAACTTCGGAGGCAATAATAAATAAGAATGGAGACAGGGGGTCACCTTGCCTTAAACCTCTGGTAGATCTAAAAAAACCTTTGTAGACGCCTTGGAGCAATACTGAAAAGCCACAAGAAGCGATACAGTTGGAGATGATATGACAAAATCTACCATTAAAGCCGAATTTTGTAAGCACCGCCAAAAAAAATTCCATTCCATTCTGTCATAGGCTTTCTCCATGTCAATTTTCAAAACCACATTACCGCCGAAAACCTTCCGGTTAATCTCCCTCATCAATTCCTGTGCAAGGCCAATATTCTCACCAATAAACCTTCCTTTAACAAATGCTCCCTGCTCCGGAGAGATAAGTACGGGCAAAAGATCTGCCAATCTAGTACAAAGGATTTTGCTGAAAATCTTATAAATCACGTTGCATAAACTAATAGGGCGAAATTCCGAAAAGGAACCTGGATTCTCATTTTTAGGAATCAAAGCCAAGAAATTTGCCGAAAAAGAAGCCGGCAACGCGTCTCCCTCAAAAAACTGAATAGCAGCCTCCCAAATATCATTACTCAGAATCGCCCAACAAGACTGAAAAAATCCAGCAGTAAATCCATCCGGACCCGGGGCACTATTCTTGGGGATGTCAAAAACCGCCTTTTTCACTTCCTCCAGAGATGGACGTTTGATCAAGATGGCACATTGGTCGGAACTCACCAATTTCGGAATACAATTCAACAACTCTGCATCTACCGTACATGAACCTTGGGAAGACAGCAAAGTGGCAAGAAATCAGTGGCATGAAGAAGAATCTCACCAGGGTCCGAAATAGTCCTACCACAAGGTAGATTAATCTGAGATATAGCCCGTCATTTTTGTTTAGACTTGGTAGAGGCGAAAAAATATTTGGTGCAGGCATCCCCCTCCTTAAATTCTTTTTCACCGGATTTTTGGATCCAGTAAAGCTCCTCCTGTTTAAGAGCTAATCTATACTCCGCCTGACAGCGATTTAAATTGCAACAAGCATGAATATCCCAATTGGCATCAATGTTAAAACCATAATTACTGCCACCAGCAAAGCCTGCCAATAAAATAGTTTCCCATTGTTGCATTTCATCCTCTAGGGCGCGGATCCTGCTGAACACATTCCCAAAAACCATCCGGTTCCATTGAATGAGAGCGCGACGAATCAATTTAAGTTTGGCATCCACTCTATCAATGGGTCTAGTGAAAGCCACATCTGTCAACCAGATTCCCTTAACCAGATCAAGAAATTCCGGGTGTGTAGTCCACATGTCCAGGAATCTAAAAGGTGCATAACCAATCCTTGGTTGAGAGGGCATGGATGCCATCAGAGGAGAATGATCAGAAAATGTCCGGTTAAGATGTTCAACTTTGGGATTATCCAAAACCGTCAGCCAAGCCGAATTGACAAAGATCCGGTCAAGTCTAGCCCAAATGCGCTCGCGTCCTCACCTATTATTACACCAGGTGTGTCGAGGACCCGAATAACCACAATCAGTTAAGCCACATGTTTCAATACAATCGGAGAAGTGAGCCATGCTAGCCAGGGAAGGTGCAATTCCTCCAACTTTTTCCCCCGAGTGTAGATAGGTATTGAAATCCCCACCGACCATCCAAGGGGAATCGGTTTGAGCCGCAAAAGTAACCATATTGGACCATAAATCTTTTCTTTCTTCCACAGAGCATTTAGCATAAACAAAAGAAATGAAAAAAACTCTAGAAGAAGAATCTGTTACCTGGCAGTGAATAATCTGGTCCGACATGTCCACCACCGAGAAAACAAGAGATGTATCCCACAGAATCCAAATCTTGCCGCCAACACTGTCATTAGATGCAAAACCTCCCAGTTTGACTTTGTTCCCAATCTCCATGTATCTGCTAGCATCAATCATAGGCTCCGCAATCATAAGAATTCTGACATTGTGCTCCATAACCAACTTTTGTAGCCTCCTTCTCGTGGCCCTATTACCAACGCCGCGAGCATTCCAAAACATAAAGTTTTCAATCATATTAAACACGGGAAGAAGACAAACCCTTCTTAGTCTTACGACGAGTGCCCGAAGGAACCGCAACTTTGACGTTTTTCTTTCGCTCCGCATCAGAAAGTGCCCCCAAATCTAAATCCTTGATAGCTAGAGTGCCCGGCCCCATATCCGAATCCGACGCCGCCTCGTCACTATCTGTGGCGCTTTCAAGAGTATTGACATTCATTTTTTTCTTCTTTTTCCGCAATGAAACGCCCACCTTGATCAATTTGCTAATGTCAGCCGGCAGCGCGCAATCATCCAACAGCCCATTCACTGCCTGCTGATCTGTTTCAGCACCTGCTGTCTGGATCGCAGCAGTGGATTCAGCTCGCAATTCCTGTGTAACAGCAGCACTAGACAGCTTCTTAATCGAACCAGTGCGAGGAGAATGATCTAATTCGCGAACGGGAGACAAAATTCCAGCTGCCGCAGTTCCAGGAACCGTCGCTGCTGTGCCGAAACAGGGCGCAGGCTCCCCTGTTTCGGTGCTGATTGCTTGCTGGGATAGTCCATTCTTTACGGTGGGAGACGGCGTATCCTCGAAGTTGTTCATTGGCACCACCGAATGTCCAGACACCTTTTGCACATCTGAAACGAGCTGCCCAATCTGAATTTCACTTTGCGACGCCGCCACATGATTAAATATGGTATTATTTGATTCCGGATTGACATCCTTATCATTTGGAGTCAGCTTTGGTTGGTGTCCAAGGACCTGTTCAATCTCTGAAATTGAATATCCCGCCTCAAGTAGGCATTCCTCTGTAGAGTCGGATTTGACCCCATTTTGAGCATGCTTTAATTTCTGACCCGTTGTTTGAAGATCGGCTGGAGCATTCTCCTCCTCCTCAATATTCTCCATTAGAGCATCCTCAGTATTCTCCATTAGAGCCTCAAAGGGGTTAGACAAAACCACCTTGACAGTATCAGTGGCCCCCGACTTATTCCCCACGACTCTCTCCGTAATCTCCTCGCCGTTGCTGTTTTTTGTTCCACTCACACCCACATCCGACTTTGCAGATTTTTCCGTTCTAAGCACAGGAACATAATGTTGCTTGGTACTATTAATTTCAGCCTTAGGTTTGATTATCTTCTCATTCTTTCCACTGTCCGTGGCGCGGCCCCCGGCCTTAATGCCGAGCTTCTTGCGGCAAACACTCTCCTGATGCCCTATCAGAGAACAAAAGTCACAATATTTGAAACCAGGGTATTCTATCTTCTGCCAGAAGCCTCTATTATTGGCTCTATCAATCCATACTCTGTTTGGTAATTTGTCTGCCAAAGTCATCTCCACGCACACACGGGCAAAACCCGGGCGCGATAAACATCTAGTATGGTCGTCCATTCTCAAAAAATTGCCAAAAGAATTAACAATAGCTTTTAAAATAGGAGGATGAAAAAGATGTAAAGGTAAGTTAGGGAACTCTACCCATAGTGGCACCGATATCGGGTCCTTCTTCAGACTGAAACCATCATGCCAACGGAAAGCTTTGAACCTAACGCCACGAATCAAGAAGGAATCCCGCGACAACACTTTTTTTGCTTCCTCCTCCGATTGAAGACGAACTAAGACATGCCGTTGATTGAGTAAACCAAGCGAAAAATCGCCCATAATTCCCCAGGTTCGATGAATTGAATCTCGGATGTCTTCCAATGTAGGTCGGTAGCTTGAGAATTTTAAAACGATAACATGTTTTTCCATAAACTCCTCCCCACGGACTTCATCCGTTGCCGTAATGCCAATGGCTGGAGCGCCCTCTTTACGAAATCTAGTGCCTTCAACCGGAGTCTCCACAACTTCGGAAACCAGAATTTTTCCCAAGATTTGAGCAAAGGAAGGCTTAGCCGCGCCTTCCGTGGTTCCCCCATTAGCAGGTTTCCCCAGAAGGTGGGGAGAGATGGCGGCCGGAGGCGCCGACATCACAAGCAGATCGGTGCCAGTGCTGAAAAACAAAACAGGTATAACAGATATGAAACGGTGAAAACCTGTCTCTGAGCCGTATCGGTGCACAAAACCGGATTCGGAATCGGATCGGCAACTGTGACGGACTCACTGCAACCGAAACGCAAGCACCAGATCTAGGCCCCGGCCAAGACGAAAGGATATCCGCCTGGAGCAGATCTGTGAAAGCCTAAAAGCTGCCAGTATCGTCCAATGTCGGTAAATATCGGCCAGTAACGGCCAGTAGCGGCCAGAAGCGACCCGAAATACACCGGCAAGGAGTGGCTGAGCCGCCTAGGGTTGTCGCAGAGCCTACCCTCGCCGCCACCAGTCGAAGGCTAGGATCATCAATGAACACTTGATGGAGTTGAGTAATGCTTTGTTATTATGAAAAAATCATTCCAACTGCATCATATAAAGTAAACCACATCATTCAAACTTATACAAAATCTGACAATCTGAAAATATTTCTATATAATTTGGTGAAGTTTACAAAATGTTAACAAATGGAACCTTCCATGAACATAGTAAATAGAACAAACAACTTATACAAATGAACACGTTTATCTTTTCCCCCATACATGGTAACTTTGTTCAAGCCTTGATTTGCTTTTAAGTTCACTTCTTCCACCACCAATTTCACCACTGTCAATACTGGGGCGTATGACAGGTTTTTCTTCCTCTTGTTGCAAGGTAACATGTATAGACATTTCTTCTAGCAAATCTCGTACTCTCTTTTGCCGTAAGAGTAACACAACCCTATCAACATTTCCACCTTCTTCAATAGAGGCATTGAGCATCTTAAGAGCCTCAGCAACCGCAATATTCTGCAGGGAAACATTTGATGTTAGTACAAACCATGTAAATTTTAGATATTCCATAAGTGTAAAATGTTTGTAATTACCCTCTTGTTTGAAAAAAAAACATATGTCTTCTTAGAGGATGAGTTCTCCTTTTGTTCGGTGGTTGTATGAAAGGATGGCTAATGTCGTGAAACTTGTCCAAGTAATCCTCCCTACAATCCCATGGAAGCTTCACGGGTGCACCTTGTTGGTTAGTTGGCACGAGATGATACTCTCACTCTTCGGCAAATGAAGTCAAAACCCCGTACTTCACGAAATAGTGCTTGCTAGATCGAGTTCTATTCTTGAATTTGGCTTGAGTTGGAGGATTTGTACCTTTCCCATTTGTCTCATAACTCTATTGGGGTGATAGGGTTCTTCTACGTCGAGGCACAACAAACATTCTGTGAACCATGTGATTCCATGAAGATGAGTGTTTCACTTGAATTCCACGTAAGAGTCCTAAAGTACCTGCGAATTATAAAAATTAAAACTTATTAATATATGACACATTATACAATAAATTTTATTGAACTTAATGATGCATATTTACCTCTTCACGAGACATGTCATCGAGATGCTCTCTAAGAGTGATGATTTGTTCATCCAAAACCCCTACAATTTGTGGGGGTTCCCACTTAGCTATGGTGGGAAGTCTAGCATCCCACTTCAGTTTTGCATTACCCCAAAGTCTGAAGCAATCATATATCTATGCCTATAAACGAAAACAACATGAATAAATATTAGGAAATTCTTATATATTATGAGGGTAATTAACAAAATATAAAATTCGAAACATACCTCCAAAAGAGGCAAATATCCTGAAATTTGCTTTGTACCCTTTCTGCTACCACCGTCTAACCGACGAAACAAGAATGCCAAAGCTCTTGCGCCCCATGCATACTTTTGAACATCATCCACCTTCATCAACATCTCTAAATATTCAATCCGAACCTTTGTTTCAATTTTATCGGCAAATATAGTCATACCCAAAATAAATAACGAGTAACCCCTACACACTTGTTATTTCCTTTGAAGATAATCACTTTTCGTAGCTTTTCTACAACAATTGTTCTGAATAAACTTTATTTCCACAGATCTGACATTCTTCTTGACATGGTCATTTGCTTCTTTATTTTCAATGCCCAAACTATTCACCAATAATGTAACACATTCATATGCCTTCATCTTCATCGACGTTCTTACTGGCTTACCAACAATCGGTAAATGAGTTATACAGTAGACGTCGTTCAGGGTGATGCTCATCTCTCTCAAAGGTAGGTGAAATGTGTTGGTCTCAAGTTGCCAACACTCCACGAAAGCACAAATGGTTACCTTATTAAGACGATCCTTACAATATTGAATCAATGGATATAGACCACTATTATAGATCATTCTCTTTACTTCTTTCGGCTCATGTTTCAACTTCCAATCTAATAAGTTCCTATATTGCACCTTGTTCCTAAATACAAGAAACATATACATTAAGTAATTCAATGTCCAATTATATATAAATAACACGTTTATATAATTTAACCAACTAAAAATATTAACTTACCCGCTCACCATCACAAATGGCACAAGAAATATGTCCATGGTATTCGTCTAATATGTAACAATCTTTCGGACCACAGGGATAAGAATCTCTACCATCTCAATTTTCTTGACCCTCCTCTACCGCTGTTTCCTCATCATCCACATGCACATTGTCACCCTCCTCTAACTCCTCATCTTCATGTCCAACACCCTCATCACTCCCACCTGCTTGCCCTTCTGACTGGGCTTGACTTTGTGATACAATTAACTAGTCTAGCTGCTTGTTGAGCATCTATTTGAGTCCCAATTTGATCATGTCTCGTCTTCTTTTTCACTTCTTTCTCCATATTTTTTTCATTATTTTTTGTTTTCGTTCTTCTGTCTCTGCTTTGCCCTTTTCTGCTCTCGCCTTTCGGTGAGACACCGTCATGGGTCGTCTTTGACCTCTATCACTCAATCATCCCCACCACCATCACCAACACCAACAAAAGACATAATAAACCTTCAAATAAAAGGAAAAAAAATAAATTACATTCAAACAAATACTTCAAGTCAATTTATTTATACAATAAACTTTATTAATTTTTAAGAAATTACATTCAACCACTTCTAACTTGTAAAACAACAATATATATCTCATTTCCTTACATTCTAATAAGAAAAATACCAATTTGGAGCCCTAGTGACCACCAAATCCCCATTCGCAACTATTTTCGTTACCAAGAGAGGAACTAAACGATAAATGCACAAAAAACATAACAAATATACAATTATACTTTAAAAATGGAAGAAAACAACACTGAATCATCGCAATCTTCATACTTGATAACTTCATTCAATCCAACACCCCCCCCCCCCACCCAAAAAAAAAAAAAACCATAAACCCAAAATTTACAAAAACCCTAAACCCAAACGAAATCTAACATAGAATCAAGAAAAGAAATGGGGGCTTACTTACAAAACCGTTGGAGTCGAAATCTGAGACGAAGTGAATAATGGATCCGAGGTGTTGCAAATTCAAACCAAGAGAATGGAAGATGTGAGAGGGAAGATTTGCTTGCTTGTTTGGGGAAGAGAAGAATGCCTTTTGATTTTGGATGTGTTTCGATTTTGAATAGGGGAGAGGGAGAACTGTTGTTTCGATTTTGAGAGGGAAGAGAAGAATGTGTATCGATTTTGAATGGGGGAGAAATGTTGATTTCTTGTTTATATAGGTGGTGTGGGAGAGTGAAATGGTGTGAGACAGTGCATCAAATGAACAGTTCACATGTCTTTATACTAGTTTTTCTTTCAAATTTTGCCTTCCAAACTCTACAATGTTTACAAGAAAAAATTAAAAGGTGACTAAAAAGTGACAAGGGATGTTTATGTCATTCAAATTAAAAATATTATTACAACTTTTTACCATTTCACCCTTCCAAATTTAAAATATTTACAATCAAAATCAACCCCTATAAACTTCATTAATTATATCTAAGCGTTACATATAATTTATTTTAAGCTCTCCAATTATCTATAAACTATAAAAATGTCATTACATCTAACTTTTGAATTTTCCATTTTGCCCTCCACATTTCATACTTTTACAATCAAAACCGGCCCATCTCAAACATTAATTAATTAACCTAAGCCTCGAACATAATTTATTTGAAGTCCCTTATTAATTTATAAACTATATGTAGGCTCTTAAAATTATATATAACTATTAAGTGTAGAAATTCAATAATAATTATGTCTTAGTATTGAATTGTAAAGTATTGAATATTCGTGTATGTAGAGCGTCTCGGCACCTCAGTGAATGTGAGGTGCATGAATATGCCTAGAAACAAAAAACGAAAAATGTGGAGTACGCCATGAATGAAAGGTCAGTTACATTTTACCAATTTGTTGGCAAATGTGACTTCAAGCCAAACATATGAAAGCCTTTTTAGTAGGCATGTGTGGCTTGAATCTGAAGATTCTCTTATATGGTTTGGAGTCCAAACTAAGAGTAGAGGTATAAGAGTATCGACAATGAACTTTTTATCAGAAAGTTTTTTTTATTGCATTTGGTCTGGGTTAAATTTTGTCTCCAACTATCAACTATTGCATAAATCGGGTATAAAGTGTTAAAATAAAATCCTTAAAATTGCCAAAGACTGGGACAAAAAGTGAGTCTATTGAATGATGTAGTTAACAACCACAAGCCATTCGACATTATTTGAAAAAGTGTCTAGCTTTGAGTATTTTTTTTCAAATAATGCCCAAACATGTGATACCAAGGTCGCCTGAGAGTATCCACTATAAGCTAAATATAATCCCACTTAAATCCATTGGAGTCTTGAGACCCTTGGCTTTCACCCACTATAAGCTAAATACAACCTCTTGGAGACTCGAACTCTAAAGCACAGCTTGTTGAACTATGTTTATACATATAGAAAGTGTCAATCTCTACTCTAATCATAAAACCAAACATTGTTTAGTGTGATAAAAATACAAACTATAACCATGGAGGAACATGTCACTACAAAAAAAAAAAAAAAAAAAAAATTCAGCAACAACATCTTGCCGTTGCTAAGTAATAAAAAAGCGTAGCTGAAATGAGTCAGCAACAACCCAATTACCGTTGCAATACCGTAGCTATTTGAATCGCCGCACCAGTACAACAACAAACAGTGGACTTTTCCATGGCTATTTGGCAACGGTATGTGATCGTCTCTAAGTTGCAAAGAATTCGCCCCTAAACCAATTCGAACTCGAAAGTTTATTTGAGACTAAAGTTATTGGCGACGACTTTTCAAATATCTGAGACGGTTGTGGCTGTCGCAACTTGACAAAATAGATACGACAGTTGTTGTTGCTAATCAGGGATGGTCAAGTAGTTGTTGCTAGTAATTTAATTGTCAATTGATTAGCTACTACATCTTGCTACGATTAAAAAAATTACTTAACAATGAAAATTCAAAATTTTAATGGGATTAGTTCTCTTTATTAATTTTTTCAATTTTTTTTAATGGGATTAGTTCTCTCTATTAATTTTCAAATTTCTCATTTCCTTTTTAATGGGATAATTATATTCTTTTTTTTTGGTCATTCAAATTTTCACCGTAAGTGATGATTAAAGCACTATAATCCACTATCATCACCAATATAATCCACTTTCAACACCACTTTCAATCATGCAACTTGACATCAGGGGTGTTTGATGAGAGTGATTATCATCCCATGTGGGTGATTGCAAGGCTTCTGCATTTGCCATATTCTATACATCAACAACACACAAAATTAGATTTAGACTTTATTCACAGTTCAAACATATCCACCATTAGCCACTAACCACAAAACATAGAGTATAAAAAGGAGGAGGAAGAGATTCGCAATGAGTAGGGTGGTTTGGCGTTGAACCATGGTGGTAGGAGGAGGAGGAAGAAGAGATTAGGAAGATGAAGATGAGATTTGATGAATACAAAGAAAGATGAGTGAGATCTGATGAAGAAGATAAAGAAGGACGAGACAAACCTGGTGAGGGACCGGTGGTGGATGAGATCTAAAAAAGATGAAGAAGAAGGATGAGATCCGAAAACAAACATGGTGGTGGATGGAAGTGGACAATGCTTACTGTATAAAAAAAATAACAATTGAAGAAGAAGAAAGATGAGATCCGAAGGTAAGAGAGGACGATGAAAATAGGAGATAAGAAAAATCTTACCTGACGGTGGTGGATGCTGGAGCTAGAGGTAGAGTCGACTGGACATTCTCGACTTTGTTGGCTGCGGTGCTTGGTAGGGGATGCTGGAGCACTGGAGGTGGATGTGGATGTGGAGGTGAGGTGAAGAATGAAGATTGAGCTAAATACTTTAAGGCCTTAAGCTTATAAGCTAAGGGAGTTTAGGGTTGGGGTTGTTGTTTATAGTTGGGCTTGGGCTAGGGTTTGGCCCAAACTTTCTCTATGTATAATATTTTTTTATTTTAAAAATCATCGGAGACGGCATATACCGTAGCAATGAGTTTTTATTTGTGAAAGCCCTCCCACCGTCGCTAAATAGAGACGGTAAAAGTTGCCCTTACGCTAAAAATAATTGAAATAATAAATAAATAAGCGACAACTAAGATGTCATCCCAACTGTTTGAATTAACTACGGTTTATTGTGAATTAAGCCACGGTTTCCCGTCACAAGCATCTTTTTATTATTATGGTCTTGGACAGCTACCAAAAGCATTAGTGACGGTATTTTGCTGTCTCAAATCTTATAATTAAAAACTTAATCAAACTACCATCTCTGATATTTGTAGCTATTAATATTTTTTTTTGTAATCTGTTTCTTCTATAGTTTGTCATGGTTGATATGACATGGTTAATATGTATATGGGTCTTACGAGATTTAAGTAATTTTGGTATTAAAAGCCATTGCTTGTGATTTGAAAGCGGTCCACTCTTCATAAAGCAATTCCTACGAGTGTTTTAAACACCTACTAGAAGAATATATTACTTTCACAAATTACTGTGCATGATTTCATAATTAATGGAGCCCTTCTAGGGAGCGAGGGTAAGGGGCGAGGGATGGGTGTAGCGATGCCACGCATCTCAAGGTAGTTTCACTTATCTCGAGGGGGATGAATCTCGCTCCCTTCCCTCAATCCTTCCCTCGCTCCCTAGAATTTATGTAATTAATGTATAGAGCCCTATAGTATTACTATATTTTACACGAACACATAGATTGACTCCTCTGACCCCCAAGAGTTGGTCTTCTTTTTTTTTTTTTTTTTTTTTTGAAAGTTGAGCCGGGTTTGTATAGGATCCCGTAACCTATCCCCGAGGTGCCACCTATAAGTCAACATCACCCCGAAAGAAACGATGCCGCCGGAGGGTCTCGAAGCAAGGACTTGGGGATGAATCCCACAAGGCCTTAACCACTCGACCATAACCCCTTTGGCCAAGAGTTGGTCTTCTTATTCCAAAAAGAAGGATTTTATTCTTTTTGAAGAAATCAGTTGGACATCATTGATGGCTCATAGACATGTTAACAAAGATCAAGCTCATCTAAAGACCATCACTCAACTTGCAAATTGATCTGACAGGTCTCAGAGGAAATTGGAATGACAAGTTCATCACCATCTCCAAAACACCAACAATTTCTCGATTGTTTTGAGGTCTTTACCTAACAAAAGTTTGGACAACAACTAGAGTTGAAATCAAGGTCTATAACCAACCCATAATCAAGGTCTACAATGAGAGCGCCATGTGGAGAACATAAATTTGCAGGATCAGCTTTACTTCCCCTCCTTTCAGTACAACAACAACAACAATAGAGAGCTCTTTTCAATCAGGAATTCTAAGCGGCTGCTATCACTTTTTCATAAATTGATTTCATGTTGGCTTGATTTTGATTAGTTGGGACATTTTAGGAACCTGGGAATCTGATCTCCATCTATTTTCTCCTTTCAATCTTCTTTAAATGGGGAATGGTCCTTGAAGAATCTAGGTTTATTTGGTAATTACATCCATTTACAGCACAATCTACTGCTAAATCTCCCCGCCTCTGATAGATAGATTTGATGGTTCTTCCTAATAAATAACTCCACTACTCCTTTACATTTCTTTTGTGGTTTTACTAGAAATAGTTCAAAGGACCAAAGTTGATCTTCTTATCACAATTTGCAAATCACATACACTACAGTGAGATCTGGAGTACCACTCACTCGTTAATAAAAACTAGTGGTGAGTATCCAGTATGCTTGCATATAGTTATTTGTTTAATATTATTTATTTTTATAATTAAATAAATGTGAAATTTATTTATTCTTTAATGATTTTGCATTGAATCTATATACATCAAACAAATTATTGATTAACAAAAAAAAATGAATTAGTATTAATAATTAAATTTTGTGTATTGCTTATTAGTCTAACAAAAATATTTTGAATTATATTTTGTGTGCACTACACATGCTATTCACACACCCTTAAATGTTAAATCATTTAAATGAATATATTAAGTTTCTTCAAAATGCAAAAAAAAAAAAAGGAAATTAAATTCTTGAATAATATAGAAAAAAATAGGGACTTGGGTATAATTAGTCAATGTTTAAAAGTTGCTAGCTGCTAATTTTAATTGTAAAAAATATTAAATGTGGAGGCCAAAATTGTGAAAATTGTAATAGTATTTTCATTTAAAAGACATAAACACCCTTTGTCATTTTTACCTATCTTTTGATTTTTTTGTAAATATTATAAAAGTTGAGAGGATAAAATGGAAATAAAATTCTAGTTGAAGACATCGACATTGTTCATCCAGGGTTGCACTCATTATACTGTTTAGATGGTTGATCTTGGAACTTGTATTTGCACATCTCCATACACTACTAATAGTGTTTGCGGTCCCCTAATTACCATTACACACACTTAAAAAATAAATTAATAAATCAATGTGATGGTGTGTGGTTGCCCATCATAATGACCACCTTGGAACACTTTTTATTTTGGAAACCTTTTGCGTAAAACAGTTACTTGAACTTCCATGGAAAATGAGAGATAGATTTTATATCTTATGTTATTGGTTAATGTGGTGGTGTGGTACAAGTTGAACATTTTAAAATTGGATTAATAACAAAGATAAGAATGAGATTGATATAAAAGAACAAAGATTTGGGCTGATATGCTTTGATGAGAGTAATGTTATTAACTGGACAAATCATATTCATGTTGCTTGACTCACTCAATCTACTGAGTAATTCTTGCTGGCCTGGGGGTGAAAATATTTTCGCCCCCCCTTTTTAAACACTTTTTTTTCCAAAAAAAAATGGTTAAAGAGGGGGGGGGGGCAAAAGTGTACATTCGCCCCCCCCAGCAGCAACCTTGCTCCCTTTCCCAGGCCAGCTATAATTGAGGCTCAATCTACATACGCTGATTCTAGGGAGCGAGGGCGGGCGAGGGCGGCCCTCCACATCCATCGTCCTCAAGATGAGCATCTCGAAGACTGTGGATGGCGGTGGGCCTCCCTCGCTCCCTAGACTTACTACATAAGGTTATGACAGTGTTTAGTGCCTTTCCAGTTGACCTATCAGACATTGTTCAAGTACAAATTGTTTTGCATTTTTAAATCATGCTACCTAAAATAACATTTGGCTTAACCATTGATTCGTTTTATTTAAGTCATTAGTTTATGATTGATTGGACACAATAAAATATAGAGAACGCGGATGGAATTAAAGCGTCAAAAGTTGGTTCCGTATCTCATCCCCTAAAAGTACTTTTTGAACAAAATTTTAGATGATGGAAAAGGTTCCCTATGCAACAACCCATCCCCCAAACAACCTTTTGAAGCTCTTTACATATACATTCATAATACATTCATAAGAATCACAACACATCAAAGTTGGGTGCCAGTAGATCAACATACATGGGAAAATGTTTGCACATAACCATTTGTAAATAATGATTTTTGTAGATATATAACGAGCTGATTTTATTTCAAGATAACTCAGCTAAAGCATCCCGATTCGTTTAATTTGAATATTTATCTCGCAACACTACAAAAGATTGATTATGACAACATTTTCACCCATGCAATCGAATCCCAGTTTAAGAAAATTATGTGTCAGTGTCCAAGTAAAAACACTAAATTTAAGATATTTCGTCAAGATAGGTCTCCACTCATCTCACTGGGCGACGTTGTTCTATTTTGCTGTACATGAAAAATAAGTGATACACAAAAGACATTCGCTTGCCAGATAAAATAGTACCATCCTCCTCCTCTGAGTTTATCACTGTTGAAGAGATGCAAAATTCAAAATTAGTTGAGTAGCAGAAGCAATATCAGAACTGACTTAAAAACTTGCCATGGCTCATGAACCTCTATAATGTTTCTGTTGTTAATGTAACATTGAGTGAGGTTCAACATGATGGAGAGTAACAATTATTTCTCCCAGTGTAGCAATAGAGTTGAACCTGTGTAGAATTGTTGGATTGTGCTCAAATATATACTGTTTCCTATTGTAAGTTTGGATATTGTGCAACTCCCAATACCTTACAACCTATAACGACAACAACCTTAGAAGTTTACTTCAATATTCCTCGCTCCTTCCCTCGCTCCCTAGAATTTTCATTCCTTGTATGAACAAAAATCTAGTCCAATTATGATACAAATACATACAAAACATAAGTAATTTTCAATTTTTTCCTTGATGCAGGACAACTTATTATTTTAGCATGATTATGTATTCTATTTTTATTAGAATTTCAATAAATAAGTCTAGTTGTTTTAGGTATTACAATACAAATAGTAAATTTATTTCTAGTCTTACTAGGATTAGTTTATTTATTTAAAGCAAAAAAAGTCAAGCATTGTAATCAACCAACAAAGAATTATCATCACATTATTTTTCTCTCAAATTTCAAATCTCTTGATTATTTCTTCATCTCCTCCAATTATCTTCCAAATTCTCATTCTTCTACAAAACTTCTCCCATTTCTTCTATTAACCCTTCAAGATCTCCCCATTTGCATGGCCAAAGGAATGACATAAGGCACACGTCAAGGGTTTCCATTGGTTATTGATGAATATCTCAGTGAGCACTCCACTATCTCTGCCAGTGTCTACCTTAATGGTTTCTGGCAAGTTAGAATTCGACATTACCTCAATGTTGACTATTGCAAAACCCAATATTTTTATCTCGTCTATTGTTGTATCAAACTTAATAATGATGAGACATCAATCAATCATGGGATCACAACAGTACACGTGGCATAGGTAAACCCTAACACGAGAAAGGCTTCAACACGGTCCCAAGCAAGCCCATGCTTAAACCACTGTTCAACCTGTAAGTCAGGCACCCAAGCCCAAATCACGCTAGCCCATGTGGCGTGGATCTTGGAGCTTAACCCAGGACAATAAGGCCCAAACACAGATATCTGAGCTATTGTAGATCTGAGATTCGATCGTGCCAATCAACTCTTAACCCAATCAAGCATTGAGTCCTAAACAGAGCCAAGTGCCGAAGAGACTCAGTCATGCGCATGTAAGATTCTGGGCTAGATCTCCTCTCTCTATCACGCCCTCAATACCAATGACAGTTGAGGAGGGAACACTCACTATAACAGGTGAATAAAGTGAAGAAGAAAGGTATGCATAAACATTGCTAATTTCATCTAGTCTATATTCTTACTTGCACTGTCGTCTAACTTAAGTATCGGAGTGCCTTCGACCACCACAACAATGCTCCCTGGCTCACCGATGTTCATTTTGCAGGTTTGAGATCAACAAGGACGGATTTGGATGCATCGGTTTGGCGCCGTCCATGGGAAACGACAAGTTTTCCTTAAAACAAAAATATAAGCTCTTTCTAACTAGCAAAACATCGAGACATGGTCACCAACACCAGATCTCGAGCATTCAACAACAATGCCGACCCAGACAACCCTTCGGCCGGAGAAGTCCAACCACAGGGGCCAAATCGACCTGATCAAATCTAACAGTCGCATGGCCTAGCCACTAAGGCAGCCGCGCCTGACCCCCATGTAGCGAAAGTTTAAACGATTGTTGTATTCAACAAAACCGCACTTACCTCTTCAGTCAATGCAAATTTATGATATTCCTGAAACTTTCTTTTGTGAGTACAACAATCCTTTAAAAACTTGGCATAAGATGGAATCTTATGAATTGCATCAAGTAAAGGAATATTAATTTCTATTTTCCTTAAAGTTTCAAAAATATCACGACATTGGGTATCTTTATTTTGTTTTGCTAACCTTTGAGGGAACGGTAGCAATATCACCTTTTCCTTTTCATTTACCTTGTTGGAGGTTGTGGTTTCTGTTGGATGCGCTTCCACTTTTTCTTCCTCATTCTTATTTGTTCTCACATTGTTGTTAATAATCTTACAACTCCTAAGGACTATCACGACCTTAAGCTGCTTGTGTTCTCTTGGGTTTGGGTTTGGCTGTACCCCATGTGCTGGAGGTTGAAAATTATTTCCCTACTGGAATTTTTTATGCTGCCCCTGTGGATTTAGGCTGTTTTGATTTCCACTATAAGAAAAATTAGGATGATTTCTCCACCCTGAATTATAAGTATTGGAATAGGGATTGTTCTTGGGAGGATAGTTGTTTTGTCACACATAGTTTGCATGTTCATGCTATACTGGCTGGAAGACGCAGACGGTGACGGGCTTAAACGACCATGGAATGTAGAGCACCTCAAAAAATAGTATCAATAAAATTTTGCTTTTACCAAAATTTCCACTACTGTCTGTTACAACCCTTGACCAGCCCGACTATGGCCTGACTTGAATATCATCCCAAAGCCTAATCCGCTCTGCGCGGATCATGACGGCTGAGGAAGTGGGACTCTAATCAGCACTTGTCCGCTGATGACGATGACTTGCCAAAGGATCATTGCTCTCAACACAGACAATAATTGCCGAACTTACCAGGTAAGCTTAGTCAGTTCGCGATTGATGACGCCGACTTTTGGTACACAAAGCCTAGTCCGCTCCGCGCGGATCACAACGGCTGAGGAAGTAAGAGTCTAGTCAGTACTTGTCCGCTGATGATGACGACTCGCCAAGGGATCATTGCTCTCAACAAAGACAATGATCACCGAACTTACCAGTATAGCTTAGTCAGTTCGTGACTGATGACGATGACTTTTGGTGCCTAAGGCCCACTCCGCTCTGCGCGGATCACGACGGCTGAGGAAGTAGGAGTCTAGTTAGCGCTTGTCCGCTGATGATGATGACTCGGCAAGGGATCATTGCTCTCAACATAGACAATGATCCCGAACTTATCAAGTAAGCTTAGTCAGTTCGCGACTGATGACAATGAGTTCTGGTGCCCAAAGCCTAATCCGCTCCGCGCGGATCACGATGGCTGAGGAAGTGGGAGTCTAGTCAACGCTTGTTCGCTAATGACAACGACTTGCCAAGGGATCATTGCTCTCAACACATACAATGATCGCCGAACTTACCAGGTAAGCTTAGTCAGTTCGCGACTGATGACGGTGGCTTCTAGTGCCCAAAGCTTAATCCGCTCCATGCGGATCACGACAACTAAGGAAGTGGGAGTCTAGTCAGCGTTTGTTCGCTGATGACGACGACTCGCCAAGGTATCATTGCTCTCATCATAGATAATGATCCTCGAACTTACCAGGTAAGCTTAGTTAGTTCGCAACTGATGATGACGGCTAATCCGCTCCGCGTAGGTCACAACGGCTGAAGGAATAGGGGCAGAAGTCAACGCTAGTCTACTAACACTAAGGGAGTCGTTACAGACAATGACGGATGGAGCCTGGTCAACTCCTGACCAACAACGATTTTTGGTGGTAAAACCGTAATCTGTCGCAGGAACAACCCAAAACAACAATATGTTTTGACTAACAAAGATAGGCATCCTGCCTAGCAGTACAAACTCTATTGTCAATGAAGCAACTAAAGTAAACACGACAATATGGGACAAAACAACACTTTCATTAAAAAACATGTCTATATATTATCCATCCAGGAAAGGACGTTACAATCACTCTAAGGAGAAGCATCCTCCTCATCAGTAAGCCTCGCGGTGCCAGAGCTTTCTCCTCGATTGATCGGCCCGAAAGCATCCCTCTTGTAGCGAGCGAAATCAAGGTCAATACCGGGATGCTTTCCCCTAATCAGCTCCAGAAGCTCTAGTCTACCCCGAATAACCTCGAACGAGATTAATGGCCTCTTTCCTGACATGTCGAAGTCCATGGCGCCCAACAAGGCCTCATAGTGCGAGCGCTCCTCCACCAGCAACCGCTCTGCCTCCAGAACATGGCGAAGCCCCTCATCAACAACAACTTCCAGCTTCTGCCTTTCAACGACCCAGTCTACCTCCACCCGCTTCTTTTTCGGCTTCCTGAACCTCCCCGTCCTCCCGTTTAGAAGACCACCTGTCCATAGTCGCCTCCAAGCGCTCTAGTTCGACCTTGGTCCTTCTCAATTCAACGCGAGCTAACGCCAAATCAGACTCGGTAGCCCTCAGCTGAGTTCTCATACCAGCAACTTCTACTTCGATAACAAAGGCCACGACCTCCTCGCCCTCGCGGTTTGCGATAGTGCCAAAATCCTACAATTGATCACCCAGGGAGTCCGCTCGATAGAGAGCGTCTGCATATGACATCTGCAAATCCGCGAAAGCCTCATCCAAAGCAAGAACCCTCCCACGGGCTTTGGGGTGCAGTGAAATAGGATTGTATGACTCTAGAGCACGAGTAGCTGTCCCGATACCACGATGACGTGAAACCTCAACATGCGGCCTAATTTCCTCCCCCGCTAAGTCAATAAGGGAAGCTGGAACATCTGGAGAAAGACTGCGACCCCCCAAGGGTGTTGCTTGTGTAGACCGCAACATGCTAGGAGGAGAAGCCACCCTAACAAAAGTTTGCCTCTTCCTCGGGACAACAACGGGAGGTACATTCGCCTCCAATTCAGCAAGCCCGAAAGGTCCGAGGAAGGCCAACCTTCTCTTTCTCGTGCGACGAGCAACCACCCCTTCAGCAGGCGAACCTGACACAAGGTGAGCACCATAAGAACATCGCAGTAGACCGCAACACGCGATGTTGCCTGGCATTATGACCTCCTCAACGAAAGTCAAAGAGAGCTTGAGAAACTCCCTCACTATCTACTTCTCTTCCTCGTTGAGAGACGGGATAACAAACCTCCCTGAAACAAAGAAACAATGTCAGAACCAACATCACAAAAGGAACATACAAAAACATGCATGCACAGATGACCAAGAGACTTACAGAGATAAATATGAAAGTATCGAGACACCCTACAACTCCCGAGCTTGAAGTAACCAGAATCCGTCGAAGCAAATAACCATTGCTTATCCCAAGATTCAGCACTATCCGCTGCCAGTCGCAGACAAGGAGAACATTTCAACACACAGATACCCCTGGAATCCAATCGAGCCTCGGTTATATGGTGGATCACCGATGAGGTCAAATGGAGGCCATCGTCATGGGCCTTCAAGAGAATTGCGAGCAGTATCTTGAACCCGCTCGACTCCATTGAGCGGGATGCATTCGAAAATGGGTAAAGAAGCGCCATACATCATTTGGCACTAGAAGTCGGAGCCTGGACTCGAACATGCCTCGGTGCAAGCCTATGAACCCATGAGGAGGTACAATACGACCTAAAACTCCACACGCGGGAACAATTTGCAAATCTTCCGAAATGAAGTACAAACTACAGAGCCTAACCAACTCAGTTTCGTCGACCAAACTACCTTTGATGAAATTGATACAAGCGAGGGATAACGGATCATTGAAAGAAAGTTTAACGTTGTCAGCCATTAGAAGATACCGCAAATAACAATGGGAAAATCCTCCTCGAGACAGTGAATATTTATAGGGAAGGCAAACCACACTTTCCCTCATCGAGCAGTGTGTACTCATTAATGTCATGCACTGCTCGAGACGAACACTTCGAGTCCAATCATCAAGACGGTACAATTGTCTTTTCAAAGAGTTAGTGGATTGACTTAACGCCCCATTAACTCGGGGGGAGTAGCTGATGATACATAAAAACTTTCGCACCTCTAAGCCACACACGTGTCATGATGATCTTGAGGAAATATGGGCTCCAGCCCAATGCTGATCCGGCCCAAGCAGTTCTAAGCCCGTTCAATTCAATCTGCTAGGCGGACCCAAACTCTCATAGCATGCTAGGCCCACACGTCTCACAACTATCCTCAATACCCATAAGTCATACTAAGGCAAATATCTCCAGAATCAACTTCGAACGGGCAACTATAGTTGCTCTTTGATTCCAACTAGGAAGCAAATACCATAATACATTCCACACAGGGAAATACCCTTCTACGGATTGCTCTCGCATTGGGAATTATCTCCCGTGTATTTGGGAGCTTGGGGCTAACAGGGAACTTCCCTCCTGCAACACGATTCCTAATTAGAGAATGATCTCCACGAAGATCTCCTTCCTAAACTACGCCTACGATGGCCTAGTAGAACCGGAACTGCTTGCATTATAAATAAGACATGAGGTTGATAAGCTAAGGTATGCTACAAATTCTGTGTTACAACATTACACCTTTCTCAGATACCTGTCTGACTTTAGCATCGGAGTGCCATCTGCCACCACAACAGTGATTCGTGGCTCACGTGTGTTACTTGTGCAGGTCAACACGAACTAGGTCAAAGCAGGGAGGGGAAAATGACTGCATCAGTTTGATGATACATAAAAATGGTCACACCTCTAAGCCACACATGTGTCATGATGATCTCGAGGAAATAGGCCCCCAACATCAGCCTAACGTTGATTCGACCCAAGAGGTTTTAAGCCCGCTTAATTCAGTCGGCCAGGTGGACCCGAACTCTCACAACATGCTAGTCCCACACGTTTCACAACTATCCTCAATACCCATAAGTCTTACTAAGGCAAGTATCTCGAGGATCAGCTTCGGACGGGCAACTACAACTGCTATATGATTCAAACTAGGAAGCAAATACCAGAGTACATTCCACATAGGGAAACTCCCTTCTACGAATTGCTCTCGCATTGGGAATTATCTCCCGCGTATCTGGGAACACGTGGCTAACATGGAGCTTCTCTCCTACGTCACGACTCCTAATTAGAGAAGGATTTTCACGAAGATCTCATTCCTAAACTACGCCTAATTTGGTCTGGTAGAACCAAGACTTCTTTCACTATAAATAAGATATGAGATTGGTAAGCTAAGGTATACTACAAATTTTTTGTTACAGCATTACACCTTTATCAAATACCTGTCTGACTTTAGCATCGGAGTGCCATCGGCTACCACAACTGTGGTCCGTGGCTCACGTGCGTTACTTGTGTAGGTCAGCAGGAACTAGGTCAAAACAGGAAGCGAAAAATGACTGCATTAGTTTTGCGCCGTTCGTTGGGACGACATAGATCTTAAATTTTCATTAGCGTCGCCTCCTTTTAAAATGGTGACTACTAGGTCACGCAACAACATTGAACATGGGGACACATCAAACGCTTCGGTTGGCACAGTACCACAGCCTTCAGCGGCTTCAATCAAACACGGGCTACAAACTCAAGCCCCTGCGCCGACAACAACAATAGCGAATCCCCGAATTGATGGGCTGACATCTCAAATATAGCAGATAGCTAAGGCGGTGGAGGCTCTCACGTGAAAAAATCCACCACCTGCCCATGGAGACCAGGAGTAGCACGGACTTTCGCATCCAGAAGATGATAGGGAGCAAGCACAAGAGAGCCAAACCCCCACTAATTCTCATTGGACTAAGGGAGGCTGCATGGCTAGCGCTGAGCTCGCCGCCAGGACAGAGTGGCTCGACCCTAGGAACCCCCTCCATATAGGGGCACACAATTCGAATGTACTGTACCGCTTATCCGTCCCACCATTTATGGACCAGATCATGAATGAGGCCCTTCCGCGGAAGTTCATCCCCCCGAAGCTCGACTCCTACCACGGAACCACCGATCCTTTCGATCGCCTACGCCATTACCAGCACGTAATGGCCCTTAAAAAAGGATTTGAATCTGTCATGTACAAAACCTTTCCCACTAGTCTGAAAAGCTTAGTAATGATGTGGTTCCATAGCCTTCCGCCGAAGTCGATCGACTCCTTCAAAACACTAGCAAAAGAATTCCTGACACGTTTCGTTGGGAGCGAACGCTTCCAGAAAGGTCTGCACTACATACTCTCTCTAAAGAAGAGGTCCGGTGAGGCACTCTGAGAATATATTATGTGTTTCAACGAGCTAACCCTCATCGATGGGTGCAACGACGATATAGCCGTGACGACCTTCACTGCGGGCCTCAAAGAGGGAAAGCCCTCAGAGGACCTCACCCTAGAGCCCCCTTTGGACATGACAGAGCTCCTCAAGAGCGTACAGATACACATCACTCTGGAGGAGTCGAGGACCATTTAAAGGGAAGCCGAAGGCGAGAAGAAGCCCTCCGCCCCTAGGGACAAGAAGGAAGGCAAGAGACGCGAGGATGAAGAACGAAACAAAAAGAAGCGCAGTGAAAACAGGTCAGACCCTGGTCGATTCAGGCCAAAAAAATCATCCAACTACATTGGATCAAGAACTGTGACACCCCTAAATGCTAGTCTGTCAGACGTACTTAAATCCATGAAGAACTGGGAGGAAATGAAATGGCCCCCGAAGCCACGTGGAGACCCCTCCAAGCGTGACAACGAAAAGTACTGCGCGTACCACAAGGAGGGTGGCCATGACACCAATGATTGCAAGAGTCTGAGGTATGAGTTCGAATACTGGATCTACAGAGGCAAATCGAAAGCGTTCCTTAAGTCTGAGAAGCGAACAGAACAAACAAGGGACAGGGGGAGTCAGTTAAAGAAGTAGAGATGGAGACTCCAGGGATAATATACGTCCTTCATGGAGTTGGACCGAATGAAGACCAGTCGTACAGGTCTCGCAAGCAGACCTTACTGGAAATTCAGATACAGCCAGCAGATGAGGACAGACCCATCTGCTTCTCAAAGATTCAGAGCCCCATTCCCACCTTGACCTTTACGGACAAAGATCTCGAAGGAGTCCGAGCGCCACATAACGACGCCCTAGTCATCTTTGTCTCTATAGCAAGGTGGGAGGTAAAGAGAACTCTAGTGGACACAAAAAGCTCGCTCAACGTTCTGTTCTACAATGTGTTTCGCAACATGGACCACAAGGAAGAAAACCTGATGTCTTCAGAGCACTCGTTGATCGGATTCAACGGGGAAAAATGCTTTCCCATTATAAATATAAGGTTAGCTACAGTTGCTGGAGAACTGCAGCTAAGAAAGGACATATTTCTGGACTTCATTGTGGCGGATGCGCCATCATCCTACAATCTCATCCTGGGAAGACCATGGCTCCACCAGATGGAAGCAATGGTCTCTACCCTTCATCAGTGTGTTAAGTATACTGCTAACCACTCTGAAGGGACAATATGTGGAGACCAACCTACGACATGAGGTTGCCACTACGCCGCACTAAAACATATATAATGCTCCCAGATTCAGCTACATACTGGGGGGCAACCTAAGCCAGTGCCAAGCCAAGCCACAACAAAGGCATCACATTCAAATAGCGCTGGAGTTATTTGCTCTTTCGCTCAGCGAAACGGAAAGGCCATTGCAATCGGGAACACATCCCTCCGACGTTCCGTCGGTACAATGATTGGCCCCTCTACAAGGTTTACTCTTCAGTAACCTTTGAATGATCCACAAGGACAATCCGAATTCACTTCAAGGTCAGGATAAATTTCTCTCTGTCAACAGTTAGTCTGTTTTCAAGTTGTTTATTTCCCTTTCCATAATCAATGTAGAGTTTTAGTTCTTATAAAAGGCTTATGTGATTTACAATCATTTAATAAATAAAATAAGAATTACAAAAACAAACTCTATTGATTATTGAAAAGATGTAACAACAAGCACCTTGAGGTAGATACAAAAGACTACATACTACAAACATCTAAATACAGTGCGACATGAACTAAAATACTCGTTTAGACAATTCTACTATGAGAAGCATCCAAAGAAAACTTGCAGACCCTCTGATGAGAACAATCTGCAAGTAACAACAAAGATACGCAAATGGACTTCGCTCGACCCCTTCCCAAGATAAAGACGAAGTGGCAAAGGGGATTGAAAAGAATGAGCAGTCAGATTGCTCTGTCAAATCACCCTAGAAAGCGACTGTACAAGAGCATTGTAGACTTTACAATGGGCTGTTGATTTCCTCAAGAGACATCCCGCTCCCCTTCCGATTTCCTCAAATAGCTTATCATCCTCGGGCTTTGGAGCACAATCCATCAGCCAGCTATGATGCCTGTTTATCTGCTTCCTCGAAGCATACTCCTCGTCAACCTCTTTGTGCCAGACCTATGAACTCATTTTCACCAAGTACGGTGCAAACAAGCTTATCGTGCATCTGGATGAAGCTTCCCTGGACCAGGAATCATGCCAGCACCACCCTTCACGGTTGCCATCGTCCTCGGGCTCTCTTCCGTAGCCTTCCCCTTGTCGCTAATAGTCGACCCTTTATTGCAAGACGACTCAACGGGATCCGGAAGTAGAGGAGGAAGCAAATTATCCAAAGGTCCCTCCAACACTTCTAGTTGTGGCCTAGAGTGAGACGATAAGCAACTCAGACTACAGGGGACATGGCCAGTGCCGCGGCCACTCTTAGGCAAAACAACAATGGGGCAATCAGATTCGACAGCCTCAGGCGAATCTTCATGGGAGCCTTCTACCAGAACAGTCCCACACGAATCAGCACCAGCGAAAGTTGCCATTGCAACCCGCACCAGACGATCATTCAGAGCTTCGACTTGTGCATCGCTAAGGTTCGACCTGTCTGCAACTCCTATAAACCGCAAGTACCCTTTCTCCAAGCCGAAAACACCAATCTCTGTCCCACAGGCCTAGCAGACTCGCGTTCTTTTCCCACTAGAGCGGGTCGTGCCGAAGATGACCCAAACCTCACACGGGACTTCTTCCTCACAAAGGAGGCAAGTGTTTCATATGGTTCTTCCGCATCAGACAAAACGAGAGCTCTGGCTCCAACAACCTTCCTCTTCCTTGAAGGGGTCCCATCTTCCAACTTAATTCGCGATGTTCGGTATAGAGTGGGGGCAACGTGCAGTTGTCCCATAGCCTAATACGGATGAAGTTGAAAACTCTTATGACATCGACCGCGTTCCTTTTTGGCAAGTCACGGAACATCTCTATGGTGTTTTGCTCCGCTAAGGTAAGAGGAGTTGTAGGAAACCTCCCTGCGAAGAAACACAAACAACGATTAGCCAGCCTGCTATCAAGCATATCAAAGTCACTAGAAGAGGGTTTAACTTACGAAGCAGCCTGAACTCGCTTGAGCAGACGACCCTTGCGTTGAAAATACTTCGAATCCGCAAGAGCCAAGAAGCATTACTTCTGCTAGAACTTGAAGTCATCGGACAGATTAACGAAGCAAGCCGACGATGTCATTTTACAGACAACATTACCCTTCAACCGAGGAGAAGTCATCAACTGAATTACCCGCGGAGTCACGGTGACATCGGCCTCCTTAGCACTGAGCAGAATCATGAGTATGATCCTACATCCATTAGGCCCCAACTGGGCCGAAGCAATCCCTAGAAAATCCAGGAACTCCCAAATCACGTCCAGAATTGAAAAACGCACTTCGATTTGAAGCATCCCACGATGAAGGCAGATGAAATTGGCCGGATGTGACATTGGCATTTGGTCACCCGTCAGGACATACAACGGCAGGTCCTCAGGGACTTTGAACTTCGTACGGATTTCAGCAAGGCTAGGCTCGGACAATAGTCTGTCTTCGATTAACTCTAAGCCCTTGGCCAAGATTGCATCGTCAAGAAGGTTTTGTTGGGCCATAAAGAAGATGAACAATCTTTCCTAAATAGAGGGTGGGTTCCCGCCTCTTTTCCGTTGAACCAACGCACGTTCAATTAATGCAGCTCTCGACTCAAGCAACGATTCAGCCTCAATCATCATGAGCGGCGCATCCCTTCAAGAGATGACTTAGCGAACCGATGTGACGACCCACTAACTCGAGGGGAGTAGCTGATGATACATAAAAATGGTCACACCTCTAAGCCACACACATTTCATGATGATCTCGAGGAAATACGGGCCCAGCATCAGCCCCAACGCTGATCTTGACAAGCGGTTCTAAGCCCGCTCAATTCAATCCACCAGGCGGACTCGAACTCTCACATCATGCTAGGCCCACACGTCTCACAACTATCCTTAATACCCATAAGTCCCACTAAGGCAAGTATCTCTCAAATCAGTTTCGGACAGGCAACGACAGTTGCTCTCTGATTCCAACTAGAAAGTAAATACCATAGTACATTCCACTAGGAAACTCCCTTCTACGGATTGCTCTCACATTGGGATCTATCTCCCGCATATCTAGGAGCATGGGGCTAACATGGAACTTCCCTCCTACAGCATGACTCCTAATTAGAGAAGGATCTCCATGAAGATCTTCTTCCTAAACTATGCCTACAATAGCCTGGTAGAACCAGGACTCCTTGCATTATAAATAAGACATGTGGTTGGTAAGTTAAGGTACGCTACAAATTCTCTGTTATCGCATTACACCTTCCTCATATACATGTCTGACTTGAGCATCGAAGTGCCATCGACCACCACAACGGTGGTCCGTGGCTCACGTGCGTTACTTGTGCAAGTCAGCAGGAACTAGGTCAAAGTAGGGAGCAAAAAACGACTGCATTAGAAGACATAAAACAAGTCTCAGTAGTATGATTAAAATGAGAACGTATAGCACATACCTTGACTTGAACAAATTGTTAAACTTGGGAGATGTTCTGAGTAGACATTGCTTTCAAAAACATATCTAGCTTCTTTTACATTGTCTTCATCTAAGCTTGCACTCCAACATTAGTACTTACCTCACAAGTACCCTTACATTTCACTCCTGGCCTCTCTCTTGATGAGAATTGTTGAGAATTCTCACTTAGGGTCTTAAATAGCTTAATAGCTTCCTTGCTGTTCTTTTCCATAAGCACACTTCCACAAGCAGAATCAACAAGACTTTTATTCGTGTCATAACCTTCATAAAAAAGCATGTACCTTATCATTTTGAGATAGATTGTGGTGTGAAAATGTGAGAAGCAACTCATTGAAATGTTTTCATGCTACAAAGAAAATATCCCCATCTTTTTGTTGGAAAATTTGAATTTCCCTTCTTAGTTGCCTTGTGTTTTGAGCTGGAAAAAACTACTTAAAAAATTTAGCTGCCAACTCCTCCTAATTAATGGAACCTGCAACCAAAGAGTTCAACCACAACTTAGCATTATCTTTTAAACAAAAGGGATTAACCTGATTCCTTCTGGATCTAAACCCTGGATATTTTGCAAATATCAAATAAATCCCTAATGTGTTGATATGGATCCTCAGAAGGTGTGCCCTTGAAATGTGGCATCATATTAAGCAAGTGAGGAGATAAATTGAAGTTGTGTTTCGATGTTGGCCGGAATGCAATGCATGATGGTTGATTGCAATTTTGTGAAATAAAGGAGTTTTTCATTGGTTTTCGCACTGTTGGATTTTTTACTTGCTCTTGGTCTATTTCTTCATCAGATTCTATCTTCATAGCTTGCTTTTTAAGTCGTCTAAAGGTTCGTTCAATCTCCAGATTGCATACACTGATGTTTGTGGCCTGGGACCTACGACCATGCATAAATGAGATTCAATCCTACAAGACAACACATACAAAGTAAATGTTTCGAAAATAATAGATACTAAAGAAATCAAATTGAAATTATTAAGCATAATTTTTTTAATAATGAAAACAACTAAAATAAAGGATAAATAATTAAACACAATTTATCTCAATTATCGGCAATGACCCCAAAAAACTTATTGTTCAAATATTAACCTAATTAGTAAGCTTCTACATATACATTTTAACTCGCAAGTGCATAAGATCAAACAAATAGTATAGTTAGTAAGAACGAGATCATAACCTCGAGGATTTGATTAGTTGTGTTTTCCTAACTCTATTATTTCCATGAAACCTAATAATTAATTGAATATGAAAAAGATAATGAGAAAAACTAAATAAGTTCAAATAATGATAAAATAAGTTAGGGATTCTATATACCCGACTAGTCATCTTCCTTTGAATAACAACATGCACAATGATACAAACTAAATTTCAATGATCAAATTTTGCCAACCTAAGGGCAGGAATGTATACTCCTTAAGTTATGACTTTCCCTAAACAACGAATTAGAGATGAGTGTCTGCTCTAACTTTTTTTCATTCTAAAGGTATATAGCATAATATCTGATGATACATCAAAATAGACCGACATCACGGCCATACACGTGACTGAAAACATTCATCACAAGGATCTGACACCCCATCTACTGGGCCAGCTCGTAAACCCAAAAAGGTTAAAACCAATCATAAAGGTCCAAACAAGGCCCATTACAAGAAGACATAATCGAAGCCCAAATCCAGACCCGCACTAACCAAAGCCCGTATCCAGGTCCGACACGAGTTCTCTCCTAAAGAAGAGGAACGGTGCACAAAAAAGAGTTGTGGAGGGAGTTACGCCTCCACGGACGCATCTCCATAAAGGAATAGGCTGTTACGAGAAACATCTTCTTCTGTTGTGCCTCACATGCTTAAGTCACACAGAGAATTAACCGCGACCATTATAAAAGGTAAAGGGAACATTCGACAAAGGTATGCAACTTTTACTGAGTTTTGTCCATATTTATTTTCTTCTTCAAACAGAGTCACTGACTTTAGCATCGGAGTGCCTTCAACCACCAAAAAGGTGGTATTTGGCAGTCTAACATCTGTTTTGCAGGTCAAACTCTTCAGAGGACAAGATTTGTACACATCTGTTTGGCGCCGTCCGTGGGGAATAATGAATTTCCTTTCTAAAAGAAGATCCACAATGACGAAGTTCACCAAAATTTGATAAACGATCAACGAGCTGTCAGAACAAATGACACACTCTACATATCCTCAACCCAGCGGCGATCACAATAACCCTCTTACTGGTGACAATGTATCACAAGTTGCTTGCGAACAATACACAACTCAGATCATCGGGTCAATGGCACCCGATAATCAAGATCCACAACATGCAATGGCTCAGACAACTCAGAAATTCGGTGATGCTACCACGGACCCCCGGGTAGACCTGCTTATGGTCCAGATGAATCACATGATGACAATGCTAGAAAAAACTCACCCAAGAATGCATTCACTAAGGTGATCCTATCCAAGTGCCGCCCCAGGAAAACTCCACCAACCAAACTCGAAGAAGCGACGAAGTTCCAGTAGAACCTCAACAAGGAAACATTGAGAGCAATGAACTTCCCCAGGGTAAGATTCCACTGAGCGATGTAACACCTGCTGAAATCATGTTTTGAATCGGAGTCACTGATCCCAATGTATTGTACGAATTAGCCAAGCCTCCATTATCTGATGTTCTCGTGATAACTCCCATGCTAAAAAGTTCACTCCACCAAAGTTCGAAGTATATGATGGCATCACCGACCCAATAGATCACTTGAGACACTTCCACCATATGATGGCATTGAAGGAGACCACGTAGTCGAACTTATGCAAAATATTTTCGACTAGTCTTACCTCCACAACAATGAATTTGTTCAACAGCCTACCACCGAGGTCAATAGATTCTTTCCAGGCATTAGCCACCGCCTTTATCACAAGATTCATCGGATATCAAGCAAAGTCTCGAAGAGACAATACGGGAATATGTCCCTCGTTTCACCAATGAACTGAAGATGATCCAATGGATGCAGCGACGACACTACCCTCGTAACTTTCATCGCTAGGCTGAAGAGAAGTCCATTTTTTATGCTCTTGACCTGGAACCTCCAAAAAGCATGGCGGTGATATTGAAAGCAACCCAAAAACACATTTCTCTTGAGGAGATGAAAGCCGCCAAGAGGATAATGACAAAGTCAGGGAGAATCATTCGAGTAAATGAGAAATGATGGAGGAGAGAATACGAGATGACAGACCACGGGAGGATACCATTCATTGAAAGAGTCATCGGAATAGCAGGTGAACTGAATCAAACCAGCAAGAGTCTAAGAAGCTGCAATCAACACGACCCTGACACGAGCGAGTAACAAGCGTGATGAAGAGGCATACAAACCATATACAACCTTGAAAATGAGCCGGGCCAATATACTGAAGCACATAACAAAATGGGATGACATCAACTGGCTACTCAGGATGAGAGGAGACCCGGAAGGTTGAGAAAAAAACAAACAACTCAAAGGGAAGGAAAAAATAGGCACCACTACGAGATCAAAAGAACAACTTAGATAACTAATATAAGCCTACACTGCATGGCCGGAGGAAACAAAACAATCAACCCAACTGAAGAAGCAACCAAAAATATCTCCCACTCGAGCTGATCTATATCGAAACAGGAGTACTAACAAAACCAGACGAACCATTTTACCAATGCATAGAACATGGAAAAGTTTGCACCAATCAACTAACACGATTCAAAGACCCTACCGACAGATGCAAGCTTGACCTAAATTGCCAACGACGAAATTGACGATGATGGACTCTACCAAAACTCGGTAGTTGACGCCAAACACGGTGCTAACATGAGCATGATTGGACAATTTGGCATTGAAGTGAGCATGATTGGACAAACTGGTGCTGACGTGAGCATGATTGGACAGTTTGGCGCTGATGTGAGCATGATCGGACAAACTGATAATGCTCAGTTACCGGATCAGAAAACACTTTGAGTCTGTTAGCTACGATAACATATACGACGAACGAGCAAAGCATAACCAATAGTAAATACAGTGAATGAAGACGTACGAGACAAAACAACAAAAACATCAATCTTTAGCATGAGGATTGACATCAACCAAGCAAAAATCAGTAAGACAAAGCAAATCACTCTTCAATCTAGCATAATGCTTCAGAAAAATAACCGTTAGAGTTGGTCAAAACATTCAAAAGGGAATATCAAGAAAATTACAAATTTGGAATCCCCATCTTATGTGTAGACGACAAGATAAACGCGTCGAAACTCAGCCACACAGAGCAATCGACATACCAAGCCAAAAGAGATCAGGACACAAGTTGGATATATATAATAAAAACTTTTGGTCTGATCAACCGCGAAGTAAAAGTTGGACGAACGAGTCATCTTAGTACAGAAAACTTCGTATTGACTGATGTGACGAACCAACGAAATAAAAATTGGACAAATGAGTCAACTTAAGTAAAAAACAACTCCGTACTGACTAGTACGTCAAATAAACGAAGTAAAAGTTGGACGAACTAGTCAACTTAGCACAGAAAACTTCAAGTCGACTCAGGCGTCGAACCAATGAAGTGAAAGTTGGACGAACGAGTCAACTTAATCCAGAAAACTTTTAGTCGACTAATGTGTCGAACCAACGAAGTAAAAATTGGACGAACGAGTCAACTTAATCCAAAAAACTTTGAATAGACCGATGCATCGAACCAACAAAGTAAAAGTTGGACAAACAACTCAATTTAAGTAAAAAACAACTTTCGATTGACTAGTACGTCAAACCAACTAAGTAAAAATTGGACGAACGAGTCAACTTAATCAAGAAAACTTTGAATCGACCGATGCATTGAGCCAACAAAGTAAAAATTGGACAAACAAGTCAACTTAAGTAAAAAGCAACTTTTGGTTGACTAGTATGTCAAACCAATGAGGTAAAAGTTGGACGAACGAGTCAACTTAATCCCGAAAACTTTGAATCAACAGATGCGTCGAACCAACGAAGTAAAAGTTGGACAAATAAGTCAACTTAATTAAAAAGCAACTTCAGGTAGACTAGTACGTCAAACCAACAAAGTAAAAGTTGGACAAACGAGTCAACTTAATTCAAAAAACTTCGAGTTGACTGATGCGTCGAACAAACGAAGTGAAAATTAGACGAACAAGTCAACTAAATAATGAAAACTTTGAATCGACTGATGCCTCAGACCAACGAAGTAAAAGTTGCACGAACGAGTCAATTTAACCCAGAAAATGTCGAATCGACTGATGCATCAAACCAACGAAGTAAAAGTTGGACAAACAAGTCAACTTAAGTAAAAAACAACTTTGGGTTGACTAATATGTCAAACCAATGAAGTAAGAGGGGAACGAACAAATCAGTTCAATTCATAAAGTTTCAAGTCGACTAGTACATCGAATCAACAAAGTAAAATTGAAGGAACAAATTGAATTATTTCAAGGAGCTACGGATCGACCGATATGTTAAACCAACAGAGTAAAAATCGAGGTGAAAAATGAAATCCCCCGTGCAAGCTCCAACGGATCAAAAAGGAAAAGTCAACCCATCTCAAGACAACTAAGCGTCGAAACATGAAAGTAGCCATAAAGGAATTCTAAGTAAAGTCCGATACGACTACAACTGGACTGAAAAGGAACAATCAACATTCAACGAATCGACAAGATAAACTTCGAAAACATCCAGTACAAAAAAGCTATTTTCATTAACAATATTATTTTGTTACATCCGGAGAAGAAGATGAAGGAGTAGGAGAAGAAATGGAGGCAACCACAACATCGTCAGGAACATCATCTACGGGAGATGGCGAAGTTCTCCTTTCAGAAGGGGAAGGAAGCAGTGGCTCTTCAACCACTGGAGCGTTCAAATGGGACGGGGCAATTTCTTCACCGTCATCATCTTCGAAAGCTTGATCAACCAAGTGGCAATACCTGGATAAATCCACACCAAGCCCCTCGATATAATCAAGAAGCTCAACCCGCCCATCAACAACTCACTTCCAATCTTCAGCTTTGACAATGCAAAGCTTGTCTTTGGCAGTGGCGAGTTCGTTTTTGGCTGCAGCAAGTCGTCCCTTGGCGGTGGTAAGCATAACGAAAGTATTTGCCTTGATCTCGTCGAGCGTAGCTATCAATTGTTCAACCGGCCTCTCAGTAATATCGCGATCAACGGATTGTTCAATCTCAACACAAGAAGCCTCATCATAAGCTGCCTTCTTGGAGGATAACTCTTTTTCCACATCACGTAAATGAGCACGAACCCCATACAAGTTGACTTTCAAGGACTCAAGCTCAGTAAAAGATTTATCCCACACACTTTCTGCCTCAATCAGCGAAGTCTGAACAACCCTGGTAGTTTTCTCCGACCCTGTGCATTGCGCTCTCAACACGTCGAATTGGGAAAGACCGTGAGAAAATACCAACAACATTGTTGCCAACTTTCTCTCCAAAGGAACCACCTGATCATGATCGACTCGATAAACCGAGCCCATCACCCCTGCATAGGTGTGATGATTTATCCCGTCCATTATCTGCTCAAGACCATAATCAAGGTGATCACTTGGATCCAATACGGGCATAGAAGGTCTTTCCACTAATCGCTTATGCCATTCATTTATCAATTTGTGTGCACCATCTTGCACGTCAAGCAGAGTAAACCATCAAAACTTACCGTCTGACTTGATACAAATATCTTTTGGGCTAGGCTAAGTCCAGCCAACTCGTGGATGAATAACACGGGGATTCAGAAGCACTGAGGAACCACCCCCAATAGTCGGAAGGGGAGAAGGAACAACAGTGACAACGAAAAAACCGTACTTACCCTCTTGGCACGGAGCGACCATAGTAGGAATGGGACTAGTAGTGGCGGCAGGAGCAGGAGAGTCCAGATGGGCAAGGGAAGAAACTAAGAATTCGGCCACATCACTAACGTTAATAGAAGGAGAAGGAGGAGAGTGAACTTTGAAACTCTGACCACCACCGACAACCTCTTTAGACTGCTCCACCGCCAACTAAAACATTTTATCATCAATAGCCCGGGGATCATTGTTAGACCATTTAGTAACGTTTGAAACACCATAGGCAAAAAAACTTTTTTTCATTATCGTCCAACGGATGAGTAGTCTCTTTCTCGCTCCTCTCCAACACCAGCTTCATCTCCTCAGCCTCCTCTAGAGATGCACGATCCTCTTTCATGACATCCTCCTAGAAAGGATTTGAATGAGAGGTAGCTTCCGTAACATCCTTGCCAGGACTCGACGAAATGCAGTCCGGGCAGAACCACGAGTAGAGAGTCGTTTCTTCCTCGAAACCCGACCAGGATCTACCGACAATCGCCTCACAAACTTCCTCTTCCTGGAGGTCGAGACTACGACATTGATAGGAGCATCGAGATTCGTAACACGCCTGTCCAAGCTCACTTCCCAATCAATGCTAGCACCACTGACGCCAACACGAGTAGCGCAAGTAGCGATATCCTCAACATGAGATTTAGTAAGCAAGGCCTGCTTCGTTTCATTCATGGTGTACAAACCACTATGATCTAAGATGTCCTCAGAAAGAAATGCCCTCACAGAAAATTGAGGAAGCTTCAAGAATTGGTCACTGATCCTCTGCTCCTCCGCAATTAACTGAAGATCTTTTCGTTTGTTGGGAACTCGGAACGATAAAAAAAATCAGACGACATCGCAATTGGAAGTAGCCAAAGTTAACATAAGCATAAAACTAGGACCTCGACCAATTGTGGATGTCATCATTAAGCTTCGCGAAGCAAGCAAGAGAACGGAAGAAGCAGATATCCATGGTCACCATCAGACCAACCATCGAATGCAGAACCCTCACAGTCAAAGGAATGTCGGACAGAATAGCCCTCGCATAAGAATAAACCATTACTCTCCAACCATTGGGACCCATTTGAGCAGGAGGAATGCCCAAAAAATCTAGATACTCCCAAAACAACTTTGGAATTGGGAACCGAAGGCCAGAAGAAAATATGCACAGATACAACACAATGTACCCAAATCTTAGACGACAAGGACTGTCGTTATGTCTAGGCAAAATAATCTCGAGATCGGGTGGCAAATTGTAGTCAGAACAAAGGTTGTCCAATGTCACTTGAGAAGCTTTCTTGGGAGAAAAATGAAACTCACAAATTGCTAGCTGGTTACCACTTAATTTATCCCTAAAATACATCGTTAAAGAACGGAAAAGCAAAGAGAACGAAAAAAGGAAAAAAACCCTAATTTCAAAGATAGCTTAAAAAGGAAAAACAAACCCGTTACGTTCCTTTTTATAGATCCAAACAACGAAGGACTTCTCATGGGACAACGTGCGAGATATGATGGCTACATGAAATCCCAAAAAAAGTGTGGAAAAATGAAACAAGTAAGGAATCGAGACACTGATATACATGTAATTATTACAAATTATAACCCTTAATTTATATATGTTAGTGCTTCAATTAATATATTTTATTCTAATTATTTCAATTTTTATGTTTTTGTAGGAATCTGCGCGTGTGAACGATAAAAGTGCATTAAGGCGACAAATTTGAGAAAATGATTGATTCGTCGATTCTAGCGGTGGTACAAAAGAGTGGTTCACACATCTAAGCCTAACCCAGCTTACTTTAACCGAGCTCAAACCCAAGCTCAAGCCCAAGCCCAGAAAGCTATAATCCTAAACCCAGCCTAACAAGGAAATAGGGAAACCCTATTTAGGTTTCTCTGTTGCCTTCTCCTCCACTCCTCTTCTCTACCACGTTTTTCTGCCTCTCTCTCACAGCCACCATCACCACCTCCACCAAGGCAGAGCCCTGTGTCTCTCGCCACTAACCAGCCACCGTCGTCACCACCGTCACTAACCACCATGTTTCACGCTACAAACCACCACCTCGCCACCGAAACAGGCCACCGTTCTCTCTGTTCAGAACACAGCCGCCACCACCATCTCCCTCCATCGCTCTCATCGCCACCATCACTCGAATACCATCGCCACCGCGCGCGCACAACACTGCCGCGAAACAGGGCACCTCCCTGTTTCGCTCCCTGTTCCTCGCCCTCTTGCCGCTTTCTCTCTTCTCCACGGTTTCTCCCTCCTCCAATCCTCTCTCTCTCGACCACCGCCGAAACAGACCACACAAACCACCACCACCACAGTGACAGAATCAACACCACCGCGAAACAGGGAGTTCGCCCCCTGTTCCTCGTCCCCCTTCGGGTTTTTGGTTGTTATCCCACTGTTCACTCTCTCTCTCTGTTCTTGCAGGTACAGGACTCGGTCGAGAGGAGAAGACACTCGCGAGGAGCGAAGCAGAAGCGGCGGAGCAGACGCGTCGCGCTGGAGAAGACGAAGGAGCTGCTCTGCGGCGAATTCGCGCGGGAGAAAGAAACTGTTTTTCAGTTTTGAAAAAACAGTTAAGGCTATTTACACCCGAGAACCTGTAAGAGCCACCACAAAGCCTATTTAGCTCTTTTTCTCGGGATTCGTGCGCGTACAGGAAGTGATGGATTCTCCCTCTAGTGATGCTGTGACCACCACCACCATGAGTCACTAAACCCCACGCAAGGTGAAGAGGTGAACTCCTAGATGTAACGAACTAAACTAGTAATTGATTCGCTTTAAGTTTTCACGATGAATAATGATGTTTAATGATTTTCACTTTTATTTAATATAGAAATTTATGTTATTTCAGTGAGAAGGATATCATAGATTTCTTTGTAGATTGTTTTTTACTCCGGTGATTATCTTTTCTTCTCCATATAAGCTTAGTCACGCTTTTCTTATGTGTGGAATGTTTAAGGATTAATTGATTCCGGTAGGTTAGTTATATGTGATCGTCATTTATTACGGTATTGTCTCCGGATATATCGTAAGTTTAAGATATCACATATGACAAACCTTTGTGTTTTCTTAGAAGAAGTGAAATCTTAAATTCATTTACATTAGGGTATATTAATGATTAAAAGATTATTTTTTCGATTACGTCGTTTGGGATGTGAAACACGTAGTTGAGTCATCATAGCGAATCAATACTAGTTGGCGTGTGAAGTCTAGGAGGGATTCTTGGAACCTTGTGATTTTCTCAAACTTAGTTTTCATTAAATTAAATTCAGTTCTGTATTTTAAATTTGTTAGAATTTATTTTAGTTTCGCATAGTTTGTCTTCCTTAACCTTATTTTGTAGATCGTTTTTCCTCGTGGGATCGACACCCCATTCTTTACTGCAATTGACCGCGTGTATTGTTTGGGCGTAATCAAATTTTGGCGCCGTTGCCGGGGAACAAGCGTCAATCTACAAGGAAGGTTTCGGGTATTATCTTTCTTGTTCATTTTTCATTTTATTTTATTTTATTCTATTTTCTTAGGTTTTAGGTCCAGTTTAATTTCTATCTTTATCTTTATCTTTATTTTATTTTATTTCTAAAGAAAAAAAATTAATTAAAAAAAAAAAAAAAACATTGGGAGCGTGAGTTGGAATAGAAACCACTTAGGGAGACTAATTAGGGTCTCAAATTTAGTTAACCCACAAATTCACATTGAGACCGAATTAAGTCATACTTCTACCACCATGAGTAATCACGAAGATGATCATGTTCGGTCGCTAAAGGACTATCTCCACCCCACGCGCACTGCTACTCCATCATGTATCATGTTTGCACCAAGTACACCAAAGCTAGATTTTAAGCCGGGTATGATACAATTATTACCCACTTTTCATGGCCTAGAGAGTGAGAATCCTTATGTTCATATTAGGGAATTCGAGGAAGTTGTGGCCACCTTTTACAACAAAGTTGAGGCTATAGACTCGGTTAGACTAAGGTTTTTTCCTTTTTCCCTTAAGGAAAAAGCGAAGAGTTGGCTATACTCTTTGCGACCAAGGTCTATAGGTTCGTGGGAGGAAATGACCCAAGCATTTTTTAATAAATACTTTCCTCACCACAAAACCAACGGTCTAAAGAGACAGATTTCTACCTTCACCCAAAAGAATAGCGAGACATTATATCAAGTATGGGAAAGGTTCAAGGATCTCTTGAATACATGCCCACACCATGGGTATGAGAGTTGGCGCTTAGTCAGTTATTTTTATGAGGGGCTCACCAGTAGAGAACGTCAGTTCGTTGAGATGATGTGTAATGGAGAGTTTTTGCAAAAAGAGCCTGATGAGGCCATTGAGTACCTGAATGACTTAGCTGAAAAGGCCCACACTTGGACTGGTCCAAATGCTACTGAGAGCACAGATAGAACACGCCCAGCTGGAGTTTACCAACTTAGGGAAGATGATAGCCTTTGAGCCCAACTTGATAGAGTAACTAGGGAGTTAGAAGCACTTAAGACCAAGGATGGTAAGCCCGCACATACTGTTGCCAGAGTTGAGCTACAGGACGCCTGTTTTATATGCGGGGGAGTTGAACACTTAGCACAGGATTGCCCGACCTTGACTGAGATGAGAGGGGTTTATGAGGAACAATGTAATGCCTTAGGGATGTACAAGAAGCCTTATTCACCATTCTCTAACACTTACAATTCTGGCTGGAGAGATCACCCTAACTTTAGTTGGAGGTCCGAGGCCGACCAACCTACACACTCACAGGCACAACCACCTAGATCATACCCTGCACCTCCATACAATGCATAATCTAACAGAAGTTCCTTATCAGACACATTGCATGCATTTATAGAGGCACAAGGTAAAACTAATCAAAAATTTGAGGTTGCATTGACACAGTTGGCAGAGGAGAACAAGGAGATAAAAAGCCAAATAACCAAGCTGACAAGTTCATTAACAGTACAAGCTCGGGGCCAATTTCCGTCACAGCCTCAAGCAAATCCGAAGGGACAACTTATGGCACAAACCTCTACTTCAGACTCTCAGAATGTCAAAGAGGTTAATGCCATTACTACTCGGAGTGGTAAGATCTTAGATGGGTCAAGCTCATCCACGACTATAGGCACCTTCCCAGGTGCAAAGGAGAGCATCCCTGAGGATGAGCCCAACAAGAACATTCCAGTTTTAGTTCCTTTTCCTCAAGCACTACGACCTACTGGAAAGAAATCAGACATGCATGGTGAGATTCTAGAACATTTGAAACAGGTTAAAATTAACTTACCTTTGCTGCATGTGATTAAACAGGTACCAACTTATGCGAGGATCATTAAGGACTTATGCACTATCAAAAGGAAACATCATGTCAAGAAGACTGCCTTCTTGACAGAACAGGTAAGTGCGATGATTGAGCAGAGGACACCACCCAAGTACAAAGATCCAGGGTGTCCTACAGTCACCTGCCAGATTGGGACTCATGAGTTCGGCCAAGCCTTGTTGGATTTAGGGGCAAGTGTAAATCTGATGCCATATTCTATTTACTTGCAACTGGGTCTAGGAGAGATTAAACCAACATCTGTGGTTCTGCAACTGGCCGATAGATCGGTTAAGAAGCCCAGAGGAATAGTCGAGGATGTCTTGCTTCAGATTGATAAGTTTTACTATCCCGTCGACTTTCTTATTTTAGATACTCATTCTGTAGTTAACATGGAGTCTACAGTTCCGATTATTTTAGGTAGACCTTTTCTTGCCACAGCTAACGCTCTTATTAATTGCAGGAACGGTCTAATGAAGCTGTCTTTTGGGAACATGACTCTGGAGGTCAACATATTCAATATTAGCAAGCAACCACGTGATGATGATGAGTGTCATCATACCTACATGATAGACACGGTGATATCAGAGGACACTTTCCTGAGCGCAGATTCTAAAACCTTAGAGTATCTCCTTTCTATTTCTGATTTTGAGAATTCACTTTATCCTGATAATGCTTTTGATATTGCTGTTGTTTCAGGGTTAAAGGATAAAGGAGGGCGACAATGGCAACCATGTTTTGAGGAGTTGCCAAAGGAAAGACAGAAACCACAACCATCCACAGTGGAAACTCCGAAAGTTGACCTAGCTCCACTGCCTGAGGGACTTAAACATGCATTCCTCGGACCAGGTCATACCTTTCCTGTTATTATTTCTTCCGTGCTTGATAGCTCACAAGAAGAAGAATTGCTTAATATGTTACGTGAGCACAAATCTGCACTAGGTTGGACTATAGCTGACATTAAAGGTATTAGCCCCTTAATATGTTCCCATAGGATCCACTTAGAAGAAGGAGCTAACCCCCGTAGAGATCCTCAAAGACGACTCAACCCTACTATGAAAGAGGTGGTGAAAAAGAAAGTTTTAAAATTGTTAGATGCAGGCATCATTTATCCCATCTCTGATAGTAAGTGGGTTAGTCCAACTCAAGTAGTTCCCAAGAAATCGGGCATAACTGTGGTGACTAATGATGAGGGGGTGACTGTTCCTACTAAGGTAGTTACAGGGTGGCGCATGTGCATTGATTATAGGAAACTTAATTCTGCCACCCGCAAGGATCACTTCCCACTTCCATTCATAGACCAAATCTTAGAGCGAGTAGCTGGTCATTCTTTTTATTGCTTTCTAGATGGGTATTCAGGATATTATCAGATTGAGATTGCATTAGAGGATCAGGATAAGACTACTTTCACATGTCCTTTTGGTACTTATGCTTTTCGGCGTATGCCATTTGGTTTGTGTAATGCACCGGCTACTTTTCAGCGATGCATGATGAGTATTTTTAGTGATATGGTTGAAAAATGTATGGAAGTGTTCATGGATGATTTGACTGTTTTTGGTAATTCCTTTGATTCATGTTTACTTCACTTGCAGGCTGTTTTAAGTAGATGTGAAGAGAAGGGTCTGGTGCTTAATTGGGAAAAATGTCATTTCATGGTTTCCTATGGAATAGTTCTGGGACACATAGTTTCTAATAAAGGGATCGAGGTAGATAAAGCTAAAATTGAATTGATTTCTAAACTACCTACACCTAAAAGTGTCAAGGATGTGAGATCCTTTCTAGGGCACGCGGGTTTCTATAGGAGGTTCATACAGAATTTTTCTGCCATCTCTAGACCATTAAGCAACCTCCTGGTCAAAGATGTCGTGTTCCAATGGACACAAGAGTGTGAGGACGCCTTTCGAACACTCATTGATAGGCTCACCTCTGCCCCCATCATGCAGCCACCAGATTGGACTTTACCATTTGAGATAATGTGTGATGCAAGCAATTATGCTGTGGGGGCAGTCTTGGGACAACGAAGGGAAGGGAAACCATTTGTTGTTTACTATGCTAGTCGAACACTTAATGATGCTCAAAAGAATTATTCGACTACTGAAAAAGAGTTGCTAGCTGTAGTTTTTGCTTTAGATAAATTTCGTGCTTATTTGATTGGTACACCTATCACTGTTTTTACTGACCATGCAGCTCTTAAGTTCCTTCTTTCTAAAAAGGATGCTAAGGCAAGATTGATTAGGTGGATTTTACTTTTGCAGGAATTTGATCTAACTATAAAGGATAAGAAGGGGGTCGAGAATGTTGTGGCGGATCACTTGTCTCGTTTGGAGTTCAGTGACTCTGCCAATGGCCCACCCATCCGTGATGACTTCCCTGATGAACACCTATTCACCGTCACTCAGGTACCATGGTATGCACACATTGTTAATTACTTGGTTTCCGGCGAAGTTCCATCATCATGGAGTGCTCAAGATAAGCGCAAATTTTTGGTCGAGGTAAGAAATTTTTATTGGGATGATCCTTATTTATATAAGTATTGCCCCGACCAAATCATGAGGCGTTGTATCCCTGAAGGTGAGATTGAAAGTGTTTTACATTTTTGTCATAGTGCAGCTTGTGGAGGCCATTTTTCTATGAAAAAGACCGCTACAAAATTTTTACAGTCTGGATTATATTGGCCTACTTTGTTTAAGGACACTAACAATTATTGTCGTTCTTGTGATAGATGCCAGAAGTTGGGTGCATTGTCCCGGAGACACATGATGCCCCTTAACCCCATCCTAGTCATTGAGATATTTGATTGTTGGGGGATTGATTTTATGGGACCTTTTCCACCTTCCTTTGGATATTTGTATATTTTGCTTGCAGTGGACTATGTGTCAAAATGGGTTGAGGCTGTGGCGTGCCGACACAATGACAACAATACTGTTGTCAAGTTTATCAAAGAACACATTCTATCACGTTTCGGTACACCACGAGCCATTATTAGTGATCAGGGGACTCATTTTTGTAATCGCTCTTTTGAAGCTTTGATGCGCAGGTATGGAGTTCATCACAAGGTTGCTAATGCCTATCATCCGCAGACAAATGGCCAAGCTGAGTTGGCCAATCGAGAAGTAAAACAAATCTTGGAGAAGATGGTGAATCCTGATAGGAAGGATTGGTCCTTGCGCCTTCCTGATGCACTTTGGGCCTACCGTACCGCTTATAAGACAATTCTCGGGATGTCTCCATATCGACTTATATATGGAAAAGCATGTCATTTACCTGTTGAGTTAGAACATCGCGCTTATTGGGCCGTAAAAAGCACTAACTTTGATCTCAATGATGCAGGTATTCAGCGGAAACTTCAGTTGGCTGAAATTGAGGAGTTGCGGAATGATGCCTATGACAATTCCCGAATATACAAGGCGACGATGAAAACAGCTCATGATAAGCAAATTCTTAGGAAACATTTCGAGCCCAACCAACGAGTTTATCTCTATGACTCACGTCTTCATCTTCATCCTGGCAAGCTAAAATCGAGATGGACGGGCCCATTCATGGTAAAACAAGTTTTTCCCTATGGATCCATAGAAATTGAAGATCCAACAGATGGGAGAGTATTTAGAGTCAATGGGCAACGTTTGAAGCATTATGTGGAGCGAGTAGAGGTGCCAGAAGAAATCTCTCTGGTTGCCCCTGTCTACTTGATTTGATGTTCTCTACCCTATCTTTAGTTTAGGTTTTTATTTTTTATTTTTCTTTTTATTTTTCATTTATTATTATTATTATTTTAGTTTAGTTTAGGTTGTTGCTTTTATGTTTTTCTTTTAGTGTTTCAGGTTATTTTAGTGCGTTGCTATTGGAGTCACTTGGAGCTCTTTATCCCATATGTTCCTTTCTCCCGTCGGTATGAATTTCTTATATTTTGGTGACTGTGAGGACATTGTCTATTTGAAATTGGTAACACTTCACCATGGTAATATCACTATAACCCTCCTCTTTTCTTTTTCCTTGATTTGTCATGAATATTATTTTATACATTGAGGACAATGTTTGGTTTAGGTTTGGGGGTGTGGTTTATTAGATTTTTTTTACAATTTTCAAAAATCTTTGAGTTTAAAACGTATTTTACAATTAAACCGAGTCATTTTTGTGTTCTACTCAATCTCCATTGAATACTTAGATGATTATGGTAATTGTGTAAAATCTTCTTGAAAATGCATTTGAAATCCGAACTCTTGGTGAATAAAAAAAAAAAAAAAGGGTTTTGAGTTTCTTAGAGAATATTTTTGTTGCCTTTAATTTTGAGAAAACACATACTAGCACGTGTCACATAGTTATATTAGTTGAAAACATGATATTTGATATTATCCTTATGTTAGATGTATTTCGTGAGACTTTTCAACTCGACTATTCATGCACTATAAGCCAAGTCAACATGATTTGAAATTGATTAGTGAGGTATTGAACTAGAAAACCTTAGAATAATAGTGAGACTTAACCCTTGTGAGTTTTGAGCCATTCTTTATTTCTTGAGGGTTATTAATTACACTCTGATTTTTCTTGAGTCCGCATTATTTCGTTGATGATCTCATTATTCTTGATTTTCTTATTGATTGCTTTAAGAATGACATAAAAATTGAATCGTTACACTAGAACTTTTTGCTTTATTTAGTTGAGATGTCCTAGTACTAACTAGAACTTATGAAGTGATATAGGCATTTCTTTCTTTAAACCATTTTTAGCCTTTTAGCCTACCCAATAATAAATATCCATTTGCAACCCTTTGAGCCTTTAGATAGCCTTTTCTTTGTTATCCCCATTCCCAATACCTACTCCAACCAAGGAGTAATACCTTTATTATTTTATCCTTACCCAATTTTCTGAGAATGTATCCGGTGAGATATATTTATGGAATGGGCAAATAAAAAAAAAAAAAAAAATGAAAAAAAAGATACTTCATGCGCCCTCGAAGTAAAAGTGTTGGATTGTATCAATGGGGAAAAGCATGTCAAAAAAAAAAAAAAAATTTGCGATTGAAGAAGAAAATAATGAAGAAAAAGTTAATGGTGTACAACATTGATTTGTTCTTCAATGCCCTATGTTTTATTCAAGGGTGTATCCATTCTCAGGAAATTTTTGTATCATTTTTGTCCATTATTGTTTGCCATAATCCAAGCCCCAATACAACCTAGTAAAGACCTGATTGATCTTAAGTGAAAGTTAGCTTAATAGATGTGGAGATTGAATAGGCAAGAACTATGGTGTTTGGTTCAACATTCTCAAAAGTAATCAATATTCCGGTCCATGAGATCATATTCATTTCACTCTTTGAAAATTCCATTTTTCATGATAATTATATGTGAGACGTTTGCATTTTCCATAATATATTCTTTTCCTCACATATAAATTGAGTGCCTAATCTCTGAGCGTTTCATTTCTGAGCGACATGAGAGAATTGTAGTCGAAACGTCTTTTCTAAAGGTTTTCTTGTCACATCTTTACTATGAGATGAAGAGTTATGTTGATAAGGCTCCTCACACACACACTTCGAGTTGAGAATGATTATGAAATTCATTTAACCTTTAGATACTATTAGATTATTGTACTCTATTGATATACCTTTGTGACAGTTTTAGTTTGTTGTTTTTCTCGAATGCTAAGCAATTAGAAAATTACTCAAAAGAAAATAAAGAAGAATGCTCACACTTTTGCATTATGTTTTTAGAAAATAGATTTTGTTTTATTGAGTCAGTAATGTTTGGGGGTAGCATTTCTGAAAACCCTCACGAGACTATAACTCGTCCTCTAGAGGTAATCTAGAGGTTTAAAGCCTTGTTGCACGTTAAGGTAAGTGCAACCGTGATTCCTACGAAAGTGAGTTATGATTTTATTCTTTATTTTGTTTTGCTCGAGGACTAGCAAAATATAGGTTTGGGGGTATTTGATATACATGTAATTATTACAAATTATAACCCTTAATTTATATATGTTAGTGCTTCAATTAATATATTTTATTCTAATTATTTCAATTTTTATGTTTTTGTAGGAATCTGCGCGTGTGAACGATAAAAGTGCATTAAGGCGACAAATTTGAGAAAATGATTGATTCGTCGATTCTAGCGGTGGTACAAAAGAGTGGTTCACACATCTAAGCCTAACCCAGCTTACTTTAACCGAGCTCAAACCCAAGCTCAAGCCCAAGCCCAGAAAGCTATAATCCTAAACCCAGCCTAACAAGGAAATAGGGAAACCCTATTTAGGTTTCTCTGTTGCCTTCTCCTCCACTCCTCTTCTCTACCACGTTTTTCTGCCTCTCTCTCACAGCCACCATCACCACCTCCACCAAGGCAGAGCCCTGTGTCTCTCGCCACTAACCAGCCACCGTCGTCACCACCGTCACTAACCACCCTGTTTCACGCTACAAACCACCACCTCGCCACCGAAACAGGCCACCGTTCTCTCTGTTCAGAACACAGCCGCCACCACCATCTCCCTCCATCGCTCTCATCGCCACCATCACTCGAATACCATCGCCACCGCGCGCGCACAACACTGCCGCGAAACAGGGCACCTCCCTGTTTCGCTCCCTGTTCCTCGCCCTCTTGCCGCTTTCTCTCTTCTCCACGGTTTCTCCCTCCTCCAATCCTCTCTCTCTCGACCACCGCCGAAACAGACCACACAAACCACCACCACCACAGTGACAGAATCAACACCACCGCGAAACAGGGAGTTCGCCCCCTGTTCCTCGTCCCCCTTCGGGTTTTTGGTTGTTATCCCACTGTTCACTCTCTCTCTCTGTTCTTGCAGGTACAGGACTCGGTCGAGAGGAGAAGACACTCGCGAGGAGCGAAGCAGAAGCGGCGGAGCAGACGCGTCGCGCTGGAGAAGACGAAGGAGCTGCTCTGCGGCGAATTCGCGCGGGAGAAAGAAACTGTTTTTCAGTTTTGAAAAAACAGTTAAGGCTATTTACACCCGAGAACCTGTAAGAGCCACCACAAAGCCTATTTAGCTCTTTTTCTCGGGATTCGTGCGCGTACAGGAAGTGATGGATTCTCCCTCTAGTGATGCTGTGACCACCACCACCATGAGTCACTAAACCCCACGCAAGGTGAAGAGGTGAACTCCTAGATGTAACGAACTAAACTAGTAATTGATTCGCTTTAAGTTTTCACGATGAATAATGATGTTTAATGATTTTCACTTTTATTTAATATAGAAATTTATGTTATTTCAGTGAGAAGGATATCATAGATTTCTTTGTAGATTGTTTTTTACTCCGGTGATTATCTTTTCTTCTCCATATAAGCTTAGTCACGCTTTTCTTATGTGTGGAATGTTTAAGGATTAATTGATTCCGGTAGGTTAGTTATATGTGATCGTCATTTATTACGGTATTGTCTCCGGATATATCGTAAGTTTAAGATATCACATATGACAAACCTTTGTGTTTTCTTAGAAGAAGTGAAATCTTAAATTCATTTACATTAGGGTATATTAATGATTAAAAGATTATTTTTTCGATTACGTCGTTTGGGATGTGAAACACGTAGTTGAGTCATCATAGCGAATCAATACTAGTTGGCGTGTGAAGTCTAGGAGGGATTCTTGGAACCTTGTGATTTTCTCAAACTTAGTTTTCATTAAATTAAATTCAGTTCTGTATTTTAAATTTGTTAGAATTTATTTTAGTTTCGCATAGTTTGTCTTCCTTAACCTTATTTTGTAGATCGTTTTTCCTCGTGGGATCGACACCCCATTCTTTACTGCAATTGACCGCGTGTATTGTTTGGGCGTAATCAGACACCAACCCGCAAAAAGTTACCGACAACATTAAATACAAGGCAATGATGGAATTGGAAGATAAACCGACATGAAGTTAGTGGCCACATCGGCATACCCACTAACTAAGGGGGGATAGCTGATGATACATCAAAATAGATTGACATCGTGGCCATACACGTGGCAAAGAAATGAATCACAAGGATCTGGCACCTCATCTACTAGCCAGCTCGTAAAATTCAAGAAGGTTAAAACCAATCATAAAGGTCCAAACAAGGCCCATTACAAGAAGACATAATTGAAGCCCAAATCCAGGCCCGCACGAATCAAAACCCAAATCTAGGCCCGACACAATTTATCTCATAAAGAAGATGAACGTTGCACAAAAAAGAGTCGTTGAGGGAGTTACGCCTTCACAGAGTTTCTCTATAAAAGAAGAGACTATTACGAGAAACATCTCATTCCGTTGCGCCTCACATGCTTAAGTCACACAGAGAATTAACAACGACCATTATAAAGGTAAAGGGAACATTCGACAAAGGTATGCAACTCTAACTGAGTTTTGTCCAGATTTATTTCCTTCTTCAAACATAGTTGTTGACTTAAACATCGAAGTGCCTTCGGCCACCAAAAAGGTGGTATTTGGCAGTGTAACATCTGTTTTGCAGGTCAATATCTCAGGAGGATGAGATTTGGATGCATCAATATCTACTAAGTTGCACCTCAAGAACGCATAAATCAATGGAGATCGACAAAAACCCAAAACCCAAAACCCAAAACATGGTATCTATTTTGGTCATTCATGTTGATTAAATCCAAGAATCGATCTTACTTAGTTCTTTTTGTTACTTAGCATAGACACAAGACTCAGTCCTCTAAATTTACTCATATAACAATCCTTATAAAAATCATGCATATGGTGATCAAGCATTAATAAAAATCATATGAAAGATGAAATAAATCAATTGAGCATCATAAAAATAATGTAGCAAGGCATGCCAAAATTCTCAAGGAGTCATAACTAGTGCTTCAATCTATCCCTAATTAAATTGTTTAGTTACACATAATGCAAGCAAAAATGGTTTCCAAATAAATTGGAGAGTGGAGAAATAAGCAAACATTTTGAAATTTCGTCCTCTGTGGTGGTGCAAATAGCCAGAAGAAATTCAAATCTTTCGTGTCCCTCTCTACTTTTTCTTCTTATTCACACAATCCACGACAGAGCAGCGTGCACTCAGCGAGCATGCTCACAGTAGCAAGTTCACACAACAATCATGCACAACAAGAGACTTCACGACAATAAAGTTCAATCCTCATCTGTCACCTCTCTCTTCTTCACGCAAAGACGCAATAACCAAAAAGGAAAGTTGTAGTCAGTAAAACAACTTCACGCCTTGTAGCAACCTGCAATTCACAATAGAGCAACAACCTCACACTAGCAGCAGAGATCGTAGCAACATAGTGAGTTCTTCATTTCGGCCTCCTTGCTTCCTTATCGCCTCTTCTCTATCTCCTCTTCAGCAGCTTTTCTTCTATGTTATTTTCAATCACAGCCAAAGAAAGGGAGACGCAGGTAGCCAAACAGAGGGAATTCACATCAGAGAGTGAAGGGAAATTGCAGCCCCTCGTTCCTTCTTATACAACTCTGGTTTCTTTTTTCAATTTCATTCTCTTTCCTAATGAGTTTTGACCTAAAAATTCTTGTGAAATTGGGTTTCCACTTTTAACTATGCTGCATTCTTTAACGATCTAGCCTTGCTAAGTAGAAAATTATTATAAAAATACTTGAATTACACTTAGAAAAGTGTCGTTAAGAATACACTTTTATGCACTCATCACTAAGCCCAGTCCACGAACAACTCACCCTACTTAAAATCCAGTCCTGTCATGGGGACCAAAATGTCGCACAATGGTCGGGCCTTTTCCTATTAAAGGCAACCACAACTCGCCACATAATGACTAGTCTGCCTAAGGAACCGAGATACTGCATAGTGGGCCGAGCCCAGTCCACGAACAACGCATTGCTCAAAAGAAGCCTGGTCTGGTCACGGGGACCAAAATGGCCGAGTCTTGTCCTATTAAGGACAACGACAACTTGCTGCATAAGTGACCTAGTTCGCCTAAGGAACCACGGTACTGTGAGGCGGACCGAATCCAGTCTGCTGATGACTCACCGCACTGGGATAATCTAATCTAAGGGGCCAAGATGGCACACAACGGCAGTGTCTAATCCTATTCAGGATATCGACAACTCCAAACAAGTGACCTAGTCCCCTTAATAAAAATATAGCCCGTTCAGGCAAAAATGATTTCTCCACAACCCAACTCTTGTTTAGGATTAGGGTGTATTACGAAAGTGTAGCCCTGATGGGCTGAGATGGCTTCTTTCTAGCTCAAGTCTGCTTTAGGATTGAGCCAGATAAATACAAAAATCTAGCCCGCTTGGGCGAAGATGATTTCTCCACAACCCAAATGTTGTTCGGGATTGGGGTCTATTACGAAAGTCTAGCCCTGACGGGCAGAGGCGATTTCCCTCTAACTCAAGTTATCTTCAGGATTGAGCTAGATAAATACAAAAGTCTAGCCCACTCGGGAAGATGATTTCTCCACAACCCAACTTCTATTCAGAATTGGGGTATATTACGAAAGTCTAGCCCTGACGGGCATAAATGAATTTTCTCCAGCTCAAGTCGTATGTAGGATTGAGCTAGAAAAATAAAGGAATCTAACCCGTTCCGGCAAAGCTGATTCCTCAACAACCCAACTCCTATTTAGGATTGGGGTTTATTATGGAAGTCTAGCCCAGACAGGTGGAAGACTTTTCTCCAGTTCAAGTCTTCTTCATAATTGAGCCAGAAGAATAAAGGAGTCTAACCCGTTCGGGCAAATATGATTTCTCTACAACCAGACTCATACTTAGGATTGGGGTCTATTATGAAAGTCTAGCTCTGATAAGCATAAATGACTTCTCTCCAACTCAAATCCTCTTCAGGATTGAGCCAGATAAATAAAGGAATCTAGCCCGTTTGGGCAACGAGCAAGTAAGAAAACAAACGGATGCAACAAGAAAACGAGTATAGCTGTTTATGAGCCAGCAAGCAATCAAAGTGTTTGTTGCTGTTATACTGAATTCAATAATGATGAGATTGATTTTCAAGCAAGGGTCATTCCTTTTCGATAAACAAATAGTAGGCCAAAAACGTGTTTCGTAATAGAGAGTGATACTAAGAAGAGTTTCATTCCTTTCGAGAAAATGCTCATCACGCCTCTGCTCTGACAGTCCCTTCATGTAATTGATTCCCGCGAAGCACTCGGTGGTGGAGAGTAGCAAGTGGTGCCACTCACAGTTGTTGCTTCAGACTGAGTGGTGGAACCTCTGGGTGAATAGTCCCTGTGACAAGGGCTCACTCATCAGGTAAGGGCAGAAGATGGGATCGATGAGGAAGATCTACTTGTAATGATCCATTGAGTTCTTACGATGTTATCCGATTGAATAACATCAAGGATAAGCATCGGCGATAGAGAAAGGAAGTCAGCTTTCGTCCTCTCCTCTTCAAGAAAAAGAACAACATGGTCGTGCAACCCTAGTAAAAAAAAATGGATTAGTAAGACATATACATATACTAAATAAAAAAGCAAATGAACTTACGGAGGTCCCCAAGCGGCGGACGGCCTACAGACCATTGTAGGCGAAGTACCCGAACTTCACAGAGACATAAAAACAATATAAATGCCAATCCTTCGAGCCATCGAACTGACCGCTTAGATAAGGTGGATTCACCAACCAATAGAGCCACGCTTAGTCATCTTGATAGAAGTTAGAGAATGAAGCAACTTCGTCGATAGATGGAGCTCCATCCTTTGCCTCAATTAGAGTATCAATTAGTATACTCCAACCATTCGACACTATCTTAGTCGAAGCAATGCCTTGTAAGATAAGAAGTGCCATATGGCGCTAGGAATAGGGAAGCACAGGCCAGCCTCAAACATGGCCTTGTATAAGAAGATATGCCCCTCTCTCAAAACGGATTGACAGTCACTTTCGGAAAGAAGCGACAATCCCATATGACCAAGGACTTCATACCTTCGACAAAGGTCGTTTAGATCCTCCCCTGACAACAACGACCCCCAAAGGAAGTCGATACAACCTTGGTGTCGCTCACATGAGAAATTAAGTTGCATAGACATGGTTGAATAAAGTGTCGAGCTCAATCAAGCCAAAAAAGTAAAATATAGAGAACAGAAGGAAACTCTGAAAGGTAAACGAAAAAACGCCCCCAAAGCGGGCTTATATAGGTTTGGCGTGTGGGGGAAACGATTACCTGACCGCTGCATGAACATTAAATAATGCGCAAAAGCCGAAAGGCGCCAAAATATGCCATCATGCACAACATGAAACCCCACACACTGTCAGTTAATGGCCCAGTATGCAGACCCACTAACTAGGGGGAGTAGCTGATGAGACTTCAATCAGTCATGCGATTGCAGTCGTACACGTGACATAGTTCAACCTAACACAAGAAAGGCTTCAACACCGTCCCGAGTGAGCCCATGCTTAAATCACCGTTCATCCCGTAAGTCAGGCGTCCATGCCCAAATCACACCAACCCACGCAGTGCAGATCTTGGAGCTTGGCCTAGGACAGTAAGGCCCAAACACAGATCTCTGAGCTGTTGCAGGTCCGAGATTCATTTGCGCCAATAAGCTCTTAACCCAATCAAGCATTGAGTCCTAAACAAAGTCATTGCTGAAGACACTAAGCATGCACAAGTAAGATTCTGGGCGAGATCTCTTTCCTCCATCATGCCTGTGATACCAGGGACAGTTGAGGAGAGAACACTCCCTATAAAAGGTGAACAAAGGGAAGAAGAAAGTTACAATACACATTGCTAATTTCATCTAGTTTATATTGTTCCTTGCATCGTCGCCTGACTTAAGCATTGGAATGTCTTCGGCCACCACAACAGTGGTCCCTGACTCATTGTTGTTTGTTCTGCAGTTTTGAGATCAGTAAGGACGGATTTAGACGCATCAAATAGATTTACCAATAGCACTAGCGAGAAAACTTAGAACTTCTGTGTTCCATATAACCTATAGGTTTGCATGATGCACATTGACGGCTGGAGTTAAAACCATGTAAAAAAACACACTTTCGGTCGTTGTAGCATGCTCCCCTTACTCATTGTAAAGATTTGTTTATTACAATAAAATAGGTCTTATTTTCAGCATTAGTTCTGAAAGAGCCACAAATGAAGGAGTGAAGACAACAGGAAGAACATGATTATGACATGCTCCAGGATGGAGAAGATGACTCAAGTGGACATTTGTATGCAAATGTTAACAATGACCCAAGATGCATAATGCAACCATGATGTTTACACTTTCAGGGGCCCTACTCGCTCTAACTGAAGGCATAAAGAAATACATGTGCTGGCAGTGCTCGTAAGCTTACACAGGTCCGGGACACTAAGCATTGGGGTGATTGAGTTCAGTTGGAAGAAACGACACGGAAACCCTTCCTTCGTATGACGAAATCCAGATAACTTCACACAGGATCAGCAGAAAACATACCATGGTCGCTCCTGCAATGTACAGGTCAATTATAGGCACTGGAGCAGAGTAATTGTTCTGGTCGGATGTTACATTTGCAGACAAGAGCTGGTTTGCCATCTTTTCTGATAGTGGATCAAGGTTGTATACTGTACTTGACAACTGAAGTCTTCTATATATGCATTATAAAAGCCTGTTTTGATTCATATGGTATTCTTGACTATTTTGCTTTCTCCTCTTGCCTTTGAAATTTAAAATGCTTGGATGACAAGTCATTCTGTTAACTTTAAGGAGGCTACTCAAAGAATATTTGAATAGCTGATAAACCAGTCCAATATTACTGATGTAGAAATGAGTATGAACCTGTAGCCAAGAAAGATAGTCCAAATGTGTTGGGTACCTCAGCGATGTTGAATTCTCAATGGGTTCCCTTGAAGAATGCTAAGTTGTGAACAGCACATGCAAATTGCAATAGTTTTGGCGAAGTCTTAACCCTAATTATCTGCCCATTTGGGTAAATTAATCAGTGCAAAGATTAAGAGAACCCTTTTGGTGGCTGTTGTATCCTTGAGGTTGGGTGCCTAGAGCGACATTTTACACGCATAGACAATACAGATTATTGAAGGGTTCGAGATTTATCAACAATTTTTAATGTTAAATAATATGATTTCTATGTAATTCATCTAACTTTTTTTTTTTTTTTTTTTTTAAAAAAAAAAATTAAACCTCCAGTGGGGAGGGGCAACTATGGGATGCCAGACCTTTATTACTCATCGTAAAAAAACGAATTACAATCAAAACGGGGGTGCATTACGACTTTACCCGAATTAAAACCAAAAACATAAAAACCATGGACCAAAAGTGCTGTCACCAATAACCAAAAAACAGAGCGCACTCTGTTTCGCAGGCAAGCTCGCAGAAGTGCGTCCCTCGCCCTCGCAGCAGCAGCAGGGCGTCCCTCGCAGAGCCAGCAATTCGTCCCTCGCAGCAGTTCGTCCCTCGCAGCAGTGCGACCCTCGCATCAGCAGGTCGTCCCTCGAAGCAGTAGCAGCAGCAGTGCGTACCTCGCAGCAATCAGCGTAGCAGGCCGCAGCATTCCCAACCGCAGCAAATCAGCATCAGGCCATGTCCTCGCAGCACAGACCACAGAAACGCAGCACAGACGCAGCAGCAGACCGTGTCTCACTGCGACAGACCGCAGCCTCGCAAACCACAGCATCGCAGCACCCAGCATCCAGAGTACACTCTGTTTTGCAACAGAGTGCCCATCCATCGCTGGTCCTTCGACTCGTCCCAAATCCCTGCTGGCCAATTGAACAATCCCCAACATTGTGCGCATCCAGTGTGTGAGACATGAAAACACATAAAAGCTGCCGCTACTCATCTCCGTGGCGAATGTACGCCGTTTGTAATCTGTCAAGCACAATCAAGCCTGCTACTCTCCTAGGAAAATCAGTTCCATTGAAGGAAACAGTCCGATGGTCTTGTAGTGCTCTATCCGCTAATGAATCTGCCACCGCATTGGCCTCTCTATAGATATGTTGACAGTCTAATGTCATTGTCGCTGCCAACAACTTGATTTCTTTCAAAATATTCTCCAAATGCCACGGTATTTTCAAATTATCCTTAAACCAGCCACAAACAAGTTCCGAATCCGATTGGATAACCACCTTTTTGAAACCCCAGGCTAGGCATAGGCGGAGACCCTCAAATAGGGCCAAAATTTCCGCTTTATTGTGAGATCCTGCACCGAAAAATATTTGTTTTCCCACAATACAAAAACCACGATAGTCTCTAATAACCACACCGCTGGATGCCTTTTCCTTGCGGGAGGAGCCGTCCACATTAAGCGCAACAAAATCTTTGGGGGGGGGGGGTGCCAAAAAACAATACGAATGAACTTCCTTCTAACGGGGAGCACATCCAATCCCAGCGCCCGTAAGGGGGCCTTGTTACTGCTAACTTGCTTGGGGGATATGAAATTATTTGCCAATCGCAACTGACGCCTAATGTTCAAAATCGCAAAGGCAGGATTTGGGGGAGCATTTTCATAAACACATTTGCATCTTTGTTTCCAGATTTCCCATAAAATGAACATAGGAGTAAGAAAGAATAACACACCTGTTTGCGAATTGCGTTTAGCTATCTTGAACCATATTGCAAGAACCGTTGAGATTTCTGTTGGTCGGCGTATATGGACTTCAAAAATCCTGTCAAAATGACTCCACATCTGTATCGCGAATTCACCGTCTAGAAAAAGATGTTTCAAAGATTCTTGCTTTGGCAAAATACAACAACGACATCTAGAGGTCAGGCTCAAACCACATCTGTATAATTCACCGTCCATTGGCACTCCTCTACGGAGCAATTTCCAAACAAAGACTGATATTCTGGAAGGAGGAATGTCGTGCCAAAGTGTTTGACTTAATGCATTGACCTTCCCACGTTTCCGTAACAGATCATATGTCGACTGAAGAGAAAAGAGTCCATTCGGGTTTGGAGCCCACACACACGTGTCCCCCTCATGGACCTCACCCCGTAATCTATCTGCAAAGAGGCCACGCGCCAAGTTTCTGAGATCTGGGTGGACCAATTCAAAATTCGTCAAAGACACCTCACGAAATGAAGGCCATAAATCTTGGGCAACCAGAGCCATCGATCTCCTGAAAGCTGCAACCTTGTTCCAATTCTCCTCAAAGAAGCTGATATCCCCAATGCCAATACGCCAAAGCGAGTTACTCAAAAGAAAGGATCTCCCAAGCATGATCTCTTTAAAAAATGGAGAAGACCCACCTTTCACCGGCTGACTATTCAACCTAACGCCTTGTAGCCAGTATTTATTCCTCATAAAAGTAGCCCATAAAGAATCTGAAGTAAGTAGTCTCCAAAGAGCCTTGACTCGAAAAACCTTCATCACAACCGTCAAGTCTCTAACTCCCAAACCTTCTTCCGCCTGTGGAAAACAAATGTTACCCCATGACACCCATTTTTTCTTTAGTCGACCTTCACAATCCCCCCAAAAGAAATTTGCCAGCAAACCCCATGACAAATGTAATTCATCTAACTTACTAAATGCCAAGTCAATACAGAGAAGAGAGAACTTAAAACCTCAAGACGTAGGAACATGATTATGACAATCTTAGGAATGAAGAAGAAGATGATTAGATTGGTTTACAAGTATTAAAATGGCCGTTATAACAAAGATGCTTAATGCAACCATGTTGTTCAGCTAGGCATTCATGTGGTAATTGATGGGGTTTTGAAGCAAGCGAGGAAGAGTGCAGTTAACTGAGTCATACGAGGAGAAAGGTATGATAAATTGATTGTTTGAGAAAAATTAGAACAATGTATAAATTTATTTGAAATAAATAATATAACAATACAAATACTATTTGCATTATAAATTGATTACAACAAAATAATTGCGAAATCATTGTCTTGAATTGGCGGAGTTGGTACGTCTTGATTCGTAGATAGAGGCTAGCGGATACGCTATGTCCTATAGACAAAATTCGCCCTTACTCGGTGTTGTAGTTCTTTTTTTTTTGGAAAGCGAGTGGGGGTTATTTAGGGTCCCCAACCCTGAAAAAATAATTGGAAGTTACATTCGTATATAGGTTTTCCTTGATTTATCATCATGAACAATATCTTTCAAGTCTTGAGCAAATGAGCTCGGCGTAACTTCCACATAGACCGAGCATGGGTTTAGACTTGCAAGTCTGTCCGCAAGCCTGTTAGCTTCTCTGTAATCATGCCTTATTGTATATTCTTCCAGAGCTCCGAGCATTCTCCTGATTCTATTGATCGTATGTCGCAAGTCCCATGCTGAATGTCCAGACTTTTTTAGATAATCACGCACTGTAATTGAATCAGTGGTTATTTCCAGTTTCAGTATATTTCTCGAGCTAGCTAGGCGAAGTCCTGCCTCAACTCCTTGTAATTCATGTAGTAGTATTGTCTGACCTGGTACTGAACCAGCACAAGCAGCTACAATAACACCTTGATCATCCAGTATGACAACACCATAGCCTCCAATGGGTCCTCGTAATGAGCCATCAATGTTGAGCTTATTCCATCCAGTAGGGGGCTTGTTCCAAGAGCACATAATTGGGGTTCTGGTCCTGAATTTTGGTTCTAGTCGCCCTCTCCCAACCAGTTGTCTATTGGCAGCATTGTCTTCGATAGTTAACTCTTCAACACTGAACTTGAGCCTGATATCATTGTAAATACGTTTGGCTAATTCAATATTTGAGCATAGTCGTTGTTGGTACAGCCTAGTGTTCCTTTCAGTCCATATGTAGTAGATTGTAGCATTCAATGTTACCTTCTTAATTTGAGCACTACTTCCATTACCCATGAGGTTTCGAGAACACCATCTGAGCTCCTCGTCCCAGCCTGCAATCTGCCTGGAATAGCCCAGGTATTCCAACATCTTGCCCCAAACAATTTGAGAATAGGAGCATTTAAGGAATAGGTGAGTTTCAGTCTCACTTTCCAGGTTACATAATGGGCAAGTATCCTGTTGGGCTTTCCCCCATTGTTTGAGTTTACTAAGCATTTTAAGAGCTCCATGACAGAGGATCCAAGTTATAAACGAATGCCCTGGAATGCAACCTTTAAACCAGAAAAAGTGTGCCTAGTCCAGTATCCTGTTACGTTTCCTGATTGCTTCATAGGTGGACTTCAGCTGAAACAGTCCATCACTACTTGATGTCCATAGAATCTCATCTTGTTTACCAGCATCTAGCTCAACATCTTTCAATTGGCTAATAACGTCACTGATAAGGCTTCTTGCACTCTGGGGTATGCTCCAATTATTGTCACTAATAATGGCTGAGACTTTAGCTCCTCTATGAAGATTAGAGTCATACAGTAGTTCCTGTGGGAATTGATTCATTAGAATACCTGATGGATGCCATGGGTCCTTCCAAAAGAGAGTATTTTTGCCATTCCCAATGGAGTGGATAGCTAACTGTGATGCCTTTGCCCTACATTCCAGTATCTTTCGCCAACACCAAGATGCTTCTTTTGGGGTATTCATCAGCCAGAAGTCTCTTTGCTTGATTAGGTGCTTATGCACCCATTTAACCCATAACGAATCTCGGCGCGTGATAATACTCCAATTGTGCTTCATGCATGCTGCCACATTTCCAATTCGAATGTCTCTAATACCTAGCCCACCTTCTTTGTATGGGTGACATATTTTTTCCCAACTTACGAGTGCTTTCTTAGCTGCTACATCTCTTCCTGACCATAAGAAACTTCGAAGTATACTATTGATACAATCAATGGTTTGCATAGGGAGCCCGAAAGAGGATGTCCAGTAGATATGCATACTAGCTAGGACTGACTTGTAGTTCTTTAGGCGTCTAACTACCAGGATTCAACTATCTAATACCAACACCGTAGCACAAGGGTGTTGGCTTTGGCGAATTTACTGAATGCGATCTCTCTCAGAAGTGAAAAATAATGAATAACTCTAGAAAATATTAATGTGTTTGAAGAACTTGTTTTTCTCTTCAAGTGCAAAAGACACATCTTTTTCTCTTCAATGTTGGTTATTCTCTATACAACAACATTGATAACCATTGCTTCTTATGACCTATTGCACAAAACACGAGATTAGAAGGAAGCAGAGCATTACAGGCATTGGAGCAAAATAATTGTTTTAGTCCGACGTTATGTTTGTTGCACAGGCAGATTTAGATTATTATTCCTTCCCTATCATAGGAAAAAAGTAAGAAAAAATTACATGACTCCGTATCAAGTAAAAGTTGTCAAAACATTGTGGTCTTCTACATTGATCTATTGTATATGTAGTCAGCTAGTACAAGATGGTGTGTATATATATGTTATGGGGAAAAATGATCTCTTCTTCAATCTTTTTGAATTCAGATAGATCTTCTCAACCCATTCAACTGGAATTATTAGGAGTTGGTGAGTAGTGGAACATTGTGTTCTACATTTCCAACCTCATTAGGTTCATGATGTGATGTTGTAGAGGTTTGCTACATCAAAACTTTTTATTCTTTTGATGATGAATTCATCGATATTTTAGCAAACTTCCCTTAAGGTGTACATAGATCATGATGATACACCAAACGGCCTTATCCCTGAGTGATACACGTGTCATGATGGTCTCGAGTAATTACAGGCCCCAGTGTCAGCTCAACACTGATCTGGCCCAAACAGTTCTAAGCCCGCCTAATGTAGTCGGCCAAACGGACCCGAAATCTTACAACTTGCTAAGCCCACGCGTCTCACAACTAACCTCAATACCCGTAAGCCCTCCTAAGGCAAGTATCTCTAGGATTAGCTTCGGACAGACAATTACATCAACTCTCAGCTTTTGACTAGGAAGCAAATATTAGAGTACATATCACGCAGGGAAACTTCTTCTTACAGATTACCCTATGATAGGGAACTAACTCCCACGTATCTAGGAGCACAAGGCTAACATGGAACTTTTCTTCTACAGCATGACTCCTAATTAGATAAGGATCTCCACGAAGATCTCCTTCCTAAACCATGCCCTCGATGGCCTGGTCGAAGCAGGACTCCTGCACTATAAATAAGACATGAGGTTGGTAAGCTAAGGTACACTACAAATTCCATGTTTACAACATTACACATTCCTCAGATCTCTATTTGACTTTAGCACCAGAGTGCCATCGGCTACCACAACAATGGTCCGTGGCTCACATGCATTACTTGTGCAGGTCAGCAGGACTAGGTCAAAGCAGGGAGTGGAAAACGACTGCATCAGTTTGGCACCGTCCGTGGGGACGACAAGGTTCCTAGCCTTTCACTAACATCATCTCCTTTCGAAATATAGAGAGATGGTGACCACGAAATCACGCAACAACGGAGAATTAAGGGACATGTCAAACGCTCCGGCTGGCGTTGTACTGCTATTTTCAGCGGTTTCGATTATGCACGGGCAACAAACTCATGCCCCCATGCCGATAACAGCAACGATGGGCACCAAGATAGATATGTTGTCATCTCAAATACAGCAGATTGCCAAAGCAGTGGAGGCTCTCACCCGACAAAACCCTCCACCTACTAAAAGATATCAGGAGAAGCATGGGCCTCCATTTCCGAAGGACGTCAGTGAGCAAACACAAGAAAGTCAAGCCCCCGTTAGTTCCCATTGGACTAGAGGAGGATGTGTTATTAATGCAGAGCTGACTGCCAGGGCAGAGAGGCTTGACCCTTAGAACCCCTTCTGCGGAGGGGCGCATGACCCAGACGTGCTATACCATTTCTCTGTCCCACCATTCGTGGATCGTATTATGAATGAGGCCTATCCTCTGAAGTTCACTCCTCTGAAGTTTGACTTCTACGAAGGAACCACCGACCCATTCGACCACTAGCACCATTACCAGCATGTGATGGCCCTCAAAGAAGGATCTGAGTCGGTAATGTGCAGGACTTTTCCCACTAGCTTGAAAAAGTCAGCACTAACATGGTTCCACAGCCTCCCGCCGAGATCGATCGACTCCTTTAAGATGCTGGCAAAGGAGTTCCTGACACGATTCGTCGGGAGTCAGCGTTTTCGAAAAGTCCCACATTACATACTTTCTCTAAGGCAGAGATCCAATGAAACGCTCAGAGAGTATGTCACTTGCTTCAACACCAAGCTGACACTCATTGACGATTGCAGCGACGACACAACCGTGACAGCTTTCACCGTGTGCCTAAAAGAGGGAAAACTCTACAAATACCTCATCTTGGAACCCCCTTTAGACATGACGGAGCTCCTCAAGAACGCCCAGAAGCACATTACCTTAGAGGAGTTGAGGACCGTAAAGAGGGAAATCGAAGGTGAGAAGAAACCCTCAACTCCGAAGGAAAAAAGGAGGGAAAGAGATGGGAGGATGAAGAAAGGAGCAAGAGGAAGCGTAGTGACAACAGGTTAGACCCTAGCCGATCCAGGCTAGAGAAAGTGTCCAACTATGTTGGACCCAGAGCTGTGACACCCCTCGATTCTAGCCTGTTAGACGTACTAAACTCCATGAAAAATTGGAAAGATCTAAAGTGGCCCCCGAAGCAACGCGAAGACCCCTCCAAGCGTGACAACAACAAATACTGCTCGTACCACAAGAAGAGCGGCCATGATACCAACGACTACAAGAGTCCGAGGTATGAGATTGAATATTGGATCCGCACGGGCAAGCTAAAAGAATTCATGAACTCTAAGAAGCAACCAGAATGATCCAAGGACTGGGGGGAGTCAGTCAAAGAAATAGAGAAGGAGACTCCAAGCATAATCTATGTCCTTCATGGAGTCGGACCGAATGAAGACCAGTCGCACAGGTCCCACAACTGGACTCTACTAGAGATGCGAACACAACCCGCAGATGAGGACAAACGCATTTACTATTCAAGGATTCAAAGCCCATTCCCACCTTGACCTTTACGGACAAGGACCTTGAAGGAGTTTGAGCGCCACACAATGACTCCCTAGTCATCTTGGTCTCCATCGCATGCTGGGAAGTAAAGAGAGGTCTGGTTGACACATAGAACTCACTCAACGTCATGTTCTACTACGCGTTCCACAGTATGGACCTCAAAGAGGAGATCAGACTACCTGCTAATTGGATTCAGCGGAGAGAAATGATTCCCAATCGGGAAAATTAGGTTAGTAGTAATGACAAGAGAGTCACAACTGAGAAAAGTCTTGTTTCTAGACTTCATGGTAGCAGACGCACCGTCTACCTACAACCTAATCTTGGGAAGACCATGGTTCCACCAGATGGAAGCAGTAATCTCCACCCTTCACCAGTGCGTTAAGTACACCACTAACCACTTTGAAGGAACGATACGTGGAGACCAACCTACGGCACGAGGCTGCCATTACGCTGCACCAAAACAGATAGAATGTTTCTAGATCCAGCCGGGTCGCGCAGAACAATCTGAGGTGATTGCAGAAGCATCATCGTCAAGCAACACAGAAGCAATCTACTCTTCAACACGACGAAACGGAGAGACCGAGGCAAGCGAGGATACAACCCTCCCGACATTCCGTCGGCTAGGAGATTAACACCATTACAAGGTTTACTCTCCAGTAACTTCTGTAAACGTTGGTGAAGCTTAATAGTCCGCTGAAAATACCAACGATCCATAAGGGTCGTCCGAATTCACTTCATGGGCAAGATCAATTTCTCTCCATCAAAAGTCAGTTTATGTCAGTTGTTTATTTCCCTTTCCATAGTTAATGTAGAGTTTTAGTTCTTAAAGACTTATGTGATGTGCAATCATTTAAGAAATAAAGAAAGAATTACGAAGACATACTCTAATGATTACTGAAAAGATGTAACAACAAGAGCCTAGAGGCGGATACAAAATACTACATACTATAAGCATCTGAATCCGGTACGACATGGAGTAAAGATAGACAATCCAACTTCGTGACGAGATCAAATGAAAGCAAAGGTATTCGAAGTAGGCCAGGTGAGCTCTCCGGTGCAAACAACGACAAATATATCCAAATGAACGTCACCCAACCCTTTCCCAATAGGGGTGTTAATCGGGTTATTCGGTCAACTATTGCAGCAAAACTAAACCGAACCAAACTTGTGTTTAGTTTTCAAAAGTTTTCAAACTCTAACCAAAACCGGACCAAACCGCAGTTCAATTCGAGTTTTTTTGACAGATGTAAAATTTAACAGTATCATCAAATTAACACAGCAAGTATTCCTGACTTGAGTATCATAAAATTTAACAAGTATCATTTAGTGTCAAAACCCAGAAAACTTGTATATGTCAATATGAAGACTGTAATGCAAAGATTAATAAGTGTTGCAGAGCATTTCATGTGTAACAGGTTTGGATAAACTTTTTTTTTTTTTTTTTTTTTTTTGCATTTTGGTTATCCAGATCATACACAAGTCCTAAATTGTCAAGTCCAAATCATCATCATCGTCCGATTTGAAGCAGCTAAGCTAAGCTCATACACAATTAGGCAAGTTGATAACCTCCTTGACTTGAACAAGTACACACTTTGCCATTGGTTGTGGTTGTTGTTGCTGCTGTTGTTCTTGAGTCTTCATGAAACTATTACATCTACTGATCCTAGAACAAGATCTCACTGAGTCACCACCACCACCAAGTGGGATCACAGGTAGGTTGTCACAATTGCAGATTTCAATCATGAAACCATCTGGATCATGGAAGAACAATTGATCAACAACAAGATAGAAGAAAACAAGGTTGATTATAATTATGAACAGAAGAGAAGAAAACAACAACAATCCTGTTCATAATTGGTTGTTGGCGACAGAAAAAGAACTCAAGCATGTTCATAATCAGCCCTCAAAAAAGAAAACGGGACAATTGGTTTACTTCTTTGATTCATGTTGTTGTTGAGGACAGAAAAAGAAGAGGAAAAGAAGAGAAGAAGAAGGAAGAGGGTTGTACCTTTGAAAGCGAGGAGGTGGTTGATGTGCCTTGACGGTGGTCGATGGCAGCCGGAGGTGGCTTGGTGCTTAGATCTTCTCTTGGAAGTCTCTTGAGTCGAAAGTTCGATTGAGAGAGATGAGAAGTTAGCCTGCTTTTATTGAGGAGGGGAGGCGGCTTGAAGAAGAGTGAAATGAGGGGAGGAAGGGAGGCTTTGTTTAGGCCTTTAGGGTTTGGGAGGAGAAAATATGTTTAGGGTTTGGTTTGGGACTTAGGAGGGTGTGTCTCACGTGAGGGAATGAGGGGATTTTGGGGAATGATTTGTATATCCGGTTCGGTTCGGTTTTTTCGGTGTTGAAAAAACCTCAAACCGCAATCTAACCGAATTGCTTCGGTTCGGTTCGATTTTGGTGATTCAATTTCGGTTTTTATTCGGTTTCGGTTATTTTCGGCTCGGTTCAGTTCGATTCGGTTAATTCGGTCGGTTTTCAGGGACGAATTAACACCCCTACTTCCCAAGATCAAGGACAACGTGGCAGAGAGGGATGAAAGCACAAAGCAGTCGATTGCTCCGTCGAATCACCCTGAAAAAGCCACCTCCCAACAGCGATACAAACCTTACAACGGACGGCTGACTGCCTCAAAAGACATCCTACCTCCTTGCATACTTCCTCAAACGACTTTCAGCCCCCTAGAGAAGGTGGAAGAAGGCAGATGAGGATGGAAACAAGTGTCGAAGCAGTCACGGTCTAACAATGTTATCAAGCGATGACACTTTTCACATGCGCGGTACCCGGGGTGATTGAGAGATACCACCCTCGGAAGCATTGCGCATCAGCTAACACTTCGATCAACCATAAGTTAGAGTGGGAACCGAGTACATGCGGACGCAGCGGTATAAGGTAACACCGAGGCTCCTCCCTTGGGAGGAAACTCGTACTACTTTTCCGCAATATGAGAAGAAATTACGAGATCACAGCAAATCAACTACGTCCCCATCCAAAACAGGTGACCACGCATAACAACGACTATCACCGTGCCCAATCAGTGCAAATGTTAGAATATTGAAAGACTCTTGTGATGGAGATCTCCCTTCAGTCTTCGAAAAATCCAAAGCATTTTCTTCAAGCAAAAACATTATAGGAGATACTCTTTGCAGAAGATAGTGCCTACAACGATTGGAAATACCATTATATAGATATGATGGTTCACAAAACGGGCACTTCAACATTAAAGGTCAACATTGAATACCGTATGGGAAACGAAGAGACGATGGTTCCCAAGGAAACTACGCAGACCACGTTCGTCCAATTAATGGTGCTACACGCAACCCCATCAAATGAAGGGGAGTAACCGATACTCAAATGTCTCGCAGCTTGCGCCATACATGTGCCACCGCGCGATCTATGTCCTACATGTAGCACAATTGTACAGGATACCCTAGCCCTTCCTCGACAGGCCCATGGGCTCGACTTATTATTCAAACAATATTCCACCACATGCCTGGCGCGAACACTAGAAATCCTTATCAACTCTTACACGGATCGTACCTAAGGATCACTAGTTGATTTAAGGTAATTTTGTCCACACAACGCACCATGCTGGTGGACGTAGGTTCGCATGCCCTTTAGCAGGTGAAACCACTCTCAAAATAGGAAAGCTTAGTCAGTCGAGGTTGATGACGAATGCTTTTGGTTCATCCCAACACCTAGTCCGCCTAGCGCAGATCGCGATGGTTTAGGAAGTGGGAGTCTAATCATTGCTATCATGCCTAGTGACGACAACTCGCCAGGGATCATTGCCCTTTTTGCGACCAATGATGGTTGAACCGGATCAGGTAAGCCTAGTTGGTGATGAGTGACAATAAAAGCTTCTGATCAAAGCCCAGACCTGTAACCCCCCCTGCGTGGGCGTAGATGGTTTGGAAGGCGAGAGCTTAGTCAGTCCCAAACTGATTCTGACGGCTCGCCGTGGGACCACTTCTTTTCAGCTTGGCCGCCGAATTACAAAGCCTAGACCTCTAGCCCCCACTACGCGAGCGTATATGGTTTGGAAGGCGGGAGCCTAGTCAGTCCCGAACTGATCCTGATGCTCGTCGTGGGACCACTGCTTTTCGGCCTGGCCGCCAAATTACCAACCCTGGACTTATAGCCCCTACTGCGTGGGTGTAGATAGTTTAGAAGGTGGGAACCTAGTCAGTCTCGAACTGATTTCAACGGCTTGCCACAGAATCACTGCTTTTCAGCGTGGCCGCCGAAACCCCCAAATTTGTAGCTTGATGCACACAGGTGTAGGTGATTTGGAAGGTGGGAACCTAGTCAATCCCGAACTGATTCCCACGGCTTACCACGGGGCCACTGCTTTTTATCCTGGTCATCGAACCCCTTCGTCTCGAACTTGTAGCCCCCACTGCACGGGTGTAGATGGTTTGAAAGGTGGGAAACTAGTCAGTCCTTGACTGAAGTCGATGGCTCGCCACGAGACCATTGCTCTTCAGCATGGTCGCCAAATCCTTATTACTTGAACCTATAGTCCACTTTGTTCGGACATAATGGTTCGGATGGTGGGAGCCCCAAGCAATTCACCACGCGACCACCGTTTCCTTCAAAACAACGTCCACAAAGATAAATCTTAGCTCAGTCAGTGTCTTCAAGCTCAAACAGACTGGCTACTATCAGCAAAACCCACTTACACCGGCACATATATCGTCTAGCCAATGCCAGAATAAATGCTACATAGAATGTCAACCCGATCTTACGACGTCTAACTCGATACAAACGCCCCAACGCGTACGCTCGGCTATCACAACTTGCCCATGGCAGCAGGCGCAGCCGACAAATTAGACAAGTAAGATAAGCTTCCAGCATCTTACCTTAAGGACAAAACACAGCTCGGGTAACGCAATCCTTGACTAAACTGTCTGCGAGATGCCCGCTATTGGACATGACTATGCAACAGTGACTCTGAATCATTCGCAGCACAAATGGTCAAGCTCTCAGCAGCAGACAGACCATTCGACTTCCTATCAATCCAACCAGCCTATGCCAAAGTAAGACAACAAGCCAAAACGGAAAATGCACAATAGGGACAACGAATACAAAACAAGTACAGAATGCAGTCAAGATAAAACTGATTTCATTAACATACAAAATAAAATGGGTACAAGTACACAAAGTTTACTCCCGGTCAGGAAAAGGTATAGAAACAGAAGAGCTAAGTTTAGGAAGGGGTAGGGGCCCTGTCCATACGCGCCATAGCCTAAGCATCAGGGTCTGAACCGCTCTCTTTGTTCGTCGATGCAAAGGCAACAGACAAGTCTACATATGACATCGTTTTAAATCAGCCAAGATCCCATTCTGGATGCTCCTCCTTCATCAGTGCTAGCAGATCCAACCTGCCGTGTACGACTCAGCGGAACCCGTACTTGCCTTGTTCCTGCAGAAGCTCTTCGTCTCGCGCCTTCGCGTCAGCAAGTTGGCGCTCCAACTTGCTAGTCAACCCATCAAACTAAGACTGCTCTGTAGCCAAATTTTTTTTCACAACACTGACTCTAATTGTTGCTTCTTAGCAGCCCAGTCAGCCTCCTTCAAAACATTCTCTTCAGTGAGAGACCGCGATACAGAACGGGCCTCAGCCGCTGGGCCGATCCAACTCCTGTTTTAATTTGTCCCTCGCAGATACCGCCTCCGCTAGATCACGCTCAAGGGCTTCCAGAAAAACCCTCTGAGTCTTTGCAACCAGAGCTGACTGCTCCGACCTCTTTTCTTCATACTTCTTCCTCAGCGGCTCAATTTCATAAAGCGCGTTGGAATACATCGCTTGTATGTGCGAGAAGACATGCTCCATGGTGTATACCCTCTCACGAGCCGCATCGACTTTTGTTCCAGCAACGACCACCTGGCTCAAGTGAGACATACCCAACATAAGGTACTTTAAACCCTTATCCATACGCCCTTCTAGCATATCATCCTCGGGTTTTGGAGTGTAATCCATTAGCCAACTATGACGCCTATTTATATGCCTCCTCGAAGCATACTCCACGTCAACCTCCCGATGCCAGACTTGGGTGCTCAACTTTATTAAGTTCGGTGCAAAGAGGTTGATTCACGCATTCGGATTAAGCTCCATGCGATCAGGAATTACATTGGCACCACCCTTCGAAGTCGCCACTGTTCCCATGCTCTCCTCCACAACTTTTCCCTTGTCACGAACAACCGACCCTTTAGTGTGAGATGGCTTAACATGATATGGAGAAAGAGGAAGAAGCGAGTTATCCAAAAGACCCTCCAACACCTCAAGTTGTGGCCTGGAACAAGACCGTAAACAATGCGGACTACAAGAAACTTGGCATTTGTCACCACGGCCACTATCAAACAACACACTAGCATGACGGTCAGGTTCCAAAACCTCTGGCGAATCTTCACGGGAACCTTCTACCAAAATAGTTCCACGCGAATCAGCACCGGCTTAGGCGCCATTGCAACCTTCATCAATCGCTCACTCAAAGCTTCCACCTGCGCAGCATTGAGATTCGACATGTCATCGACCCCTGCAAATCGTAGGTAGTCTTTTTCCCATCTAGATACATCGGCCTTTGCCCTAATGGGTTGATCAAACTCGCGCTCTCCACTCACAAGAGCGGGTCATGTTGAAGAAAACCTAGTCTTGATGCGAGACCTCTTCAAACTCACAAAGGAGGCAAGCGTCTCAGACGACTCTTCCCCATCGGACAACATAGGAGCTTTGGCCCTAGCGGCCTTCCTCTTCCTAGAAGGGGCCCCATCTTTAAGCTTAACTAGCGATGTTCGATAAAGAGTAGGGGCCACGTGCCAGTTGTCCCACAGCTTACTGCGAACGAAGTTCGGAACGCATATAACATCCACCATTTCCTTATTGACAAACCATGAAACGTCTCCATAGTGTTTTGCTCCTTTAGGGTAAAAGGAGTAGTGGGAAACCGTCCTGCGAAGAAGCATAAGCAACGATTAGCATGCAATCAAGTGCATTGAAACCAGAAGAAAAAGTTGTACTTACGAAGTGGTCTGAACTCCCACTCGAGCGGTCGACCCCTGAATTGGAAGTACTTTGAATCCACGAGGGCCAAAAGGCAATACTTTTGCCAAAACTTGAAGTCATCGGGCAGATTCGCGAAGCAAGCCGACGACGTCATCTTGGAGTCAGCAACTGGATCACTCGTGGAGTCATGGGGACGCCAGCTTCCTTCGCCCTAATAAGAATGAGAAGGATGATCCGGTATCCATTAGGCCCCAGCTGGACCGGAGGAATCCCAAGGAAATCCAAGAATTCCCAAATCACATCCAGAACGGGAAAGCGTACTCCAGTTTGAAGCATCCCCTGGTGCAAGCAGATGAACCCCGCTGGTGGCGACTGTTTGCCCCTCAGAACAGACAATATCAGGTCCTTAGGAACCCTAAACTTCATATGGATCTCAGCAAGGCCAGGTTCAGAAAGTAACTTATTTTCAAAAAACTCAAGTCCCCTTGCCAAGGTTGCGTCATCAAGAAGGTTTTGTTGCACCATGAAGAAGACGAACAATCTTTTTAGTCAGAAGATGAACAATATCTTCAAAAGCAAAGAAAATAGAAGGGCCGGACTCTGCACAACGGATGACCTAAATAGGGATTAGGTTCCCGCCTCTTTTCCACTAAATCAACGGACGTTTAATAAATGCGGCGCGTGGCTCAAGCAACTAGATAGACTCAATCATCATGAGCTGCATATCTTTTCAAGAGATGACTTAGCGAATCGATGTGATGGCCCCTAACTCAGGGAGGGAGTAGCTGATGATACACCAAAATGATCTCGTCCCTGAGCCATACACGTGTCATAATGATCTCGAGGAATTACAGGCCCCAGCATCAGCCCAACACTGATCCGACCCAAGCGATTCTAAGCCCGCCTAATGCAGTCCGCCAAACGAACTCGAACTCTTACAGTTTGCAAAGCCCACGCATCTCACAACTGACCTCAATACCCGTAAGCCTTCCTAAGTCAAGTATCTCGAGGATCGGCTTCAGATAAACAATTATAGCAGCTCTATGCTTTCAACTAGGAAGCAAATTCTAGAATACATATCACGGAGGGAAACTTCATCTTACGAATTATCCTATGATAGGGAACTATCTCCTGCGTATCTAGGAGCACAAGGTTAACATGGAACTTCCCTTCTATAGCACGACTCCTAATTAGAGAAGGATCTCCAGAGAGATTTCCTTCCTAAACTACCCCCTTGATGGCCTGGTCGAAGCAGGACTCCTCGCTATAAATAAGACATGAGGTTGGTAAGCTAAGGTACGCTGCAAATTCCCTATTTACAACATAACACCTTTCTCATATCCCTATCTGACATTAGCATCGGAGTGCCATCGGCCACCGCAACGGTAGTCTGTGGCTCAAGTGCGTTACTTGTGTAGGTCAGCAGATTAGCAGGACTAGGTCAAAGTAGGGAGTGGAAAACGACTGCATCAGATAATATTATTACAAGTTGTAGACTGTTGACATACAGGTAAGTGATGTTTGGTTAGACCCATTTAGTTGTGATCATTAATAAACAAGATCATGTTATAGACACGTCTCTAATTACATGTTGTAAGTCTTAACATGTGTTACTAAATTGAGTATCAAGGTTATTTGTGTGTAGACACGATTTAAATCTTACTAGAAATCTATTATTTATAAAGGGCTAATAATATAGTAGGGTTCTATATATACGGTTGAGTTCCCACTCCAAATCCCGTTCTCTACCTCTTACTTTTTTCCATTATTCTCATTCATTTTGAGAAACATAGGAGAAGGGTTCTAGAGGTGGGAAACCTTTTCACTGCGTGTTGTTGTGTTCGTGATGATTGCTAAGAGGATTTCTTTCATCGGTGGCTTCAGGTATGTAATTGATTACATTTATTCTTCATTGATTACTAACATGAGGTCTTGGTAAGGATCTATTTAGATTCCTTCATGATATTCTACTAAGATATCTGATATCATGAAATTGACACACCAAACAATGTATAATACACTCCATGACTTGTTTTTTGTTGATGCATGCTCTGTCACTCTTGGGGTGGTGACCACTACCCATGAACAACTTGTTATTGCACTGATGTTTTAGATGGCTTTGAATAATGACTCGAAATAGGCAGGTGGCAGGCTTTGAGGTTTTTAGAGTCCCAATGCATATTTGGGCTTGAAAAGGAGGACACGCGCGCGCGGATGGAGGTTTAGTATATCAGGAAAACAAACACCTCTAGTAAGACTCAAACCTTGCTCACCCTATAAAAAAAATTAAATTTTATTTTGCACTTTTGAACCAAAAATTGATAGCTCAAATTGTACACAGGTATCCAAAAATGGATATTTTGTGGAGGTATGACTTGAGCCGCTCAGAGCCGTGTCTGGTGGCAGCCCAACTCATCAATGAAATTCCAACAAGAGCTTTCTGAATGTGAAAGCATCTACATACCAATATTAGGCTTAAATGTAATAAGGATACTAATGAATGTCGTTTCCGTTCTCCTTGAACCCGCACAAGGAACAACGTGAGACAAAGACCACCGTTGTGGCGGTCGATGGCAATCTAATTCTTAAGTCAGACAAGGCTTGAGAAAGGTGTAATGCTTGAAATTGTGTTTTGTAGCATACCTTTGTTCCTCAACCTTTTGCCCTATTAATCACGCGAGAGTCCTTGTTCGGCTATGCCTTTGGTGGCGTGGTTTATGGAAAGATATTTATTAGAGATTCTTTCCTTGTGGACTGTTGTCCATGCATGAGAGTTTCCACGCATGACTTATAATCCGATATTCGTTTCCTTGCTGAGAGTTGTCCATGCAGGAGAGTTTCCATACATGACTTATACTCTAGTATTTGTAATCCTGGTAGGAGTCAATGTGTTGTTGACCTGCCTGTCTTAGGTCAAACTCTTAGATACTTGCCTTATTAGATCTTACAGGTACTGGGCTTGACCATATGACTTGTGGGCTTAATAGAGCACCGTTGATTAGGTTCAACATTCTGGAACCCGCCTCAGTGGGCTTTGTAAGATTGGGAGCTCATCTAGGCTCGCTTTATTCTATTAACGAGATCAGCATGCCACGTGTACGGAGTGGATTGCATCGATCCACTAAGTCACGTTACGAGGGAACTGGGTGGTCACGATAATTGAATCTGAATCATCTCCTTGAGCGGCGCACATCATTAATTGGGTATGTCACTGCTAAAATAAGGTCGGAATCCTTGCTTATATATAAGTCTCATCTTGTGCGAAGTTTAGTTTCTTTACGTTCGCAATTTCTCAGAGACCCTGCTTTGTGTTTCACTTATGCGTTTTTGCTCTACTCAACTTCCATTTTGCAAGCATAATCAAAAGTTCATACGTCATCCCATTGCGGGGCCAGAATCAACTTCCTGATGAACTGTTTGTTAGAGGACGTGAGTTTTTCGAGGAAATGTTTATCTCATAGGTGAATTTGGTGGGCCTTCGCGAGAAGTATCGGATCCCCGACAATCTGAATCTCTTTACATTGGGAGTTGGTTAGACACCCTTGTATCCTCCGAGAGGATTCATTTGTTTGCACAGAGATATGCTTCAATCGGGCGTTTCTTGATATTTCTCCCGCTCAACTGGTGCCAAACGGGTACAATACGGTGGTCGCCATTTTAATCAGGGAGAAGGATGCTAGTTTTCGAATGACTCCGAAGGCGATCCAGCTGCTCACCTCTCCTGGGTTGAACGAGCATGTTGTGTGCGTTTTGAAGTCGCCGCTTGTTTGGGCAAGTTGCTTGACGATTACAAGTTCTGGCAGAAGTATTGTTTCATGGCTTCTACACCTCGAAGTATTTAGAGCTTAACGGTTATCCGATAGAATGGAAGTTCAAACGACTCAGTGAGTGTAATACCTTTCTTGCGCCCACTCATGCTGATTACATACTAAACCGTTATCCATGCTTTTTGTAGGAAAATTTCCAACAATGCCCTTTTCTTCAGAGGATAAAGAAGCCTTGGATCAATTTGGTCACATGCTCTTCATGCGGGTGGAAGATGTTGTGCAGCCCGACAACATCAAGTGCAGCAGACTGTGGGATTACTGGCATGAGGCTCCTACTCTCTTTAGGGTTTCAAAGTCGAAGTCTACTGGCAAACCGCCTTCAAAGAAGAATAAGCTCCCAAAGGTCAAGATTCCTAGCCCGTCAATGAGGGCAAAGTTGGATGCGACACATTCTTCATCTTTGCTTTCTAAGAAGCCTCACACTGTGTCTAAGTCTACTTCTAGGTTATTGGCTCCTTCAGAGGGGGGGGGGGGGTAAAAGTTGCGGGGCAAGATCTTGGTGCGTCTGCTAGGGCGGAAGCTGTTGCGTCCGAAAGGCAAGATGCTCAGGCAAGAGCCCCCATTCCCTTCTCGGCCTGGAGAATAAGTATCTGAAAGTGGTGGGGGTAGATGATGTGACGAAGCTGAGCACTGAGCAGGCGAAGATTTTGAACAATTTTTGTTGCAAGCGGGAATGACCACTTCATCTGATGCAGGTCAGACTCGTCCTTTCTCTTTAGAGGACTTCAAGTATAACCCCACTCTGGAGCACGAGTCCTCTCAGTTTGGTGAAAAGTCACTCGTCCATCATCCTTATGGTGAAAGTTCATATCCTTGTCGCCCGTACTATCCTCCTTCCAACTCTCGACCTCAACTTGAGGTGGCGATCAGTCCAATTCCCTTTTTTTTCCCCTTCAACTGCTTTCAAATCGGCTGGTGACAGGGAGCTGGTCGTTGTGAGCAATGGGAAAGCGATAAAGAAGGCTTCTGACATGGTGATTCCGATCTCAATGGACCTTCACCCAGATGCGCGGTGATGTAGTCGATTCCTGCTCACTTTCCTTGTTGCTTACCTAGACTTGCACAGGCAGCAAATGTGAGCCAAAGACCACCGTATGGCGGCCAGTGGCACTCTGATGCTTAAGTTAGATAATGCTTATGAGAGGCTTAAAATTGTAAATTGGGATTCTGTAGCGTACCTCAAGTTCATCGACCTTATCTCCCTTTTATAGTGTAGGAGTCCTTGTTCAGCTAGGCCTTTGGTGGTGTAGTTTAGGAAAGAGATATTGCTGGAGATCCTTTCTTAATTGGGATTTGTCCATGTAGGATAGTTTCCCTATATAACTCTTGCTCCTAGATCTGCAGGAAGGGTTTCTCTTTCTGAGTGTTGTCCATGCAAGAAAGTTTCCTTGCCTGACTTACACTATAATATATTTCCTAGTCGGATCTAAGGTGTTGCTGGCCTGCCAATCTTGGGTAGATCTCTCAGACATTGCCTTAGAGGTCTTACGAGTATTGGGCTTGACCGCGTGACGTGTGGGCTTAATACCTCATTGCAACTCGGATCCGACTATCTGGATCCTGCTAATAATGGGCTTAGCATTGTTCGGGCCTCGCTAGATTGAGCATGCAATTGGACCTGCTTCGTTCTGTTAACGAAATTATCATGACACGTGTACGGTGCTGATCAGAGGACAATTTCATGTATCGTCAGCTACTCCCTCCGAATTAGTGGGTCGTCTTATCGATCTACTAGGTCATTTCATGAAGCTACTGTGCAGCAATGACGATTGAGCTTGAGTTATTTCCTCGAGCAGCGAGTTTCATTAATTGAGCGTGGGCCAACTTGAAAGAAGGAAAGACGAAAGTTCAACTTTCTATGTAGATCTCCTACCTGTAGATTGGAACTTTTTACTCTTTCGATCCCAGAGATTTTGTTTTGCCATATTGCCTTCTGTGCTTTTGACTTTGCTTAACCTTCATTTTCGAAAGCTTGTACTTTCTTTCATGGCGAGTCAAATTAGCTTCCTGATGAGCTGTTCGCTAAGGATCATAAGTTTTTTGAGGAGCGATTGCTATCTGAATCTGATCTGGAAGTCTTTCATAAAACATACGGGATTCTTGATGATCTGGTGTTCTTCACTCTGGGCGTTGGGATTTCTGATGTATCATCAGCTTCTTCTTCTGAGTTAGCGGACCATCTATTCGATCCACTAAATCGTTATGGTAGAAAATTTTTATAGTTGTGATGATTGAACCCAAAATATTTTCTCGAGCGCACGTCATTAAATGAGTTCATGACCGTTCAATAAGGAGAGGGGGCATGATTGTCCGGTGCTTATATAAGTTGCCGCTTTTGTGAGAGGGAGTCTATTCACCTTTCATCTCTTTTACGTCCTTTCTGTTTTCTTTTCTCTATGTTCTTTGTTGCAAATCTTTTAATAAGTTAAAACCTTCTCTTCATGGCGAAAAATGTCGAACTTACCCTCGAACAGAACATGCTCTATTCCTACCATATTTTTACCGGGAATAGAAGGGGTCGATTTAGATAAGCTTCGTGAGGATATGGGGTTCTTGAAGACTTGAAGCTTACCCCGTTGAGTGCTACTCGTAGTCCGTTGATGCCCCCACAAGGGTTTATTGCCTTGCACAAAAACATGTTCCAAGCCAGGCTTCGCTTTCCAGTTTCGGATGATATTTGGCATTTCCTTGCGCACCTTCGTATTCCCCTTGCTCAAATGGTGCCTATCGAATTCAGTACTTTGATTGATGTCCTTATCAGGGCCAAGTTTGTTGGCCTCTTGTTGACTCTGCGGATACTCCACTTGTTGACTTTTCCTCGTCTAAATGCTCATGGATTTTATTGGTTGAGTACTCCGACGTGTTTGGGCCCTTTGTCTGGCGACTTCAAGTTTTGGCAAAAGTATTGTTTTTTAGCTTCTTCTAACTCCCCGTGCTTCAAGGTGGATGGGCAGTCTCTTGTTAGACACTTCAAATTCGATTTCAGTGAGCGTAATGCCTCTTCTTGTTTTATACTTCCATGTGATTTCATGGAAACTGACATGTTGTCTTGCTATTTTGTGCAGGTAAATTTGTGGCTCCAACTCTTATCGAGAATGAGGAATCAGTGAGGAGAGCGTTTAATAAACTTCCCTTGATTGTTGTTGAGGAGGTCATGGTCGTAGACAATATTGTGCGGAGTGGATTGTTCATGTACTTCCACGTAGGCCCTTCTGTGCCTAGGTCATCGCCGAGGGAGACTGGTAGTGGCCATTGCAGGAAGAGAAGGCTCACAATACTAAGCCCCTCAAACCAGGCTGAGTTGGAGGCGGCCATGCCGCTCATCGGTCGTTCCAAGAGAAGATGGGCTGGCAGCAAGGTTGATTCTTCCTCTAAGACGATCCTGCTAGAGTAGGAAGTGATGGTTTTGGCCCAAGCAGTCCCTAAGGAGATGTTTCCTAGGGAGTGGAGTGTTTGTCTGGAAACTCCTATTCCTTAAGATGTGCAGGTGGATGCTGGCAAAGTAAATGTTGTCCCTAATGATCTCTAGCCTGCTATCCTGAGAAAAGAGTTTTCTCTTCCGCCTCTAGAGCCTGATGTTGAGTGTCAGACTAATCTTCCTATTGTGCAGTCTATGGATGCGAAGCTGATGTCTCCCAAAGGTTCCTTGTCGTTGTTTGTTAAGGGTAATCTTCACCCTGATTCTCGCAGTACAATTCTTGATTTGGAAGAGCCTTTTGTGGAGCTTTGTAGGTCGTACTCAAACGCACTCTATAGGTTAGGTTTCTTAAGTGAGCAGCTGAAGGTGTTGGCGAGCAAGGTGCAGTCTCATGAGTCTCAGTGGTCAGCCCAACGCTTGGAGTTTGAATTTGATCTGGTTGGTGGGCGATGCGAGTTCATGAAGTTGAGGCTCGGACTACGAACACTCTGGCATAGCTGAATTCACTGAGAGAGCGATTGGTGGAGCAGAAATCTATGTGGTTGTGCTTTCCCACAGACTAACGGAGGCAGAAGCAAGGTTAGAGGAGCCCAAGGCTCAACGTGGAACTTCAGGATCTCCTTATATTTCCCGTGGTAGGCTGGAGCTGCTAGGAATGATTGAAGATGATAATCCTCATGTGGAGCTTGACTTCGATCGGTATAGGAAGGTTGTTTTCTAAAAGATTGATGAGGCAAAAGTTTCCGATCTTGCGTCCCTGTCTGGCAACTCAAGACTGGCATTAGATAATGTTGTTTTATTTCCCGCAGTTTCTTCTGATGTAAGTGGTTCTTCAGCCTCTAGGGCAAGTTCTCCAAAACAATTATAACTTATAAAGTATGGCTCAAAGAGTGTTTATCAAGTATTTTTTGTACCAGTACCCTTTATAACTAAATTTTGTTATTGTGCTATTGTGCCAGTGTGTTGTTTGCATGCTTGATCCCGACGTTTTTCACTTCTATTTCTTTGACCCCTTTTTACTTCCTTAAGTACTGGGTCATAGCTTTGGTCTTGATCTATTTTCAATAACTGAAGCTGGCTAAGCATTGTTCTCGAGAGTACAACGATCCAAGTGAGCATATGTTAGGTTGTATGAGTGTTTATTATGCTCCATTTTTTATATTGTCGTCTGTTATTTGCAGCGGGGTGTTACAGCGATAAGGCTCGACTGTCATTGTCTGCAGAAGGACAATGATTTCTAGCAAGTTGTTTTCGCCAAGCTACATAAGCACTTAAGCTCCCACTTTTAGGCCGTCGTTGCCTGTTTTACTCGGACTAGGCTTCGAGTGAAAAGATTTGATGATCATTATCTATAGTTGGACAATGATATCTGGCAAGCTGTCTTCACTTGACTGCTTGAATGTTGACTAAGCTCCCACTTTCTATGCCATCGTTGCCCGTTTTACTTGGACTAGGCTTCGAGTGAAAAGTACAAGTCTGACTATGGTCATCCTGGCTCACTCAATAAGTCTAACTTGGGGGTTCTGACTTATGTCTAAAGAGTACAAGCCTGATTGTGGCCATCCTGACTTGTGTTCATAGAGTACTAGCTTGATTGTGGTCGTCCTGACTTTTGTGATAAGTCTGACTTGGCAGTCCTGGCTTACTCGATAAATCTGACTTAAAGGTCCTGATTTATATGTACAGAGTGCAAGCCTGACTGTGGCTGTCCTGACTTGTGTTCATAGAGTGCAAGCCTAACTGTGGCCATCTTGACTTTCGTGATAAGTTTAACTTTGGCCTTCCTAGCACACTCAATAATTCCGACTTTGGTCGTCCTGGCTCACTCGATAAATCTAACTTAAAGGTCCTGATTTATATGTACAGAGTGCAAGCCTAACTGTGGCCATCCTGACTTGTGTTCACAGAGTGCTAGCATGAATGTGGTCGTCCTGACTTTCGTGATAAGTCTGATTTTAGTCGTCCTGACTCACTCAATAAGTATGACTTTGGCCGTCCTGGCTCACTCGATAAATCAGACTTAAAAATCATGATTTATATGTACATAGTGAGAGCCTGACTCTAGCCGTCCTGACTTGTGTTCATACAATGCTAGCCTGACTGTGGTCATCCTGACTTTCGTGATAAGTCTGACTTTTGTCGTCCTGGCTTACTCAATAAGCCCGACTTTGGTCGTCCTGGCTCACTCAATAAATCTGACTTAGGGGTCCTGATTTATATGTACCGAGTGTAAGCCTGACGGTGGCCATCCTGACTCGTCTATGGGTGTTAGGTAATGGAAGACTGGTAGTGAAATTTTGGGAAAAACTAATGTCATTTATTGATAATACTTTTTAAGGTGTTCTTCATTCCATGGCCGCATAAGGCTTCAACTGTCCAATTTTCCAACCAATATGTCCCTGGCATGTTGACCTCGGTCACTTTATAGGGTCTTTCCCAATTCTTAATGGAATCAAGGATGTCAGACGGACTAGTATTGAGAGTGGTGATAGATTTGGACTCAACGTAATTGGAGGCCTTGTCCTGCCTAATGCGGCCTGAATCAGTTTTGCTGTCAGTGTGCTTCCTCTTGTTATCATCATCATCCTTTTTCTTCTTCCCCTCTTTCATGTCCTTTGGAACAAAGGGTATCTTATCTGATTCAGCTTCTCTCTTAGCGACAAGTATTTCATCCAGAGTGATGTATCTTTGGGCATCTCTAAGCAAGTCTGTCATATTGGTTAGGGGGTTCAGGGTAAGAAAGTCATAGAACTTGCCTCTTATCAGACCTGAAGCTAAAGTCTTGATGGCGGTGTCACTATAGCCGTCGATGAGGGTCAACTCATCGTTAAAATGAGTGACATACTCCCTCAACGTCTCGTTCTGTTTTGGCTTTAGGGTCAGCAGATAATGTGGGCCCTTCCTGAAACTTTGCCTGCCCACGAAGCCTGTGAGGAACGCCAATGCCAACGTCAGGAATGAATAGATGGATTTCGGAGAAAGGCTGTGGAACCACGTTAGTGCTGACCTTTTCAGGCTTGCAGAAAATGATCGGCACATTATCGCATCGGATCCTTCCTTGAGTGCCATAACGTGCTGGAAATGGCGCAAGTGATTGAATGGGTCTCATGTCCCGTCGTAGAACACCAACTTCGATGGTGAGTATTTTTTTGGCAGTGGCTCGTCCATGATATGATCCATGAACGGAAAGATTGTGAGACTAAATAGCATGTTTAGGCGTTTCGGATGGGGTTGTGTGAGACATGCCAGTTGGTTCTGAACATTGGGTTTCTATTGGTCGCTCCTCCACATTTTTTCCATTAAGAAGCTATTGGAGCAGCGCGACTCTCCTAAAGATGTTCTCTGAAACTCTTTGGGGATCGAGCCCTTCGTTGCTCACAATCTCCTTCTACAGGTGGATGATTTTGCTATTTGAGTGCCTCCAACGTTTCTGCGATTGTTGCATCTGTGTTGAAAGTAGGTTCACCCTTGGGTATGCTGTGGCTACCACCGGTGCAGAGATCTGAGGAGGTTCCTCCCATGACGGTTGTGGAATGGGCGACGCTCTGCCGGTTTAAGATTTTGAAGGTTTCGCAGCATCTCCATTGTTGCAAGACCTTGTTGTTACCATCTTTCTAATTCTTTGGAAAATGTGGTGCTACTGCGTTCTTCAAGAAACTCTGTCGTTCCTCACGGACATCGCCAAACTGATGTAGTCGATTCATGTTTTCCTTCCTTGCTGCTTACCTAAACCTGAACAAGTAGCAAATGTGAGCCAAGGACCACCGTGTAGTGGCCGATGGTACTCCGATGCTTAAGTTAGATAAGGCTTAAGAGAGGCTTAAAATTGTAAATTAGGATCTATAGCGTACCTCAAGTTCATAGACCTTATTTTCTTTTCATAGTGTAGGAGTCCTTGGTCGGCTAGGCCTTTGATGTCGTAGTTTAGGAAAGAGATCTTGCTGGAAATTTTTTCTTAATTGGGAATTGTCTATATGGGATAGTTTCCCTACACAACTAGTGATCTTAGATCTGCGGGAGAGGTTTCCCTTTCTGAGTATTTTCCATGCAAGGAAGTTTCCTTGCCCAACTTATACTCTAATATATGTTTCTTAGTCGGATCCAATGTGTTGCGGGTCTGCCAGTCTTGGGTAGATATCTTAGATACTTGCCTTAGAGGTCTTACGAGTATTGGGCCTGACCACGTAACGTGTGGGCTTAATGGCTCATTGCAACTTGGACCCTACTGATGTATCATCACGCGACTTAGTCTTTTTGCCCCGAATATGGTAAAGATGCACATACATTCTTGGCATCAGGAGGTGGACATTTCTTATGCTTCAAGGAGGCACATCAACAGGTGGAACGACTGGCAGGCCAATCATGCCCTGAAGCCAGAGAGGGATACTTTGGGCGAGCGTATGGATAAGGGACAAAAACATCTAATGCTAGGGATGTCGTATTTGAACCAAGTCGTCATTGTTGGGACGGAGGTAGAAACTGCTCGTGAGATAGTGTACACCACGGAACGAGTTTTTGCACATTTGCTGAAATCATATTTAGATGCTCTCTGCGAGATTGAATCATTGAAGAAGCGACTCAAAGGCAAGAGGCCTGCTCAACTGGATGTCTACTTGAAGTCCTTACAGACGAGGTCGGAGGCTTAGAGGGTCCAGTTGGAAACGCTTGAGTCCGACTTGGCAGAAGTGGTGTCCGCGAGGGACAGGTTGGAAGAAGAATTGAACCATGTCCGACGCGACTTAGAGCTTGCTCAAAAGGCTGCACTCAAAATGCAGACTGGGATGCATGCTCTGAGTGCTGAGAAGGCCAAGAAGGAATTTGAATGGAATGTCCGGTGTCAGCAGCTAGAGGCTGATGTTGACTTCAATGCCAAGAGCGTAAGGACAATAGAAGAGCAGCTCCTCTTGGCACAAAATGAGCTCAGCGTAGTCAAGGACGATCTAAGTATGAGCAATCCAAGGCTAATGCCCTGACGAGCAAACTGGAGCATTTGGAGCAAGAGCTTGCAGAGTCGAAAGCATAGGAGAAGGAGCTTCTCAAGGCCTAGGGCACGTTCCAGTTCAGCAGAGTTGTGAAAGGAAGGCCAGAGCTGATGGAAGAGGATCATACTGATTGGGATCTCTCTTACTATAGAGAAGTGGCCTTTGCAGAGTTTGAAGAAGCTTCTGATCAATTACAAGAAGATGGTGACCCAAATCAGAGTTCCAAAGTTGTAGTGCGTGCGGAGCCATCCCCTGCTTCTTCCCCTGTTAAGCCAAACTCCACTGTATCCGAATCTCCTCTTGATAAGGAGTAAACTTTGTATTTTTCTAATCATCAATGAAAGATGATTTGTTAAGTCACACTTTGTACTTGTATTTTTCTGGACTTTTCCTGTTGAATATTTTATGTGTTGCCTTGCCATGGTGTCGGTCTTTAGACAAAAGATTTTGCTAAGTCGGGAAATTGTCTAGTTGATATGCTAATGAGAGTTCTGTTTGCTTTGCGATTGCTCTTGAAATCAAGCAATTCTGGTATGTACTCTTAAGAGATCTAAAAGTTATCTTGGCCAAATCTTGTAAGTTGGTTAAACTCCATGCAGTAGAATAATCTTGGCGGAAAAAAGATCTTTCAAAGTCATAAATTAATCATACTTTCAATACCCCAAGCCAGCTTAATCCGCTCTTGGCGAACTAGGCTGTAAAGCGAACCAACAGTTGTCTTCATCAGTCTTAACGAACCGACTAAACTTTGGTCAAGTTTGGCCATCGTTGTCTATAGATGGACAATGATCTCTAACAAGTCATCTTGATTAGGCTTCATGAGCTCTGACTAGACTCCCACTTTCTAAGCCATTTTTATCTGTCCTTGGCGGACTATGTCTTAGAGCAGACCGAAAGTTGTGTTCATCAGTCTTATTGAACTAACTAAACTTTGGTCAAATTCGGCCATCATTGGCTATAGTCGGACAATGATCCCTGGCAACCCATCTTGATTAGGCTTCGTGAGCTCTGACTAGACTTCCACTTTCTAAGCCATCTTTGTCTGCTATTGGCGGACTAGGTCCTAGAGCGAAACAGAAGTTGTCTTCATCAGTCTTATTGAACTGACTAAACTTTGGTCAAGTTCGGCCATCATTGTCTATGGTCGGACAATGATCCTTGGCAAGTCATCTTGATCAGGATTCGTGAGCTCTGACTAGACTTCCATTTTCTAAGCCATCTTTGTCCGTTCTTGGCGGACTAGGTCTTAGAATGGACCAGACATTGTCTTCATCAATCTTATTGAACTGACTAAACTTTGGTCAAGTTCGACCATCATTGTCTATGTTCGGACAACGATCCCGGGCAAGCCACCTTGATCAGGTTTCATGAGCTCTGACTAGACTTTCACTTTCTAAGCCATATTTGTCCATTCTTGGCAGACTAGGTCTTAGAGCGAACCATAAATTGTTTTCATCAGTCTTATTGAACTGACTAAACTTTGGTCAAGTTCGACCATCATTGTCTAAGGTCGGACAATGATATCTGGCAAGCCATCTTGATCAGACTTCGTGAGTTCTGACTAAATTTCCTCTTTCTAAGCCATCTTTGTCCGCTCTTAGCAGACTAGGTCTTATAGCGGACCATAAGTTGTCTTCATTTTTGTTCGCTAGGTCTTATAGCGGACCAAGTTCGACCATCGTATGACCTTGGGCGTATAAGTCTGACTTGGGTGTCCTGACTTACTTCGCCTAGTAGTCTGACACTTAAGTCAGATTACAATAGACTGACCAGAATGATTGTCAACCAGACTTAATGAATAACAGTGGAACGTTAATAAAACAAATACCTTGAATTTATTGGTAATATCTCTGTAGGTGTTCTACATTCCGTGGGCTCTTAAGGCCTTTGTCGTTCATGTTTTCTAACCAGTATGTACCTGGCCTGTTGACCTTAGTAACTTTGTAGGCCTGACTCTATTGTTATAGTACTGGGCCATTCTGTCTTTTGGGTTGGATCAGGCCGAGCACTTACTTGGGCCCACTCGCTTATTTGGGCCATGTTCACGAGATCATCATGCCACGTGTAAGGAGTAGATTGCGAGAAAGTTTGGCATCGGTTACTCCCCCAGTTAATGTGGTTGTGTGCAGTTCAGTTAATTTGATGAATATGGACTCGTGCAGTTGCAATTGGAATCGTCGCCTCCTTATTCCCCATGTGGCAATTAATGCTTATGCGACTTTTGGGTGACCTAGTTCTATGAATCGTCGTTCCTATATATATGCTGGTTCTAGTAGTTTCAAGCATTGTTATGAACGTTGTAGAGTATGTTTCTCAAATGTGTCTTTCCAGAAAAAATGTTTTGGGCTCTCCAAAGGGTGAAGGAGGATCTTTGTTGTTGGAGTCTTCGAATGTTCTGACATTTGCAGCGATGAGCCTTAACAAGACCTACTATTGGTGATGTCAGCTAGTTTGAGTGAGCATCCAGTGGTTCCATGGGACCTCGTAATCTCTTCTCACATTGTGAAGAATAAATACAGGCTCCCACTTGGGGTTAAATTTTTCTTCCATCTTTCGGTGCCCCCACGACATCTTTTGCCATCTGGGGTGGGGATAACACCCGCAGCCAACTTTGGATGGTTGTTCCCATTGCTCCTTCTTGGAGTTCACACATGATGCCACAGTTGGAAGGCGGATTGGTAGAACGGAGCTCCGGTGGACGTAGCATGCGACCCTGGGGTGCTAAATTTGTTTCATCCCAAGCATCCCTTTTCTGAGGGGTTACCTCATCGGCCAACTTTGGGTACCTTTGCTTTCACTTCAAAATCCTCTTCTCAAGGTAGATTGGCGGAGCAAAGTATCAATGTGAGTACCGGCAGCCAACTTTGGGTGGAAACTACTTTTTGCTTGACTTCCAAGTCCTCTTCTGAAGGCAGATTGGCGGAGCAAAGTCTCAATGTGTGTATTGGCGGATCCTTATTAGCATCGGGCTTATATACTTGTAGTGTGTAAGCTTTTGTACTAGCCAGTCGGTCAAGCTTTGTAACAACGTTTTAGTAATTAATAAAGTCTGGTTTTTAGAATTCGCTTTTCTTTTATTCCCTAAATGAATCTGTATCATATTGGCTTGTGCGAACAATTCCTCTAGACTATGAAAAAGAAAAAGAAAAAATGAGACAATTTAACTCTGAGCGAGGACTATGCTAATGTGGTCCTAAAGGAGACTCGTGTGGTCCAGACTCAGATTGTGTAGTTCCCGCAACGAAATAACACGATTCACCGATGATAGCGAAGTCACTGAAAAGTGATCCTCATGTGGGCAGGCAACGTTGCCCACTTTCTGATTAGGCATTGGTCTGTCGAAGTGTTGCTACTTAGCTTTGTATAGAACTGGAGTGACAGACGGATAGTATTTTCAGGACTAGATCATGACTCATTATTTAGTTGAGTCTTGGAGGTCGTCTTGGTCAGTATGAATTGGAGCAGTTGGATGCATTGAGTCATCCATATGGACCTCCGTGGTTTTGCCAATTTTCTCCTTGAACATCCAGTTCATCAGTCGTTGATACGTTGCTCTCGCACTCTTTAGACCGAACAACCTCACCCGATAACGGTGTTTTCCTCTTTCAGTTATGAAGGAGGCTTTCTCTTGGTCTGCGGGTCCATTTGTATCTGGAAGTATCCAGAATGAGTATCCATGGAGATTAGAAGGTTGTGTTCAAACGTGGCATTCACGCTCTAATCAAAGCGAGGAAGTAGGGGCTATTTTTTGAATAGGCCTTATTTGGGCATGTGTAATCCACACAGACTCTCCATTTCCCACTCTTTTTTCTCACCAAGCTGATATTCACCAGCCAGTCTAGGTACCATGCTTCCTTAATCATGTCAGCGGTAAGTAGTCTTTGTTCCTCTTCATTGATGATGCGATTCCATTCGGAGGCCATGGGTCTCTTCTTCAGCCTGATCGGCTTCCGATAAGGGTCAACTTCAGATCGAAGGGTGATCACAAGGGGTCAATTCCTACCATTTTTCGTCTTGTCCAGGCGAAAATGTCTTGATTCTCCCTCAAACACTTTATCAGTCGTTCCGCCAATTGTTTTCTTAGGCGAGAACCTATCTGGTCGGTTTTTTTGTTATTGAGGTTATCAAGGTAGACCACGACTAACTCCCCCTCTAGCTGGCAAACATTGGGTCTTCCCTTCCGACTGATTGAGGTTGTCGTCTGAGCGGGGTGACTCTTCTCCTTTCTTTAGGACCAGGTTCTGAGATGTCTGACCTACGAGCCCAAGATGTAATTGCTAATAGTCTAGCTATTTTAATGCTGCATAGTGGCAGTCTCTTGTTGACGATTGATCTCTTCGAATGGTCCCTTCGGTCTGATTGGCAGGGTACTTGATGCACTGATGCAAAGTGGAAACTACCGCCTCCATTTAATGGAGCCAAGGCTTTCCCAATATGATATGGTAGGCTGATGGGGCATCAACCACCTTGAACTCTTGGAACAAGACTTTTCTGCAATTGTGGCTCTCTTGTTACCACCGTCAGCCTAATCTTGGTGATTGGGAAGATTTCTCCCCGCTAAACCCGATCATGGAATGACTGGCGGGCATCAAGTTATCCTCTTTGAGTTGCATGCTGTGGAACACATTGAGGAACAAGATGTTCAAAAACCTCCCTGTGTCTACCAAGGATCTCTTTACTTCCCATTTCGCTATGAAGACTGAGATAACCAGGGCATCATTATGAGGATAGTGGACGCCTTGGAGGTATCCGTGAATGTCAGCGATGGATTCGTGTTCTGAACACGTTCGCATTGTACTTGTCAATCTTCATAAGTGGATTGAGTCTGCATCTCGCGGAGAGTCCTCTTTCGGGACCTATTGGATTGCTCACCTTCTTAACTTACCCAGTGAAGGACATATATAATGCCAGACGTTTTTCCTTCTATCTCTTTGACAACTTATTCTCATTCCTTCGCCCGTTCTTGTCTTCTTTTCGGACCCAGGAATTCTTTGAGTTTTCCCTTTTCGATCCAGTATTCACTCTTGTTTATGAGATTCTTGCAATATTCAATGTCGTGGCACCTATCCTTGTGAAAGGAGCAATACTTACCATTGTCCCGCCAGGAAGGATCTCCCCGTTGTTTGGATGGCCACTCCACTTCTCCCTAATTCTTAATGGCATTGAGGATGTCCGACAGGCTGGAGTTAAGGGGAGTGAAGGATTTGGATCCGGCAAAATTGGAGGCTTTATCTTGCTCAACCTGCCAGAGTCTGGCTTATTATCGTTCCGCTTCCTTTTGCTTTTGTCATCGCTCTCCTATTTCTTTACCTCCTTTTTATTTCTAGGACTAAGGGAATATTTCTTGTCAGTTTCTCCCTCCTTTTGGGCAGCCAAAATCTCCTCAAGGGTGATGTATTTCTGAGCGCTCTTCAGTAAGTCTGCCATGTCAGTCGGAAGCTCCAGTATGAGGAAGTTGTAGAATTGGCCTCTCCTCAGACCCGATGTGAAGGCTATGACTGAGGTGTCATCACTGCAGCCGTCGATTAGAGTTAATCATTGAAGTGGGTGATGTACTTCTTCAGTGTTTCATTTGGTCTTTGCTTGAGGTTGGGCAGGTAATACGAACCCTTCCTGATCCATTGGCTGCCGACAAAACGAGTGATAAATGCTTTGGCCAGCGTCTGGAATGAGTCAATAGACATCGGAAGAATACTGTGGAACCAGGTCAGCGCTGCTTTATTTAGGCTGGTGGGAAATGTACGACACATTACTGCTTCAAATCTTTTTTTCAATGCCATCACATGATGGTAATGGTGCAGATGGTCAGACGGGTTTGTTGTCACGTCATAGAACTTCATCTTTGGGGGCTGAACTTCTTTGGCAGTGGCGCGTTCATGATCTGGTCCGTGAACGGAGGGACGGTGAGGTTGTACAACACATCCGGATTGGTGGCCCCAAGACAGAAGGGATTTTGTGCATTGGGCTTGTCTGCCTTAGACATTTGGTTTCCATGGACCGCTTTGATCCCCTAGTTTTCGTCGTTCCTGGTCCCCTGAAAACCAGAAGGGACATTGTGGCTCTCCTGAATGCATTCTCTGTTCTCCTAGGGAGACAGGTCTTTTCTGCCTCCTTGTCACCGCCTGCAGGTGGTGGGTTCTGATGAGCAAGTATCTCCACCACTTGAGCGATCTGTTGCATTTGGGTTAACAGTTAATCCACCCTAGAGTCTGTCATGGTTGCAGTCAGCGCGGGGGCTTGAAGTTGTTATCTCCGCGTTGGTACCACCGGAGTTGGTGGTACTGCGCCAATTCCAGCGTTTGAAGGCTCGGTGATTTCACCGTTCACCATCTTTCTGGACTGTAACGAAGGGGTGTTATCTCTGTTTTCTTAGGAACTTTTTCATTCCCCACGGACGGTGCCAAAATGATGAATCAGTTTTCGTTCTCCGTGACCTTAACCTGCACAAGGAACACACGTGAGCCAAAGACCACCGTTGTGGCGGCTGATGGAACTCTGATGCTTAAGTCAGACAAGGCTTGAGAAAGGTGTAATGCTTGAAACTGGGTCATGTAGCATACCTTTGTTCCTCAGCCTTGTGCCCTATTTATCATGCGAGAGTCCTTGTTTGACTATGCCTTTGGTGGCGTGGTTTAGGGAAATATATCTATTAGAAATCCTTTCCTTGTGGAGTGTTGTCCATGCACGACTTATACTCTGATATTTGTTTCCTTGCTGAGAGTTGTTCATGCAGGAGAGTTTCCATACACGACTTATACTCTAGTATTTGTTTCCTGATAGGAGTCAATGTGTTGTTGGCCTGCCTGTCTTAGGTCAAATTCCTAGATACTTGCCTTATTAGGTCTTACGGATACTAGGCTTGACCATATGACTTATGGGCTTAATGGGGCACCCTTGATTAGATCAAACCTCTTAGAACCCACCTCATTGGACTTTGTCATATCGGGCACTCATCAAGGCCCACTTTACTATGTTAACGAGATCACCATGCCACTCGTACGGAGGGGATTGCAAGATGGTTTGGTGTATTATCAGATACTTTTGCCATGAATTATTAAAAAAAAAATCACACAAGATCAACAAAAAACCTACCATGGTTGCCCCTACAATTACAGGCCGACTATTGGCACAATAGAGTAATTGTTTTGGTTGGCTGTTCATTTGCAGACGAGTTGGTTTATCATTTTTCTGGTGGATCGATGTTGTATATAGTACTTGATAACTTGACTCTTCTATATAGGCCTTATAAAGCGTCAAGGTCATAGCATCTAATGCAAAATATGGACATGGAAACCATTCCTTCCCATGATGAATTCCAGAGATAACATCACCCATGATCAACAAAAAATATACAATGGTTGCTCCTGCAATATATATACAAGCCAATTCCTAGCGTTGGAGCAGAGTAATTGTTTTGTCCGGATGACATTACATTTGCCATTTTTAGTTTCTGTTGGAACGTGTGTGTGAATTTCGAAAAAAAAAAAAAGGAAAATGGGTTTTAAGCTTTCAATCTCTCTTTACATTGTAAAGTCCCATATCCTTTATGTAACTCTCTTTGGAGGAGGAGTTAAAATGATAGTTTTTCAACTTGGAACAATGGAACTTTTTGTATATATGATTATAGAAGCTTGTTTTGGATTCAGAGTGTTGTTGATTTTTTTCTTTCTGCATTTGCTCTGAATTTAAAATGCTTGGATGTTCTTTATATGCATTATACAGCTTCTTTTGGATTCATGGAGTACTATTAACTCTTTGCTTTTGGAATTTGATGTTGGAAAGAAGAAAATAATGAAGAGTTTGTAGAGAGTTCTCAACTTTAAATAATGTGATTTTTCTCTATTTCATCTCGGATACTGAAGTTCAAGGTAAATGTAGAAGTCTTCCATGAATGGTGGGTTATCTTTGCAACCCGTTAAATATGCAAGCTATTTTCACCCAAGAAAAGGAGGCTGAATAGTGAAAGATGTCGAATGTCAAATGTGATGAAGACAACGGTAGTTTGCCTCAACAACAGTGAATTATGCACAGATGAGAATTGAGTTGTAGCCAAATATGAAAGGAGTCTCAACCGATGAGTTTAAGCATCTGAATGTAGTAGTGGATTTGAGATCGCAAAGAGATCCAAGTGTTATTGGCACAGGCATATGTGATTGAAGTAAAAGTAGACAGAGTGAATAAAAGTTTTCTTCTCTGCATGGAGATCTTAGTGAGTGAGTGGGAGAGACAAACCTATAATCTTCATGACTAGTGAAACAATCTTTCGGCCTATGGATGTAGGCAAAATTGCGGAACCATGTATATCATTTAAGGCTGTGTGTGTGTGTGTTTTTTTTTTTACCTTTATTGTTTTTCTTGCTATTTAATCCATTTTCTCATTGATTAATCTTGGGATGAATTAGTGAGGGTTCATATTGGTAGCATTTTCATCAATCTATCTAACAAACGAGTTTGAACTTAAACCTCTGAACATAACATGTTAAGTTGCGTTCACAAGCAATAGAATCTCCCACATGACCAACAAATACATAGCAAATTCATTGAAGATATTCTCTTTCCATCATGTGCACAGATCTAATTGTATTTCCTTTTATTATGGGACTGATTGAACACAAGTTAGAATGTCAATCCCCTTCATTATGGGACTGATTTCTTAAGTATCAAGTCCATGTTTTGTAATCAATGAAGAAGAACACACAAAGTGAAAGACTCACCTGTCAAGCACTGAAGAATAAAAGGTTTGGTCCGAAAGATTACATGACTATAGTTAAAGTGGTCCAATATTTCATGAAGTGCTTAATAGGTGACTCTTTCAGCATCTTCTGTGTTTTTTTTACGTTTTGAATCAAAGCATACCGGTCCTCCTCAAAACTGAGTAAAAGACTTTAAAAAATGAGCTTGAAGGATTTTAATAGAAAGCAATAAATTCACTAACGAGCTGTTTATTTATTTACTTATTTATAACAAAATGAGCTTCAATATATATATATATATATATATATATATATATATATATATAATTTTTTTTTTCTTTCAAAGGCTTGAAACTGGGGGTGGGCAACAGATTATGCTTGCCCTTTACTGGCTTTGCCTTTTCAAAATGTGGGTGAGATATGTCTGTGTAAAATGCGTTTACTCTGCCAAAAATTGGGAAAAAAGAAAGTAATTGCTAAGCTTCAGAACATTATTAGCACATTGAACACTATTGAGTGCAGTGCTTCAAAATTCTCTGTCTTTATCTATATTGACGACATTCTACTTCCCCAGTACATAAGAAAAATTACAATCCATATAAAAGGAACAATTGATGAACATTCTTTACAATTAGTCAGCTAAAGTGATGTCTTCTTCAATCTTTTTGACTCAGCTAAATCTTCTCATTCACTCAACTTGAATTATCTCATCTCGGCGATGGGAGGAAAAATCGTGGCTTACATTTCCAATCCCATCACTGTCTTGATACAATGTTGTAGAGGTTTGATCAGTTATCAAGCTGGTGATGTTGCTGCCAATGGGAAAAGACCATTGAATTTTGTCTTCCAAGGGTCGAACTCGCTGTGCAAACTTCAACATAAGTCTTACCCTTTCTTCATATTCCTCAACACTGCTTTCCGTGACCTCCCTGAATATGGCTTCTGGGAATTGAATGAGAAGAATGTGCAACATATCAACAAATAGTTGCTCCACATAAGCATATAGCTCTTGAGTTGAAGTGTATTCTCGATTGCTGATGAAATCCACAATGAAGCCAACTTCATCCCCGATAAAAGTAGGCGCTATTGCTTCTTTTGACTTCTTTATGATCCGAAGCGCACGATCTATGTTGATTTGAGATTGGCTAGGCTCAATCAAGGGTCCCTTCACAGCTTGGGGAGAAACAAAGCTGAAGTACTTTGACTGCTTTTTCCACATAAATTTTGCAAACCTGCATTTCTTCCTGTTATTCAGCATCAAGGCATTCATTTTACTGTCCACAAAATGAACAATATCGAAGACTTCACATAAGCTCTGGACTAGGTTGCCACTTTTAGCAGACTGTGTGAAAATTGAGGCGATTCTGGCAAGGAAGACCAAGTAAAGACATGACACGCCCTTTCCATTTTCCGAATCAAATTGACTGCTGAGCTCTTCAAGGGTCTGTTGAGATGGAGGAGTCTTTGAAAGCAGCTGCTCTAGATGAGTTAGAGAATCCCTTTGGTTTATACTCTTCCACCTCTTCATGTCTTCCACACATTTCTCTACTATCCACTTTTTCAATGTCATGCCATTTTCATGAAGGATATCTTTGTATTCTTCGATTTCTTCAGATTGTCCAGACTTGTGCGAGTGACAGTAACCAAAATATCTGAATGACACAACTACAAAGCCATAGATGAATATAGCTATTGTCATAGGGACGAGAAGAAGAAGTTCCATAACAACCATCACCAAAAGATATAAATTGTGAAGGAGCTGAACCAAACCATATGCAAGATCAGCTCTCAAGTATGGAATGCTTTCTGTTAACGCAATTTTGGTTTCCTCATTCATATATTTGATTGCAGCATCCCGTTCTGTGTGATCAAAGATGACAAGGAATCTAAACGAAGTAGTTAAGCTTCCCAACAGGATGACAAGCAATCGAAATGAAGTGGCTAAAGTTCCCAATAGGATGACAAGAATCTGCGTCACAAGTATAATCCACATTGACCATCCGTAATCAGACAATCCGCTAGACAACTTCAACTGATGTTCAACAAGGGTTCTAATGACAACTTGTATTATAACAACTAAGACGCTTAAGCTAATGAAACCCAAAAAACACGAGTAATTAAGAGTTTTACATGGTACAAATTGAGGGTTGGAGTTATAACCGTGCAAGTAACACACTTTCAGTCGCCGTAGCATGCTCCCTTTACCCTTGGTAAATATTTCTTTGTTACGATTGAATAATATATCCTTTTCAGCATTACTGTTCATGGTGCACAACCACAAATGAGAGAGCGACGTCAACATAAAGAACATTATTATGACGTGCTCTGGAATGAAGGAGAAGATCACATCGGTGGCCATCTGTATGCAAATATTAACAATAACAGTGATCACCAAGATGCTTAATGCAATCATGTTGTTCACACTTTCAGAGGTGCTACTAGCTCCAATTGAAGGCATGAACAAACACATGGAAACACATAATAGGGCAGTGCCAGTTAGCTTAGACAACTGGTCCTGGACACTAGGCATTGGGGTGGTAAGATCCACCGGGAGTTTTGATGCCACTGAGAGGAGAGTCAGGGTAACAGAATTGAGCGAGAAGAATCGACATGGTAACCACTGCTTCCTACGACGGATTCCAGAGATAACATCACAAAATATTAGTAGGAAACATACCATGGTCCCTCCCGCAATGTACAATCCAATTACTGGCACAGGAGCAGAGTAATTGTTTTGAGGCAATGTTCCATTTGCACACAAGTGCTTTGCCATCTGTTCTGGTAGTACAATGTACGTGCCTGACAATCGACTCTTCTCTGAGTTGAAAGCTTAGTTTGGATCATGGTGTACTGTCGATTATTTGCTTTCTCCTTTTGCTTTCGGAACTTGATATGCTTGGATGATTAGTCATTCTTTTAACCTAAGGAGCTGGTACTTCAACCGTTGATAACTTAGATTAGTTGGGATTTACCAATATTTGCAAAGTGTTATTGAAAAAACTCGTAATACTTTAGATATTTCCCAGACATGGTAATTATAAGAGATGTGATAATAAGAAAAAGTTACTGAAATTCTAGAAGAAAAAAGTAAAATATTTATCAATAAATAAACATATCAATCCATAAATGAGGAAAACAAATGTGTAATATAAAGAGTTACAACAAAGTGTGTGAAAGAGAAAGATGTGTGATAACAGTTGGCCTACATATAGTATAGCTCTTCAATTCATGTGAATTTGCTAGCATCCATGAAATCCATGATAATGACAACTTTATTCATACCAAATTAATTAAAGTTACTACGTCTTTTTATCTCTTTATGATCTCAAGTGTGGTCAAAGTGGAGTTAGATTAGCTTGGCGATCAATCACACCTTAAAAAATTGGGGAGAAACAAAGGCAATAAGAATGCTTTCTCCATGTGAGTTTTGCCTACCTGCCTGCATTTGTATTTTATTTATTTATTTATAATTCAACCTCCATGAAGCAAGGAAGTCATTAACGTTCTATGTGATCAAAGATGACAAGTATTCTAAATGAACTAGCTAAACATCCCAAAATAGAATGACAAGAATGAGTCACAGTTATGATCTATATTGGCGATCCATAGACAAGACAACAAATTCAGTACAGAACCTGAACTACCAATAATGGATAAGGATAACTTGAATTACAACAATTAAGACACCTTAATAATATATAATTTAGAGTTTTAATGTCAGAAATTGACTATTGGAGTTATAATCGTGTACCGCCAACATGAGCAACATGATTGTCAGATGCTATGGAACGAAGGAGATCACAGTGGTAAACATTTGTATACAAATGTTCATGTTTGTCACTTTTAGGGAGGTACTATTAGCCCCAACTAATAACTTTACGGAGGCAGAAGGAAACTGGGAAATACATGTAATGGCTTGTTTTCTACTTTTGCTTTTGGAACTTGGTGTTCTTAAGGAGACTACTTAAGGAATACTTGAATTGTTGATAAACCAGTTTGGATTCACCACTTATTCTTTACTAATAATATTAATCTGGTTCATAGCCCAATTTTTGTAAATATCAGACAAAGTAAAAAAAATGCATAAAGGTTCAAGACCCCAAGTTGTGTATTTTCTTTCTTTAATTTTCAATAAAAGCTCTCCGTAAGCGGAGTTGTTCAAAACAATAATAAAAACTGGAAAAAAAAAAAAAAAGAAGAATATCCAATTTGAATTTTATTTCAATAGTTTTCAATAAAATCTCTCCCTAAATGGAGTTGTTAAAAAAAAAGACCCCCATTTCTGTTGTTGAGCCCAGAGAGCTTATGGTTTGCAGTCTCGAGTGACAATTGTTGCCGCAGGCGCAGCAGTGGTGTTAGTGTAAGTTGTGGTAAGCTGGTTGCAACGGTGGTGGTGGTGGCACTATGGACTATGCTGGTAGATTTGTTCTGATAGAAACAATGGTGGTGGGGATAATTGTGGAGTTCAGTTAGGTCTGAACCTAAAATTTTTTATCAAAACCAACATAGATTTGTCTTCCAATTATGTTTTTCCACGCATATAACACTCTTTGGGAATGTAAATTTCTATAGAATTCATGATTTTCCATGAAAGAAACACCACAACAACATTCTCCTAAGTCTTCATCATCATCAATACCAAACCATGTAAACAGTTTCCAAACAAAATATACTATAGTATGCAACACAGAAAAGTCAAAAGTAAAGCAAGAAAGGAGCAGTAGTGAGTGCGTGTATGTTACCTATTGTGATAAGAGGTTTGAATCCAGAATCCATGAGTGATGGAGAGGAAACATAGAAGAATGTTAGAGAGTGAGAGAGAGAATTATTTGTTGCTCCAGAAGAATCGAGTGGCTCTCACTCACAAACTGAAATCTTGTTGTTTTCTCACCTGGCTCATGGCCTACTAAATAAATATCTTTTAAAAAACAAGTATAATTATGAAATCTGAGGACAATATTTGGTGTTCTTGTTATCACGTGGCATCATAGTGGTTGAAGTGGCACAAGCACCTCAAGAAAAGATGTGTCTGCCAACTTCTACTTTACCTCAAAACAACGTCAAAGTGGGAAACCTGTGCTGAGTACCGGTAATTTTCAACATGCATGCATGTATGTTCAAAAATAAACGCCAAGAGGGACTACTTTTTTTTTAACGGTTGTGTTTGATGCAAAGAAAAATTAACAGGGAATAGAACTTCGTTTTCGGATAAGATGTCCGCGTAAATTTTTTTTTTTGGGGGGTCTACAGGTGTGACGAGTTTGCAAGTTGATGTAAGCAGAGCATATATATCAGAAATTCTAAATGGCGACAAATTCTACAACAAACCACCATAATTCTCTACTAAAAGTTTACCTTGCGCAGTCTCAGAGTATAGAAACTCAAAAAAAAAAAAAATTGCAATTTCACCTGGAAAAAAATAAAATGAGAGATTCTATAGGCCTTGCACACAAGCAACTCCAGCCAGCTAATATTCGCCAATTTGGAGCTCCGTTTTTCTTCCTACTTTAGGAGGGTTTTCTACTTACATTTTATAAGAAGAAAAGAAAAATGTTGTGTTTGAAGACTAAGACTAGGTGGCTTCTTCTGTTAGAGAATTAATCTAGACTAGTTCTAGAAGAGTTGTGTCTTTTGGTGTTCCAATGTGTCTTTTAGTATTACTAAGTGTCTTTTACTAAGAGATGTGTCTTTTACTAAGTGGTCATGTGAGTCCTATTTAAACCCATGTATTATTTGGTTTCAATAAATGTGAATCAAGTGAGTTCTCTACACATAAGAGTTCTAGTGTTATCAAGAGATTACAATCTCTCTTGTTTTCCTTATTCTTTTTCATTCACATAGTTGGTTAAATCCCAACAAATTGGTATCAGAGCCTAGTTGAGAGAACCATGGCGTCCAACAACAACAATTCCGTCCAACCTCCACTTCCTTTTCTTACCAGTAAAAACTACAATCATTGGAGAATGAAGATGATGGCCCTATTTGGTTCACAAGACCTATTGGAGATCGTAGAGATTGGTTTCCAAGAGCCCGAAGATGAAACAACTCTTAATGCACAAAACTTGGCCGAGTTGAAGTCTAACCGCAAGAAAGACTACAAAGCCAAGTATTTCATTATGCAAACAATAGATGAAGTTATTTTGGACAGAATTTCAGTAGCCACAACGGCTAAACAAGCTTGGGATATTCTTTATTCTTCATACAAAGGAGATGACAAAGTCAAGATGGTGCGTCTACAAACTCTTCGAGGGGAGTTTGATACACTAAGAATGAAGGAGTCCGAGACTATTGAAGACTACTTCAATCGGGTTATCTCAATTGTCAACCAATTGAGATTGAATGGTGAGAATCTAGAAGACCAAAGAATTGTCGAAAAGATCCTTCGGAGTTTGACTCGAAAATTTGAGTCTAGTGTTGTTGCTATTGAAGAATCCAAGGATTTATCTTCTTTGTCGGTGGAGAGTTTATTGGGATCACTACAATCCCATGAACTACGAATGAAGCAATATGATTCTAGTTCTATTGAACAAGCCTTTCAAACGCAAGTCTCTTTTAGAGATACCTCTAAAGATGGCTTGAGAGGAAGAGGTCGTGGAAGAGCCACTTCTCGTGGTAGAGGAATAGGCTATGGTGGACAAGAGAAATCTCATGATGGTGAGGCTTCATCTTATCGAGGAAGAGGGAGAGAAAGATCTTCCTTATCAAATATTCAATGCTATCGTTGTCATATGTATGGCCATGTCAAGAAATATTGTAGAAAGAAGATGGAGGAGGACAACAAAGAATCCAATTTTATGCATGAGGAGGAAGAAGACAATCTTTTCCTTACATGCAATGTTCATGGTGCTTCCTTAGAAGATGTGTGGTTCGTGGATAGTGGTTGTAGCAACCACATGACCGGGAACAAGAAGGCCTTTGTTGAGATAAATGAGACATTTCAAAGTGAAGTTAGAACCGGAGATGACAACAAGCTTCATGTCAAAGGAAGGGGTGATATTCTTGTCAAAACCAAGCAAGGAATAAAGCGGATCTCAAATATATTTTATGTTCCAGGCCTTAAGCACAATCTCTTAAGTGTTGGGCAACTTCTTTTGAAGGGGTATGAAGTAAATTTCAAGGGAGCTTTGTGTGGGATCAAAGATAAGAATGATGTTATCATTGGAAAAGTGGGAATGACCAAAAGCAAAATGTTTCCTTTATCTTTCCAAAGTAACATTAATTCTTGTTTATATACTATTCAAGACAAGTCTTGGCTATGGCATTATCGATATGGTCACTTGAGTTTTAAAACTCTATCTCTTATGGGCAAGAAGAATCTTGTGGAGGGCTTGCCTACAATTCAACTTCAAGATACAGTATGTGAAGGATGTGTCTTGGGGAAGCATAGTAGGAATTCTTTTCCTAGTGGGAAGGCATGGAGAGCATCAAAGCCACTTGAGCTTGTGCACACCGATCTTTGTGGGGCAATGCATACTACTTCAATTGGCGGTAATCGTTATTTTGTTACCTTCATTGATGACTATAGTAGGAAGACTTGGATATACTTTCTAAAACAAAAATCGGAAGTATATGGTTGTTTAAAAAATTTCAAGGCTTTTGTTGAAAAGCAAAGTGGTTTCCAATTGAAAACTCTTCGCTCGGATCAAGGGGGAGAATATATTGATCATGGGCTTCGAGATTTCTTAAAAGAGCATGGTATTCGACATCAATTTTCAGTCCGTGGTACCCCGCAACAAAATGGAGTCGCCGAAAGAAAAAATCGCACAATTATGGAGTTGGCTAGAAGTATGTTGAAGGCCAAGGGATTGCCAAATTCCTTTTGGGCGGAAGCGGTAGCATGTGTTGTTTATCTATTGAATCGTTCCTCTTCTAAAAGTGTGCAAGATAAGACGCCACAAGAAGCTTGGAGCGGACACAAACCAAGTGTTGATCACTTGAGAATTTTCGGAAGCATTGCCTATTCACATGTACCGGATGAAAGAAGGAAGAAGCTAGATGACAAGTCCGAGAAATGCATTTTTGTTGGATATAGTGAATGTTCCAAGGCATACAAGTTGTATAATCCCCTCACCAAGAAACTTATTATAAGCCGTGATGTGAAGTTCAATGAAGGAGAATCTTGGAATTGGAAAGAAAATGCAACCAAAGAAAATTCAAGTTGCATAGAAATCGAAGAAGAAATTGAAGCTCCAATTGAAGAAAACGAAGAGGATGGTGTTCCACCTTCTTCTCCCAATTCTACTTCATCACCCTCTTCATCTTCAAGTTCAACTTCAACTTCAAGTTCCCCTTCGAAGAAGACAAGGAGTATCCAAGATCTTTATGAACAAACAAGTAGCAATTTGGGTGACGATTTGGCCAATTTGGATGATGATTTGGTTAATTTTGCTTTGTTTGTTGATGCCGATCCACTTATGTTTGAAGAGGCTTCTAAAGATGAGAAGTGGAAGCTTGCAATGGATAATGAAATTGATGCTATTCAAAGAAACAAGACTTGGGAACTTGTTGATCTCCCAAATGGCAAGAAACCCCTTGATGTGAAGTGGGTTTACAAAACAAAATTGAACTCAAAAGGCGAGGTTGATAAGCACAAAGCACGCTTGGTGGTGAAAGGCTACAAACAAAAGTATGGTGTTGATTTCCAAGAAGTATTTGCACCCGTGGCTCGCCTTGAAACAATTCGAACAGTACTTGCATTGGCAGCTCAAAGAGAATGGAAAGTCTATCAAATGGATGTCAAATCGGCATTCTTGAATGGCTTTCTTGAGGAGGAAGTTTATATAACTCAACCACCTGGTTATGTGAAAATTGGAGAAGAAAAGAAAGTATGTCATTTGGAAAAAGCCTTATATGGGCTTAAACAAGCACCAAGGGCATGGTATAGTCGTATTGATGGCTATTTTTTGAAGAATGGTTTTAAAAGATGTCCCTTTGAACATACTCTATACACCAAGGAAGGATCTCATAATGATTTTTTGATAGTATGCTTATATGTTGATGATTTAATCTTCACCGGAAGTTGTTCAAGTATGAATGAAGATTTCAAGAAAGCTATGATGAATGAGTTCGAGATGACCGACATGGGACTACTCCATTATTTTTTGGGCATTGAAGTTAAACAACAAAGAGATGGGATTATCATCACTCAACGGAAGTATGCACAAGAGTTATTAAGAAAGTTTAGAATGGAGGGCGCACTACCAATTAGCACACCTATGGAGGCTGGTTTGAAGCTAAGCAAATGTGAAGACAATAGGCATGTTGATGGAACTCTTTATAGAAGTCTTGTTGGTAGTCTTATGTACTTGACTTCCACTAGACCCGATCTTATGTTTGCGGTGAGTATGCTTAGTAGATTCATGGAATCTCCTAGGAAAAATCATTGGGAAGCTGGAAAAAGAGTCTTAAGGTATGTGAGTGGAACAATTCATGAAGGCATTCAATTCACGAAAGTGGAAGAACCAAGTTTGGTAGGTTATTGTGATAGTGATTGGAGAGGAAGTGTTGATGATAGTAAAAGCACTTCCGGATATGTTTTTAATATTGGTTCCGGCGCAATCTCATGGGCATCTAAAAAGCAAGCTATTGTGACTCTCTCTACAACCGAGTCCGAATATGTCTCACTGGCTTTTGCATCTTGTCAAGCACTTTGGTTGATTTGGGTTCTGAGTGAACTCAAGCATGGCCCTGTTAGTTCTCCTACACTGTTTTGTGATAACAGTTCGGCTATTTCACTTACAAAGAATCCGGTTTTTCATGGCAAAAGCAAGCATATAAGGATCAAATATCATTTCATTCGAGACTTGGTTAAGGAGGGACATATCAATGTGAAATTTTGCAGATCTCAAGATCAAGTTGCCGATATTTTCACTAAAGCTTTGAAGACCGACACATTCAACAAATTGAAGAAGAAGCTTGGAATGGTGATAGTCTAGCTTAAGGAGGGATGTTAGAGAATTAATCTAGACTAGTTCTAGAAGAGTTGTGTCTTTTGGTGTTCCAATGTGTCTTTTAGTATTACTAAGTGTCTTTTACTAAGAGATGTGTCTTTTACTAAGTGGTCATGTGAGTCCTATTTAAACCCATGTATTATTTGGTTTCAATAAATGTGAATCAAGTGAGTTCTCTACACATAAGAGTTCTAGTGTTATCAAGAGATTACAATCTCTCTTGTTTTCCTTATTCTTTTTCATTCACATAGTTGGTTAAATCCCAACATCTTCGAGGTAACGATTTAGCTACTCTGAAGAGGATTCAGGGGGGCTTAGCTACTCTGAAGAGGATTCAGGGGGGCTCCTGCGCAGGAAGCACAGGACCTCGTCCTGTGCACAGATCTGGGCCGTCGGATCTGATCCAACGGCTCAGATCAATGGATTTCAAACAAATTTTTTTTTTTGAAATCCATCGATCTGAGCCGTTGGATCAGATTCGACGGCCCTGATCTGTGCACAGGACGAGGTCTTGTGCTTCCTGAGCAGGAGCCCCCCCGGATCCCTCTGAAGAGGAGATTAAGTATTTAAATCCTACCTATTCCTTTCCTAATTAATGAAATCCATTTAGGGCATGTTTGCTCAATTTGTTTTGAAGTTTTATTAGTATTATGATACACCAAACCATCATTTGATCGACATTATAAGCATGTCATGAGAATCTCGTCAACATAACAAAACATGCCCGATTGCATGCTCAAGTTAGCGAGGCCCAAACAACATTAAGCCCACTATTGGCGGATTTCATAACATTTGACCCGAATTGCAACACTTTAATAAGCCCATACATCACGCGGTCAAGCCAAATTCTCGTAAGCCCTGATAACGCAAGTCTATGGGGGAATTGACCTAAAACATGCAGGCCAACAATACATTGGATCCGAATAGGAAACAAATACTACAATATAAGTTGGGCAATTAAACTTCCTTGCATGGACAACACTCAGAATGGGAAACATCTCCCACAAATCTAGGAACACAAGTCGTGTAGGGAAACTACCATATATAGACAGCTCCCAAAAGAAAAAGATCTCCAACAAGATCTATTTCCCTAAACTACGCTACCAAAGGCCTAGCCGAAGAAAACCTCTCACACTATAAAAGGGAGATAAGGTCGATGAACTAAGGGAAGCTACGAAATCTCAATTTACAGCTTTAAGCATCTCCTAAGCCTTATTTAACTTAAGCGTCGGAGTGCCATCGGCCGCCACACGGTGGTCTTTGGCTCACGTGTGCTACCTGTGCAGGTCTAGGTAATGGTGAAGAAGGAGAGCAGGAATCGACTACATCAGTTTGACGCCGTCCGTGGGGAACGACAGAGTTTCTGAAACAAAACAGTGGTACCACCTTTTTCCAGAGAACCAGAAATATGGTGACAAGTAGGTCTCACACCTATAGAGATGATGTTGAGCCCCCGAACACTCGAAGTAACAAAGCGCCACCCGTTCCGGTACCACTACCACAGAAGGATCCCCCTCAGGCCCTTGCGCCCTTGGCAGCCATGAGGGACCCAAGTGTGGATCTACTGTCAACTCAGATGCAACAAATCATATGAACGGTGAAGACGCTCAAATCTATGAAACAGAAGTCGGATGAGATGTTGAGGGAATACGTCACGCACTTCAATGAAGAGTTGACTCTCGTCACAGTTGTAGCGATGAAACAGCCGTCCCAGGCTTCACCGCAGGTTTGAGGAGTGGCAAGTTCTATAATTTCCTCACCTTGAACCCCCCAACCAATATGGCAGACCTGCTAAGGGATGCCCAGAGATATATCACTCTAGATGAGATACTGACTGCTAAGAAGGTAGCGGAATCCGAAAAAAAATCCTATGTTCTTAGGGACAAAAGGATGGACGACGACGAAGTGTACGTCCAACATGGAATGTGCTCAGAGACCGAACGGTCCAACAAGTCGCGAAAAAGATTGCTCCGCGAATTGCGGACCAAGTCAGCCTATGGGAACCAACGATTACAACACGTTCACACCCAGAGCCCGAGCATGTCCCTGACTTTCATAGATAGGGACCTACAAGGCATCCGCAACCCACATAATAATGCCCTAGTAATATCAGTCTTCATAGCCAACTAGGAAGTGAGAAGCTCTTTGGTAGGCATTGGAAGTTGTTCGACTGTATTGTTCCTCAATACGTTCCAAAACATATAGCTGAAGGAAGAAAACCTAAAGCCCTCGACAAATCCGCTGGTCGGACTCAACAAGGAGAAGTATTTCCCTAAGGGGAAGATCAGACTGACAGTAATGACAAGAGAACCATGATCAGAAAATAATTCTTCAGGAATTCACGGTTGACGATGCACCATCCACCTACAACATCATCCTGAGAAGGCCCTAGCTCTATCAGATAGAGGAGACAGTCTCCTCTCTACACCAGTGTATCAAATACCCCGTCAATCAGACAATAGGCACAATACGAGGAAATCAGGCGATTGCCAAAGACTGCCACTACGCATCACTAAAGTGGCTTAACTGCCATCAACTACAGATCGAGCCCACGGATAAGGCATCCCCAAGCCCGGGTCCGGAGTTGGAGGAGGGTTTTCCACTCTTAGATGAGGAAGCCCTTGTCAGCCCGAAGGGAAGACCCAACGTCGGACGACCCGAGAAGGAACCTGTGACTGTATATATGGACAACCCCAATGACAACAGAGCCGTCCAGATAGGTTCCCAACTAAGCAAGGTATTTTCTGAACGACTGATAACACTGCTGCGACATAATCAATATGTATTTGCCTGGACGATGCGGGATATAATGGGAATAGACCCCTCCATAATCACCCATCGACTGGCTTTAGACCCAGCATGAAAATCTGTTAGACGGGAAAAAAAATACTTGTGGCCCCCAAGAGGAACCAGATCATAAATGAAGAAGTGCAGAGATTACTTAATGTCGGCATGATCAAAGAGGCACGATATCCAAATTGGCTACCAAACATCGTCTTGTTAAAAATAAAAACGGAAAGTAAAGAGTATGCGTGGACTACACTGACTTGAACAAAGCATGCCCGAAGAACAACTTTTCGCTTCCTCGCGTCGATCAAATTGTAGATGCCACGTCCAGACATGACCTCCTGAGTTTCATGGACGCCTACTTCGGGTACAATCAGATACATATGCACCCCTGAATCAAGATAAAACCTCTTTCATAACCGAAAGAGAAATATATTGCTATCGGGTAATGTCGTTTGACCTCAAGAATGCAGGTGCAACATATCAACCGCTAGTGAACCAGATGTTTGAGAGCCAAATCGGAAGGAGCGTGGAGGTCTACATAGACGAAATGCTGGTATTTGACCTTGCCGAAGCATTCAGCCAGCTCTGCAAGTATCAGATGAAGCTCAACCCGCAAAAATGTATGTTTGGGGTTGAGTTAGACAAGTTCTTAGGTTAAATAGTAAACCAAAGGGGAATAAAAGCATATCCAAGCTCTTCTCGATATGAAGTCCCCGACCTCCATCAAGGAAGTTCAGAGCTTGACCAGGAGGGTGACAGCATTCAAGAGGTTTATTTCCAAATCATCAGACAAATGCCTCCATTTCTTCAAGATTATCAAAGGAAACAAGGACTTCAACTGGGACGAAGAGTGTGAACATGCCTTCTAGAACCTGAAGTGATACATGGGGAGTACTGAGCTATCTCAAAACCAGCCCCGGGAGAGAAGCTTTACTTATAACTAGTCGTCTCGAATCGTACCATCAGTTCAGCTCTTATACGAAATTATAAGGGGGTACATGGACGAGTGTACTATGCCAGCAAAAATTTCATGGAAGCATAAGCAAACTATCTGGATCTAGAAAAATTGGCTTTGACACTGGTCGTCTCTTTCAGGAAGTTGTGGCCTTACTTTCAAGCCCATTCTATCACAATCCTAACCAAACATCCACTTCGCACAATGTTGCACAAGCCAAAATTATCTGGTAGGATGGTTAAATGGTCAGTGGAACTGGGGCAGTTTAACATCAACTATGCTCCAAGAACAACCATCAAAAGCCCAAACATTGACAGATTTCATCGCCGAATTTATCGGTGGTGGGGAACTAGAGCCAGACGACTCAGAGCAGAGACCGAACGAACAAGGGTGGATCTTGCGCTGCGATGAGTCATCCACACAGAAAGGAAACGGAGCCGGTATCACACTCCACTCTCCGGGCAGCTTCACCTTGGAAAAGACGGTCATGTTTGGTTTCTCAGCCTCGAACAACGAAGCAGAATACGAGACCTTCTTGTTCGGCATGAAGCTAGCAAAAGGGATCGAGGTAACTGAGTTGACCGCGTACAACGACTCACGCCTTGTAGTCAACCAGGTTAAAGGGGAGTTCAACGGCGAAGACCTGAGGATGATAGTCTACCGCGAGAAGGTCAATAATGCAACGGGCCAATTCAGAAGATTTGAACTCCTGCAGTGTCCCCGAGACGACAACGAAAGAGCCAATGCACTAGCTAGGCAAGGCTTAGCCACTACCGAGACCGCTAATGGGCACATCGAATTTCAAGAGCAGTCAAGTCTGGAGGAAGAAGAGTTTAATGACCTTTACGCAATAGAAGTAGACTCAAGCTAGATGAATCTCATTATTGAGTACATCAAGAATGGGCCTTCCCAGCCAAAAAGTCGGAAGCTAGGAAACTGAAAAATACGATAGCACGGTACACTCTCCTGAACAACAAGCTCTTTAGAAAGTCAGCCACAGGTCCCCTGCTCAGATGCCTAACCTCCTCGGAGACCAACCGCGTCCTTAGAGAAATTAATGTTATTCAAATTTGTTATTTTCTTATTTGAGTATATTTAGCGACATTCAGAATTGGAATTCTAAGTTTGCCAAGGTTTGAATCTGGGTCTCAAAACCACATTGAGCCTAATAGCCTTCTAAATTCTAAGAACATGTCTAAAATACTCTTGAACCTTGATTAACTTCGCCTTGATCATAACTTACTTAAAAAAAAAATACCTAGTCTTGGTCTTCTTGATTTGACTTTAGGTCCCACTCCATTATTCGAGCAAAAATCCAACATTTTTTAAAAACTCGTGTCTAAACTTTATGAAGATAAAATCAAGAGATGTTTTTTTTCATTTAAACATCAACTAGGTTGAGTGCGCGTTATTGAACTCTGTGCATAGACAGTGTTGTCTCTGAACCAAATGCAGTGTTTTTATTTGACAAGTGCAATAAAAATGAGCATGTTTCTTCTATAATTTTACGTTTGAATAACATGGTTGAAATGAGATGGTTAATATATATCTAATCGCTTAAGTGAATTCACTTTCATAAAATCCGTTGCTTGTGATTTAAAAGCTTTCTACTCTACATAAAGCATTTCTGAATTTTTGTGTGCCCAAATTCGTCATAGAAGTCACTAGAATCGATGGTCTATAATGCCAAGGCTACTTTTTTTTCACGGTTTCTACTTTACTAGATGAGCTTTGCTAGGGGTCGAGGGAAAAGAGCTAGGGATGGGTGTAACCACCCATCCTCCTCAAGATGAGTGCATTGCCCTGGAGATGCGCGTTGACACTCATCTCGAGGAGGATGGGTGGTTACACCCATCCCTCGCTCCCTTTCCCTCGACCCCTAGAATTTTCGTTACTAGATTGTTACTTTTACAAATTAGTCTTCAAGATTTCACAACTACCCTGTCAAAGTTTGTGAGACAAGTAGAGTTTGTGAAACAAGTAGGATATTTTACCGGGCCGGTTAGATTGAGTATGTGCCCTAAGAGCTGGTCTTTTGGCCAAATGCAAACAATAATCTTCCCAAATAGGATTTTATTCTCTTTGAAGAAATCAAGACAACAACACTTGTAAAAGTTGTACATTGTTAAGTGTAATTAGAACATCAGTTTGTATCAGCTTGTCTGTTATTACTTTGCCAGCTAGTCACTACATTAGTTTGTTAGCCTATTTGTTAGTTTGTTATTACTTTGACAGCTAGGCATTACCTTGTACATAGCATTGCTATGGTGCCTATATAAAGGATGTAATCTGTACATTTACAATCAATAATAACATAGAAAAGTTTACTCAGTTGTTTGGTTTATCAACATGGTATCAGAGCACTCTTTGCTTCCATTTTCTTCTTTTGTTTGTATGTTCAATTCTCTACTTGTTTTCAAGATTTCATAGCTATATCCATGGCGGATTCATCATCTTCTAATGTTGCAATACTCACAACTTCAGCAACTCCAGAGTCTAAACCAGTTGTTTTTACGCATGTTCTGTCCGTCAAGCTTGATGAGCACAACTACTTGTTGTGGAAACAACAAGTGTTGGCAACAATTCGAGGTCACAAACTTCAGAAATTTCTTGACAAAGATTCATCTCCACCACTCCACCACAGTTTCTATCGATCAATCAAATGGAGTTGTCAATCCAGAGTTCATCCACTGGGAGCAATAGGATCAACTTATTTTCTCATGGCTTCTTTCCTCTATGTCTCAACCATTGCTAATAAGCTTAGTAGGATGTGAAACTTCTGGTCATGTTTGGAATATACTTGAAACCTACTTCAACTCTCAAACCGTAGCAAAAATATCCCAATTCAGAACTACTTTGCGGAATTTCAAGAAAGGTGATCTTTCTATCAATGATTACCTATTGAAATTGAAGTCTATTGTTGATCAACTTGATTCAGTAGGACATCCACTGTCCCCAAGAGACCATATTAATGCAATATTTGATGGCTTACCTCAAGCATATGATACATTCATAGTGTCAGTCAGCTCAAGATCTGATAGCTATAGCATTGCTGAAGTTGAGTCTTTGTTGCTTGCTCAAGAGACCAGAATTGAACGTCACTTTAAAGAACTTGATAATTCTAGTTCCATCAATGTTGCTCACACCTCATATAAGCCATCTCCAAGATCTTTTGTTTCCAATTCACCTAGAGGTGCAAGGCAGTCATTCACTTCACAACCTCAATCAACAAGAGGAGGAGGAAGGTTTGGATCAGGCCGTGGTTTTAAGCAGTCAGGTTATCAATCTGGGAATAGTAAACCTCAGTGTCAAATATGTGGCAAGCTTGGTCACCTTGCTTTCAAATGTTACCACAGGTTTGATAACAATGTGTCAAGTTCTTGGAACTCTGGTCAGTCATCAAGCACACCATCTCAGTCAGCTCATTTAGCTCCTCGTCATGTCTACTCTGCTACTTCTAGTCAGTATACTCATCCAAACTGGGGAGCTGATTCTCAAACAAGTGGTGCTTCTTCATCAACTGACTATAGATGGTATCCTGACTCTGGAGCAACGGATCATTGTACCCCTTTTGCTCAGAATTTGGCTTCCTCAGTGCCGTATCATGGTAATGAGCATCTTCATGTTGGTGATGGTTTTGCCCTGTCAATTCAGAATATTGGTCAGTCACTCTTACACACTTCCAATTTTTCTAGACCTATGCTTCTTAAAAACATACTTCAAGTGCCTAAATTAACCAAAAATCTCCTTAGTGTTTCAAATTTTGCTAGAGATAATGGAGTATTTTTTTAGTTTCATCCTGCTTTTTGTTTTGTCAAGGATCAGGTCACCAGTCAAGTCCTCCTGGAAGGGAAGCTTAGCAAGGGTCTCTATGTGTTTCCTCCACTGTCCCTTGCTAAACAAACTGCAAGCTCTGCTGGTGACAATCATTCAGTTTCAGTAGGAAATGTCTTGTCTTCGTTGGCTTCAGTCCATACTGCTACAACCAAATCCCCTTCTACTTTGCAACTTTGGCATGCTCGACTAGGACACCCTTCTTTACCACTTGTGATCAAGATCCTTAACAACTGTAATATTTCAGTTTCAAATAAAAACAATGTTGATCTGTGTGCCTCATGTTGTTTAGGGAAAATTCATAAATTTCCCTTTCATAGTTCTTCTACTTTGTACAATAAACCATTGGAGTTAATACATACTGACCTTTGGGGACCTTCATCTTGTTTTTCTTCTTCTGGCTATAGGTACTATATTCACTTTATAGATGCTTATAACAAGTTCACTTGGGTTTATTTGTTAAAAAACAAGTCTGATGCTTTTCATACTTTCACTAAGTTTAAAGCACAGGTTGAGTTAGAGTTTGGACTCCCCATCAAGTGCATTCAGTCTGATTGGGGAGGGGAGTATAGGTATTTTTCACAGTTTCTAGCTGAACATGGTATTAAACACAGGTTGGCTTGTCCTACTACTCATCAGCAGAATGGGGTAGCTGAGAGGAAGCACAGACATATTATTGAATCAGCACTGACCCTTCTTGCTCATGCTTCTCTTCCCCTGAAATTCTGGGATGAAGCAGTCAGAACTTCAGTTTACTTACTTAATCGAGTACCTTCCTCTACTTTACATGGTTCTTCTCCTTTTGAGACACTCTATAACAAGCTTCCTGATTATCATAGTCTCAAAACATTTGGTTGTTCTTGCTTTCCAAATACTAAACCATATAACTCACACAAATTGGAATTCAGGTCTGTTGAGTGTACGTTTCTTGGTTATAGTTTGCAACATAAAGGATATAAATGCTTAGCTTCAAATGGTCGGATTTATATCTCAAGAGATGTTCTCTTTAATGAGACCTCTTTTCCATATTCCAAATTATGTTCCAATTCATCTCTGTCTTCTAATATTAGCAACAACATATGCAATGACATACCTACCAGCACCATTGCTCATCCTTGTTCACTCTTCCCTTCCTTGTCTGTCCACTACTCCCATGCTATTACCACTGATGTTATCTGTCATCCTGTTCCTACAATTGCTGCTACAAATGATGCTAGATGCGGTATTCCAAATGGGGCTATGACTGAGGAAATAAATGGCACTGCAATTGCTACTGATGGTGCTGCTAATGCTATTGATGGTACTACTGCTGATGGCACTGCAATTGCTACTGATGGTGCTGCTAATGCTACTGATGGTACTACTACTGGTGCTACTGATGGTGCTACTGCTAAAATTACTACTCGGACTGGTGCTCAGACTACTGCTCAGACTCAGACTGATGCTCAGACTCTTCCTGATTCTAGACACCCAATGGTAACTAGATCCAAAGTCGGGGTATACAAGCCTAAAGTGTACATAGCTCAAGCTGAACCAGCTAGTTTGAAGGAGGCCTTAGACACTCCACATTGGTTTTCTGCTATGCAAGATGAATACTTGGCCCTAATAAGAAACAATACATGGTCCTTGGTTGATCTTCCACAGGATAGATCGGTAGTAGGGTGCAAATGGCTCTTTAAGATCAAGGAGAATGCGGATGGATCAGTACACAGATATAAGGCCAGGCTGGTAGCTAGAGGGTTTCAACAGATAGCTGGCTTTGACTATGCTGAGACCTTCAGTCCGGTTGTTAAACCTACTACTATCAGAATCATACTTTCATTAGCTGTTTCATATGGATGGTCAATGTCTCAATTAGATGTCAATAACGCTTTCCTGAATGGAGATCTCCAAGAAGAGGTATACTTAATGCAACCTCCTGGTTTCATTGATCCTTCACGTCCTAATGCAGTGTGCAAACTCAACAAGGCCTTGTATGGATTGAAGCAAGCTCCTTGAGCCTGGTTTGATAAACTAAAACATACCCTTCGCATGCTTAGTTTTGCATCTACCAAGTCTGATTCTTCTCTCTTCATTCGACATTCTCCTTCTCCCATATTTCTTCTGGTGTATGTAGATGATATTCTTGTCACTGGGGCCAATCCACATGATGTATCACAGTTGATTCAGCAACTAAATAACCAGTTCTCCTTGAAAGATTTGGGTCATGTTCACTACTTCCTTGGCATTCAAGTTCAACATACTGCTTCAGGCTTGTTCCTATCTCAGTCTAAGTACATAAATGATCGCCTATGTCGAGCCAAGATGCAGTTTGCCAACGGATTACCTACTCCTATGAGTGGTGAGGAGAAACTATATAATACTGGCAGTGATCCAGTTCCTAATGTTCAGTTTTATAGGAGCTTAGTTGGTGCATTACAATATGTTACGATCACAAGACCAGAAATTGCGTACTCTGTCAACAGAGTCTGCCAATTCATGCAGAACCCTCTTGAATCACATTGGAGAGTAGTCAAAAGAATACTACGCTATCTTAAGGCAACTAATCGTTTTGGACTACACATAGTTCCCATTCAGTCTTTCAAACTGACTGGATATTGTGATGTCGATTGGGCATCTGATCCCAATGATAGAAGGTCTACGTCTGGCTATTGTGTCTACTTAGGTGCTAACATTATATCTCGGTCATCAAAGAAATAGAGTACTGTCTCTAGAAGTAGCACTGAAGCAGAGTATAGATGTCTTGCGGCACTTACTGCTGAACTCACTTGGTTGCAGTCTCTATTTTCTGAACTTAAAATCAGTTGTAACACTCCCATTGTCTGGTGTGACAACAAAAGCACTGTCATGCTTAGTGCAAATCCAGTCCTGCATTCTCGGACCAAGCACATCGAGATAGATACTTATTTTGTGCGTGAGAAAGTTGCTCGAAAGCTCATTCATGTGTATCATATTTCAGCCACTGATCAAATTGCAGATATCCTTACTAAGACTCTTGGTAGATACATGTTCTTATTACTAAGAGACAAACTAAGTGTAGTAGATGCCTCTACACTTAGTTTGAGGGGGAATGTTAAGTCTAATTAGAACATCAGTTTGTATCAGCTTGTCTGTTATTACTTTGCCAGCTAGTCACTACATTAGTTTGTTAGCCTATCTGTTAGTTTGTTATTATTTTGACAGCTAGGCATTACCTTGTACATAGCATTGCTATGGTGCCTATATAAAGGATGTAATATGTACATTTACAATCAATAATAACATAGAAAAGTTTACTCAGTTGTTTGGTTTATCAACATATATTATTATTGATGTAACAAAAGATCAAGCTCATCTAAAGACCATCACCCAGGTTTACAAATTGATCTTACAAGTCTCAAGAGGAAATTGAAAGGAAAGTTCATCATCTCCAAAAGATGAACAATTTGGGAAATTCTAAATGTCGAGGGAAACAGCAAGGGAGGGGGGTGAAGCCGTTCATCCCCCTCGAGATGCGTGCAAGCCCGTGTCTTGAGGCGCTTTCATGCATCTCGAGAGGGGTGAACAGCTTTCACTCCCTCCCTCGCTGGTTTCCTCACCCATTCCCTCGCTGTTTAGACAAACCCCAACAATTTCTCTATTGATTTGAGGTCTTTAACAGAATCTAAATAAAATAAAGAGTTGGAGTTGAAATCAAGGTCTAAAACTCATTGGATATAAACCATAAACTCTTCTTTCATTTCTGATTTCATGATCCAATTCCAGTATGACTAAAATCACAGTGCCATGTGGAAAACTTCACAAATATGCAGGATGATAAGCTCTTCCCTCCTCCATTCAAAGTTTGATACAACTTTTACATGTGATAAAATGTGTCCCTCTAAGCGGTTACTATGGATGTGTTGGTTGTATTGGTTTGAAGCGTCCATGGTAAACACGTGCCTGGTGTTTAATACTAAGGTCTTATTTAATTAGGCCCTAAAATAAAATTCAATTCAACACTGCTGAAGATGCTACTGACAGAGAAAATCGAAGGGAAACCTCCAATTATGTTATTGATAGAGAATCGTATAAGACAAAATTGTAGAAAAAAAACACCTCTGTTTCAAGAAGAGAACCCTTCCACTCTGAAGCTTCAAGTGAAAGCTAATCCACTTGAATTAAGCAGCAGGCGAAAATACAACAAGCCATATCCCTATTCAACTACGAGCAGATGCAGTATGATGTAACATTGACATCATATGATATCAATGCTCTCTATTGCATTTTCCAATCGACCTGGTTCTGCCATAATACGTGGAAACTGGGTTCAGCAGCTCACAATATTACTCCATCAATGCTTGGGCTCAATGCATGGTGTTCAATCAACCTTAAGCTGATTAGATAGGGCTGTATTATTTATCGCATAATGAGATTGTATGAGGAGTTATATGTCTCGTCAGCATACTCATATCCAAGACTATTGGCACGAGTCTGGAATTCTTCCAACTCAGAACTTGAGACTTGGATGCCTACCAAGACATTTGCACCCGTTTCACCCTGTTAAAAAAAATTAAGGCAAATATTTGTGATTAGCAGCATTCTTTATTGAATTAGAAGAACACTCAGAATTTTAAATGTATCAATTTATAAAAAAAACCCTAATTAGGAGAAATGCAAGTGCCTTGTTATAAACAAATTTTTTTCAAGAAACCTGAAGTTGACATGTAGGTCAAACTACTATACCTGTGTCCGGTAATGGAATAAGCTGATGTTCCATCTTGGACTGAAAGCATCCAAAAATTTCATCAGAGCACCTGGTCTCTCCGGAAAGACAAAACGATAGAGATGCTCATTGTGAACATTTGTTCGGCCACTACCCATCTAGAGAGAATCCAAAGAAAATAATATCAAATTCAAAATGGGTCTGATGCAGGAGCATACATGCCGAAATGCTGAAAACAGACAAGCTAGCTCTAAGTGTCTAGTTTGAGCCTATGTAACAATGTCATTTTCAAAAAATATCCAGTCTCTATACATCTTAGATACTCCGATGCTTTGACAAACATAGGAACTCCCAATGGAAATATGCTTAGATCATCAATTTTGCACATATCTTCCAAAGATTCCATATCTTTATATGTGTCATGGACTCATGAGTATATCCCGGAAATATGCTAATATCTAAGTAGCAAAAGGAATGTGATCATAATTTTCCAGTTAGAAATGATGAGCCCTAATCTACTATAGCAAAAGCACCTCCTGTAAACGGAGAGTTCAGTCTAGTTCTAGAACTTTTTTTTAATCAGCAAAACAAGCAGATGGGAATATTAGAAAAACATGGATTGACTTGTGAAAGCGGCAATCACAAGACCACCAGCTACAGTGAATACATATGACATATCTTAGTAAAGCCAAAAGTAAACTACCACAAGAGAAAATAAAAACATGATAAGGAAGGTCCTTTATGATACTCCATTTCTAACCCCATATTCTAGACCTATTAAGAGTAGGCTAATAACCCAGATAACGTGCTTAGGACTGTATGTTAGGCTTGGCCTTAGCTGTACTTTGAGCTCTGCTCTTGGGTGTTTTGGCTTTGTGTTGCCTTCATTCATATAATAAAAGGGTGGGGTCCCTTAAAAAAGGTTAATTTATGTTCCCCCCATCATAAATAGGTAATTACTGAATGTCCCCCTATTTGGCTCCATATTGCAATCTCTCCCTGAGACTAGCGGTCCCCATCTTTTGACAAAACTGGTAAGTTTTCAGTGCAAGTTCAGGCCATGGGCTGGTTATCTGGTGAAGTTTTTTCATCCCTTGGGCACAAGATTTTTTGGATGAAACAAGTTCCTCCTAGGATTAACTTCGCCACTTGGTCCTTGGGATATGGAAGAGTCCTAACCATTGATAATTTGCAAAGAAGAAAAACCTGTTGCTGCCTAACAGATGTTATCTTCGTGAAGTAGAGGAAACCATCAATCATCTGTTCTTTACTTGCACATTCACCCCTGAAGTGTGGAACACTAATTGTGAATAAACTTCTACCACTACAGCTTCAACATATTGTCTCCTCTACGTGATTTCCAAATGGTCTAGAGATGGATGTTCCCTCAAAGACATTTGGCTCTAGAAAAGAGTATTTGTGGCTGTGATGTGGTGCACTTGGAAAGATAGAAATATCAGAATTTTCAAAGTAGTAAAAAAAGACTCAAAATTTGTGCACAGAGATGAAGTCCTAATTTGGCATTGAGTTCACATTTGGGGAATTCTTTCTAATGTTTGTATTTTTAGTTATGGTGTTTTTACTAGACTACCTTTCTTATATAACCAAATTACAATGAGAGACCACTAATGTGGTTTGTCCCTGATTAAAATAGCTTTTTTTAACCCTCCAATTAGAGTTTAAACAAACACTTTAATCCTCCAACTAGAGACTCTTAGTTTATTAAGAGTTCATTGAGAGTTTAGAGACTCTCTCATAATAAGAGTCTAGACCTCTTAATCAAACAAACCCCCCTAAGACTCCTTGCGAACTACTACTAGATAATATTAATACTAATAAGTAGTTGGGCAGATTGGGCACCCATATATAAACAATGAAAGCGAATAGGACATGAATTGATTGATCCACCTGATCTAACCCTAGTCATGGATCACCTAAATGAGGTCTACTAACCACATTCAACATTTTCATATGGTTGGTACAGTAATGCTCATGGTGGAAAAGCCAACTGCATTCATGGTTTAACTTTTACAGCAAGACATCCTTGTAATTCTGACATAAGAGTGAAACTCATCTAAATAAAAATGATTACCAGATGGCGCAGATGATCTTTGACCAAGTCATTTGTTGTAAGATTCTCTGTTTTGAGTTGGGATAATTCCATGCGATTCACCATTGCTGTGAGCTCAGAAACGGTGTGTAGGCCGACGCTGCAGAACAGATAGGACCAAGTAAGCATACGTTAAAGAATATTTCCATTAAGTGAATAGAATAACTTTGCATTTCCTTCTTCTTGGATATACTTGCCTATACAAAACAAGAGCTTCTTTTTCTCTAGAATCATATCTGTATTTGAACTCAGTAATGTTCATTGGACCTACCTGATAACAAAAACAATTTTAGTAAGCTTATTTACAAGGATGAAAGAAGACATTTTGAAGTAATTTTGTGCAAAGACTGTGTACCATTTCAGCAAACCGTTTAAAGCTCCCTGGCATCTCTGGCAGGTTGGTGGCAAGAACAGCCTCTCGTTGCCTACCAACATTAGCAAGTTCTGTCACCATCCTCAGTCTATCAAAGTTCATGTTTGCCCCACTTGTTATTGCTACAATACTTTCATCTTTGAGGCCGTAGTACTTGCAGTATGCTTCTGCTCCAGCTAGGGCAAGAGCCCCTGCTGGTTCTAAAATGCTCCTTTTCTCCTCAAACATATCCTGTGGGCATATGTTTAGAAGTAATCGCATTAATACGAAGTATTGCGATCCATTTATGCTAAGAGTGATTAAAAGGAAAAAGGAACCAAAACAACATCCTCAAACATAATATACTGAACTCTTTGTCTAGTGACATTATCATATATTTCATCTTCTTTAATTAAGCAGTTGAACATAACCATGCTTTAATACTCAATCCATAGTATAAATGGGTTCACTTTCTTTTAGTTTTCATGTATTTCTTTCATTATTGTGAAAGAAATGAGCAAAATATATAAATAAATAATAATAGTAATAATAATAATAATAATAATAATAATAATAATAATAACAATAAAAATAATAATAATAATAATAATAATAAATAAAATGGGGCTAAGCAGCTGAAATGCAATAGAAGTTGGAAGACGCAAATATGTAGTATAAATGTAGCTGAGTCTTAAGCTCCAAATGTAAATCTTTGACAAATATGTCTCATCCAAGCTTCTATGCTTGAATTTGGGTTTTATTTATATATAATTTTTATTTTTATTTTTTCAAGGCAAGCTGAGGTTGGAGGGCCCCACCCTATTTATTGAAGAAAATAAAAAGAAAAAACAAGAGGGAGGATATACCCGAGCCCTCGACACACCACAAAGAAAAAGTGAAAAAAAAACGGGGGAAAATACTCACACTCCAACACCCTCCAACTACATTGGTCTTACAAAAAAAAAAACCCAATCTCGTTTACATCTTGGTAATCACCAAGAAACCTTTTTTTCTTAAAAAAAAATTTATGCCTTGAGCTCAGGGATGGAGCTACATGGCGTCGGGGGTAGGGTACTTGCTCCCCTAATTTTCAACTCTCTTTGTAGCTTGTATGTTTCCAATAGTGTGGGGCACATTTCAATACAAAAATGCAAATAGTTTGGTAGTTGTGTGGCACCTAGCAACTTACATGTTTTCTACTTCTACATGGTGTTGACAAATGGCACAAGTAAAAGTGACATGGGCTTTGCAATCCAAGTTCTTATTTGAGCCCAATAAAGTTCTATTAATTTACTTTTATTTATTTCTAAGTATAAATAAAGCTTAATGTAATTATAGATTATTGTCTTTTTAGAACCACAAGAGAAGTTCGATTAAGTGAAAATATTACGCATTCGTCGAAATGTTTCATAGAATTGGGTATTACGCATTCGTCGAAATGTTTCTTAGAATTGGGACTGATGCAATGATATACAAAACCTTTTCAAATTACTTTTTGTATATCATTGCAATCACTGAAATTACCAGTCAAATTGTTTCGATTAAAACTTTGATATTTTACTTTCAAAAGGAATAACTTCTTGCTAAAATTGTTAGTTAAATACTATGAAAGAACTGAGTAGGATTGCTTCTTTTTTTTTTATAACTGTTATAATTTTATATACGAGTGCCCACACAGTAAAAACTCCTGGTTCAGTCCCTGCTTGAGCTCTTTTGAGTACCCGATCCATCATTGGTAATGGCTGTTGGGTGGCCTCATCTTTAAGCGTGCATCTTAGCTCACATTCATCCTCACTAAGATTACAATGCTTTATAGTGAGTATCTAAGTTGCAATATCCAAAAGAATACCCTCTGATGACTCATCGTCATATTCTCTATCATCATCAACATCACTATTTCCATCACAGCCCTTGTCATCATCCACATCTACTGCATCACTTCCTTCACACTTTTTTCAATATTGAGCTCTTCTTGTATGGTGTTGGAAATAGCTTGATGATCATTGTTGGTAGTGGAATTGCAAAAGGAATTTTCACTCGCTTGTACTTTTTCTCAGTCAGGTTAGGGAACCTTGGGCCCTTGTTTTTTTTTTCCCTGACTTCTTGCCAATCATTTACATTAGGTAGAGAAGGGGGGATGTTGTTTGATTTGAGTTTCCATCTCTGTTCTGCAGCTTTCTTTACGGCAGCTTTCTTTACGAGTCCGAAAGCTGGTGGCTTCTCCAAAAACATTCCAACAAGAAAGTCCTGCCAAATCTCGTTGACCTTTTCTCGAACATGTTGAAGGCAGAGCAGAGCTCCATCTTTCCATTGTATCTCTGGAAAGAGGACAGGTTCATCAAAGCTTGGGGCAGAGCTCCCTCTTATCAAGCTACTCCATGAATTAGGAGGCTGGGTTGGAAGACCTGGAGGTTTGAGATTTGGTGAAGCAGGTTGAGGGGAGGCCTGAGAGTGGGAGGAGGGGCAGTATAACTACTAACAAATCCCTCCTAAGTAAGCTGTACATTATGTGGCAGTATTAGGGAGAACCATACACTAAGTCCTAATTGAACACACAAGGCGCAACATTGATCTCTCTAAATCTAACCCAGCTGTTGCCCATAACCATAGACTAACTTGAATTTGGGTTTTATGCTATAGAAGTGTTAAATATTGCACATATACCTGAATATGTACACAAATTTAAATGAATATATCACCTATATATGGGATATTCAGATAAATTGTGCTGTTAATGAAACATCACAGGGTATATCTGATTTTCTATGGCCCAATGTACCACATGATTTTCTATGGGATATTCAGATATATTGGCATGATAGTTTTAAGTGATGTAGAGTGAAATCTCATAAACCCATCATTAAGAATCAAGTATTATAGCAGTGAACGGCATCCGTATACATTAACAAGTTTCATAAAGATACAGAAAAGAGAAGAGAAAACCGAGTAGACTATATAAATGGAATAAAAAGAATCAACATGAAGCCAAAATTTCAAAAGAGATTCACCTTTATCGATGCACAAATAGCATCTCTGCTGACAAGAACCACTCCATCTAACAACTCTTTACACAAGCGGAATGTTTCTTCTCCAACAACTTTCACAGCCACACCATCTGCGAAGCCACCAACCTGCTCCAGCATGACTCTTTGCCCATGATGTAAGGACAACGCCATTGCATTTGCATCATTCGGTTCCACACCAATGATCTTTACCTGCATAATTGGAGAAAAAAAATCCTTTGCTATTGAAAATTTTAATGTCTATGTTTTGATCTAACAAATAGTTTTGTTATGTCTATGTTTATAACTATTCAGATATGGGTTAAAAAAAACTTCATGGGTGTTAAAATTTGGTTATTCATTCAGATAACTTAAAAATTATGCTATACCTAACTTGTGAAGGTTGAATTTGTAGCTACCAAATGGCAGCTTGGTAACTTGTAAGGTTGGACAAACTAACCGTAGTTTATCATGTCAAACCATAGTGCTTAGAACATTTGTTTCCATTATTGACACACAAATGACAAAACATGTATTTCATGCATAAATTCCATAAAAGAACTAAGATCGTAGATCAAAGTTAAGGGCATGAGCTCAGGACTACCAACTGCCGTTAAAATTTTAATACGTTTTAAAGAGGACATAAATCTTAAGTTAACATTCCATCAAATACAACCTGAACTGGAAAAAAAAAAAAAAAAAAACCCTTAAGATATGATGCAGATGACAAACCTCAGGATAAACTTGCTTTACAAAGGTGGCAATTCCAGCTATCAACCCACCACCGCCTACCGGCACAAAGATTGCATGCAATGGCCTTTCTGCTTGGCGCACAATCTCCATCCCTACTGTTCCCTGCCCCATTATTACATCTGGATGATCAAAAGGAGGTACAAATGTGCGACCTTCCTCTTCACTCCGTTTCTTAGCATATGCTTGGGCTTCATCATAAGAGTCCCCCACAAGAACAACTGTTGCATCCAACCTCTCTACAGATTTCCACTGAAAAAATAATTAAAAAAACAATAAAAGTAAGATCAATCAAAAGAAGAAAAAAAAAACCACTTACACATGCTGATTTAACCAAACCTTACCTTGATCTCAGGTGTTGTAATGGGCATAACAATCACAGCATCGCAACCTAGTCTCTTGGCAGCTAATGCAACACCTTGGGCATGATTTCCTGCAGAAGAACAAATCACACCACGGTCCAATTGGTCTTCTGTAAGCTTCGCCATCATATTATATGCCCCCCGCAACTTGAACGAGAAAACCTGTAAGGAAAAATTAATGAGATCACAATCACCAATCTTTCCCAGTACTCCATACCTTACTACCATATTACAAGCCTGTTATGAGAAAATAATAACATAAACCTTTAAATGCATATTTCACTAAAACCCAGAAAAATCTCAATACACAAAATCCAAATACCACATCAAAAATGTGATTTTTTTTTTTTGTCCCAAATTAATTACATTTCACTCATATAAACAAAATTACGACCTACCCAAGGTGAATTGCACCACAAAATGCGAAATGTGTCCAAAATCAATCAAAAAGCAACGAAATTTCACCAACCCCAGATGAGTTACAACATACTCTAGCTAAAATTTCCACACAAAAAGTGATTTTTATTCCAATACGAATCAAATGAAGAAGCTTACAGGCTGAAGATCCTCTCTTTTGAGCCAAATCCCGACCCCGAGTTTCTCCGAAAGCTTGGTGGCATACTGCATGGGAGATTCAATGGCGACATCGTAAACGTTAGAAGACAAGATGTTGGTCAAGTACGCCGTCGCACTCGGACCCTCTCCACCATTTCCGTCGAGGGAGGAGGACTTGTCCGGGACGGCGCCAAGGAACCCGCTTTCGTACTGCAGAGACTCGGATGCGACGCGCTTGAGTGGCGGCGGAGGTGGCGGGGATGGGAGGTTTGGTAATGGGTTTTCGCGGGAAGTAACGGGTTTGGGAGATGTGTCGACTGTGGCCGAAATGACTGAAACCCGTTTCGTTGTTTTGGGTTTCTGATGGAGCGATTTTGTTAGGAGAAGAGTTGGATTCGCACGTGCTGAGTGTTGCAGTGGCACGTGCGAGGGGGTGTAGAAGCTCAAAGCCTCCATTGGTTGGTTTGAGAGAGAGAAGAAAAAACAGAGAGCTTGAAGAAGAAGACGTGTTAGAGTTTGGCCCTATTTTTGGTATATAACGGTCATCGCACGTGCTCATCACGTGTGTTTTCTTTGAAACTCCAATAAATTTCTCTTTGTATAATTTGATAAAAGGGGAATTCTAAATGTCGAGGAAACCAGCGAGGAGAGGGACGGGATGCGCGCACAACATCTAATGAGAAGCAGAGATGATAAAATTAGGTTGTATTAAAATTGAGTAAAGCGTGGAGCAAAGGATTTTGTTTTTGTATGACAAGTTCCAAGCAAAAAGGTCAAATTGCACATGGAGAGGTGCCCTACCATAGTCAAAATATCAATCAAAAATAAATTTCAATTATTTGTCCAGAGTACTTGTTTTGTTTGCACCAAGGTCCTCTTTATGTTCACAGTTCCATACAAAAAAAAAAAAAGGGTTGTTGATCTATGTACTGTGCTATTCATGTCTAAGACAAAAGCGCAACAGAATAAGACAAAAGCGCAACAGGAGTAAAGGTTTTTCTTTCTTGAGACTAAAAGGATACCAGTATCAATCAGGGATGGATTGAGATATTTTTCAACTCCAGATAACCAAAAAACTAATGACTTTAGCACGGTGGGAAAGTGCCGATCATTGCCCCTTACCAGCTTCTAACCTTGGCATGGCTTAACGGGTAACAACAAATCTTGCCTAAGAGACATCTATGTAATATGGGAGTGAACTATACAAATCCATCTGTTCATCTACAAAGGATTATTACTCAGTGGAGTCAACATATATAGTGAGAGCAATGTAATAATTTTGAAGTTCACTCAAGGTCAGGTAAATTCCAGAAAGAAAATTAAAACCGATATAAATGGTTAAACACTATAAAATTTTTTCAATAATATGTGTACAACAATCGTGCAATAAATTAACTAATAGAAGAAAATATCAATACAGAAACAAAATGATATCAGTTAATTTTTTTTAACCCAGCAAGAGCATTCTCAACATTGAACTTGAATGATTTCAATTTGGTGAGTACTGCAAACATTGCGGTCTACATGTTCAACCATATGAGTGGTAAAAACTTGAGGAAGATTGTTGCTTGCTTGTGTACTGCCATGATCATGGCGCGGTTGTGGAGATTTGATCCAATGTCAAGCTAGTGATGTTGTTGCCATTGGGAAAAGACCATTGAACCTTGTCCTCCAAAGGTCGGATCTACAAATAACTTCAATATAAGTCTTACTCTATCCTCGTATTCTTTGACGCCGCTTTCTGTAACTTCTCTGAATATAGCCTCTGGGAGTTTAATGAGAAAAATGTGCAGGATATCAACAAACAGTTGCTCCACATAAGCATATAGTTCCTGGTCTGATATGTATGGTTGAGAAAAGAGGAATTCATTGATGATGCCAACTTCATCCCGACAAAGGTGCTATTTCTTTTTCTAGGTTCATTTTGTTCTCTAAGTTGAGATTGAGTTTCCTGATCTATCAGTGAAAAAAAAAAAAAAAAAAAATTTTGATTGCCTCTATTAGTGAATCCTTCACACTGAAGTGCTTTCTCCACATAAAAGTTGCCAACATACATTTCTTTCTATTATTTAAACTTAAGGAATTCGTTTTACCATCCACAAATTGAAGGATATCGAAGATTTCGTGTAAGCTCTGGACTGAGAACACGGAAAGTTAAAAGTAGGGTACATTATAGGCAATTGTTTCACAAACATTAACAAAACAATACATTTCCAGTTTAGACTATTTGTTCCCAAAAACAGTACAAAGGAGATTATAGGCTTATCATCTTCTTGCAGCAATAGAAACCTCGTGCCTTTTTATGGGCAGGTTAAGTTAAAGTATTGGCAACTCTAACTACAAGAAATCTGACATTAGGTGGGGAAATTATATGTGACGCTTCGAAATTTGCCACCGTTTTTTAGTTTACATGAGGAATTTTGACGAGTCATCACATATTTGTTCAAGTGAAAATTTTGTTCCCATTCCTCAATCGTCACAAAATATAGCGGAAAAAATGGCATATATATGAAATTGATTTTGTGAGGAAAATAAAAACCCAAGAGTGAGAAAATAAAAATTGGTCTCCTTTTCCTCATTTGCACATAAACTTTCTTATAACGCAAACCTAAGTCCATGGTTCTTCTCTTGAACTGCAACAACACATCGAGGAGGCGATCCTCCCCCTGCATCCTCGCCGCCACCCTCCCCTTATTTCTCCTCATTCATCCTCGTCACCCCCCCCCCCCCCCCCCTCCTTTTCCCTCCTCCTCAAGTTGGGAGAGACCCCTTGAGCTGCTCGGAAGCAACAATGATGAAGCACAACAGGTCCAGTCTCCACCACACCAAATCTAGCCAACACCACATCGGATACACCCGCCTTTTCAAATAGTAATAGTTTATGGGTTCTATGGTTAATTAATTTGTGTACATCTGTTGTTTTAGATAAATTGACATATTCAACAAACTCAACTGCTATGGCTTTTACTTAATTGGAACTGTGTTGCATTTGTTGTTAATCTCTATATATATGTTGTTTGTTCATTTATTGAATTCATTGCTTTGAGTTTTGTTTCAAATTTGTGGTTAGTTTGATCGAGTTATGTGTTGTTAGTTCATTTGATTGCAATGGTTTGTAGGTAGTAATAATTTAAGGGGTTTGTGGTTAATTAATCTGTGTACATCTATTGTTTTGTTCATTTACTCAATACAAGATGACCGTAGAGATAGACCTAATATGTGTGAGTTTCAAATAATTCAGATTTTTTCATTTGAATATTTGGGAAAAAAAAAAAGTAGGGGAAGGGGGTTGAGATTTCAATTATCATGATAACCCCTTACTACTCACTAATGTTTCTACTTACAGTTATCACGATAACCCAAATTTTGTCACATATAATTTCGAATCATGAGTACTCGAAGTCATGTTTGTTTGAGGAACTACTCTGATGCTGGTGTGGTGGAACTTGCAAAACAGTTGTTTATCTCTGATTCTCTAGCATGAACTTGAAGAGAAAAGAGCAAAGAGTGGGAGGAGCAAAGCAAGGATTGTGATTTCGTTTTTCGAGGTAATTTCGATAAGTTGATTTTAAGAAATATTTCGTTGTGTATAGAAAAAACGTAAAATTTTGGTTGTATTTTTGAATTTATCAATATAATTTAATCATTTTAAACTCTTAAATTCTACATAAAGAGTACTATATGACTCATAATGTCATACAAACAATATATTGCATAAAATTCACTTATACAACAAAATTTTAATACTAAGTTAAAGTTAAAATGGGTTAAAATGTAAGAAATTTGATATTGGTCTAACGAAACAAATTAATATTTCAGATTTCAAAAAAAAATTTGGTAACTCGAAAAAATGAAATATTCGGTGAAATTTCGACATTTTTCAAGAAATCACATTCTTTGGAGCAAAATAAGGTGGTTTGGAGAGGAAGCCATGAGTGGCATGGCAGAGATAGGGAAGAAAGGTATGGGTTGGTATAGAATGAAGTGTGGGGAGCAATTGTGATGATCCAAAGTGTTAAATAGACTATAGTGTCTCATTTTGTGTTAGAGACGAGAAAGAATTGAGTGTCCATTGTGGTCCCTTGTTGAAGATAAAATAAATAAAAAATTTCTATATAGCTTCTCATTTCCCCGTCACATTAGGCACCATTATTACCATGGAAATTGATTTACCTTTTGCACCTTGTTAGCCTAGATTCTTTCTAGATGACCTAATCTTAATGGGTCGATCGAAACTTACAAGTCAATATAGAATGGGACATTTGTACATAGATTATTTGGTATCTAAGGGTGTGTTTGATTGCATGGAATCCTATGCCATGGGAATCCATGAGGGGACTCCTACATTTTAGGTTAAATTGATGTATCACTCCACATCCACCATTTGATTTTGTGATCAATGGTGGGAATGGAAGTCTCATGAACATGAGAATCACATGCCTTGGGGGACCATAACTTGCTCATTTCAAAACATTTTCAAGTGATTCAAGTTGGATAACTCAGAGTACAACTTTTATGTTTTGATCAACTTGAGAATCGGTCTTGATCGAGCACATAAGTTGGCCGAAAGTCAAGAACACTACCCCGTTTTTATTGCAAGACAAATTTGCGGGACTTTAGTAAAATGATCATAAATTGCTCATTTCAAAACATTTTCAAGTGATTTAAGTTGTGTTTATTAGATAACTCATAATACTACAACTTTCGTGTTTTGATGAACTTGAGAATCAGTCTCAAGAAGGTTTAAATTGGTCAAAAGTTACCCTATTTTGCGTTTTTTTCGTTTTGAGTTTGGATTTATCTATTATGCATATTTATTGGTGGTGTGAGAAAGTTAAAAAAAAAACGAAAATAAAACCTCAATGGTGACGTGGTGTAGTCGTTGCCTTTGTAATACTAATAGTTGTGAGGATGTACTGTGAGATCCTCTGTCACTAGTGCTTAGGACCAGTATGTTCTAGTTTCTCTAATCAGGAAAAAAGAAAAGGAGATATAGCTGGTTGTCATCCATGACTTTCTCAAACAAATATTTTGATGTTTATATATTTAGTAGCTTATAATTGGGTTCACTTATTGGGCAAAGATTTTGTACCTATTGTTTATGAAGATAGCTTGAAGCACTTCCAACATTTTCTACTTTGTTGTGTTTTCTTCACTTATATGGCAACATATAGTCAAGTTACAATTGTGTTACATCATTTTAGGCGAATGTGCATGTGCATATACTTTTATTTACCTGATAAGCTATAACTCCACAAGTATATTGTCCAAACATAAAAAATGGTGGAAGAGTGAGAGAAATATAGTTTTCATTTTATTTCCGTTATTAGTGAAATAATGTTTATAGTTTCCTTTAATGTCTTTACCTTATTCTTGAAATTATAAATTTTATTGACACTTATTACTTTCTAATGCCTAATGCAGGTTTTTTTTGCAACTACAATGCAATGTCATACCAATAACAGTTCTTCCCGCCACAATCCAAGCAGTTATAATGGTAGTAGTGTATGATGCGTCCAAAAATCGTCCTCCTGTGAGTTTGACTTGCAAAACAATTGTTAGACTGCCAAAGGCCACCTTTTTGGTGGCCGAAGGCACTTCGATGCTTAAGTCAGTAACTCTGTTGGAATAATGATGTAAGTATGGACAAAACTCAGTTAAAGTTGCATATCTTTGTTGAATGTTCCCTTTACCTTTTATAATGGTTGTGGTTAACTCTTTGTCTGACTTGAGCATGTGAGGCGCAACGGAAGGAGATGTTTCTTGTAACAGTCTCTTCCTTTATAGAAATGAATTCGGGGAGGCGTAACTCCATCCACGACTTTTTTTTGGTGCAACGTTCCTCTTCTTTATGAGAGAACTCGTGTCAGGCCTGGATCTGGGCTCTGATTCCTTTGGGCCTGGATTCAGACCCTATTTATTTTTCCTCATTTGTGGGCCTCGTTTAGGGCTATGTAATTGGTTTTATTTTTCTTGGGCTGTATGAGCTAACCCAATAGATTGGGCGATGTATTCTCGTGATGGATCTTTATGCCATGTATACGGCCGTGATGATCGGTCTATTTTGATGTATCATCAGTTACTCTCCCCTTAGTTAGTGGGTATGTTCACGTATCCACTAATTGTGTGATGGCTGGTATTTCGATTGTGTTATTGCACTGAACTCAATGTTTAATAACTTTCGGTTGGCTAATCGTTTCGGTTACTTTGTTGTCAGTTCGTTTTTGCGCACATTTTCTGGGAGTTTTGGTGAGCCATTATGTCTCGTATGTCACTCCGTGAGCATTCTCTTCGTTGCTTGGTTGTATAAAGTGTGTTGTGGCTACTGTCCCCCTCTTTACGCCATTTTTGCTGTTAGTGTTATTTCTTTTTTCCTATTGCCTATTTTTCTTTGTTTTTTCTTTCTTATTTGTGATGTATGTCGGTGACCTAGTGGTCTGTGATCAGCTTTCTACCTGTGAGGCTCATTTTTCCCCATACAAAGCTTCTCAGGCTACTCTGGATAGTGTCTGTTCGAACTATGTTTTGCCCCACGACCTTGAAATCGTTCTCCCTCGTGAAAATGACAATCCTTGTTGCCCGAGGAAGGGATATATTGCGCTTTATCCTTGCATGTTCTATGCTGGTCTTCGGTTCCCAGTTTTGGAGCTATTCTGGTCATATTTGATTTCCTGGGTATTCCTTTTGCTCAGATGGACTCGAATGGTTGGAGGGTTATGGTTTCCACGTACGCTAGGGCCATTCTTTCTGATATTCTTGTAACTGCTAGAATCTTACACTTTTTGGTGAGGTTTAGCACGAAACCCAACCGTACCTGTTTCATGCATTTTCCTACATGTTTTGGCAATCTCAATGATGACATCAGAAGTTGGTCGCGAGATTGGTTTTATGTGTTTGTCGACTTTGGCTACTTCAATTTGCAGGGTCTTCAGATAGTAAGGTCTTTTCGAGTTCCTATTAAGCACCGAAATCTGAAATTGACCGCTGAGGAGTAGGTTATCAGCGAGCGTTTTATGGAGCTTCTGGTAGTTCCATTGGACGCTTATCTTACTGATGATATGGTGAGGTGCAATGGTCTATACAACATGAATGAGACCGAGCGGGCTTTGCTAACCGAGAGGCAAGCCACAGAGATTGTTGCCCGTGTTGATGTTGTCGAAGGTGATGACATTGTCATTGATTGAAAAGTGAGGTTGGGTGTTACAGATCTTGATGCTCCTATTTGTAGTATTATCGGTCCTTCTTCTAGGAAGAGAAAAATACTAAGGCCTGCTAGTCTGTCAAAGCGGTTGTTTTTGCCTTCTGACCGTGTTCCGAAGAAGAAACGGCTTGTTGGCTATGTGTGTCACACATCTCTTTATTCAGATTCTATTGATAAAAAGACTTCAAGGGAAGATCATTGCTCTTTGCAGGAGGCAGAAGAAATAAAGTTGGCTTTGGAGAGGAGTGAGAAAGATATCGTTCGTTCGCTGGACGACAAAGAAAATAAGTTTTTCTCTGCTTATGGAGGCCTTGATGTTGTCAAGTGTTATAATGAGGATCCTCGGTCCTTAGATGACAAGATGCTTCAGTTGGTTGTTGTTCAGTCTAAGGAGCTTGGCAATCGTGATCGACTTTCCGAGGTGCAGTCTCATCCTTCTTCTTCCCTTCCTGTTGATGGAGGGGTGGATACCCTTTAATCCACAACCTACTTGGGTTTTTCTGCTATTGTTGGGACCGCCATTCGTTTCGTTTCTGCTGAACGACGAGAGGGTGATGGAGGTTCTCCTGGGTTCTTTCTTTTTCCCGGTTGTGGATGGTGGTGGTTCCTCCATACTACTAGACCTTCATGTTCTTCATTCGCGGGTTAGTTGGAAAGAACCTACTCCCAAAAAAATTCGAGTCAAATCGGATGGGAAGTTCTACTGATTTTCTCGTCTTGGCATGCAGGATGGTGCACGTAAGCTGATTAATGAATGACACGGACAGTCAGTAGAGAGGCCTTCGATGTCCATGCTGAATCCGAATCTTCGTCTTGAGGATGGTGTAGGCTTATAATGGACGGGGTGACCCATCTTATCTATGCGGGAGTGATGGGTTTGAGTCATCAGGTTAATCACAATCTGGTGGTTTCTCTGGAGAAAAAAAGCTCTCCGAACTATTATTGGTATTCTCCCATGTTCTTCATCAGTATGATATGTTAAAAGCGCGATGGTCTAAACAGACCAAGCAGTTGAGGTTGCTCTGGCTTCGTTGGCCGAGGTGGAGGGTGCATGGGATCGGTCTGTGATTGCGCTTGAGTTTCGGAGAGCTGACTTAGATGACATCCACACACGTTTGCAAGATGTGGAGAAAGAGTTTTCCACTTAGAAGGCGTTTCATGTCAAGGTCGCACGTGCCATGATAGAGCACTCTAAAAGTTGTGACATCGCTGAACAAAAGGTGTCGTAGTTACTGGCTTCACTTGATGAGGTCAAGGCTGATTCCTCTGCTATGCTCACTACTGTTGAGGGCCAACTCATCGCGGTAAGAAGCGAGCTTGCTTCTATTAAAGATAGACTCCGTGTTATGGAAGTGGCTGATTGGCAAAGCATTGTTGATGGTCAAACTGAGGTTCTGGATTATATTGAGGGTCTCGATGTTGACTTGTCTCAATATCGTCATCTGGTCTATTGGACCTTCGAGGATTACAAAGGTGTTGAGGATCCTCTAGGTGATCCAATGGCTGAAGAGACGCCTCATCCTCTTGAAGAAAAAGTTCCTATAGATGATCCGGCTCCTGCAGATGGTATTGCTGAGGCTGTTATAGATCATTCCCCTTAGTCTTCGAATGTAACTGAATAGATTTTGAATGAATGACAGGAGTTGTTCCCTTTATTTTTCTTCTCTGTTGACTTTGTTCGTCTGTCGTTATCATGACAATTCGTATTTGAGCTTTGATGTTTCACAGATATATCTGTAGCAATCGATTGGTGATTTGAATTTTCATATGCTTTAGCACGCATGTCATCTTGCGTTTGTCGTCTCTGAATCTTTGTTGAAAGTTGTTTGCTTGCTTATCTTCTACTTTGTTGATTTGGTACGTTAGTTAATCCAGGGTTTTCTCGGGTTGTGTGAACTTGCTTCTCCGTTTATTCACTTTATTTGTTTGATCGACCACAGAGTTTTTCTCCTTCGAGTTGGTTTGTTAATTCGATGGTCTTGAGGTTGCCTCTACTTCGTTGAATGACCTGCTCGATCTTTACTTCGCTAACTCGACGTTTCAGTCGACACAAATTTGTTTCACATCACTACACAAAAATGGGTAATTAGTAACATCATTTTTTTTTTTAATTTGTAACTCTTCATTGTGTTACAAGTCTTGTAACTCAAAAAGATGTTACTAGTTATTGACTTAAGTTACTATTAATAATTTTATAAATATATTATTTATAAAAATAACTAAAAAATAAAAAATTATAATTATAGTATTTATTTTTTTAATAATTAGTATTATTGTTGTTGTTGTTATTATTATTATTATTTGAACTTGGACAATTAGAATTGGGGTTATTATTTTCCTTTTGGATCCACAGTGACACACATCACCTCTACAAAACAGTAGAGTTTCAAAGCCTCTCATTATTCACTGCTCTGTTTTCCTTCGTTAGAGCTTAAAAAGATTCTCTTATTCATTCTCTGCAAAACAATAAGCTTCATTAGTTCAACTTTTAGTCCTTGTTGCATTCATCTCGCCCAAAATCATCGAAAACAGTAGCGTTTCAGCCCGATTCTTGTCCAGCTACTCTCTCTCGTGTTCTTCGTTTGCTCAAATTCGACTTCCAAGTCGTTCAGTCGACGATTCGAGCGATTTAAACCTCCAGTAATTCGATGCAAAAGCCCTAATTCGAAAATCTCTTCTTCAATCTAGATTGATCTCTCCATCGAAGGCAAGGTATGCACCTCTGTAATTTTTTCGTTTTTGTTTTAACTCGCAAGTAGTTTAGTTGAATCACTGTTGAACGGATCATCTTCGTTGTTCCGCCATGATCGACCTCAAATCTGAAGAACCCGACCAGTTGTAGCTCATTGAGCGTGAAGAAATGGAGGAAAAAGATATCTTCGATCAATAAACGTAAGTTTCACTCTGAAATTTCAGTCAATCATGTAAATTTTTAGTTCCCGTGAGTTTGATTTCGGATAGTTTTCTGCATTTCTACTTAAATTTGACTCGATTTCACTTTGCAATCGTAGATTCTCAAGATACGAACTAGAATTATATCTCACTTTGCCAATATCAAACTCTTACACTTCACTGGTATCTCAATTTCTCTCTCTGAACTTTCTTGATTTCTACTATTGTTTTTTGTTCAAGTTTTGCAATCGATGAACAGTTTTTCAACATTTCAATCCATTTTATTCTTGTTTGTTTAATTTATTGGTTGAATTTGATGATTGTTTGTGCCCTAATTTCAATATACGAGTTTAGGTATTTGTACAATTGTTTGTATTAATGTGAATCGAAGTTTTGCGAGTAACATGGATTTAGTTTTGTTGTTTTCGAAAGTGTTGCATTGTAACAACACACCATGTAGGTGTGTGTTAGGTATGATTTTGAAAGTTTTTCAGTATCAGAACATATTGCATTGACCTTTAATGTACATCCTTGTACATACATCTATTAGAACTAGTTTGTTTAGATGCTCTGAAACTAAAAAAAAAAAAAAAAAAAAAAAAAAAAAAAGAAGCCAAGTTCAATCTTTGTTGCCAAGCATACTCAGCCAATTCCGCAATCTACAAAGCCAAACAAACATTCAATATTTTTCATCCATACTCTACAATGTGAAAATACTTATAAGCAGTGTTCTAAAAAATACTTAGGTGGCGCCTAGGCGCTAGAAGTTAGAAAAACACTCAGATTAATGGTTGGGCGGGGCGGGGTGAAAATCTGGTAGACGCCTAGGCGGGTTCTGGGTGGGTCTAAATTTGGATGCTGGGTGGGTCTAAATCTGGACGATTTTTTTGTCTGGGTGCAAATAACAACAGTGGGAGCAAATAACCAAAAAAAAAATATCACCCCCATCGATCTAGGTTTTTCCAATTGCAAAACAGTAGAAAAGATAAGGAGAAAAAGGAGGGGAAGAAGAAGAAGAAGAAGAGGAAGAGGAAGAAGAGAGAAAAGATTCGTGTCCAACTTGACATTTCAAAATTTATTCTTCTTGCATATCCATTTCTAATCCTCCGTATATTCTTCTTTAACAACGAAACGAAAATGGAAGAAGAAAATATGAACTTCTTGAAAGAATTCGGCCAAAATTACGGATACCCCAACTCTCCCAAGAACATCGACCAGATTCAAGCATCTGAGTCAAGAGATTGGAAGGTTGGTTTTTGGTTTCTTCCTTCGTTTAATTTGCAAGATTTAATTCAAAATTACGTAATTTTTTTTTGGGTTAATTATTTTTAGGTCTGGTTTACTTAGGGTGTGTTTGATTGCTGATGTGTTATTTTTGTAGCACACAACTTAATACCCTACTTTGTGATTTGTAGTATAGAATAAGTAGGGATCGTTCTAGACCGGGGATTAGAGGGCTTGTCAATTACACTAATAATAACTAAAAGACAACTAACAACCTAATTAATTAAGTAAAAGGGGATTAGATTTTCTAAATTAAACTATGAAAACAACTACGAAAATTAATGTAAAGATAATAAACTAAAGATATGGCAAAGATGAGAAATTAGCTAAGGGTTTTATCTCCACACACTAAACATATGTTTATAAATTAATCTTCAATAATCACTTGCTAACTCGTGAGAGACAATGCTCAAGACTAACCGTGACCGCACTGCATTAATCTTATTATTTTTCCAAGTTCGTTGAATTAAACTAAGCGTTGCTTTCAAACTATTCTTATCATGCTATCTAAACAGGAATCGCAAGTTAGACAACAATCTAAGATCATTAAGTTTTGTGGAAAATATGAACACTGACTAGGCAATTACAAGTATAATCAGCATCTTGTTCTTGCCTAGGTTTTTACTTAACATTACCAACGTTCCTTGGTATTTACTACTTGTGAATACATGATTATAACAATTAGGTGAAACTCTCCTATACTCTAGCCCCAGATTCTAGCATGCTTACTAAGTTGGTCACCTTAACAAACATACAAAGAAAAGTTTTCTATAAAACAGTTAAGCAAAACACAATCACTAATAGCAAGGAAGATTAAATTCAATTAATTTATAAAGCACATGTTCGGGGCTTCAAATCCACCCCTAACTAAGAGGGGTTTAGCTAGACATATTAATTATGTTTAAACAGTAATCCATAATCAATAATCAAACTAAAATAAGATAAAAAGATGTTTAGAGATGAAAACAAAACACTGATCCGTGGTGGTACTGAGTAGAAGCTGGGGTGTGAGTACAGAAGAGAATCCTTTTTTTCTTCGCGATCTGATCCTTCACTTTCGCGAATTGCTCCTTCCTCTTCACGATCTGCTAACTTCTGTTTCCTTTCGATCTTTGTTTGTGAAACAGAGTGAGAGGGATAAAGGGATGACGAGGGACTAAGACGGTGGTTGGCGAGGTGGCGACAATCAGGGACAGCGAGAGAGACTGTGGCGAGGGTTTTATTTGACTGGTGGAGGCGATTGGCTGAGAGATGATTAGATAATCAGGCGAGAGAGGGATGAGGCGAGAGGATGGAAGAAGGGATTGTGGTTGTAAGGAGGAGGAGATGAACAGGGTCCTACGGTGGTGGTCTGCGGATGTGGCTGAGGGCGGTGAAGATGGTTGATGATGAGTTCAGGAAGAAGAGCTTGATGGTTGTTGTCAAGGAGGACGACGGTGGCGGCTGTGGATGGATTCTGGGTGATGGCGGCTAGGGTTTGTAAGCATGGATGATGATGAAGAGAAGTCTGCGAAGGTGGGTTAGGGCTTGGCGATGGATGAATGCTATTGCTGGATGGGTGATCTCTCAAAGCCAAGTATCGTCCTCTTTTTATTCTTGTTTTCTTCTTTCTGTGGTTTCCTTGTTGGTGTGATTTCCTTGCTTGTGTGAATTCCTTGTGCAATTAGTATTCCTAAATTGTCAATTTGCTTCTATTTTAAAATATTGTAATTGAAAACCTACACAAACATGAAAATAGTAATTAGTACCATAATTAACAAGTAATAGCTAAATATATATATATAGAAATATGGTACTAAAAATAGCATAATTATGCCCCTATCAAATTCCTCCACACTTATCTTTTGCTAGTCTTCGAGCAAATCCAATAAACAAAAATAAAAGTCTCGAATGACTCAATCTATACTTTCCAACATTTGTCTCTGAGATTTTCAACGGATCATGACATGTTAAGATTCTTTGTAAGCACAAGATTAAATCCACATCATTCGAAAATTAATACACGTTCATAGCATTGATATAAAAATTTACAATTAAATCAATCCAAGTGACTGTGAAACTCAAGCGCGTGCCAAGAAGAATTAACCCAAAAATCTCACTGGATGCACTCCTTTCTTTTTCACTGATTGTTTGGTAAAATCATTCTTCATATTCTAGTTATATGTGAGAGGATTGATGTAAAAGGGAAACAAATAGCTCACATATGATATAACAAGAAAGAATGACATTTTCAGATTTTTTTTTTCTTCAGATATATGATCTCATGGAAGGAATGCTACTACTTGAATGCAAGAACTAGTGACACCATATGCTCATGCCTCATTCGAATCTCCACATTGTGACATTGCAAGACACACTCAATCAAAAGGTCTTAATTCAAGTTGTAATGGGGCTAGGGGTCAAGGGAAGAGAAAGAACGGATATGAAGTTTTCAAAGGGCTTGAAGAAATGGTGAAAGCATGCAATAAGATTAGAGACATTAGCAAAGAATCATATGGTTCAAGACATAAGTGGAAAAATGACGGGGTGGCTCGTTGATAATGAAGAGCTTCAACAATTATTTTGTATACTATCTGTATGGTACTGTAATACTGAATGGATATAGATAAGGACTTGTATCCCTTTTGTAACCTTTTTTTTTTTTTGGTAACCCTTTCTTTTTTAACTGTCTACCACAAGGGTTTTCCCCCACACTTGCTTTTCAACATACCTTGAACCACAATAAAGTATCTGCAAATCAAATTATGCTCCACTCGTTTAATTAGGTTAGGGATAGAGAATGAGGGTAATGAAACAAAAGGCTTAATAACAGGTTCAATGGGGTTAACCTAAGGGGAAAATATTATGGATCGGCTTTATTTGGCAATGGTGGAAACTAGGTGCTTTTATCATGTCAAGCATGTCATGCAATTCAATACGATGCTTTGAACGAAATTAATACAAGTTCTAGTGTTTAATTCTTAATTTTGAAAGCAATTCAAGTAGCAAACAAAATTGAGATCATGCAACGAATTATTATTGACAAAAGAAATAAAATATGACCTAACTAAAAACTCTCAAAATCAAAGGAACAATAGGCTCAAAACTCACATATGGATTATAATGAGTTAAATTCAACTAAGCATGCTATGAGTGTCAATTACTAAGTTGATTACATGTAAATTTGTATATGATAACCATGAATAAGCATTAACAAAAGAATAATATTAGATCTTAAATCATGTTTATAAATCACCTTAAAGTCATGCAATTAAAAACTAAATCTCATCATTGTGTTGGAAAGTATCCTAAGACTCAAAACAACTATAATTAAAAAAAAAAATTGACACTAATACCAACAAAGAAAATAAAAACCAATAAATATATAATTTTTTTTTATGGGACTGACACCTTTTTTTTTTTTTTCAAAATAAAACAATGTTTTGTTCCCCCCATACTTTAACCTAACATTGTCCTCAATGATAATAAATTATAGTACATGCAATGAAAGATTTAAACACGGAAAAACAAACTATTAACAAACAAAAACAAAAATAACGAAAATAAAATAAAATGATAAAGAAAGCAAATCTGATTGGGTTGCCTCTCAAGAAGCGCTTGTCTTAACGTTGTGCAGCCTGACGGTATCTCCAATTAATCCTCAGAATAAGTGGGAACATGGAGTGATACGTCCTCCATGTCATATTCCACAAATGACTCATAATAGGGCTTAAGTCGATGCCCATTCACCTTGAACTCATTTCCAGTTGTGACACTTTTCACCTATATAGCACCATGGGGAAAAACATTAGTAACAATAAAAGGACCAACCCATCTAGAACGTAACTTACCGGGGAAAAGTTTAAGGCGTGACCTAAAAAGTAAGACTTTCTGGCCCACCACAAAAGTCTTTCCACGGATCATGCGATCATGAAAAGCTTTAGTTTTCTCCTTATAAATCCTGGCACTCTCATATGCATCATTCCGAATCTCTTCAAGCTCGTTCAGCTGCAATTTCCTATGAAGGCCAGCATCATCAATGTTCATATTGAAAGTCTTAATAGCCCAATGCGCCTTATGTTCTAGCTCAACTGGTAAATGACACGATTTCCCATATACAATCCGAAAGGGAGACATCCCTATAGGTGTCTTATATGTTGTTCGATATGCCCATAAAGAATCATCAAGTTGCATGCTCCAATCTTTGCGAGTGGGCTTTACTGTTTTTTCAAGTATTCCCTTGATTTCACGATTTGAAACTTCGGCTTGTCCACTTGTTTGGGGATGATAAAGTGTTGAAACCTTATGTGTGACATTGTATTTCTTAGGCAAAGCTTCAATTGTACGGTTGCAAAAATGGGAACCTCCATCATTTATAATCACTCGCAACATTTCAAATCTTACAAAAATGTTAGAACGAATAAATGCTGCAACAACTTTGGAATCGTCAGTACGGGTGGTTTTTGTTTCCACCCACTTTGAAACATAATCCACAGCAAGCAATATATATATGAAACCATTAGAAGAAGGAAATGGACCCATGAAATCAATACCCCATACATCGAAGATTTCCACATTATATATAGGATGTTGTGGCATTTGATTTCTAGGGCCTAAATTACCTGTTCTTTGACACCGGTCACAAGTCATGCAAAATAATCTGGCATCCTTAAATGAAGTGGGCCAATAAAATTCACATTTTAGAACCTTACGAGCTGTTCTTTGAGTTCCAAAGTGTCCCCCACAAGCATAGGAATGACAATATGTCAATATTGAATTAAATTCAGAATCGGGTACGCACCTTCTAATCAGTTGATCGGTACAATGCTTCCACAGATAGGGATCATCCCATACAAACTGTTTCGCCACTTTCTTGAGCTTATCCTTCTGAACTCGAGTTAAGGTGTTTGGAATCTGTTTGGATACAAGGTAATTTACAATATCAGCATACCATGGTTCACTTACCTCGACCAAAAATAGTTGCTCGTCAGGAAAAGTCTCAAGAATTGGCTGGGGTTCCTCATTGCGCACCAAACGACTCATGTGGTCAGCTACCACATTTTCACTCCCTTTTTTTTATCCCTGATCTCCACATCAAACTCTTGAAGAAGAAGTATCCACCGTATAAGTCTCGGTTTCGCTTCTTTTTTCGTAAGCAAGTATTTTAAAGCTGCATGATCAGAGAAAATTATAACTTTAGTTCCAATTAAATAAGATCGAAATTTCTCTAAAGCAAATATAACAGCTAAAAGTTCTTTTTCAGTTGTGGAATAATTCAATTGAGCGTCATTCAAGGTTCGGGAGGCATAGTAGATGACGTGAAGACGTTTATCCCTCCGTTGGCCTAAAACTGCTCCTAAGGCATAATCTGATGCGTCACACATAAGTTTAAATGGAAGACTCCAATCCGGTGGTGCAATGATAGGTGCTAATGTCAACAACTCCTTAAGCTTATCAAACGCTGTCTAACAGTCATTATTGAACTCAAATGGCACATCTTTTTGTAGAGTCGACATAGTGGTCCAGAAACCTTAGAAAAATCTTTGATAAATCGCCGATAGAATTCTGCATGTCCAAGAAAAGAACGAACCTCTCTCACCGAAGTAGGAGAGGGTAAGTAACGTACAAGATCTATTTTAGCTTTATCAACCTCAATACCCCTAGCTGAAATCACATGACCTAAAACAATACCTTGGTTAATCATAAAGTGACATTTTTCCCAATTTAATACAAGGTTAACCTCAATGCATTGCTTCAGAATCAATGCAAGATTATCTAGACAATGGTCAAAAGAATCACCGAAAACACTAAAATCATCCATAAAAACCTCAATGGTTTTTTTAATAAAGTCTGAAAATATACTTACCATACATCTCTGGAAGGTAGTCGGGGCATTACACAAACCGAATGGCATTCTTCTATATGCGAAAGTGCCGAATGGACATGTAAAGGTTGTCTTTTCTTGATCCTCTGGAGCGATGACAATCTGATTATATCTTGAATAACCATCAAGAAAACAATAAAAAGCACAACCGACCAACCTTTCAAGCAATTGATCAATAAAGGGAAGAGGAAAATGATCTTTCCTGAAAGTTGCATTCAGCTTTCTATAGTCAATACAAACCCGCCACCCTGTTTGTATTCGCGTGGGAACCAACTCATTTTCCTCGTTCTTCACCACAGTTATGCCAGACTTTTTCGGCACTACTTGCACTGGTGAAACCCATTTGCTATCTGAAATAGGGTAAATCACGCCACAATCAAGGAGTTTAATGATTTCTTTCTTCACAACTTCCATCATAGGGGGGTTTAGGCGGTGTTGAGCTTCTCTAGTGGGTTTTGCACCTTCCTCAAGAAGTATACGGTGCATACAAGTGGTAGGGCTAATACCCTTTATGTCTGCCAATGTCCACCCAATTGCAGTCTTGTATTCCTTCAAAACTCGAATAAGCTTTTCCCCCTCTAAATTTGTGAGTGATGATGATATGATGACAGACAATGTCTCATCATCTCCCAAATACGCGTACTTCAAATGATCCGGTAACGGTTTAAGCTCAAGTGTAGGTGCCTGAATCATAGAAGGTAAAAGTTTATTAGTAGATGAGGGAATACTAATTGGAGGAGGTAACTCACTAACAATTCGTGGCATTGACTCAAAGGTTGCCACAGTCTCAATGATCTCCTCCCTCATGTTATCGGCCGAGATCTTCATATTGTCACAAAGGACTCCATTTCTCTCATATCCGGAGCTAGTAGCAATGGTGATTTCAAGTTCATCATCGTTCTTGACATCAAGAAATTTCTGTGACAAAATATCCACCACGTCAATAGAAAAACAAGAATGATTATCAACAGGGTACCTCATGGCTTCAAAGATGTTGGAACCAATAACATCACCATCAATTTCCATTGTCAATTTCCCTGCATGCACATCAATATTTGTTCTTGCAGTTTTCATGAAGGGGCGCCCTAAAATAAGAGGCAAAGGTGTTGACAATGCCGAATCTTCAATTTCAAGTACATAGAAATCTGCAGGGAAGATCAAATGATTAACCTGTACCAACACATCTTCCAACAAACCTCGCGGATATGCATTAGAGCGGTCAGCTAATTGAATAATCACACCATCATTTTTTAGTTCCCCAAGATTCATAGAACGATAAACAGAATATGGCATAACATTAATTGAGGCACCCAAGTCTAACATTGCATTGTCAATTTTAGTATTACCGATAACACAAGGGATAGTGAAACTACCTGGATCCTTGCACTTCGGTGGCAATTTCCTTTGAAGAACTGCGGAGACATTCTCACTTACCTTAACTATCTCTCCGTCTTGAAGTCGTCTCTTTGTTGTGGAAAGCTCTTTCAAAAATTTTGCATATTTAAGCACTTGCTTAATAGCATCAAGAAGCGGAATATTGACTTGGACTTTTCGGAAAGTTTCCAAAATTTCCTTATCCTGTTCATCTTTTCTAGATTTGGCAAACTGATGCGTCGCATATTATCTTAACTTTTACTACATTTTACCTCTAGAATTCACTCGAATTCTAATTGTTTTTGTTGGGTTTAGGCCTCATTGCTTGTCATGTATATTCTATTTCAGATTTGATGAAATTAATAAAGCCCAATCTTCTTGGCCAAGCCTATCATGCTCAAGAAGCTACTTTAATCAAGCCTATTTTTACAACCCACATTAACTCAAAATACAGAGTTTTAGTGGCAGCAGAAAAAACAACTTGGAGCCCTGATTTTGCTTAAAAGAAGAATGGAACGGTTGTTCTTGGAGTGGAAATTCAAAATTGGGTGGTTGCTATTGCCTCAACTTGGTAGTTTTTCAGTTTTTGGCAGTTTTTGGGTACAGAAATCAGAGAAGATAGAAGGGCTGGAAATTCTGGATCTTTGGCTGAAAAATTATGGATCTTTGGCAGAGAAAAGAAAGGGTGGAGAACAAGAAATGAAGGAGATAGTGGAGATATAGATGCTACAAATCAGTCAAGCCGCATCAACATCCCTCAGTTTGATTTTCTCTACTCCCAAATTCAATTTATGTTGAACTTTTCAGTTATAAGTTTAATTTCCAGCATGAACTAAGTTATTTCATTCTAGGGAAATGATGTATTCTAGTCTCAAATTGTGCTTATTTTCGTAATGTTTGTTTGAAATAAATTCCTACTTTGTTTGTTCGAATTATGCCTCGCTTATTGCTTCTAATTGACTGGCCATTAATTAGATGAATTGGATCTTATGATTTGCTTTCGAAAGTGGGAATTATAAGATAGACCTTTGGATAATTCAATATAGGCAATTATAGTGATCGAAAGACTTATAAGAACCTATGTAGAGAATCACCAATCTTAATGCATTCTTGTTTATCAAATTGCAAACTCTTTTGTGAAATGATTTCTAAGAATAGTTTCAATAGACTATCGAAAGAAGCTATTGGAAAAATTGGGAGTTTTTGCTAACAAACTTGTAGGATTATTTATTAGATGATAATAGCATAATGATGGACTAGAAATATCGATTTTTTAGAATTTTCTTACCGATTCTTTAATCAAACATTTATATTTATTTCATTTGATTCGTTATTATAGATTTCAAAAGCAACTTTGTGACTTTTCTAAATAAAATCAAGATTAATATTAGTTCGATACTTGTTAAAAAAAGTAAATTATCAATCCCTGAGGACGATACTCTTTCTTATCACTTTACTATAAAACTACGATACTGTGCACTTGCAGTTTTGCACCTATCAAGTTTTTGGCGCCGTTGCCGGGGACTGAATTAATTTCATTCTGTTTTGCCAATATCAATACTATTCAATCTTGATTTTAATTTAGGATTTTTTTTTTAAAATTTTTTTTCAGGTATATTTTGCGTTGGATGCGCCGTGCTAGACATCTTGAAAATAGTCATTTTGATCCGGAAATCGAAAGAACTTTTAGGATATTAAGGAAGAAAAAGGACAGAGTACTAGCCATGGCAGATGCACAGCCAGATGCACAACCACGCACATTAAAGGATTATGTAAGGCCCGTCGTGAATGAAAACTATTCGGGTGTAAGGCGGCAACCCATCAATGCCAACAACTTCGAGCTTAAACCGGCCTTGATCAACATGGTTCAACAAAGCCAATCCAGTGGATCGTCATTAGATGATCCCAACATTCATTTGGCAATGTTTTGGGAAATTTGTGACACAGTGAAGATCAATGGTGTTAGTGAAGACACCATTAGGCTGAGATTGTTTCCTTTTTCTTTAAGGGACAAGGCAAGAGGATGGTTACAATCTTTACAACCAGGAAGTATAACTAATTGGGAAGAGATGGTTGAAAAGTTTCTTGCTAAATACTTTCCACCTGCCAAAACTACCCAACTTAGGAGCGAGATCGGTCAATTCAAGCAAAATGACTTTGAATCACTTTATGAAGCATGGGGAAGGTTTAAAGACCTGATTCGGCGCTGCCCTCAACATGGATTACCAGATTGGTTACAGGTTCAAATGTTTTACAATGGGTTAAAGGGACAAACTCGGACCATAATAGATGCGGCAGCTGGTGGAACTTTGATGTCAAAAACAGCTGAAGGTGCTACCTTTCTTCTGGAAGAAATGGCCTCAAACAATTATCAATGGCCAACTGAAAGAGTTACGGCTAAGAGAGTTGGAGGAATTCACGAGTTGGAACCTATAGCAGCCCTTTCAGCCCAAGTGGCTTCTCTTTCTCATCAAATTGCAACTTTGACAACCCAAGGAATACCGACAAATGCAGAATCAGTTGTAGCAGCAGCAAGTATGGTAAGTCCAGGAAATGAAGCTAATCAAGAGCAAGTCCAATACATCAACAATCGAAACTACAACTATCGTGGGAATCCTATGCCAAACTACTACCATCCAGGGCTTCGAAATCATGAGAATTTTTCTTATGGAAACACAAAGAATGTGATGCAACCTCCTCCAGGATTTGATAATCAAACAAGTGAAAAAAAGATGTCACTTGAAGATGCCATGGTTTCATTTGTTGAGGAGACAAAGGCCAGGTTCAAGAAGCATGATATACGGTTGGACAACAATGAAACTCATTGTAGCAACATGGGAGCCACAATGAAGAATCTTGAAGTTCAAATTGGGCAACTAGCTACCACCATCAATGCCCAACAAAGAGGGACTTTCCCCAGCAATACAGAAGTGAATCCAAAGGATCAATGCAAGGCCATCACACTTAGGAGTGGTAGAGAAATTGAAATGCCAGCATCAAAAGAAGCAAGATCCATTCCTACAATTGTTAAGAATGACCAAGGAAATAAGGAAGTAGAGAAAGATGAAGTTGTGGCTGAGATGCCAAGAGAGGCTAACAAGCCTCCAACCATTTCATTTCCTGTCAATCCTCCTACTCTCTTAACTCCAATTCCATATCCTCAACGTTTCCAAAAACAAAAATTAGATAAGCAATTTTCTAAGTTCTTGGAAATATTTAAGAAAATTCACATAAATATTCCTTTTGCAGATGCTTTGGAACAAATGCCAAATTATGTCAAATTCTTGAAAGACATCATTTCGAAAAAGAGACGATTGGAGGAGTTTGAAACGGTTAAGCTCACCGAAGAATGTAGTGCCATTCTTCAAAAGAAGCTGCCTCAAAAGTTAAAAGATCCAGGGAGTTTCACTTTACCATGCACTATTGGAAATTCAGTTTTTGATAAAGTTTTATGTGATCTTGGAGCTAGCATAAATCTTATGCCTCTTTCTGTTTGCAGGAAATTAGGACTTGGAGAGATGAAACAAACAACCATTTCATTACAACTAGCAGATCGATCCATCAAATATCCACGTGGAATCATAGAAGATGTTTTGGTAAAGGTTGACAAATTCATTTTTCCTGCTGATTTTGTGGTATTAGATATGAAAGAAGATCAAGAAGTTCCACTAATTCTTGGCCGACCATTTTTGGCTACTGGAAGAGCTTTAATTGATGTTCATAAAGGTGAATTAACATTAAGAGTGAACAAGGAAGAAGTTATTTTCAACATCTACCGGGCCATGAGATTCCCTGAAGATACAAACACTTGTTTTCGGGTAGAAGTGATTGAGCAATGTGTAAATGAAGCTTTCCTAGAAAGTGTACCAGCTGATCACCTAGAACGCTGCATCACCACTTCATCTCAAGCCTGTAATTTCATAAACTCAGCTGTTCGAAGATCAGATTTACCTGCTGTTAGTGAGGAGTTTATCCACTATTTACTCGCATTGGAAGCCTTACCGCATGACACAACACTTAGCAATGAAATAGGGAGGATTGAGCCAATTGAACCCAAGAAAATTTCTGCATCTTTTGCAGAGAAATCAGCTGTTATAACAGAGGAAAAACTGCTGCAAACGACAACCTACACTCCTCCAGAGTTGAAGCAATTACCTGAGCACCTTCGCTATACATTCTTAGGTGAAAATTCTACATTTCCAGTGATTATTGCTGCATCTCTCACTCCTGAAGAAGAGGAAAAACTGCTGCGTGTGAACATAAAACAACATTGGGATGGACTATATCTGACATAAAAGGTATAAACCCTTCCATTTGTATGCACAAAATTCTAATGGAGGAATCTTATACACCTTCAATCGAGCACCAAAGACGACTAAATCCAGCAATGAAGGAAGTCGTGCGTACTGAAATTTTGAAGCTCCTTAAAGCCGGAATCATCTATGCAATTTCCGACAGCTCTTGGGTAAGTCCAGTACAAGTTGTGCCAAAAAAGGGTGGAATGACGGTGGTGAAGAACAACAACAATGAAATTATTCCTACAAGGACAGTCACAGGTTGGCGTGTGTGTATAGATTATCGCAAGCTGAACAAAGCAACAAGGAAGGACCATTTCCCGCTTCCTTTCATCGATCAAATGTTGGATCGATTGGCTGGGTATTCCTACTATTGCTTCCTAGATGGATATTCGGGGTATAACCAAATTTCCATAACTCCCGAAGACCAAGAGAAAACTACCTTCACATGCCCCTACGGAACATTTGCTTTTAGGAGGATGCCATTTGGATTGTGCAATGCTCCCGCTACATTCCAACGTTGCATGATGTCCATTTTTTCCGACATGGTGGAAAATATTATGGAAGTTTTCATGGATGACTTTTCAGTTTTTGGTACATCTTTTGACCATTGTCTGCATAATTTAACTCTTGTTTTGCAAAGATGTGAAGAGACAAATCTAGTCCTCAACTGGGAGAAGTGCCACTTCATGGTTCAAGAAGGAATCGTGCTTGGTCATCGAGTATCATCTAAAGGAATTGAAGTTGATCGAGCTAAGATTGCAATCATAGAAAAACTACCACCTCCGAAGAACGTGAAGGGAATCCGAAGCTTTTTGGGTCACGCAGGATTTTATAGAAGATTCATAAGAGATTTTTCTAAACTTTCTAAACCTTTATGTAATCTTCTTGAAAAAAATTCTCATTTTAACTTTGATAATGATTGTTTGCAGGCCTTTAACGTGATCAAAGAAAACCTGGTTTCTGCACCAATCATGATCGTACCAGATTGGAGTCAAGCTTTTGAAGTCATGAGTGATGCAAGTGATTTCGCCATTGGAGCTGTGTTGGGTCAAAAGAGAGATAAGCTATTTAGACCCATCTATTATGCAAGTCGAACTTTAAATGAAGCTCAGTTAAATTATACTACCACAGAAAAGGAGATGCTTGCCGTGGTCTTTGCTTGTGATAAATTTCGGCCCTACCTCATTGGTACAAAGGTGATAGTATTTAGTGATCATGCAGCAATCCGTTATTTGTTTAACAAAAAGGATGCCAAGCATAGGTTAATTGCTGGATCTTACTTCTTCAAGAGTTCAATTTGGAGATTCGTGATAAGAAAGGAAGTGAAAATGTAGTTGCTAATCATCTCTCTCGACTAGTGCAAGAAGAGGTAAAATCGGATTCAATTGTGCAAGAAGCATTCCCTGATGAACAACTGTTTGCATGTCAGATCAAGCTTCCTTGGTATGCTGATTTTGTAAATTACTTAGCCTGCAAAGTGTTGCCACCGGACCTCACTTACCATCAACGCAAAAAGTTTCTTCACAACGTAAAGTTCTATCTTTGGGATGATCCCTTGCTATTCAAAAGATGTTCCGACCAAATCATTCAGAGATGTGTACCGGAAGAAGAAATGCAAGCGATTCTCCATCAATGCCATTCATCACCATATGGAGGACACTTTGGAGCAACACGAACAGCTGCAAAAGTACTTCAATGCGGTTTCTATTGGCCTTCAATTTTTCGTGACAGCTATACATTGGTAAAGACTTGTGACCGATGCCAACGCATGGGAACTATTTCAAGGCGTCATGAGCTCCCATTGAACAACATATTGGTAGTTGAAATTTTTTATGTGTGGGGAATCAATTTCATGGGCCCATATCCCCCTTCATTTGGATTTGTCTACATCTTGCTGGCAGTGGATTATGTATCAAAATGGGTGGAAGCAATTGCTACAACAACAAATGATGCAAAAGTTGTGCTCCAGTTTCTACAAAAAAATATATTCACAAGATTTGGCACTCCCCGGGCTATCATTAGTGATGAAGGAACCCATTTTTGCAACAAGTTATTTGAAAACCTTCTTGCTAAGTATGGTGTGCGGCACAAGACATCACTTGGCTACCATCCTCAAACTAATGGTCAAGCTGAAATTTCAAATCGAGAAATCAAGAATATCCTTGAGAAGACGGTTAACACCAACAGGAAAGATTGGGCAAAGAAACTCGATGATTCTTTGTGGGCATACCGCACAGCCGTTAAAACGCCAATTGGAATGTCTCCTTACCGATTAGTGTTTGGCAAAGCATGTCATCTTCCTGTAGAGTTGGAGCACCGAGCTTATTGGGCAGTCAGAAAACTTAATTTTGATTTTAAAACAGCAGGGGAGCAGCGCATTCTACAATTGAATGAGATGGATGAATTCAGAAATGATGCTTATGAAAACGCAAAGATCTACAAGGAACAGACAAAGAAGTGGCATGACAAGCGGATTCTTAGGCGTGAGTTTAAACCAGGACAACAGGTTTTATTGTTCAATTCGCGGCTCAAACTCTTTCCGGGCAAGTTACGATCAAGATGGACGGGCCCTTATATAATTGACAAGGTTTTTCCTTTTGGAGCTATAGATTTGAAGGATAAAACAGGGAATACATTCAGAGTTAATGGTCAAAGATTGAAGCATTATTATGGAGAACAAGTGGAGAGGAACTTTGAACTTATTCCTCTTGGAGACCCCATGGGATAAAAATCCAAAAGTCTGGCTGTAGACTTTAAAACAAGCGCTATTGGGAGGCAACCCAATGAACTTTCTTTCGTTTTTTTTTCATTTATTTTCTTGATCTCATTTGCTCATGTTAATTTAACTAATTGCTTTTGTTTTTAGGAATATTCAGCGGGAATAAAGTGTTGGAGTGCAAACTACTGCTGATCCAAAACAAACCAGGGGAGTTCCTTTCATTTTTTTTCTCTTCAATTTGCCATGAGGACATTGTTTAATTTAAGTTTGGGGGTGTGAACTCTTACTGTCGTTCTTGTGTGTCTTATTGTCGTCCATGTTGTTTGATTTGCTTGATTGCTGGTTATTTTATTATTTCATCAAGAGTTTGTTGGATTCTCTTACCAAGCATATATTTGAGTATGAATGAATTCTCTATGAGTCTGAAATTTGTAATTGAGAGTTAGACTGCAAATCCTTGACATTTTTACTTTTTGGTGAGCTAAGTTTTGTGTTTACTTTAACTTAAATCTTTGTCCTTGAACATAAATGCGCACATAGTCATTTTTCAACTTCCATTTTGCTTATGAAGAGAATAAGTCGAATAAACTAGAACATTGAATTTCAATCTTGCTTTACTCTAGAATCCTTTTGACGAATCCTTGAGGCGAAATCCTAGTTGACACCAAACATTAGAGAAATGATCTAGGCATTTTTGTGCTTCTAAAAAAAAAAAAAAAAAGGTCCTTGTTATCATGCCATTATTGCATGATTATTTTCCTAGTCAACCCTCTTTGAGTCGTGTTCTACATAAGCTTTTCTTTGTTCTGTTACCACATCTACCGTTCCTTTAAAAAAAAAAAAAAAAATCAGAAAATATTTTGGTGGAAGTGTTCATTTAAAAGGAAAGTTGGTAGAAGTGTTTATTTAAAGAGAAAATTGGTTCGAAGAAATAACAAAAGAAGAAAAAAAAAAAACAAAAAAAAAATTTGGATAAAAGAAGAGAAAGTTACTACTTAAAAAAAAAAAAAAAAAAAAAAAAGGAGATAGCTTATCAAAGCTACATGTAACCAAGTGAATAAGTTTGGGTTTTTTTTTTTTTTTTTTTATAAGTTGAACTTGAAGTAGTTGTAATGGTCAAATGATTCATTTCCACCAAGTATTTTCCAATTTGTTTTACTTTCCATAATCCATTTCTTCTTAACCTTCACCTTATGGCCTCATTACAACCTAATTAAAGACCTTTTGATCTCTGATTTTGGTGTTTTACTACATTAGTGGAGAGGATTTCAGAAAATTGGACTTATGGAGTTTTAAGTTTTGATAAAATTCTAGTGGTTTTAGTTGTTCTTCTTTTATCTGAATTTACAGATGGTTAGGAGTTTATATGACTATCTTTCACACACACACTCAAGGTCTAAGAATTAAGATGAAGTAACCTCTTAACTCTTGCTTATTAAATTGTTCAGTTTCAATTATTTTCATTCTAACTTTTATATTCAAAGAGTAAGATGATTGGTTGATGAAATCTCACTCAAATCATTGATTGGTAAGTGTCAAGTCTTTTCTATGGAGTTTGTTTGAGGACAAACAAGGTTTAAGTTTGGGGGTGTTTGATGTGTCGCATATTATCTTAACTTTTACCACATTTTACCTCTAGAATTCACTCGAATTCTAATTGTTTTTGTTGGGTTTAGGCCTCATTGCTTGTCATGTATATTCTATTTCAGATTTGATGAAATTAATAAAGCCCAATCTTCTTGGCCAAGCCTGTCATGCTCAAGAAGCTACTTTAATCAAGCCTATTATTACAACTCACATTAACTCAAAATACAGAGTTTTAGTGGCAGCAGAAACAACAACTTGGAGCCCTGATTTTGCTTAAAAGAAGAATGGAACGGTTGTTCTTGGAGTGGAAATTCAAAATTGGGTGGTTGCTATTGCCTCAACTTGGTAGTTTTTCAGTTTTTGGCAGTTTTTGGGTACAGAAATCAGAGAAGATAGAAGGGCTGGAAATTCTGGATCTTTGGTAGAGAAAAGAAAGGGTGGAAAACAAAAAATGAAGGAGATAGTGGAGATCTAGATGCTACAAATCAGTCAAGCCGCATCAACATCCCTCAGTTTGATTTTCTCTACTCCCAAATTCAATTTATGTTGAACTTTTCAGTTATAAGTTTAATTTCCAGCATGAACTAAGTTATTTCATTCTAGGGAAATGATGTATTCTAGTCTCAAATTGTGCTTATTTTCGTAATGTTTGTTTGAAATAAATTCCTACTTTGTTTGTTCGAATTATGCCTCGCTTGTTGCTTCTAATTGACTGGCCATTAATTAGATGAATTGGATCTTATGATTTGCTTTCGAAAGTGGGAATTATAAGATAGACCTTTGGATAATTCAATATAGGCAATTATAGTGATCGAAAGATTTATAAGAACCTATGTAGAGAATCACCAATCTTAATGCATTCTTGTTTATCAAATTGCAAACTCTTTTGTGAAATGATTTCTAAGAATAGTTTCAATAGACTATCGAAAGAAGCTATTGGAAAAATTGGGAGTTTTTGCTAACAAACTTGTAGGATTATTTATTAGATGATAATAGCATAATGATGGACTAGAAATATCGATTTTCTAGAATTGTCTTACCGATTCTTTAATCAAACATCTATATTTATTTCATTTGATTCGTTATTATAGATTTCAAAAGCAACTTTGTGACTTTTCTAAATAAAATCAAGATTAATATTAGTTCGATACTTGTTAAAAAAAAGTAAATTATCAATCCCTGAGGACGATACTCTTTCTTATCACTTTACTATAAAACTACGATACTGTGCACTTGCAGTTTTGCACCTATCACAAACCTACCTGGAAAAGGCACAAAAGGTGGAACAAGATTAGCAGAAACTGAATTTGGAATGCTCACCTTCTTACCTTGGAGCTCTGGTGTTTCAATGATGGCTGGATCATCCTTCTGTAACTCAGCTTTCTTATTTCGACTATGTTCAAGGACTATTGGATCATTTTCAAGTTGCCTACCACTCCTCAATGTAATTGCTTTTGCGGTTTAAACCCACCTTTCGGATTTGGAATGGTAGAACTAGGAAGTTTTCCTTGCTCGCAAATTTGTCCCATAAACTCAGCTATCTGTCCCATTTTTAGTTTCAAATCTGCTATATCCTCTGATTGGTTCTGTTGAGAAATAGTCAATGATTTCAGAATCTCATCATAATTAAGTGGCATACCTGAAATATGCTGAGGTGGTTCAGGTGGCCTTTGAGCAAAACCAGGGGGTGGCCGATTCGAAGTCTGTTGTTGAGGTTGTTCTGAATTTCTCCATCCAAAACTTGGGTGATTTCTCCAACCTTCATTGTAGGTGTTCGAATAAGGATTATTCGTATAGTGATTTTGCCCCTGAAAACCTATTGCATTGACATTCTCCCAACCGCCATCCTCAATCAGTTGAGGACATTGATCAGATGGATGTTCTGGCTTTGTACACACACCACAAACTTGTGCAACTCCTAGCATATTCGGCTTCCCTAGGGCCAGAGTCACAAGTGAGGTAAGATTAGCCATTTGAGCTTCCAGACTAGAATTAGTACTTACCTCATTGACTTGGCGTGAAGGCTCTCCAATTTCTTCATACTACTGGGCATTTAAGGCTCGGTTTTCAATCAAAGTTTTTGCTGCTGCTGGAGTTTTATCAACCAAAGCTCCTCCTGCCGCTGCATCTAACATTTGTCACTCAAGAGGAAGCAATCCCTCATAAAAGTATTGAATCAGGAGCTCCTCTTTCATCTGATGTTGCGGGCATGATGCTATGAGAGTTTTGAAGCGCTCATAGTAAGCCGGATATGATTCTCCTGGACCTTGCTGTATGCCACTAATTTTCTTCATCAACAAGATAATTTTGGAAGTTGGGAAGAATTTCTCTAGAAACACCTTCTTCATGCTTTCCCAAGAATATACTGTTCCGGAAGGTAATTCATAGAGCCAATCCTTAGCCCTATCAGCCAGAGAAAAGGGGAATGCTCTCAACTTTAGGATGTTTTCATCCACATTTATTGGCGTCATACTGGAGCATACAACTTCAAATTCCTTTAAATGTTTATTTGGATCCTCCATAGAAAGACCATGATACTTCGGAATATGATGAAGTAGGCTAGATTTCAACTCGAATGACTCAGTCTTGCCCTGCGCGGCTAATGGATATTGAATGCACAAGGGTGCGGCATTGTCCAAGGTGGATGCCGAAAGTTCTTTAATAGATCTATTATCTCCCATGTCGAACTCTTCAGATTCAGATTCAAAGCTAGATGTTTGTAGTTCTTTTGTTTCTCTTCTTCGTCTTCTAAATGTTTTCTCAGGCTCTTAATCGTATTCTACTAAGTTTTCCTTGGATCTCCTATTGTGCATGAACTAGTACCTGAGATAAAGAAATAAAGAAGAAAAAAATCAATAAAAATAAAAATAAAAATAAAAATAAATAAAAACTAATTCAGTAATCAACAACTTTTCTAATCCCCGGCAACGGTGCCAAAAATTGATGCGCTATTTTTGTAGCACACAACTTAATACCCTGCTTTGTGATTCGTAGTATAGAATAAGTAGGGATCATTCTAGACCGGGGATTAGAGGGCTTGTCAATTACACTAATAATAACTAAAAGACAACTAACAACCTAATTAATTAAATAAAAGGGGATTGGATTTTCTAAATTAAACTATGAAAACAACTACGAAAATGAATGTAAAGATAATAAACTAAAGAGATGGCAAAGATGAGAAATTAGCTAAGGGTTTTATCTCCACACACCAAACATATGCTTATAAATTAATCTTCAATAATCACTTGCTAACTCGTGAGAGACAATGCTCAAGACTAACCATGATCGCACTGCATTTATCTTATTATTTTCCCAAGTTCGTTGAATTAAACTAAGCGTCGCTTTCAAACTATTCTTATCATGCTATCTAAACAGGAATCGCAAGTTAGACAACAATCTAAGATCATTAAGTTTTGTGAAAAATATGAACACTGACTAGGCAATTACAAGTATGATTAGCATCTTGTTCTTGCCTAAGTTTTTACTTAACCTTACCAACGTTCCTTGGTATTTACTACTTGTGAATACATGATTATAACAATTAGGTGAAACTCTCCTATACTCTAGCCCCAGATCCTAGCATGCTTACTAAGTTGGCCACCTTAACAAACATACAAAGAAAAGTTTTCTATAAAGCAGTTAAACAAAACACAATCACTAATAGCAAGGAAGATTAAATTCAATTAATTTATAAAGCACATGTTCGGGGCTTCGAATCCACCCCTAACTAAGATGGGTTTAGCTAGACATATTAATTATGTTCAAACAGTAATCCATAATCAATAATCAAACTAAAATAAGAGAAAGAGATGTTTAAAGATGAAAACAAAACACGGATCCGTGGTGGTATTGAGTACAAGCTGGGGTGTGAATAGCAGAAGAGAATCCTTTTTCTCTTCGCGATCTGCTCCTTCACTTTCGTCTCGCGAATTGCTCCTTCCTCTTCACGATCTGCTAACTTATGTTTCCTTTCGATCTCTGTTTGTGAAACAGAGTGAGAGGGATAAAGGGATGACGAGGGACTGAGACGGTGGCTGGCGAGGTGGCGAAAATCAGGGACAGCGAGAGAGACTGTGGTGAGGGTTTTATCTGACTGGTGGAGGCGATCGGCTGAGAGATGATTAGATAATCAGGCGAGAGAGGGATGAGGCGAGAGGATGGAAGAAGGGACTGTGGTTGTAAGGAGGAGGAGATGAACAGGGTCCTACGGTGGTGGTCTGCGGCTGTGGATGATGGCGGTGAAGATGGTTGATGATGGGTTCAGGAAGAAGAGCTTGATGGTTGTTGTCGAGGAGGACGACGGTGGCGGCTGTGGATGGATTCTGGGTGATGGCGGCTAGGGTTTGTAAGCGTGGATGATGATGAAGAGAAGTATGCGATGGTGGGTTAGGGCTTGGCGATGGATGAATGCTATTGCTGGATGGGTGATCTCTCAAAGCCAGGTATCGTCCCCTTTTTATTCTTGTTTTCTTCTTTCTGTGGTTTCATTGTTGGTGTGGTTTCCTTGCTTGTGTAAATTCCTTGTGTAAATTGAGTAGGTGTTGGTGAGGGTTGCGATCGATCAGGGGAGAGAAGGGCTGGGGACGATCGAATGAGGAAGTGATGGTGGGTTCGATTAGGATCGTGGTGGTCTTTGCGATAATAGAAGCCGACAACTGTGGTGAGAGATGGTGATACCGTGATCCCTGATTCTAGGGACCGTGATAGTGGTGGTGGATGAGCAGAGGGGGAGGGGATGATTGAGAGCAGAGATAGAGAAAAGGGATAGGGTTTTCACGGACGATTGAGTAAAAATAAATTGATTTTTATTTATAACGGTTTTAACCGTCGCAATTATCTATAACCGTCGGTAAACAATATTATTTCGCGACGGTGGAACAACAGTCGTTAAATAAAGTATTTAGCGGCGGTTTTGCACACATGTCGCTAAATAACCGCCGTTAAATTACCAATTTCTTGTAGTGAATTTTCTTCTATTTTAAAATGTTGTAATTAGAAACCTACACAAACATGAAAATAGTAATTAGTACCATAATTAACAAGTAATAGCTAAAAATATATATAGAAATATGGTACTAAAAATAGCCTAATTATGCCCCTATCAGTTGCATGGAATCCTATGCCATGGAAATCCATGAGGGGACCCCTACATTTTAGGCTAAATTGATATATCACTCCACATCCATCATTTGTTTTTGTGATCAATGGTGGGAATGGAAGTCCCATGAACATGGGAATCCCACTCCTTGGTCCCCCAAGGCATGTGATTCTCATGTTTATCAGATTTTCATTCCCACCATTGATAAAAAAATCAAATAGTGCATGAAGAGTTATACCTCTAATTAGCCTAAAATATAGGGATCCCCTCATGAATTCACATGGCATAGGATTTCATGCAACCAAACACACCTTTAGATCACGCGGGTGCCACTCTCTACTCCGAACTGCAAATGAATCTATCCTCAAGGACTTCACTTCTAATGTTTATGGAAACCCTCGTATTCTTCCTTCCATCTTTCCAGCTTCTCTATTTTGAGTTTGCTTTAGGCTTATTGGTTTGTTCTGTCACTACTGCTCTTTGGTTGACTTAATTTGTAATTAAGTCCTTAGCTGGGGATAATATAGATAGCCAAAGTGATGTGGGCTTAGCTACTTCCACCGTCATACGATCGGCTCACCAGAAAGTAAGTTTCTGTAGAAAAATTTCATAGAAAGCTTCCACTTCAATGTTCTAATTAATTAGTGCATTTTTTTATGCTAACAAGTATGTACATTTTTGAATTAAAAAACCAAGTTCTTGAATATTGCAATGCACCTCCCAACGAGTACAAATGCATATTCACCTCTGGGGCGACAACAACTCTGAAGTTGGTTGGGGAGTGCTTCCCTTGGAGTACATACCATCAAGTATGTAATTTTTTCTCTCTATGAAACTCTATGTTATGCAACTTATGCTATTATAAATTTAAGCTTAATTTTTCATGTTTATAAATTTTGCATATGTATCTTCTATCTTGGCATTAAATTAGAAGTAATTGATAAGGTATTATGCTTAACTTTTATAAATTATAAAAGTTATAATACAAAATCTAAAACCGCGTAGCGTTTTTTAGAACTGGCTTATAAGATTCATCTTGTTCGTCTTTAGATCAATCACTTGTGAGCGTGTTTTCAACTTTTCTTCTTCAGCTGCATGAGTGGTATTATTTCAGATATATGAACTTTTTTTGTGTGTGTGGCTAATTTGTAGAGTCACCACCCCAACTGTTAATGTTTGAATTATATGTGCTTGCTCCATAAAAGGCAATCACGTCCTACGAGTCCTGAATGCTCCCTTCTTCTTTGCCTTTACCCATATCACTCTAAACATATCTACTTAATCATTGAAAAAGCAAACCCCACAAACTATGGTACATTGAAGGAAGGCTCTTTGGTTGATTTGGTAATGAAATGAGCCAGTGACACGACGCATACATTAGTTGTATGTAGATGAAACTCATGTCTATGTGCAGCAGCATGCAGGATAGATCAATTAGTTATATAGTTTAGGATTAGCAAGTGTTATTATTCAATTAAGTCTATTCAGTGGTTTACAAGCTATGGAAATAATTCGCAAGATGTCCAAAAGGAAATAAAAAATGGTTTTTCAGGTGGTTAGGAAGGTAAACAACACAAGCTGAAAAATGGTGGAAATGTTATGAAGGTGAGATCAATATGACTCCAACAAACTAAGTTTAATATTTACTATGAAGTGTGATTTGGTAGCTGAAAACATAAACATGTAGAGTTTTACAGGGATGCATAAGTTGTTTAAATGATAGGGAGTTGTGTAAGCTCTAAAGTTGAGAATCTCAACTATCATAAAGTAGTATTTGGTTTCAAGGGAAAACAAGTAACTGTTTGTTGCATCCTTCCTTTCCATTTCTGCCAAAACCACTAAAGGATATCAACTGAAGTGAACTTTAGGAAGTAAACAAATGGCCTGATGTAACAAAGAAATTTGCTTATGGTTGCTTTTTGACAAGGGCTTCTTTATGTAGCATAAATTGAAGGCAGGGTCATGATAAGCGCTCATCTGTACAAGGTCACCTTGGTCAGTGTGCAAAATAAAAAGGAAACTGCCACAGCCTAAGAATCAAGGAAACTAAGATTTCTTTACCTGTTCATTGTTATTTGTTGACGGTTAACAGTTTTCTAGAGAAGGATACATAGCACAACCATATTTATAACTTATTTCTTTTCACATCCATGGGTGAAATGGTAAAAAATTGCCATATGTGGGAGGTAGATAATTGATAATTCCTTTATCTTGGTTATAAAACACCTTTTTCCATTGTAAAAATAGTTTACACACCAGAAATTCTCAGACAAACACAGGTAAATGATACTTTTGCTGGTGCCGTACAACATGATTACTAAAGCAATTAATTTTTGAAGGAAAACTCCAAGAGTGCTAATCTTAACAGCTAGGATGCACCGACTCTCCGAAAACCCTTCGAATCACGCGTCAAATATGTGTCGGACACGAATTCGCGTACGACACGCGCTGGACACGTATTGGACACGGGGTCAACGGTCAAAATTCGTTGACTGAGTTTGACACGACGTAGTCCAAATTCGTTGACTACGAAATTGTTTATTTTCGCCCGATTCTTCCTCCTCCCACACAGTGACCGAGTCAGAGCAAAAAAAAAAAAAAGAAAACTCCGAAACCCTAACTCAGAAACCCTAGCCATCGATCGATCGATCGATCAAGAGTCAAGACATCAAGAGACGGAGGAGAAGAATCGATCGATTTCGATTTTCGACTGACAAACCCTAACTCACAAACCCAAAAACAGCATCGATCGATTTCGATTTTCGACTGACAAGAAGAATCGATCGATTTCGAGTGAGGAGGAGAGGACTGTAGAGAGATCGACAGACGGAGGAGAAGAGATCATGGCGTCCTCATCGACACCAGGTACGTTCGATCGATTCGATCGATCGATTTCGTTTTTTTTTTTTTTTTTTTTTCCTTAGATGTAGAGATCGATCGATTTCGTTCCTGTGATGTGATTTGTTTCATCGACCCTCGATTGAGATCGATTATTCGATTTCTGTTTTTTTTTTTTTTTTTTTTTTCTCTGCTATTCTCTGCCATTTTGGTTCCTTCTCATTTGAAATTTCAGCGATTTCATCAATCGATTCGATTCGATTCATTCGATTTTTTTTATTTTTTTTTTTTCCTGCAAGTGTATGTTTTCCTGCGATTCGTTTTTTGTTTTGCAAGTTGAAATGTTTTGCAATTAGAATTCCAGTTAAAATATATAGATTTGTTTTCCTCTTTTTTTTTTTTTTTATCTTCTTCTTCCTGTGATTCCTGTTTTGCTGTGTTTTTCTTTTCTTTCTCTTCAGTCTTCATATATATGAAAGTATGCATGATGCAAGAAATACTTGCACCTATTTGCTGGAAAGTGAAAAGTGGATGCGCTAGTTAATGAAGAAGAGATCTAGCCGCCTCGCTGGTGACCGGTGAGTTTTTAAAATTATCAATTTACAGTATCAAGTTAATGAAATTATATGAGTATGACTTGACTACTTGACTACTTTATGAGATTTACAGTATAAATTTACAGTATCAAGTTAATAAAATTATGCTTTATGAGTATGACTTGACTACTTGAGCAGTTGAGCTTGACTTTATGATGCATTTGTAAATTTGAATGAATGAATTTGAATGTATTATTGATATGTTTGAATTTGATGAGTTACAAAAAATATATATTAAAAAATTAAGTTTGACCGAGTCGCCGAGTCCTATATTTTTGAAAATTGCCGAGTCGCCATGTCCGTGTCCGTGCATCCTTGCTTAACAGTCAAATAATTGAAAGACTAAATTGTTATCTTTCTGTGACAATGGGGTTAAGATTGGCAAATCTGGTGAAAGTTCTGCAATAAACTATCTATCACACTCTGTGTTTTTGTTCCTAAAACTGGAATTGTTTTGTTTATTTGGGGCTTATATTAAGATGGCTGTGATATTCTTACACAGCTGCGCAACAAATTGTGAGACAAATGAGGAGGTTGCAATCAAGAAAATAGGCAATGCATTTGAGAACAGAATTGATGCAAAGAGGACACTGCTTGAGATCAAACTGCTCTGCCACATGGATCATGAAAATGTACTTAAACTGAACGTTGGTTGTAGTGGTGTTGTGAGTTGTGACCTTTGCAATTTCAGGTGTACTAATATATTGGTCTTTGTACTATTGCACGTTGTCAAGATTAAGGATATTATATGCTTACCAGAAAAGGAAAATTTCAATGATGTCTATATCGGATATGAGCTGATGGACACTGACTTGCATCAAATAATATGCTCAACTCAGTCACTGACAGATGATCATTGTCAGGTAAGCATTTTGTATTTCGCCACAGATAAATCATCACTCTAACATTACTAGGTTGTCTACTCTTACATCTCTGATTATCTATGCTTTCAGAATAGAAGATTTATTAGGATTAGAAATTAGAAAGAGAAAAGCTGAATGCTCATTCACAAAACATTGAATCAATTACCAACGATGAAAAAAGTTTAACTCGATACTCTTATGGTGAAATTAAGTTTTTCAGTGAGCCAACATGGACTCAGAGGCAAATGGCTTTGTCGGAAGATGACTAGAGAAATGGTGATCCCCATGCCATCATCTTTTTAAAATATGAAATTGATATTCATGTAGTATCCTTAATGAGGGAACACACTAATATAAATTATAAAATTTTATTGAATTTACCTCATCACTCCATAGCTCAAAGTCCTTAACTTTTAAATGTTTTTGTTCCAAGAAACTATCACTCATATATTTTGTATTTCTGTTATAATTTAGTTATGTCCGCCCCTGTCCATGGTTGTTATCAGATTTTGATAATAATGTTTCGTTTGTTTTCAATTTTGGTTTCGCTACTCATTAGTCATATCTATAAAGCAAATAGGTTTTCTTTGTACCAATTTCGTGTTGGAAGATGACTAAAGTAATAATGCTATTTTAAGCTATTAATCTCATGGAATAGCACTTATTTCATGTTGTTAGCTTAGAGTACATTTGTTAGAAATCATTAGCAATATAGTCTTGTTGAACACTTTGGTTTTTTAAGCCACTATGCAAGACTATTGTCATTGTTTCAATTGCCAGCTTTGACCTCTGATGTTCACTAGCATTGATGATTGTTTTGGTTCTGCCTCCTAATTGTAATGGTTTATGGAAAGTAGCCATTTGAGCTACTTTCTGTTGTTGATTCTTTCTTGAAATGATTCGATTTCAATTGTATACGAGTCTTGCTCTATTAGGTTACTTGATGTTAAATGAAGATGACTTGATTAAATACATCTTCTGTGCTGGATTGTGTTGTTTCACACATCTGGTTTAGTTTTCTTCGCCAAATTAGGTTTTCTAGTTTGTTACTTATTTCTACTCTTGAGTTTAGTTTCTTTGATATGTCAACTTTGTAGATAAACTAGTAGTGATAGTTTCATGATGGATGTCTTTATAGCATAACTTTTCCATAGCTGATTCATTCATTCTAAAATGAGATTATGTTAATATGAAAAATGGTTTTGTTATAACTACAATATTGGTACAACTATGTCAAAAATTTATTCAATAAATGAGAAAAATTATAATTTGTAATGCGTTAATAGGAAAATTAGGTTACTGAGCCTTTAATTTGAGGCAAATGCTTATATCATGCTTGCATTTGTGATTCACTTAAGGATTTTTCCCGTTTAATTGTGATTTGCCGCCTACTGAATCTTTTGTTTGTTTTTTCTTTTCCTGTTGCTTTAGTGAATATGTGCCTCTAGTGGATAAGAAAATGAAAAAGAAAGAAATATGAAAAGATTCTCATAAAGTCTTTTTTTTTGTTGTTGAAGTCTATGACATGTTTTCATTCAAGTGAAGGCATGTGAATCATTTTCTATCGCATAATGTTTTTGCTAAAATTATGTAACCAAAACACCAAACTATTAGGAGGTTACTGTGTGAGATGATTTTCACACAGATTCACACAAGCATACCAAGCACCGCCACACTGACTCCGCCAACAACACCCAAGGGCTTCCTAATGATAGTAAAATTGTGCAATCATAATTGATTACTAATTTGTTACTCATCAAGGTATTTGTTTAGTAACAAATTTTCAGGCGAGAACTACATGTGTCCTAGTTACATCTTGTCACTTTTGTACTCTTATAAGATGAATGCTACAAGTAAATTTGGAACTGGGACTGGATGTTTACTATTTTTGTAGTCAAAACCTTTACTAGAAAAATTTTTACCTAATAAATTTCATCTGAAAATTTAAACAGGGAAATAAAATGATGTTCAAATTTGCTTTTACTGTGCAGGTAAAATGAGGACTTTAGATTCGACCAAAGCAGAGCTTGCTCTTTTGGTTTTGTATTTGAAGAAGGCCGAAGCAAGGGATAAGATATGCAGGGCAATACAATATGGTTCGAAATTTGTGAGCAATGGGGAGCCTGGTACAGTTTGCGTCATGTTTGCAGTTTGCATTATCAACTGCACTTGCAGTTTGTATTAATAGTTTTTCCCACTCTATGGTTCATTCTAAGTATTTATTTTTACTGTTCACAATGCAGAATGAGCAGTATCGTGCCAAGCTCAAACAGTCAAATGATAGAACACTAGCACTTGTAAAAAGCAGCAATGGATACAGTTTTGCAGTAGGCCTCCTTCAATTGGCTCCTAAGAAAGTCACACCTTGTGTTACAGGAGGCTTGGGATTTTTCAGCTCACTGATCTCTTGTTATCAGGTGGTTTAGATTTTAAATTGCTACCAACTACAAACTAATGCCAATGGGTAGTTTTGTTTAATTAAATAACTTAATACAATTTTTATCATCCGATTTTACTCGGTGAAATATTTTACCTTGGTATCCACTTTTGTACAGTTGCGCGATTTAATTAGTTCTAATGCATGATAACGTTTATATATCTATGATCAGAAACAAAAGCAAACCTTGGCAAAGCAATTGAATCTAACACCAAGACAAGTGGAAGTGTGGTTAGAGAACAGAAGAACATAACAAAGTTGAAGCAAACTGAAGTTGATTGTGAGTTCTTGAAGAAATGTTGCGAGAGTCTGACAGATGAGAATAGAAGACTTCAAAAGGAATTACATGAGTTGAAAGCATTGAAATTAGCACCAGCGCTTTACATGCAACTTCCTGCCACACTCAACCCTTTATAGTCTCTCAAAAGAAGGAATTACCTTTGACACAGAATAAGTAGTAGCAAGATAAACAAATTGTTCCATTCTCATTTGTTCGCGTATCCCACTCTTACCTCCCATATTTTTAGTTTTCTTAGTGTTAGTATACTAATTGATTGCAACTAATTCACTTTTTAAATTGTATTTTTTGTTCTAAAATGTTTTTGTTTCACTTTACTTACTATTTCGGGTTTTGTTGCATTTATTGATTGAGAGATCTTTGATAATACTGATCTGTAAGGGAAATAGATTGAGATAACAGATTCAGTTCAAGCCAATGGCATGACAGCTCAACGGTTAGAGCTTGGCAGATGGTACCACTAGGTCATGGGAAAAAAAATTGATTCAGTTCAAGTTGACTTAACAGTGATTAGTTGTATTTAAAATAAATAAATAAATATAAAAATATTAAAAATAAAAAATAAAAATTGTAACACGTGGAGATGTTAAGAATTTTGAAGGTTGTAACACATTGATGTGTTACTAATATTTGTAAGATTTTTGTGGTGTTACAATTTTTTTTAGTAACACGGCTAGTGTGTTATAAATTGTCATTTATGGTGTAATGCATAATTGACTCGTTCGTTCAATTTTTACTTCGTTAATTCAACATCTCAGTCGATTTGAAGTTTCTGCGTTTAGTTGAATTGTTCGCTCAATTTTCACTTCGTTAATTCGACGTTTCAGTCGATTCGAAATTGTTTTACTTAGTTGACTCGCTCATTCAACTTTGGTTTCGTCCTGAAGTCGTTTTACTTAGTTGACTCATTCGTCCAACTTTTGCTTCGTTGGTGCGACACTCTAGTCGACCTGAAGTCATTTTACTTAGTTGACTCGTTTCATCCAACTTTTACTTCGTTAACTCGACACCCCGGTCGATTAGAAGTTTCTGTGTTTAGTTGACTCGGGTGTCCAACTCTTACTTCTTTGGTTGATCAGACCAAAAGTTTATTGTGAATATCCGACTTGCGTTATGATTCCTTTTGGGATTTATACGCTAATTGTTTCATATTGCTTTACTACGAAGCTGTTCGCCTTTGTGAGATGTCAATTTCAAAAATGAAACTTTATTGATTCTTTGACCATTTCTAGCGGTCGTTTTTCTAGAGTGGTTCCCTTACATTATGGAGCGTTTATTCTTTTATTCTTGTGTGACTGATGTCTATCATCGCGTTGGTGTTTCGTGCCTCTGCTATTCCTTTTAATTTACGACCTTTTTTGCTTGGACCGTTATTGCTCCTTGTTTGGCATTGTTTGTTAGGGCCTGATGGAGTTTGTCGTTGTTAATTCCCTTATAAGCAATTTTGACTGAATTTGTATCCGATGTCAAAGTCTTCGAGTTAGTTAGTGTAGCCATCTTCAGAGCATTGACCTTTCGACTTCGATATAAGTCTGCTCAGGTAGGAGGTGTTTTACCGGGGCGGATGCAGTGTAGAGCATATATCAATTCCCTGGATCGCTTTTTTGATCCCGTGGTTGCAGTGTCCGCCTTTTCTTTTCCTTTGAACTGTTTGTCTGGTATGCCGATAAATTCGTACGGTCGTCATCTTTGGATCCAATGCTCGATTCTTCTTTTAACTTGTAGCAGTCCTCGGTATCATATCCGTGAGCCTTGTGAAAAGAGCAGTGCCTTCTCTTATCTCGTCTTTCCGGGTCTCTTTTCATCCTGGTTGGCCAGTTGACATTCTTCCAATTTTCTATGTGTTTTAAGATGTCAGTTCTGTTTGTTTTTAGGGTTGTGTACGATTTGTACTATTTCCTCATTACACTAGTTATTCGCTCATGACTGGACCGTGCCGGTTGTGATTTCCTGGATTCTCGATAATTAGACTCAGTACGTCCGTTGCTCTGATGTTTCTTTGAATGACTGTTATCCTCCCGTAGTGCATGATCTCGCCTTCTTTCATTTTTCATTTTTCATTTCCCATTTTCGCGAATGGTTCTCCCTTTCCTATTCATTCTTTCTCCTCGCATATTTCATTTCTTCAAGGGAGATATATCTCTGTGCTATTTTCAGTAGGACTGCCATGCCTTATGGAGGCTCCAAGTTAAGGGCATCGAAAAAGAGGCTTCTCTCTAGTCCGGCGATGAAAGTTGCAGCAGTTGTGTCATTGTTGCATCCATCAATCATTCTCAACTCGTTGGTGAAGCGAGTGACATCCCGTATCATTTATTTGGGCTTCTATCAGATGTGCAGAAGGTAGTTTGGTCTTTTCATCATCTGCTGGCTCCCAATAAATCTGGTAATGAAAGCAGTTGCTAAAGCCTGGAAAGAGTCTATTGACCTCAAGGGTAGGCTATTGAACCAGTTCATTGTTGTGGACGTGTGGCTGGTTGGGAACGTTGTGCGCATGATCGAATCCATGGTTTATTTTAGAGCCATCATGTCGTGAAAATGTCTTAGGTGATCCGTTGGGTCGGTGGTACTACCGTACACTTCGAACTTTGGAGGAGACAACTTTTTTAGCATTACCTTTTTCATGAGTGCATCGAAAAACGGTGGTTTGGCTAACTCATACAGTTCGTTGGGATCTGTGACTCCCATCCTGAACGGGATCTCGGCGTTTCCCTGTTGGGGTTATGCTAGGGCTTCGTCGTTTCCTTGAGTTCGGACAATGGAATTTTGTTGGGGCGGTGTTGGACTAGGGTCGACTGGCTGAACGCGTTCCTAGGTGATTTTCTCTAGCATCTTTGTCATGTAATTCATCTGAGCCATGAGCAAATCCACCTGAGGGTCCGTGGCAGCGCTGCCGGTTGTTTGGGTTATTTGAACTACTACGTGCAGTTGATCTGCATTCTCGGATGCTATTGGTCTGGTGATCCGGGCTACTTCTTCTCCCTGAGCTGTCAGTGATGCATCGGTGAAAGAGTTGTCGTGATCATTACTGGATTGATGATCTGCAGACTGCATTATTTTCTCCGATGGCTTGTCGATCTTTTGTTAGGTTGTGGTGAGCTTTGTCACTGTGTATTTCATTTTTAGAAAAGGAAACTCATCGTTCCCCACAAACAACGCCAAACTGATGCGTCCAAAAATCGTCACCCTGTGAGTTTGACCTGCAAAACAATTGTTAAACTGCTAAATACCACCTTTTTGGTGGCCGAAGGTACTCTGATGCTTAAGTCAGTAACTCTATTGGAAGAATGATGTAAATATGGACAAAACTCAGTTAAAGTTGCATACCTTTGTCGAATGCTCCCTTTTACCTTTTATAATGGTCTTGGTTAACTCTCTGCGTGACTTAAGCATGTGAGGCGTAACGGAAAGAGATGTTTCTTGTAACAATCTCATCTTTTATGGAGATGCGTTTAGGGAGGCGTAACTCCCTCCATGGCTCTTTTTGGTGCAACGTTCTTCTTCTTTATGAGATAACTCGTGTCGAGCCTGGATCCGAGGTCTAATTCTTTTTGGGCTGGATTCAAGCCCTGTTTGTTTTCTCCTCATTGGCCTTTGCAGTTGGCTTTATTCTTCTTGGGCTTTATGAATTGGCCCAATAGATTGGATCTCTATGCCACGTGTACGGTCGTGATGATCGGTCTATTTTTATGTATCATCAGTGTACATCAAGATAATCCTTATTTTTATGAGTTTGGTGACCATAATGGTGATGATGATGATTGATTCTAGGAGGTTGTGAGTATGAATAGATGTTGATGAGTTAAGGAGCTTAGTTTAACTATACTAGACTCCATTTTTGTTTGGTCGTCAACATGCACTTGATATCATTATTAAACTTTTGTAGACTTGTTTGACGATGATATATATTGTATTCGGTTATGTGACTTTGCATATGCAATTAAAGAAAACAATATTTTGTGATGAATGATATATTAATAAATTGTGCATGACTCAACAAATTTAAGTGGTCCCATTTAAGACTATGTGACATACATAGCTACAATAAATGGGTGAAGAACGAATCATCACAAATATAATGAAAGTTGGGAAACCATCGTCACAGATAGATATTTTAATGTATTAAATCACTGTTGTAACAAACTGTTCCTCACGTATAAAATAAATAAGTGAGGAAGATTCCTCACAGAAAGTTACTACACATGACTCCTGTGTTTCGTCACACATAAAATTGTAGAGTGACGAAAGTGTTGTCACCCATGTTGTAATATATACCCACGCGCTAAGTTTATGTGAGGAACAAATCGCTACATAAGCTGACTTTCTGTAACGGACAAGAAACTCGTCACCTAATACTTTCCTTAACGCGCTTAATGTGATGAACGTTGTGACGACTAATATTCCTTACATTTGATGAAAAATGACTAATTAACATGTTTTAGTGAGAAACATGTTCTTCACCAAAGCCCAAATTTCTTTTAGTGTATTGCAACAAGTTTATAGCATCATATTAGTAATTATATTGACACAAACTATAAATCTAAATTGAATACATCAAAATGATCACTTACTAGAATTGCATTTGCATTATTTCAAACAAAATACTATATATTATATATAATACAAAATACTATATATAATATATGTTAGTATATGAGATGATTATTACCTATGCTATGAATATAAGAAGTAATTCAAGCTATCCCGTAAACCACCTAAAACTTGATTATAACACAAAAAATGTAATTGAAAAGGTGCATGAACTTCTAAGATGAAATTTTATACAAAGAAGGGATAGAGAGTGCCAAAGAGATGTTTCATGGACTACATTATTTCTATGTTACGAGCTCCTTTGATTTTATTTTTTTATTTTAATTTTTGTATGCTTAAATGCTTATTGTATAAACGGTTTGACACTTATGATTAAGGTTCTATGCGAATTGTGTCAATCTGACAGATTTCAGAGTTCTCCTTTATTATCATGTTGTAAATTTTAAATGCTTGTTGCGTGGAGGCGTTAAGTTGTTCATTTATATACTTATAATGGGTTGCATAGCGGGTAATTATGCTCGATTGACCTATATTCAGCATCGTAGCCCTAAATTTCACTTGGGGGAGTGGGGGGCTATTTTTATTTTTATTTTATATAATATATCCACTCAATCTTCGTATATATTATTTAAACGAGGTAATCCAACATTTGAATTAGTTAGGAGATAAGATGAAAAATGCATAAATGATTATTTGTTTTCCTAGATTAATTGTCTTCCTCGCGTTTCAGAAACACAAATTTTGCTTGTCTTGAGTTTACAATTAATAAATTTAAAATTATGACATAATGTTACGATATATAGGTTGCTCATTTAAAATTTATAAACAAAATTTTGAGTGAATTAGATGATAAAATGGACGTTCAAAAACTAGTTTGAGTTCTTACGAATGGGTTTAACCATGATTTGTTACAAGTTTTAATATGGTTATGCGATTTTAATGGTTTAAAACTAAACAAGTTAACACTTTTAAGTTAGAAACCTTCGAGAGAAACCTTTTGAAGAATAAAATGGAAATATTTAAAATATATATATAAATAAGAGAAACTTTGAAGATTATTTTAAAAATAAGTAATTAAACAAAAAATAGAGGGGGCTTATAGGTTTAACCATGATTTTTACAAGTTTATATATGGTTTAACATTGAACAAGTTTACACTTTTAAGTTGAAACCTTTGAAGAATGACCTAGAAATATATTTATATAGAGAGAGAGAGGGCATCACAACTAGAACCAATGCCAAAACTGTGGTGGACAAAGGCAAAACTACCATCCGAGCAGCATGAACAAGCATAAACATTGTGTCTCTTTGATTTTAAATATATATATATGTATTATTGGGTTATTTTTCTCTTTTTTCACATAAAAATAAAAATAAGGCTATAGCTCGGGTTAGCTTCCTTCTGGTTCCACCCTCTGCTATTCTTCTTGTTTGATTTTATTTTAAGAGAGTTTTTAGTTCCAGTTGAGACATCAATGTATTTATTTCAGAGATGCATTTTTCTGTCACATTTGCGTGAAGGACTTGCTTTTGATCAGCCAAGTTTGAAGAATAAAAAAAAGGTATATATTAACCTATTTCTTGAAGCCTATGAAGATATACCACTAATTAGAAGACCTTCTTGAAGAAAAAAGGGATGGAATGTGATGAGACGTCAAATAGTCACCCTATCACAGCAGTACACGTGGCATGGGTCAATCCTAACGAAAAAGGATCAACGAGGCCCAAGTGGCCCATTCTTGAAACGTTGTTCAGCCCGTAAGTCGGGCATCCAAGCCCAGGTCATGTCAGCCCAAGCGACACGAATCTTGGAGCTTGACCCGGGACAATAAGGCCCGAAAATTAATCACTGAGTTGTTACATGTCCGAGATTCATTTGCACAAATTATTTCTTAACACAATCAAGCATTGGGTCCTAAACAGAGCCAAGTACCGAAGATACCCAGTCTTGCACATGTAAGATTCTGGGTGAGATCCCCTCCCTCCATCACGCCCTCAATAGCAGGGACAGTTGGGGAAGGAAAGAAGAAATGTACGCATACACATTGCTAATTACATCTAGTCTTCATTCTTCCTTGCATCGTCGCCTGACTTAAGCATCGGAGTGCCTTCTGCCACCACAAAGGTGGTTCCTGGCTCATCGTTGTTCGTTTTGCAGGTTCAAGATCAGCAATAACAGATTTGGATGCATCAGTTTGGCATCGTCCATGGGAAAACGACAAGTTTTCCGTGAAACAAATATATAAAGCTCTTTCTAGCTAAGCAGAGCAATCAAGACATGGTCACCAGCACCGGATCTCGAACACTCAACGACAATGTCGAGCTAGACAATACTCTAGCTAGGGAAGCCCAACCACATAGCCAAATTGATCTGATCGAGGAAGCCGAATGACTGCATGGGCCAGCCACTGAGCCGGCCGCAACTAACCCCCACATAGGTTAGATTCTTCTCCACATGGATCACCTAGCATGGGTGGTAGAAAGGCTAAGTTGGGATTGACAGCAACAATTCGAGATCGGCCAGAATTCAGAGAGGTCCCAAACCCGAGAAGACGCCCAATAGCATGTCCAAGAAGGCAAAAAACTCCTCGTAGAGAAGCAAAGAGGGGAGCCTAGGAAAAGACAAGGATCATGGAGACCATGCTCTGAAGATAGACAGGACCACGGTCAAGAGCTCGTTCCGACTGGGGGCAGCCAGTTCAGATGTCCTATACGATATCAAATTCCTTCCATTCTCGAAAGAGATCATGAGTGCCCGACTTTCGAAGAAATTTTTCCCCTCAAAGCTCGAGTTCTATGACGGAACATCAGATCTGCCAGATCATCTGTGTCATTACCACCATGTGATGGCACTTAAATAAAATTCTCGAGCCTAACATTAACGGAACGGGAGATGAAGGGAGTTCGCTTCCTCCACAATGATGCCTTAGTTATCTCAATAGATATTACAAACTGAGAAGTAAAAAGATCGCTAGTGGACACATGCAGTTCCGTCAATGTCCATTTCTAAAAATGTAACCGACAGAAGAAGATTTGACACTTGCAAATCAAGCCATGTTCAACTTTAATGGGAAAAATTGTTGCCCCGTTGGAACAATTTCGCTGCCGATCTTGATGATAGAGTTCTCAATTGTAGACGCCTGCTTCGAATATAACGTAATCTTGTGCCGACCATGGTTACATCACATTGAGGTCGTAGTCTCCACCCAGCACCAGTGCCTCAAATACCTTCTGATAGTGAAGTAGGGATGATCAGAGGGGACCAAACCTTGCTCTAGAATGTCACTATGTTGCGACCAGGCAACCAGGAAACGGAGCATAATGACCGAGCAAAAGGATCCGGATGAGGAAACCCTAAATCCAGATATAGAGAACCCACCTACGCCTTCAGACTTTGAATCTTACCCAGCCCAAGAAAAATGCCGAATGCTGGACAACCAGAAGAAGAGGCCATCACCATATACTTGGATAGCCCACCTAAAACGAAAGCAGTCCATATATGCTCCAACCTTAACAGAGTGCTGACAGATAAGCTAGTTGCACTCTTAAAGGAGAACCATGGTGTGATTGCCTAGACAATGAAGACATGGTGGGAATTGACCCATCAATAATCACGCACCGACTAACAATCAACCCTGAGTTTAAGCCCGTCGCGCAGAAAAGGAGGTCGGTACTTGGCCATTAATGAATAAGTGCAAAGGCTTCTGAAATTCATGATAAAGAAGTCTTGGTACCCAAATTAGTTGGCAAACACGGTCCTGGTTATAAGGAAAAAGGGAAGTGGAGAGACTGCATGGACAACACGGACCTAAACAAAGTTTGCCCAAAAGACAACTTTCCTTTACCGCGGATAAACCATATGGTATACGCGACGTTCAGACACAACCTATTCAGCTTCATGGACGTGTATTCTAGCTACAATCAGATCAGTATGCACCCACCGGATCAGGAGAAAAACTCCTTCATAATGGATAGGGGCTCATACTGCTATCGAGTAATGTCATTCGGACTGAAAAATGCAGGGACAACATACCGACGTATGGTGAACTGGATGTTCAAAAGAAAAATCGTAAAGACCAAGGAAGTCTACATCGATGACATGCTGGTAAAAAGCCTCCATAGTCCCGATCACCTGGCAGGCCTCCAATGAGCGTTCTCCCAACTCTGGAAGTACCAATGAAGCTTAACCCACAAAAAAATGCACATTTGGGTTACAATCCGGGAAATTCCTGGGGCTACATAGTCATCCGAAAGAGAATAGAGGCTGACCCGAAGTAGATTCAACCTCTTCTCAATATGAAACCACCCACAAGAATCAAAGATATTCATAGCCTGACTGGGAAGGTGGCAGCCCTGAACAGGTTCAACTCCAAATCCTCAAACAGATGTTTCCATTTCTTCAAATATTTCTAATGAGGAAAGAAGTGTGAACATGCCTTCCAAGATTTGAAGGTGTATATGGGAAGCATTGAGTTGTTCTCGAAACCTACTATGGGTGAGATTCTCTAACTATACCTCTCAGTCTCGAAGTACGCTGTCAACTCAACTTTGATTCAAGACGAGAAAGAGAAACAGAAGCATGTCTACTACATCAGCAAAATGTTCAATGGGGGCGAAGGCCAACTACCCTAACCTGGAAAAATTGGCCTTAGTGTTGGTAACTTCCTCCATAAAACTAAGGCCCTACTTCCAAGCTTAGTCAATAATAGTCATGACCGGGTACCGACTCTGGTTGGTATTGCATAAGCCAAAGTGATATTCACCTAATTATTACACAGAATACCACCTAATTTATATTTGTTATTCACTTTGACAATCTATTTTATATTAATTATTTAAATTTTGTATTTTTCAGGATTCAGAGCGTTAACAGATTAATGCGGAGTTCGAGGTGATAATAAGAAATTTGGTATTGACGAGCGGAAACGGGGGTGCAGTTAACCCAACACAATTCCCCTAATTTTCTATAAAACCCAATAACCCTAATTTCTCTGGGGGTTCTTATCTCTTTTCTTCCCCTCTCTGGGGGCTCTCCCAGCCAACAACCCCCATACCATCTTCTCCACGTTTCAACACAGCTACCACAGTCCACAAACCTCTCTCCGCCTCAGTCCCTCTCTATAGCCTTTTCCCTCTCGGATCCACAGACCACCACCTTCTCTCCCATAACAACCACAAACACCACCGTCACCTCTTGGTCTCTCTCTCTTCGCCGTCAGCTGCAACGCCAGCAGCCACCACATTTGTCTCGGTATCTTCACCGCCCTTGCCGGAGCATCCTCGCACAGCACGCCAGCAGCTGCAACAGGTCACGGGCAAGAACAACACGTTAACGCCTGCGCTCCCGCCTTGTATCGGATTTGAATCGGGAGAGAAAGGCATTGGCAGCTATCGACACCTCGGCCACTTACTCTGTGTACCACCACAGTAGAAGAAGCTGGAGGTTATTTGCACCCACGGGACTGTTCAGAGCATCCACAGTTGCTGAATTGTTGATTTGCCGATTCTGAGGAGATGAGTTGCGGCGTACCACACCACAAGGAGATGACCACCGCTACCATGGAGAGCTAAACCCTTCGCCAAGGCTAAGATGAAACCAATTGGGTTTCAAGAGTTTGTTCTAGTTTGACTTTTCATTTTATTATGTGCTTAACTGCAAAATACATTTAATTTCTGAGTATTAGTAAATTACTTTCATCGAATATATCGGATTTGATCTAGACTACTCGGTAGTTAGAGTTTTCTTTACTAATATTTAAAGCATTAGTTTTGATTGGTTAAGTTAGACTTGTGATTGAGTGTGCCGTAATAAGACACTCAATGCTAGGAGTTGAAACTTAATAAATTAGACTTGTGATTGAGTGTGCTGTAACAAGACACTCAATTCTAGGAATCTATAATTTATGCTGAAGTTAATTGTAACATTGGATTTTAAAACTGAATTGTTCTAAACGATTACATCATCGATGCAAGCAAGGGATTCTCATCCCTAAAGCTTCTCGCTTTAGAAAATAATAAGTTAGATTAAAATAACATGAAAAACTGAATTGGTGGATTCAATGCCTTGGTTTCCCTTATCATATTCTTAAAAACTTTTTATTTTGCTTTTTAATTTGATTTTTAGTTTAGATATTTTGATTGCTGTAACCCCCATTTAAATTAGTTTAAATCAACTCTGAAATTTAATTGCAACCACAGTCCTTGTGGGATCGACCTGTACTTGCCCTTGTCTACCAGTTAGACATTGTGCACTTGCAGTTATTAAGACTAGGTTAAATTAACCTATTTATTTAGGTTAGTTAAATCTGCATCACAAAGCTACCAATAAAAATGGTCAGTAGAGCTAGGACAGTTTAACATACAAGAACGGTCATCAAGGCGGAAACATTGGCAGACTTCATCGTCGAGTTCACTGGGACAGGAGAACCGAGGTTGAAAGACCAGCATGGAGATGAGAACCCCGAGCTGCCCTCATAGGGTTGGATCTTGCGATGCGACGGGTCATCCAATGTGAAGGGTTGCAGAGCTGTGATCATCCTTTATACCCCATAAGGGGTCATACTCAATAGGGTGATCGTCCTTTATAACGCAAAGGACGATTCCGACACACTCATAGAGTTTCAGGAGAAGTCGGTCCTAGAAGAAGAATGACTCCACAAAACCTTCTCCACAAGCGAGGAGATCAACTAGATGAACCCCTAATCAGTTACATAAACGATGGAGTACTCGCAGCAGAAAAGCTAGAGGTTTGCAAGTTGAAAAACATAGCGGTATGGTACATGCTCCTCAATAATAGATTGTACAGAAGATCAACAACTGCCCTTTACTCAGGTGCCTGGCCCTAGCGAGGCAGGCTATGTTCTCCGAGAAATCCATGAAGGAATTTACAGGAACCACTACTAAAAATGGCCCAGTACTACTATAAGAGGGTTAAGCCTCGAGAATTCAAAGTTGGCAATTAGATACTGAGAAAAGCCCAACCGAACACAAAAGACTCAGGTGAAGGTAATCTAAGTTCAAACTGGAAAGGTCCCTATAAGGTGACAGTAATCAAAAGGCTCGGAACCTACTGGCTAGAGAACCTGAGTGTAGAGCGTTTGAAAAAATCATGGAATGTAGAACACTTAAAAAAGTATTATCAATAAATGTACTCTCTTTAAGAATCTCAATTCATATAACTCAATGCGAATGAACAAGCCTAGTCCGACCAAAGGACCACGATGGCACCCATGCGGACTGAACCCAGTCCACAAACAGTTTACCACAATCGGGCGAGTCCAGTCCACGGACGACTCACCGCTCCAAGATAACCTAGTCTGATTATGGGCACCATAATGGTGCGCATCGGTCGAGCCTAGTCCTATTCAAGACGTCATCAATTTGTCGCATAAGTGACCTAGTTCGCCTCAGGAACCAAAGCAACCAACATGCAGATAGAACCCAGTCCACAGACAGCTCACCACAAATGGGTGAGTCCAATCCACGGACGACTCACCACTCCAAGATAACCTAGTCTGATTACAGAGCCATAATGGCACACATTGGCCGAGCCTAGTCCTATTCAGGATGTCGACAACTCACCTCATAAGTGACCTAGTCTGCCCCAGGAACCAAGGCAACCCACATGCGGACCAAACCCAGTCGACACAGGATGGCCTTTGAACTTTTGTTGAGCGCCATCAAGTGGTGGTAATGGCGCAAATTGTTTGACGGATATGATGTTCCATCATAAAACTCAAGCTTTGTTGGGACTAACTTCTTAGGAAAAGAGACACTCATGATCTCCTCTGAGAATGGAGGGAAAGTTAGATCATATAGAACTGCAGGGTCGGACGCCCTCAATCTGAGCGGGTTCTCGACTATGGTCTTGTTTGTTCTCGGGGTGTGGTTTCCATGATCCTCCTCGGGGTCTCCTTCCCGACAAGCTCTTTGCTCCTTTGCGAGAGGCTTTCGCCCTCTCGAGCGTGCTCCTAGATCTGGGATCCTTCCGGATCTCGGATGGCCTTAGATCGTTATTGTCGCTCTCGAGTCATCTTTTCTACCACCCTTGTCAAGTAGTCTAACTGGAGCAGGATCAGACTCATGTTGGGGGCAGCCACAATTACCTCCGCGACTGGATCGTGCGGTTGTTTAGCCTCCTCAATCGGATCAATTCTGCCCTATGGTTGGGCTTCACTGGCCAGAGATTCGTCTAGCTCGGTACCATCGTTGAATGTTCGAGATTTGGTGTTGGTGACCATTTTTTGAAGTTATACTTAGCTAAAAAGAACTTTGTATGTTTGTTTCAGGGAAAATTTATCGTCGTCTTCCCCACAAACGACGCCAAGCTGATGAGTTCACATCTGTCCTCGCTCATGCCGGCGATATCAAACCTGCAAAAATGAGCAGTGGTTAAGCCAGGGACCACCGTTGTGGAGGCTGAAGACACTCCGATGCTTAAATCAGATATCGATGCAAGGAAGAGTGAAGACTGTATGTAAATTGCAATATGTATGTGACCATTCTTCTTTCTTTCACCGTTTTTTTAAAGACAAACGTGCCGCCGGTGGGTATAGAACCCAAGACATGGGGGTTAAACCACCGCAACCTTAACCATCCAATCAAGCTACCATTGACTCTTTCACCAATTCTTAAAGCAAGCATTCCCTCCCCAACTATCCCTGTGATTGAGGGAGTGATGGAGGGAGGAGATTTCGAATTAGATCTTACATGTGCATGAATGAGTCTCTTTGGGATTTGGCTATGTTTAGGACCAATGATTGATTGGGCTCGAATTGATTTCGTGCAAGCGGATCTCGGGCCTATGACAGCTATGAGATTCGTTGTTCAAACTTTATTGTCATGGGCCAAGCCCTGAAACCCATGCCTTTGAGCTGGCATGTTTTGGGCCTAGGCACTTGACTTACAGGCTAAACAGTAGTTTGCGCATGAGTCCGGTTGGGACTGAGTTGAAGCCTTTTTTTGTGCTAGGGTTAGCCCATGCCACATGTTAGGCTGTGATTGAGTGAGTTTTTTTATGTCTCATCAAAAACCATTCCTTCCTACGATGAAATCTAGAAATAAATCACACAAGATCAACAAAACATATCATGGTCACCCCTGTAATGTACATGTCGATTATAGGCATTGGAGCATAGCGATTGTTATGGTTGTTATATAAAATACTTGACAACTGAACTCTTTTATATTTGAACTACTATAACGAAAATGGCTCTCAGCAACAGTGCGCGTGTGTGAAATGTGTAAGAAATGTTCTTATTCTCCAAAATGCCCCTACTCAAATGTTGAATACCGAACGCATCCCTCACACAACTTTTGTATTTCCTAAATTGCCCCTCATAAATTAATAAATTACTCTTATGTATTCAATTAATTTCAATTTAAGAATAAAAAAATGTTGAGGTTTTTTTTGTAATACAGTGTAAACATAACTTTGACGCTCAACTTTAGGATTCCAAAATTGCTCATCATTAAATGATAAATGTATTAAATGAATTTAATTTAAAAATAAAAATGTTGGAGGGTTTTTTGTAACACAGTAACACAACTTTAATGCTCAACTTTTAGATTTTCAAAATTACCCTCATTACATGTTAAATAACTCTCATGACTACAATGAATTCAATTTCAGAATAAAATTTTTAAGGCTTTTTTGTAATAAGTGAGACACAACTTTAAAGTATTTTTAATTCCAAGTGGCTCCCCAATCTCTTGATAATTATAGGAAAATCTTTATAAATAACTATATTAAAATCCCTCCATTTTAAACACATATAGAATGGGATAAATTTTTATGTAATTCTTACGAGCTTTGCTAGCTGTCGAGGAAACCAGCGAGGGAAATGAGGTGGAGGGGGTGGAAACCGTTCACCCCCCTCGGGATGTGCGTGCGAAAAGTCAACGCACACATCCCGAGGGGGTGAACGGTTTCCACCCCCTCCACCTCATTTCCCTCGCTGGTTTCCTCGCTCATTTCCTCGACACTTAGAATTTCTGAATTCTTACATATAGATGCATGCGAATATAAACTTATCTATCGTTAAATTAGAATATTACGCATTAAGTTACAACGATTGAACGACCTCTAGCCAAATTTCCTAACATTTTAATTTGCACTTTGAATTTTTGAATTCTAAAAAAATAAAACACTGAATATACGTGCACGTAGAGCGCGTTGACACCCTCGTGCATTATAAAAGCCTGTTTTGATTAGTGGAGTATTCTCGATTCTTTGCTTTCTGCTTTTGCTTGTCGGAATTTAAATTTGCTAGGATGACAAGTCATTCTTCTAACCTAAGGAAGCTACTACTCAAAATAAATTATTTAACTGTTGATAAACCGGGCTGATTCAGGTTTACGAGTACTTATAATTGCTGTGAATGTTTATTCACCAATGTTCGGATGTATTACACGCACATCAAAGAAAATCACAATTTTATTCTTCCGAAACGAAATAACCAATATCATCAAACATAAGATGCCAAAGAACCCATACATTACAAATGTATAGTATAACGTATTATTCTCAATCTGCAAGCATATGCATCATGCCAGCATGATAGAAAAAATCCCTATTATGTACCTCATAATAAGTTGGACACGGTGAGCGGAAAGTCAAAATATAATCAAAATAATCACTTAGTAGGTTTGCATTGTGATGATTACCTATGCTATAAATATATGATAAGTAATTAAACTAGCCAATACACCACCAACAACTTGACTAAACACAGAGAACATAATCGAAAAGGCACAAGAACTTCTAAGATGGGATTTAACAGAAAGAAGGAATAGTGTCTAAGAGATGTTACATGGACAACATCATTTCCAAGTAAGGTTAAGCATTGATTCATTTCTTCCCATCTTTCCCTCTGCATGTATACATGCAAGCTCAACTGATAATAGCATCACCTGCCTCAACGAGGTCTACTTAAACTTCTCTTTGGAAAAAGTTTTGAAGCTAGAGAGCGTTACCACCAGTCTGAACACAAGTGAAATGATTTGCGACTCATTGATGTGAAAGGAACATAAGCAATCGGATATGCTCTGATACTATGTGAAAGTCGAGAAAATGGAAGACAATTACTTAATATGTTTGACTTTCAGACTTTGATCCATTATAATCCCATGCTATTACAATTAGAAAGACTAACTTTCTACTGATGGTAAGCGAAGATACACCGAAAGCAAAATCATAAAGAGGATTTAGGGTCTTTGACTAATACATGATGGTAACTAAGTCAAAAACTATGTTGACACTCTTTTTTTAACCTTCTTGAATCTTGAAAATTGGAGCCTCAATGCCAAATGGTCATAAACACTTCCACAATTACAAAGAGAATCATGCATTTACACAAAGCAAACCTAAACAAACTAGAAGCAAAAAGTAAAAGAAGAGATCTGGCCACAGGCCAGAGAGAGGAAACTGACTTGTTCTCTAACAAATTAGTGAAAAGTTTCTCTTGCCAAAGAATTTCTTACAAATCAAAGCAAGCATCTAAACCCCTCCATCACACTTTAATATTTAATAAAAACACTTTTTATGCATATTACAAGCTTGTTCAGACTTTAATCTTGAGAAACATTGTTTGCGCATATTGGTTTAAAAGTTGTTGAAATATGAATCCCACTACAGTTATCTATGGACCTAAATTACCCCATGTGTTTATCCACGCTAGTACTGTGTGAGTTGCTTTTAGTGGTTTTTCTGTTGAGGATAGGGCTCCGGTCATATCTCATTTCCGATATGGGGATTACATAATATATTATCTTGAAAACCGGTTGGATCATGGTGTCAACCTCAACAACTATTTGGGGAGGAGCTGGGCTTAACTTTACCAAATATTCTACGAGAGGAGTGGGAGTTGGGGTTTTGGTATCTTGAGCGGCGGATATTATGGGATGTGGGATCTATTCCTTTCTCAGTCGTTATCTTCGTTTTCCCTTGAGGTTGTTATCTTTGTTTGCCCTTGAGAGGAAAATGCAACAGTAAGGATATTTATAATCCAGTGGTGGAAACTTTGTGGCAGACACTAGCTAGCTTCGTGGAAGAGTAGATTGTTACCTAAAAAGGAAAGATTTACTTTGGCCAAAAGTGCTTTGTCCAACATTTCTATACCATGTGTCTCTTTTCCATTTACCGGTGTCCATTGCTAATAAAATGGAGCAAATTGTGCAAGATTTCTCTTGGGAAGGAATAGAGGGGAAAGAAGTTTCATCTGTTGAGATGGGATGGTTGCGCTCCCAAGGATATAGGCGGTCTGGGGCTGAGAACCTTTATAAAAATGCATCTAGAACTCATGGGAAAATGGCTTTGTAGATTCATTGCTTAGCCGTAAAACTTATGGAGGAAAGTCGTCAAAGCAAAATATGATGGAGGTGGGAGAAGGTGGTTTCCTCCTTATCTGACTACTTCCTAATCCTATGGTGTAGGTTTGTGGACAATATTTCTAATGTGACAGTGCAAGGGTCGAAATGTCTCATTCGAAAGGGAGAATAAAAAAGAGAAGAAAAAACTTTAGCATGACAGATGGTGTGGTTTGGTGGCTCTCACTAGGTTATTTAGGGTCTCCTTGCTCAAGATGGGGAAGGTGAAGTACTTTATGTAGGGGGGTGCTAATGGGGTTAGATGGAACATTGGAACCTCAATCTATGAGAACAAACTCTTAATGAGTAAGAAGGGGTAGAAGTTGGAAACTTGATGGAGGCTATCGCTTTGATGGTGTTTGGATCTGAGGAGGATGGTTGGAAGTGGAAATGATCTAATTCTGGGCCTTTTTGGTTTCCACCTCTAATCACATGGTAGGAGTTGGGCCCTCTCCCGAGGCAATGAGGACTATCCTATGGCGGAGGTTTGGAAAATATGCGTTCCTCCTAACATGTCCTTCATGTGGGGTTTATGTGGAACTATATTGCCACTAGGGATTTTTGGGTAATAAGGGTATGGAGGTTGACCAGGGTCTCCTATATGTGAGGATGGGGTGGACACAAGGGATCATCTTTTTCCTTCATTACAATCTTGCTATCTCAATTTTGTCCCACTTTATAGTGCATGTAGAGTAGATTGGAGCTTGCCAAGATCCATTGTGGATGTGTTCCATGAATGGGGGTGTCAAGTATAACATAAATGGCACGGTGTGGTAAGTCCCATATGTGATGATGTGGGTTATATGGAAATAGAGGAACACTACGATCTTTCGGTCATCTTACCTAATAAAAGGTTGATTGATTTTAGAGGGTTCTTTGGTGCATGTGCTCCGCTCATGTCTTGTTCAAGGGGGTTCGGGTTCAAGAGTTCATTAGATCTTGGGAGAGCATCATCTATGTTTGATAATGTCTTGTTATTGAATGTTTTGGGGACCGACGAGCCATGTGTATCTCGCTCTCTTTCTCTTTCTTTGGAATAAAGTTTGAATCACTCTCTCTCAAAAAGAAAAGGGTTGTGACCGGTTATGTCTAAGAAAGAAAAGGGTTGTGCACGGTTATGTAGAAGTGCTCTTGAGAAGATGGAAAGCTGCCAGTCGCTTTTCAACCAAGGGGAGGAATCTTTGGAGGTTGACATTATTGTGAAATTTGTTTTGTAGACACTTTCCAAAGCATGCGACATGATAGACACTTTCTAGAATTAAACGAGCTAGAAACATAAAAAATAAATAAGTAAATTATATTGATAAATTGTACTAAATTTTTTTTGGAATAGAAATAAGATTAGGAAGAAAACTAAATTAAGAAAGGAGTATAAGTAGTGAATGTAGCAACATATGTATCTTGTATGAGTAAAATGGAGACATGAGAAAATTATCTCAGTACTATTAAATGACAGCCACGCAGGAAAACAAAATATGTTTATGGCTCAACGTTAGACAAGAAATTGATATATAAGCATGGTTTTAAAAAGCGTTTTTAAAGCGCGCCTTGAGGCGCGAGTCAAGGCGAGGCGACCAAAAATCGCCCCTGGGCGTACGAGTCGGTGTGGCATCTGGAAGCGTTCGCTTTGTTGTGGCGAGGCGTACGCCTCGAGGCGTACGCTTCAAGGCGTGGTGAGGCGTACGCTTATTTAATTATGGGATCATCCGATCTGTTCGGATCTTTAGACAGATCCAACGGCTGTCATTAAAATTGAATTTGCCAAAACCTAACCTAACCGATTTCATTTGTTTTTTCATTTGCACACAGAAGAGGGGAGGACGATCTGAAGAAGAAGAGAAGAAGAACACAGAGAAGAGGGGAAGGAAGAAGAGAATAAGAAGAAGATCGAACCAGGATCTGCGATTGAAGTCGATCGAACCAGGATCTGCCTCGAGGGAACAAAGGGAGTCGATTGAACCAGAAAGCAGAGAGCAGAGAGAACAGAGACGAGACAGAGAGCAGAGAGCAGGATCTGCGAACCAGAAAGAAGTCGACTGAAGTCGATCGAACAACTTAATCGAACCAGGATCTGCGAACCAGAAAGAAGATCGATTGAAGTCGATCGAACCAGGATCTGCGAACCAGAAAGAAGATCGATTGAAGTCGATCGAACCAGGATCTGCCTCTATTCTCTGCTTCGATCGAACCAGGATCTGTCGAAATCGATCGAACCATCGAGGCTCGAGTCGACTCCCTCTCTGCCTCTGTTCTCTGTTTTCTGCTTCCTGCCTTCTGCTCTCTGCTCTTTGATTAGGGCTTGTGGGAGGGAGGAATATGACCTGTTTTCTGCTTTTTGATTAGGACATTTACATGGTTTCACGATTAATTAACTAATTAACTCAAGATTAAGCTAAAATGCAAATAAAACACAGTAGACATCATTCAATAATAGTGAAGTTTTTTCTGAGTTTTGTTTTTTTTTTTCGTGTAATGGACCATAAGTATATAACACGCATGCCAATAAAAAACTTCCGTCCTACTTATTATCCCTTATATATTTTTATTGAATTTTTTTGAAAATAAGAAAGAAGTATTTAATCATTTTTGAAGATCCATTGATATTGTGAAACAATGCATCAAAATTAAGAAGTCCATTTAAGATGCTTAATGGCAAAGCCCTCTAACTAGGTACATGTTTTTGGGGTACTTCATTTCTCTTTAAAGGATCCATTGATATATATTTTCACTATTTTTTACAAAAAAAGCCTCGCTACGCCTCGAGGCTACGCTTCGCCTCGGAAAAAGCTTGACCGCTTCGAGTCTTAAAAACGCTTTTTAAAACATTGTATATAAGACATAACTAATCAAAATTATCCAACAATAGAACTTCATGCTACATTACAAAAGCAGCGTTATCTGTTTACCTCCCAGATAAAGAGTTCAGATGAAAAATCGTTAACTACAAAGACAAAAAAAGAGATAAAGAACCAAACATGAAGTAAAGCAGTCTTGCTCCTAATGCCATGATTTATAGCCGATGGATAAACATAGAAACCAGTCCAAAGGATTAACTCATTCTTACTTGCAGTTAACGCCCGCTTCAGCTGCTCTCCGCGGTTTGCTCTTTCGCCTACTTCCATTCTGTCGAAATCCATTAGACTTGATATTGTCAGTGCTCGGTTTAGTAGACACGCCATTCTCTTCTTTGACTGAATCTTGATTAAGTTTAGCTTGTGAATGCCTCTTCCTCTTTTTCCCATTCTCTCCAACAACTGGGGCTTTCTTCTCTTTGTTCAAGTTAGGAGGTTTTGGTTTATCTGCTTCAACCTCTTCTATCTTCTCAACTTCATCATCATCAATATCATCCTTCAATGGCTTTTGCGGTCGTCCCCGTCTCTTGTATGCAGGAAGTGGTTCCTCCCCACCACTTCCAGGCTCCTCATGACTGACTACAACTGTCAACTTCTTCCCCTTTCCTCTACCTCTACCCATAATCAGCAAACCCCCAAACGATATACTGCAACGACTGTTAACACAATATTCTGCAAAAGCAATAACATAAATATCTCAATAAGTTAACTTAAAACAAAAACAACACCATGATGTGCAACTGAACTCGGTAGAAACACAGATCATCAATTTTCAATTGTATACACAACCTTACAAATAAAATAGAATAAAGAAAATAACTTTCATCATCTTCTAATGCAAGATATCAGAACAGAAGAAGAAATTGAACCAAAACAAACTAAGAATCAGATCCCAAAACACTTACCTTTCTATGTAAAAGAAAAATACCAAAACCTCATTTGAAGCAAATCTAGAATAAACTTAGAGAAAGCATAAACCCACATCTGATCAACAAAAACAAGCACAAATCCATAGTAGCTTCCTCCCCACCACTTATAATAGAAAACAACACATAAAGGTAAAATCTTTATTAGCTATTCACTGAGAAACCCATGAACCATAAAAAAAAAAAAATTCAATCTTGAAGTATGATTCAAACAGGAAACAACCAGAGCTCAGTGAACAAAAAAAAATGAAACTCACCTTCTCTTCATGTCAGACATAAACCCCATTCATCTGAATCTATCCAAGACAGCTAGAAACCTCTCAAAAGGTAAAAGGAGGAATTGTTTTTTCTGATTACTTTAGAATTGTCGAATCAAAAGTAGAGAGATTTAAAGGTGAAATTGGTGATCTGGGGAGAGAAAAATGAGAATCCAGATCAGGAAACAAGTCCAAATAAGTGGAATTGATGCATGAATGGTTGAATCTCAACCATCTGAGCTTCCAGACAGCAGAGAAGAAGAGCGAAGAAGAGAAGGAATTAATAGAGAGAGAGAGAGAGAGAGAGAGTCGTCGATGGGCTAGACAAATAATAATAACAAAGGGATCCCTCAATCCAACAAACATGTGGGACACTTACTGCACACCATTGTATGACTTCCACCTCTGTTTTCATCTAATCTAATCTGATCAGGGTTTTACTTGAATCTCATCACCTTTTAAGTATTTCAATTCCAACAACCCTAAATTTATCCTAATTTTAGCTTGCTCAATTGTTTTGCAATGTCTTTCTATGGTGAATGTATGGGAGGTTCCTCAAGTGATGTATTTTGCAGAGCGCCTTCATCTTCAATCAACATGCTATTTTACTAATCAAGATTGTCATAATTTAACTTAAGTTGAGCTACTAATTCTACCAACTCTTGGTACTTTCCTATAATGTTACTAATTTGACCAACATTCGGTTATGTTAACTCTCAAGTAAACCAACAACAAATACATCGATTATAGTCTCCAAATGACTCGACTAAATAAGAGTGAAGTTTCTAATGATGCAATACTCTATAGTGAAAGTTGTACATACCACAAGCTAGAGTGGGCCAGTCAAGTTTACTAGCCTGATAACCCAAGACCAAAGATTGGACCGAGTTTTAAAAAACACCAAGACAAGATTGGGCAAGACCAGTTAACCTGAGGCTTAGTAACCAACATTTTGGATCAAGCCGGTTCGGTATCGGCTCATGCCAATTTTTTTTCCAACCCTTTTACAACTTGGTGGTTCAGAGCGAAAGAAGTAATAACTAGCAAAAACAGTAAACTTTTAGCCTACAATTATGATCAGGGGCGGATCCAGGATTGCAGACAAAGGGGGGCAATAAAAATAAATAAATCGTGGATAATTTAATTCCAAAAATAAATAGATAAATATGATTAAAATTGAGTTTCAAAAGTAGTACAAGAGAAACATATTTAATAAGTCAATATAGATGCACAATAGATTTAGGAAGAAGTTTTCTACGAGTTCTCATGTTCTGGTAATGCAGCATAATCACCTCATCATCGATGTCATTAAATATATCTTTCTGAACATATGTTATTAAACTATATGCCATCCATTGATCTCCCATACGATTACGTAATCGATTATTGACAATCTTCATAGTAGAAAAAGCTTTCTCGACACTGGCAGTTGCAACTGGTAATACCCACCAGCCTAAACATCAAGGTGATTAAACAAATACCTTCAACCTAAATATCAAGGTAATTAAACAAATACCTCCAACCTAAACATCAAGGTGATTGACAAAGTATATATTTTTCTCTTGGTGTACAGTACATCAAGTCTTAAGAGATGATTAGAAGTGATAGAAATTCATTAAATTGTTGAATTAGATAAAAACTCAAACTCAAAGACACTATCTGAAATTGAAATTGGAAGAAGAACTTTTAAGAGATGATTAGAAGTGATAGAAATTTATAAAATTGATAGAAATGTTTTCTTGGTGTACATCCCAAAGCAAATCAATTGGATCTGCCCTGTACATCCCAAAGCAAGATTTAAACCAATTTGTGTAAGGTTGCCATCATTGGAATGGTAACCTCATTAATGGATTCAATTCTTGTCAGATGAGCATTAGAACATTATTTTCTCAGAAATTCTAGTCGGTTTGGTAAGCAAACCCCTGACTGGCTAGAATTACTCTTTTCTTGGAAGGTTCTCTTTTCATATCTCTTTTCTCTTTTTTATCAAGAGTAAGTCTAGCCAAAACCTCACATCAATTCTTTTATCTCTGTTGTCTTTTCAATTCTTATCTCTTTCTTGTTTCAATTCTTTTTTTTTTTTTTTTTCTATTTTCAATTCTTCTATCTTTCTCTTTTCATCTCAATATCTTTTCTCAGAGCGAAATTTCTAGCCGACCTGGTATTCGCGCCTGGTTTGCATGCCTGGTCGGCTAGAATGACTTTTTTTGTCCATCTTCTTTAAAGTGTTTGTGGTTGTGTTTAAAAGAAGAGGGACAAAAAATGTAAATATGCCGACCAGACATGCAAACCAGACCGGCTAGAAGTACTCTTGTCAGAAAGATCGAGAACCTCACCTCAAAAGTTCTGAGTCAGAACCATGATTTTCGAGTTTATATTTCATCAGAGATAGATTTCTGGATTATCAGATCAAACATAGCCAGTCGGATATTTCAATGGAACGTGATGCACCAAGGGGATTATCCATACATACAACAAGCAATCCTGATGAGCATATTTCTCAATGATCCAAGGTAAGAAGAGGGAGACGGTCATAGAGATCCAAGGTAAGAAAATATGTTAAGCTTCATAAGGTGATTTTGCTGTTGTCCTGTTGATTTCATTTAGAAACCCATAATCAAACAAAAACTCACCTTGTTTCGCAATCGCAGGGATGGAGAAGAAGATATTGTTGAAGACCGAAGGCGTGGAGGCCAGATACTGGAGGCGGAGACTCGTTTTCTTCTTCGTCGATTGTGATATGTGATTGTTGTTTTTATAAGAGGGGCAACATAAAATTTCTAAGGGGGGCAACATGAAATTTAAATAGGGGGAAATATTGAAATTTTATATACTATGATAATTTTTTTTTAAAACCTAAGGGGGTCACCCAAGCTGTAGATCCGCCTGATTATGACCTAGCAAAAGCAGTACAATTCTGGCATACAACTTCTAAATTTATGTCTTTCTTTCCACAGATGGAGACACTAGTACTTACTAATTAATCAGTGCAATACTACAAGCCAATACTTACTGAATCACATAAACATCCATGCAATAGGCAGTACAACACTACAACCCATAAACATCCATGCAATTGAGCATATAATCAGACCTTGTTGTAGTAGAAGCTGAACTAAATGACCTTGAATCTGATAGTGATGTGGTGTTGTTGTTGGGGGTGGTTGAGTTGCTCGTGGTGTTGTCCGCACTTGTATCTTTAAAGATTTTTGCATTGAGGGAGTCCGAAGCTAGCTTCGGCATTGTTGAAAAACACACATGAAGTAACAAAGGTAACTCCCACACAATGCATCATTCTTCTCTTTATCAACTGTGATTTTTCTTATACCCAGACACATGATCATAGTTGTATTCCATAGGTTATATGTGCACTGATCCTACTAGCAAAAGCTGACACTTTGACCAGTTTATACAATGAGTGGACTTTGGTTGGTTCATTGACCGCATTAGGCCTTCCTGCAGCTATTTAGGCACTGCTAAACAGCTTGTTGCATATTGTTTAAAGGAATCTTGTCGCAGAGGGTTGTCGAGCAGATCTGCAGAGGAGACTATCAAGCAGGGGAGGAGGAGTAGCAGAGGGTTGTCGAGCAGATGAGGCAGAAGAAGAGAAGAAGTTATGTGAGAGTGAATGAAATTTCAGAATGAAGCTAAAATCCTAGATATTTTTTTAGTTTTTTAAAACACCTATGTCGGATCGATTACCTGGCGTGTTCTGGAAAGTGGAAACGAGAATCGAACTGAAAACTTCGGTCCGACTAATTTTTAGGACTGGACATGAAAATAACATTTAATAACCAACCCGGTTCGGTACGGGTTTTGGGTATAAAATGCCCACTTTTAGCCACAACTATTCATGGTTTGTCATTCTATCCCACATTTTTCATATTTTCCAATCTCTATAATCACTCTATGTGCAAATGGGTTTATATTAGGGGTGGGCATGGGATGGGATGAGACGAGATAGACCATTCCTATTCCATCTCGTTCATACGGGATTGGGGCGGGACGAGATGAGATAAACCCCATTCCATCCCAAACGGTTTGGGAAATTGCATGTTCACAGATAACCATGCTGAAAATGAAATAATAAACCAAAATGCAATCAACTAAACATAATGTAACCTATGCCATAATAAACACATGAAGCTGTCATTGGAATATCTCACAGAATTTAATTTTCATGCATATCTATAATTGCAAATGAGATGATACTAGAAACTCATTAAATTGTATTATAGGTTGAGTATCCAAAGTTTTCAATGAAATCGAATGTACCTTAGTTAAATACAATTGAACAAATTGGTTTTCAAATATGAGTTGATAGCCTAACGACATTGAGAATTTTAGATGCAAAAATATTATATGCATCAGGGAATTTGTATGGGCATCCAAATATTGCAATCCTAAAATAAATAAATAAATAATAAATATTGAAAAATTAGTTCGGGACGGGATTGGCGGGATTGAAAATCTTCATCCCATCCCATCCCATTCTAGATCGGGACGGGACGTGATCGGGATGAAATTATTCAATCCCATTAAGACCCGAAAAATTCGGGACGGAACGGGACAGGACGGGATCGCGAGATGGGATGCTCACTCCTAGTTTATATGGCACCCCTTGCATTTTTCAAATCCACCTTTTTTCTTCAAAATTTATTTCTATTGAAAATATGTTTTTGTTAAATCAAACAAACCTTAAAATATCTAGAGGTACTTATAGCTAGCAACAGTGAGAAAGGGAAATGAGGATAAACAAAAACGACTTGTTATTAATGTGGGGTTTGGTAAAGGCGTAGTGGATACAAGAATGAACACTTTTTTTTTTTTTTTTTTGAACTACTAAGGTCTCGTTTGGTTATTCGATGGAATGGGAATGGGAATGGGAATGGGAATGGGAATGGGAATGTAATGGAAATGTAATGGGAATGGTAATGGTAATAGGAATGTGTATGTTTGGTATACCTATGAATGACAATGGTAATAGTATATGACATTGTTTGGTATGTGAATTTATGGTAGGAATGGAATTGGAATGACTTGTGCATTTCCCAAAATACCCTCAATTATTATAATTATGTATTATTAAATATATAATATAAAATATTATACTGTTGCAAACCATTAGTATACTGTTGATGTATTATTAAATATATAATATAAAATAATACTGTTGCAAACCATTAGTATACTGTTGATGTATTATTAAATATATAATATAAAATAATACTGTTGATGTATTATTAAATATACTGTTGATGCATTATTGCAAAAATCAATGGTTTTGTTATAATATAAAAATGGGGATGGTATTATTAAATATATGATATTGTTGATGTGCCCTCATTTTATTGGTTGGGTACTACTATAATGGGGATGGTGCTTCTCCTCTTCTTGAAGACAACTCTGCTTGAAGATGCTGCTCGTTGAGAGCAGACTTGCTCTTGTTGATGGCGAGGATCACGAGAGAAGATGAGAAGACAAAGCTTCTTGAAGGAGGATCACGAGCCAAGGTTCTCATCCTCTCCCTATCTTCTTTTATGTGTGTGGGTTTGAGAGATTGTTTTGTGTATCTATCACTGTGAGTGGAGGAGAAAACCATTGAAGAGGAGGTAGGTGGGTGGTGGTGAGTCGACGGTGGCGATGACTTTTATCAGCCTATCAGAGAGGGAGGGGGAGGAGCTTGTGGAGGTTTCTCCATCTGTCGTTGCTGATGGTGGAGAAAATGAGGAGAGGAGATGAGGGGTTATTACAGGGAGGGTGAGGAGGGCAAACAAGTCATTATGCTGATCTTGACCATTACAATGGGAATTGTAATCGCCATTCATAGGGGGGGAGGTATGAATGGCCATTACAATGAAATCGGTAATGGGAATGTAATGGGAATGACCATTACGATAGGTTTTTGTGATACCAAACAAATGAATGTGTTTGACCTATTACATTACACCAGTCAAGCATTACATTACAATGGTCAATGGCAATACCAAACACGCCCTAAGAGCCGCCATGGCGATACTCGTTTTTTTTATTTATTTTGTTTTTGTTGTCCGACGTGTGGCCCAACTCTAATAGTTTGAAGTGGTGTGGACATAGGCAGACCTACTAATGGGCGAAGGGGGGCAGTTGCCCCCCCTCAATTTTTAAAATATTTTTAGTATATATATTTTAGTCTTAAAAAATCGATTATATAATGTAGAATACAATATGTTAATTGTTTATGAAAATATTCAAACATGTATTTGTTGCTGTAGTGGTTGGAGGTTTATCACTTTTAGTAAAAGACCTGAGTTCGATACTCTTCGAGTGCATTTTTTATTTTATGATAAAATTCAATGAAAATATATACCATTAGCCAACTCGTATAAAATTTGAGCCTCATATAAACTATTTTTCTTTGAAATTGTATTATGATCATATTAGATTCGCAAATTTCAATTGTTTTTAGCTTCACCTAGAACTTATCATAATTATTTTGTGATTCTCAATTCTAGACAACCAGGCTTTATAGCCACTTTTTGGTCAGGTTTTAAGTTTTTTACATTTCTATCCCTTCTATAGATAACGTTTGTGATTGTATTTTAAAGAGAATGGGTAAAAGTGTAAAAATGCTCTAGCCTGGCCAAAAAATGGCTTTAAAGTCTTGCTGCCTAGACAAACTCTTTTGTGATATTAGTTATATTTCTAGTTATTATGCTTGTTTGCTTTTTGCTAAGGTTATCAATAGTGACCTTATTTTGGCTTAAAATTGTATTTTTTATAGTTGAATTTTTTTTATTAGTTACTAGCTTCGGTAAAAAAAAAATTTGGTTTTATCATTGATAACTACTATTATCAACTAATAAGTATTTTTCATTTCGCCCCCTTTCGACTAAAATCCTGGGTCCGCCCCTGGGTGTGGATAACACTTCCACCAGTAGGTTTTGGTTAAACCCCCTCTCTTCTCTGCTCTTCTTCTTCGTCCTCTTCTCAGCTCTCCCCGTTCCTCCTTCGAACCTTCGTTTTTTTAGTTCGAATAGACAATCAATCCATTGGATTTCTTCAGAGTGTCCGAAAGAATGAAGCTTGATACCGTTTTAGTGGGGAGGTAGACTGACTAACCGAATTTGCATTGTAAGTGACCCCTATCTTACTCCTTCAATTGTTTTGTTTTTTTTTTCTTTATGGAAGTGGTTTAACAGAAACCACCACCACTACAAGATCCACACTATGTTTTCTTTTACAATCTCTTATCTCATTAGTTTATCAGAACGCAAAGCTAAGCTCTCTATGCATCCATTAAACTCCGATTCAAAACCTCTCCCAAAAACCCTGACTCAGTGCACACCCTTTTGAAAAACTATGATTTCACATATACCCACATCTCCTGATTTTTGCATATAGTTAGATTATTGTGAACTATGTCGTTCTTTCAATTAGTTTCCTCAAGACCATAGTTCACAAGAGTCTCACTAAATCCATAAATGCCACTAGTCTGTGAATGTGCGCGCTACGCACGCATAGTTATTGATCTTGTGGCACATTTCTTTATATTTTTCACAAATTTTGTAAAATTAAAAAAAAAAATCAAGGAAAATTCCGTAATATTGCATGAATGAGTCGGTTTGTAAATTAGGAAATTGTTGGGGAATTAGTAAATATGTATGATGAAGTCTCATAATACTCGGCAAAATCAAAACTTGCAAAACTTTTATATAATGAATTTTTATGATTGCCATAAGCTTTTAGCACACACGTTTTTTTTTTGTATGGTATGTATGTTTCCATATACTGTAGCAACTAGCAAGTTCTATTTTGTAGAGCACAATTTTTTTTCACAATTATTAGAATTTAAGTACAAGTCTTATACCCTTGAAACAAATTAATTGATAATTTCCTTATTTATTAGCCTATAAATTCTAATTATGTTCATTAAGTTTGAAAATTTTGCCATTCCCTACATTGGTTATGGGTTTGGGCCCACTCAATTAAAGCAACTTGAACTTCTCGAGTCTTCCAATGGCTACGTGTGCAAACAGGGGTATAATTATACCCTAAGGCTCCGTTTGTTTCGTGGAAAATAAATATCAAACCAACAAAAAACAAATTCTAGAATTAAAAATTTAAGGATTTTTTATTTTCCCTTAAAATTTTCCCGGTATTTGGTTTTGTCATGAAAGTTAATTTTCAAATGATCAAATATTTGTTTTGTGTGACAAAAGTTGGGTTAACTTCGGCGGCAATAGGGGAGGTGGTGGTTGATTTTATAGTTGATGTGGTTGTAGAAATGTTAGCGGGTTGTTGTTGTTGGTGGGCTAGTGGCATGACAGTGGCTGGAGTGGTTGTGCCAGGGTGTTGCTATTAGTGGTGATGGTGTGCATGCACGGGGGGGGGGGGGGGGGGGGGGGGTTGATTGTGGCGGTGGTGGTGATAGTGATATTAGTGGTTGTGTTATGGTGGTGGGGGTGGTTAAGGTAGCAGTGGTCATTGTGTTATGATGGTGGTAGTGTTGGTGGTGGCGTTGATCCATTGTGCTAGGGTGGTGTGGTTTTAGAGTTGTAATGGTGAGTATTAAAAGCTAAGAAAATCAACATCCCATTAAAAATTGGTATGTTGATTTTCAACTCATGAGGCTCTTTTGGAATAAATTTTTTTTTTTTTCAAAGATTTATAATTTTCTATAAAAGAAACACTAGAAAATTTAAATTATGGAAAATAATTTTCCATGAAACAAATGCAGCCTAAATGTTGAAAGTTGAAACTATTCAACAACAAAGATGGCAATTTGGCAAATCCCATTAATGGGTAAGGGTAATTTTGGAAGCAAAATGACACGACTTCACTTTCACTATTCCTCAAAATCTTTTTGTAGTAGATAGAATGGTTTTAAACAGTGATCCACAAAGCAATTGGCATCCAGCGTTGCTCTTTTATAACTCATGTTGTGCCCCGATTCCAATGTTCTGCTTTGTTAATAGCACAATCCAGGACGTTATTGCAAATTACTGCTGAACGGTTTGATGAAGTCCTGAAGCAGGTTAGGGAAATAGGATTTCATCCTTTGAAAGTTCCATTTGTATGTTGCAATTTGTTGACATCTATGAGTAAACTTGTCTTGGTGGGTAAATTGGGTGTTTACAAGAGATGGGGTTGGTCTGTTAAAGACATTCACATGACATCTATGAAGAAGCCTAGATGTATGATGGGATTTGACAAGTAGATAATGCATATCATGGATGTCTTCGTGACTAAATGGGTTATGGAATACGATGGGCAATTCATTGGTTATTTTTTGTTGGTGCTCACAAGGGGGGTTTCGATTTGATTGCATTCATTTTGGTTTTGGGTGTTCGATTGATCAGTACATTTTAGTGACTTCTTCCATGGTTAAGGTGGATTTTGGTGAAGAAATTATTTGGTTTTGATTTCATTTTTTTTTTGTTGCTTTTTGATTTTCAACCATATTATACAATCACCATTTTGAAATTTATATCTACATAATATGTTCGTAGTTAAATTTTTTTTTTTTTTTTTAAAAATTTCGGTTAGTGTTTTGGTTACTATGGTGATAACATTGCAAACAAGATTGATTGTGTTTTGACCCCTTCTAAAACTACTCGTCTTTTGCTTTCTCGTTGTTTTTCTCTTCTCATAACTAGAAATTTTATCTATTTCCTGCCTTTTTCACCCTTCACTGCATCTTTTGGCTCAGTTAGCCTTTGCGGTTACGTCCGAGGGCTTTTTCTCTAGTAAAAACAATACCAAGTGCCTCCCCTTACTACTTCCTTCACCTATTGTCTTTGGTGTCACTTCACCTATTCTCTTTAATTGACATTAGAAACACCAGATTTCCCTCCCCCCTTCACCAATCCTTTCATTTACTCTTCAAAAATTCTCAACTCACTCAGTCTTCAACAACACGCGGTATACTATTGCTTTATTTGTAATGCCCCCTCCATGTCCATCCATTTGTCTGAAATTCACTCCTTCCAAATTCAAATCTCCATTGAAGAGCTCTCCAAGTGAACTGTCTCTTACAACACCTGCAACTTCGTCCTCCATTGCTCTCCTCTCCTGCCAACAACTCTCTTTCTTCTTCTTCTTCTAGGGTTACACATTCATCACAATCAATCAATCGACCGGACAATCAATTGAATCACGGAACTACGACCCAATCAAACGGACTTGAATCTATTCGATTCAGTACATGAGGAGAACCCAATCGACTGATTCATTGCTAGAGGAGAACCCAATCGAATTATCAAGTACAAGAGGAGAACCCAATCGACTAATTCGGCAAGGTGACAATCGATTTGAATGATTTTCGATTTTCAGAAATTTTTGGTGTTTTCCACTTATTTTCATATTAATCGATTTAGTATATCAGAACCAGAACCAATACGACTGAATACAAAGTAACGATGGATTTTGGTGTTTTGATTCTCGAATCAGATTTTGGGTGTTGTTATTTCCTATTTTCGGAATTTGTTTGCCTGAATGTTCTCACATTTGTTTTTTTCTTGGCTGTTTTGGTTTCTTTTCCTCTTTGGTTGGTATAATCTCTGATTGAATTCAGTTTTTGCTTTTGCAGGGACCCAATCGATAAGATCGATTTAGTGGAAATATAACCCTTTTCTTATAGTTACTGATTCAATTGGGTCTATTCATTGAACAGACGGAGATAATCAAGAGAGGTAACATCTGACCCTTTTTTCCGTTGTTGTTGTTTCTTCGACAAATCAGTTTACTGTCCAATTGGATATAATGTGCCTGAACTGTGTTAGTGATGATTATTTGTCAACTGAATATTTTGTCGATGTGTTATCTTGAACAGGCTGGACAAAAATGTAATAAATGCTTAAAGATCCTTGAAAAGGATTTTCCTTTTTTTTAAAAGTTGTTGATTTGCATTGTTCAATGAAAGTTATTAATTTGTGAAATTTGCTCTGATTTCATTTCTCTCAAAGTCCCAATTTCTTTCCTCGGAATTGCACTTGTTCTGTGTCCCACTTCTGTGGTGGTTATTTGACATGGAGAGTCACTGATCTTTTGAGGATGGAGTCCTGCATTAATTATAAATTTCTAGTTTGTTGAGTGCTGTTGAATATTGGTTCTTTGAAGCAGTGATTTGATTATTTTCCCCTTAAAACTGGTTTCTCGCTGACAAAAAATATGATCCGTGATCCTGTTTTTATGGTTGTTACTCACATGAGTGTGGTTTTGGCAGGTAGATGGCAATAAATCTTGACTTTATGCTTTCTAGGACTACAGATAAGGGATCAACTCAGGTATTAACACATTCGTCAATGTGTTATGGCTTTAGTTATGCATAAAGTTCCGTTATGTCTAAGGTGTAATTAATTGATGAAATGGCCAACAAATAAATTCTTGTACAATGAGTCCTGAGTCCTATACTGTTTCTTTCTAGTGTATATATATATATATACTAGAAAGAAATAGTATTTTGAAAATATACACTTGTATTCTTTGATTACACACACACACACACACACACACAATTGTTACTAAAATAAAAACAGCTTGAATTAACATCAATTGCTCTGACTTATGGATTATTCATATAATTGGGATTTGGTGTAAAATCTCTCTGACTAAACACTCTCTTCTTCTTATTCTGCAGATATTAAAGATTGAATTGAGAATTCAATTGAGTAGACAGAGGCAATTGATAGAGGTATCAACATCTAAACCATTTTTTAATTATTTTTAGTTAATTTGGTAAAGAAACAAAATTGATTGAACCCGCTCTTCGTTTATTTTTCCCCATTTTTCCAATCGACTTTCCACTGATCCATCCATCACATTCAATTTGACATCCATTACAAACGTACAAGATGCCAACATCTTTCTAATGCATTCGAGGTGGTTGATAATGCTACTAAAGAAAGACTATGACTTAATTTGTAATTTAGTCTTTCAATTCCTTGATATGTGAAACCCTAACTTGTGTTCAGTTGCACATGTTCTGTTTACAATTTCGACACTAGACTAATTCGCTCTGGTGTGTGATCTTGAGAAATTAGAATATTGCTATTCAAAAGTGTGTTCAGCTATTAGGGAAATTGATGCACCGGCGTTTGCTCGAGTCTTGAGTGTTATAAATGTTCTGTCTATAGCAATGTATGGGATCAATTAGAGTTGTCAGAAGCCGCTTAAGAACATTTGATTGGCTTTGGTTTTCATGAGAGCATGAGGAAGATGAAAAGCTTGGATCATGTAAATAATCAAAATAATATCACACTGCCGTATGCACTCGGCTCTTTCGTAACAATCATTGTTTGGAAATAACCATCCATTTCCTTTCTTGGCAACACTTAAAAGTAATTGTTCTTTCTTGATAGGGTTTTGTTTTGGTGTTTTTTTTTAGCCTAATATGATGTATTGTTGAATGAATTGTTAATTTGTGTTAAACAAGCTATCTTGTAAGATATCTGTTTTACCCTTTTTTATATGTCGTGTTAGTTTTGTTTGCAGCTGTCTTGCTTATTCTCACCGCATTGCAGTATACTAGTTTATTGATTTTATACAAATAAGATATAAAAATGTTTGATTTTTCTTACATTAGTAGTTCATTGATATTTTAGCAACCATTGTAGGTGCCAAAATATCAATAATTAGTCTCAATGTTGCACGTGATCCATGAGAGCTGACATAGGAACTCATTGGAAGTTTCAGTTATGCACCCGTTCGAGAAAATAATCTAGACGCTCGGATTGAATCTAGACTATCTAATTATCAATAGTTTTCATTTCATTGATATATGGTGAATTTGGGTCTTTGTGAAAGTTTGCTTTTGGGGATGAAACTTGATATATAATTACTACAAATTTGGGTAAAGGGTTGGTATATATGTTTGTTTAGATGAGTTTCTGTATCACATTTTCCATTGATGATGGTTCCGGTTTATGAAATGGCGGAGAGGAGAGTCTGTGATGAAAGTATCGTGTTTAGTTCAGATGGTTAAGGTAGGTATGTTAGTAATAAGATTTTCTCAGCATTAATTCATTTTCTCTTTGATTTGTTTGAAATCTCTGCCAGTAGCTGTAAGAGAAGATATATATAAGTCCTTAAGGTGGGAAGGAAAGAGGGCTTGATGAATAAGAAGGGTTTAGGGAGACAAAGGAAGTAAATATAAAAGATTGGAGAAAGGTACAGAAGAGACCAGGAAAACTAGAGCTTTAGTTTAGAAACCAAGCCCATTATTGTCATCATAAGATAGGCTACTCAAATGATTATTTTCCTTCTGAATATTATCCAATTTTGGAGATATTGACATTGAATTTTCCATTGTTCTTGTTTAATGCTTTATAAATTTTTTGTGGGTTTTCACCGTCGTATGATATACTAGTATTTTCTACTTAAAGAATCCCTTGGGACCCATGAAAGCAATCAACCTGGATAAATAGAGGTTACATTGTCAATGTTGCATTCCTATGCAAAGTGATGGAGGTTGTATTATTGGTGAAGGGCACAAGCAGCCGTTCAGAAAATAAAATGTATTATTGAGAAAGAATAACAAATTACTATTGTTTAGTGAGACCTTTCCTTACTTTAGCCTTTTCTCTAATAAAATAAATTTTCTTGTTGTTTTTTGTTTTGTTTTGATGAGTATTGTGTGTCTTGCTAGTTAAAGAAAGAAAAAACTAAAAATGAAAAACAAATTACTATCGGTGTGAAGTAAGTGAAAAATGAAGTGGTGTCATGTACTCGGTTAAAATTTTAAACAATTAGGGAAAAAACACATTTTAAAACTGCCACAATTAATCCTTCCCAACCTTTTATTTTCTAAGATATGAAGTTCATGGTCTTTGCTTTAATGTGTCTTAATATTGAAAATACTTACGATGTGAAGTGCATTAGGTTATAGTTTTTTTTTTTGGAAAAATGCATATTTTAAACTTAAAGCGTTTTGATTAATGATTGGTTTTAAAACTTTAAGCGTTTGTATTAGTGATTGGTTTTATTGGAAAAAATCTTCAAAAATGCATTTCAATCATACAAAGTTTACTAAAATCCGACAACTAAATAGATAGTTATGATGATTTTCATTTAAAAAAACACAAATTTCTCTCTCTGCCACATATGCATTCCACAAACATTTTCACCTTTTTGTTCATTTCCTTTGCCCTTCTACTTGCAACTTATTTGTAAACATGTTATTGTTGATAATGAATTTCTATTATCAACATCTTCCCTAACTTTCAATCCTGATCGTCTTTTATCTCCAACCCCAAACACCATTTTGATTTGTAAGATAGATAAACAGTAAATAAATATGTGTTTTATGTTGTATTGAAAAATGGGTTCCGGTTCAAGATTAAGTAAAAAATGGAATTGATATCCTGTAATTCATCTATATGAAATGATGCTAGAAGGGATCAATATCTTGATTGTGCCTTGCCGTAGAAACCCAAATACCACGGTCTCGAATCAACCTTTTAAAACATGGGTCATCTCTTGTACTTATGCCCAACTCATTTAGAGTTTAGAGTATGTAGCAGTAGCTATCCTCTTTCCTTGCTGAGTTGGGAGTCAGCTGGGTTGTACCATGTAAGGCGAGGGTATCCTCTCTCCGAAGTTTAGGCGCTCTTTTTTTTTTGTTATTGTTATATATAATTTTCTTTATGGTCATGTTATTTTGATTTGTTCCACTTTGTTGCTTTTGTAATCCTAACCTTTTTTTTTTTTAATCTATTTTCTTGTAAATTAAGCTTTCTTTACATGCATTTTTGTATGAGAGTATAAAAATCCATGAAGATGGGTATCGATCATGTTGTTTTTTGTTTTCTCAAGGAACACATGAGGGCCCAATAGGTTTTATTTGGATCTTGATGTAATTTATAGTATTTTTTAGTTGGACATGAACTTCACACGGATCAATGTGCGTTTCTTCAAGTGGTTACAAGGATTGAAAATGATGTTGCCTCTGCTTGCCTCTAACCAAATAAGTGAAGAAAGAAATGCCTTAACAATAAATGATTGTCTTGATGAGAAATGCTCTTATAAGTTTTCAAATGTTTGACGTTTCATATTATATTGTGTTGTTATTTATGTATGGTGGTTGGAAGATACCAAGCCAGTGATGCCCTTATTTATATTTGTTGTATAAAAATAAAATTCCAAAAATTCCTGTAGTATAGGATTCACTTCCATTATTATTGGGCTAGATAAAATTAAAAAAAAAAAGCTATGCCATAGTGTAAAATGTTGCCATGGTTCCTTTTAATATTTTTGCACCTTATGGTTTAAAGCAAAAGGGTTTGGAGAATTTTACCATTGATTTTTTCTTTGTTCTTTCTTTGCAGCTTTGCTTTACCGCCACATGTCCTAGTTCTAGTTCAAAGAACTAGGTACTTATTTCATTTTGTTGATTCTAATGCTGACATGCAGAAATGTGATTCTTAGGGCAATCAGGATGTTCTCTCAACTCAATCACCCCTTGGTTCCACCCCTTTTTTCTGAAGAAGCCTTGTATTTGCAGAAGAATCCATGTCACAATCTGGTGAAAAACCAATTTTTTCTGTGTTACAAATCTCTCCATACTTGGAAAATGCAATACCAATTCATTCCCTTTTCTCATAAATCTTTGAACCTGCAGAAGAACTGCTATTACACTTTGTTAAAAATTCAAATTTTTTACAGCAGTAGACCTCCCCATAATTTGGAGTTACCACTTGTGTCAACTCCATGTCCTAGTGGTTTCATGCCATCTCGAATATCGCGAACTGCACGAACTGAAGCACAAGATGTACTCTTTGAATATCTTCACGGCACTAGAAGCTTGGGTTTTCTAGATGCAGAGCACATTAGCAAAAACTCACCCACTTTTATTGAAAATCTTCTTTCCAAGGTCAGGGATGAAGAGGAGGTAACTCGGTCCCTGACGAGGTTTCTCAGATACCACCCTATTAATGAGTATGAACCCTTTCTTGAGAGCTTGGGTGTGCCCCCATCTGAGCTTCCATCTGTTCTTCTGCGTGATCACATGTTTCTCAGCGATGACAATATCTTGCTTGAGAACTTTCACGTCCTCTGCAATTATGGGATTCTTCGTAGTAAGATTGGTAAAATATACAAGGAAGAGCCGGAGATTTTTAAATACTATTACGGGGTTCTGCCTTCAAAACTCCAAGCTTATGAAGAATTGGGGTTGAGTATTGCAACTGTTATTAAGTTAGTCATTTGTTGTCCAGCGCTTTTGGTTGGTGGTGTTAATGGGCATTTCAGTAGGGCACTTGAGAAGTTGAAAGGTATAGGAATTGAAAGTGATTGGATTAGAGGGCGTTTGTTAGATAGCAATATGTATAATTGGAGTAGAATGTATGAGATGATGTGTTTTCTTGATCAAATGGGTTATAATAGTAAGGATATGGGTAAATTGTTCAAGTCTCATCCTGGCTTCTTGTTTGAAGATTCCGGGAAGAAAATCTATATATTTGTGGCCTTGCTACTAAAAGTAGGTCTTGAAGCCAAAGATACCTTCTCTTTGTTCTTCCATTATCCTTGGATCCTAGCTGGGAAGTTCATGAAAAATATTTGGGAGCTCGTGATTTTCCTCACGGAAATTGGAATGGAGAAAGATGTTGCAAAAATCATTCGTACTCACATCCAAATTCTGGGTAATTATTCTCTGAGAAAACCTGCAACAGTTATGTCGAAGTTAAAGGTCAGTGCAGCTAAGTTGTGTGAAATTATCAAGGAAGACCCACTTAAGTTCATTGGTTTGGCATCAAGGATGAAGGGCAATAAGTCTCAGAATGGTATCCACTGCAGAGCGAAGTCACAATGTCGAGAAAAACATCTTCTTGAAGAGTATAGGGTACGTTGAGAATTCAGAGGATATGGTGAAGGCTCTAAATAAGTTCCGTGGTAGAGGGGACCAGCTACAGGAGAGGTTTGATTGCTTGGTAAATGCTGGACTCGACTGCCATGTTGTTTCCAACATGATCAAAGCAGCTCCACCAGTGTTTAATCAGTCCAATGATAGGGGCATAATTATGCTATTTTTAGTACCATATTTCTATATGTATTATTAGCTATTATTTGTTAATTATGGTACTAATTGCTATTTTCATGTTTGTGTAGGTTTCCAATTACAATACTTTAAAATAGAAGCAAATTGTCAAATTAGGAATACTAATTGCACAAGGACTTCACACAAGCAAGGAAACCACACCAACAAGGAAACCACAGAAAGAAGAAAACAAATATAAAAAGGGGACATACCTGGCTTGGAGAAAGAACCCATCCATCGAGCAATAGCATTGATCCATCGCCTCCATCATCACCTTTTCCTCCCTGATCATCCTCGCACAAACCCTAGCCGCTGTCACCCACCATCCACATCCAGCGTCGCAGCAAGCCCATCATCACCCATCTTCACCGTCCTCCTTCACATCCAGAAACAGACTCCATCAAACCCAATCGAACCCTCATTATCGCAGACCCCTTCTCCTCTCGACAGCCCTTCGTCGTCCTCTATCCAATCAACCAATCGACCTCCCCGATTATCGCCACCTCGCCAAACCGTAGCCACCGTCACTGTCCCTCGTCCTTCCCTCTTCGTCCCTTCTTCCCATTCTCAGCCTCGTCATCCCCTTCTCATCAGAGCTTATCGCGAAGAGGGAGGAGCAGAAAGACTGGTGAAGCGATCGTGAAGGAGTAATTCGCGTGAGGAAGGAAGATATATAGCGTTATTTACACCCCACTTCTACTCAATAACACCACGGATCAGTGTTTTGTTTTCATCTCTAAACATCTATTTCTCTTAATTTTAGTTTGATTATTGATTATGGATTACTGTTTAAACATAATTAATGTCTAGCTAAACTCCTCTTAGTTAGGGGTGGATTCGAAGCCCCGAACATGTGCTTTATAAATTAATTGAATTTAATCTTCCTTGCTATTAGTGATTGTGTTTTGCTTAACTGCTTTATAGAGAACTTTTCCTTTTATGTTTGTTAAGGTGGCCAACTTAGTAAGCATGCTAGGATTTGGGGCTAGAGTATAGGAGAGTTTCACCTAATTGTTATGATTCTGTACTCACAAGTAGTAAATACCAAGGAACGTTGGTAAGGTTAAGTAAAAACCTAGGCAAGAACAAGATGCTGATCATACTTGTAATTGCCTAGTCCGTGTTCATATTTCCACAAAACTTAATGATCTTAGATTGCTATTTAACTTGCGATTCCTGTTTAGATAGCATGATAAGAATAGTTTGAAAGCGACGCTTAGTTTAATTCAACGAACTTGGGAAAATAATAAGATTAATACAGTGCGGTCACGGTTAGTCTTGAGCATTGTCTCTCACGAGTTAGCAAGTGATTATTGAAGATTGATTTATAAGCATGTGTTTGGTGTGTGGAGATAAAACCCTTAGCTAATTTCTCATCCTTGTCATCTCTTTCGTTTATTATCTTTACATTAATTTTCGTAGTTATTTTCATAATTTAATTTAGAAAATCTAATCCCCTTTTATTTAATTAATTAGGTTGTTAGTTGTCTTTTAATTATTATTAGTGTAATTAACAAGCCCTCTAATCCCCGGTCTAGAACGATCCCTATTTATTCTATACTACAAATTACAAAGCAGGGTATTAAGTTGTGTGCTACTAAAATAGCGCATCATCCAAGGAAGTGATTGAGATGAAGATAGATTATTTAGTAAACTATTTGAATTACCCTTTGCAATCTTTAGTAGGTTTCCCAACATATTTGTGTTATGATATAGACAAGATCAAGCTTTGGTTTTCGATGTATATGTGGCTCAGGGAGGAAGGTATTGCAAAACCTATGTTGTCCTTGAGTATGATTCTCGCTTGTTCAGATACGAGATTTGTAAAGTATTTTGTTAATGTCCATCTGTATGGGAAAGTTTGAAGAATTCTTCATCTTTGAGTTAAATGCTAATATTTTCATTTTACATCTTGTGTGGCATCTCTAAGTTAAGTATAGAAAGCAAATTTTGCTTGTAAACATGGTTCAACCCTTTTTCTGAGTTTGGAGATATGCAGCCTACTCAGCTTTCTTTATTCAGGTGACTTGTTCTTGATAACCACTTCACACTGTAAATGGATTTCAGCTGGAAGAGTATTTTCTGACCTATCTACAGAAGCTGGAGATAAGGTAAGACTTTTTGGCTAATATTTTTTCCTTTGATCAAAATATTGGCTATTATCTAGTTTCCTAAAAATAATTAGTGTCTTTTGACAGTATGTCATGCACCAGGACACGATTTGGCTGCTGGGCAAGAATGGATCTAATTTGAAGGTTACTAGTGATGGTTTAGGTAAGCCATTTATATTTAATTAACTTTTTGGAATATTAGCTTTTACTCTTTGTCAGAAAAGGAAAAAATGTCTTTAAATCTTATTAAATGCTTGTGAATTCAAATTGCCTAATTTGACAAGATCCAGTTGGAAAGCAGTTTTCATTCAAATTGTATCATGACAGATGGAAGCCAGCATATGAAGTCATGTAAAATTCCTAACAAATCCAGGATTTGTGAGATTAATAATTTCAATACAAAATGAATCATCTCACAAGAAGCATAGATTGAATAAATCAACTTAAATAGATGGGGGTATTTCTGTAATATCAGTTCAGGATCAAAACTACACCTCACCATCATAAAAGTCCTATCTTATGTGACAGAAAATATTTTTTGCATGGGCAACAAGTGCTTTCCTTTCTGACTCCCCATTCTCAGAATTGAATAAAACTTCATTAGAACCATCAAGCAGCCTCAATTTTCAATGCTCACCATCAAAATGGCTCGAAAGTTCTTACAGTTCCTCCTAAAGCTCTTAAATTTCTTCCTTGCACTCGTTGGTCTAGCAATGGTGGTTTATGGATTCTTTCGACTGTCAAAATGGAATGAACACCATAGTGAAGCCCCTTCTCCTTCTAACAACGTCAAATCTGTTGGCGATCGTCGATTATTGGTTGCAGTTCATCTAGCTATCAAGCTCCCATCACCATGGTATGTCAGTCGTTCAAATTTATTAAAACTCAAAAAAAAAAAAAAAGGTAATGAAATTATGTGGATACAAGATTTGTATGCTCTTGTTGAACATAGAACCTCTCAGGGACTACTTAAAAGGCTATATTATACTTTCCTTTCTTCATAAAATATCCCAATTTTCTGTTTCCCACTAAATATGACCTACCAAATTAATCCCAAGGCTAACCAATTGCCTTGTCTCAATGCAAGTCTGAATTTTAAGTTTATTTTATTTTATATTTTCATTATTTTTTTTAAGGTTTTTTTTTTTTTAACTTACCCTTCCCCAAAATAAACATCTAATTCTGGATTAGTACCTAAAAGATATGACCTTCCGCTACCAAATTAATCCCAAGGCTAATCAATTGCCTTGTCTCAATCATCATCATCAAAGCCCATTCCCGATACTTTCGGAGTTGGCTACACGGGTTTTGATTCTCCAAGCAACGCGATCTTCTCACACATCCTCGCCTAATTCAAGCTCAAGGATATCTTCATTCACCATTTTCATCCAAGTTTTCAACGATCATCCCCTCCGTTTACACCCTCCATTAACTTTCCAATCTAGAAATTTTCTAATTGGCGCCGTGCTTGGTCTCTTCTACACATGGCCAAACCACGTTAACCACCTTGTCTCAATGCAAGTCTGAAGTCTAAGTTTATTTTATTTTATATTTTCATTATTGTTATTTTTAGGTTTTTTTTTAAACTTACCCTCCCCGAAAATAAACAGCTAATTCAAGATTAGTCCCTAAAAGATATCGTATTGTAGATGCCCCCTGGACTAGCGGTCAACATCCATTGACTGTTACTGCCCTCACGTGCCTGGTTTTCATGACAAAAATACCCTTAATGCGAAATCACGTGCATGGCACGTGTGATTTCATTGATATGAAACAATTTCAATCTAGACCGTCCGCCATGAAGGTAATCCACGTGGACGGCTTGGATCGAAAATTTTAGCAAATCAATGGTTCAATCATATAGAGAGTTGGAGGGAAAATTCCACCCATTTTCCATCTCTTTTCTACACTTCTTTGTGTGAAATCGATTTCCCCCATTGGGACACTCACTCCCTAAGGAGTTGAAGAAACACTAGCTTTGAGCAGAAGAAACACTGGAACTCTCACTTTTCTCTTGACTCTCTGTTGTGTGTGATTGTCAGTTGAAGAACAAAAATTGTTTAAACCCTACATCTGAGCATAAATGAAAAAGAAGAGACCAACAACTCTGATAAACATTAGCAATTTAGCAGTGATTGTACCTTCAAAACCTCTCTATTGTACTTAGAGGTGAAAGCAACACCAGTGGCAATTGGGATTCCTTGACCAATGAAAGCAAACCCACCAAGCAAATCATGCTCTTTCGAGAACATGTGCATGGATCCTCCTTGACCTCTTCAACACCCAATGGCCTTGCCAAAGGGCTCACTCATCACTCGATGCGCTGGAACTCCTTTGCTGAGAGCATGAACGTGGTCTCTATATGTGCTCACAACACTATCTTCCAGCTTCAACAACTTGATGAAACCAGTCGAAACCGCTTGTTGCCCATTGTAAAGATAAACAAACCCAAACATTTTGCCTCTGTAATACAATTGAGCGCACATGTCTTTGAAGGATCTATCCAAAATCATGTCTTCATAGAGCACCAACCCCTCAAAATTGGTAATCAACTGCAAAACACAATAAAAATGCGAACTTTAATCAAGATGGACAATGGGGGTTTCGAATTGGGGTAAAATTTGCGAGATCTAATTGAATGTGGTTGTGATTTCGTCAGATTAGTGGATTGTGATGTGGCTTTGGTCTTCTTCTCATTGACTACCTCTGAAACAACGAAGATGGTGGATATGCGCTGGAGATTGGGGGTGTTGCAAGGGGCTCGAGCGGAGCTTGTGAGAGGAACCCAAAAAGGAGGTTTTGGGTTCGAACGAGAAGGAAGAGGGGGGTGTCGGGAGATCTGGTGGGGTTGGAGAAGGAGAGGGGGTGGATGGCTTTGAAAGTTGAACATGTGGAAGAAGCCATTGTTGCAATGGGGGTTTCTCTTCTTTGTGCTGGAAGAGAGAAACAAAAAGAGGGGTTTGAGAAGGAGAAGAGAGTGATGGGGAGAATAAATATAGTGAAAGGGAAGGCGGGGAAAACAAGAGAAGAAAGTATGGGAATGATCGCCCTCGCCCACCCCAACTAAGTTTTTTATTGCTTTGATTAAGTGAAGATAGGGAAGGCCACTCAACTCTTCTCTCTACAGTAGCAATTATAATGATGGGATAGTTTTTTTTTTTTTTTTTTTTTAATATGATCTAGCTTTACAAAGATGCATTTGAATGTTATTGCATTTGTATCTTATGGACATAATTCATTTGTTTAATATAATGTAGCTTTGCAACAGAGCGCATTTGTATGTAGCTTTACAACATGGTGCATTTGACACATGTTCATTTGTTTTTTGTCAATGTCCATTTGCATTTGGTTGCATTTAAGTAGGTTTGGAAGCCTTGCATATAGTTGTCAGTGTGCATTTGAATTTGTAGTTTACATACAATAACTTTTACACTTGCATATCTAGTTGTCTATGCTTGCATTTGATTTTACTTGCATTTACAAAGTTTCCAACATGAATGAGCTCAATGTTCTCATGGGGTCTGTTTTACATACAATAACTTTTTTCAACATTACCCTTAAAACAAATTCATGGCAGTAACATAAACCCTTGTAATAGATTTAAATTTAAGAATGCCCCTTGGTTCAACACAAATTCATAGCAGATGTTTAGAGGTTGAAGATGACCTCAACTATTTCTATATGGACTTAAACCTGCAACTTCTCAGCCCTTGGCTACTCTAGACATCTCTGCCTTGTGAAATTTTATGGAATCACCTTCTTTTGTTGAGGAATCCAAGTGAGTTTTCTCCTCCCTCCCAACGTACCACCACGATTACTTTCAACATGTCGTTCGATCAAAACTTATGTATCCAGATATTGCCACGTGGATGATCGTAGCTAGTGGGTAATGTTCAATTGTGGTTGTTAGATTGTGGAGGGGTAATTTAGTTATCAACATAGTGCCCATTTGAAAACAGTGCATGCATTAATGGTCAATGGATTTTGACCGCTATTCCAGGGGGGCATATGCAATACAATATCTTTTAGGGAGTAATCCTGAATTAGCTATTTATTTTGGGGGGAGGGGGGTAAGATAAAAAAAAACCCTTATTTTTATTTGTCTTAAATATTATTGTGAAGCTTTTATGTTTTCAAGATATTAATGTTGGTACGATGCAGTTGTTACAGGTTCATTTACTCTTTTATGGTAGTTGGTATATTGGTCTTCATCATTTCCTGTTTTGGGTGTGTGGGATCAGCAGCAAGGAACCCCTGCTGTACTTCCTTTCTATCCTTAAGAGTTTTCTAATTTCTTAGCTTTCACTTCCCATATTTTGCCCCTTGTAAGATAAAAAAAACCCTTATTTTTATTTGTCTTGAAAATTATTGTGAAGATTTTATGTTTTCAAGATATTAATGTTGGTACGATGCAAATGTTACAGGTTCATTTACTCTTTCATGGTAGTTGGTATATTGGTCTTCATCATTTCCTGTTTTGGGTGTGTGGGATCAGCAGCAAGGAACCCCTGTTGTACTTCCTTTGTATCCTTGAGAGTTTTCTAATTTCTTAGCTTTCACTTCCAATATTTTGCCCCTTGTTTATCCAAATTGCCACATATAAGATATAATTTCTTAAAGATGTAACAAACCGAGTGATTCTTTAAGATGAACCAGTATTCAGCATTGATCACCATGCTTATCCTGATAGAAGTAGGAGTTGGAGCATTCATTTTCTTTGATCACAACTGGAAAAAGGTACTTATCTTGGTTTATCCTCAATAAATATATGCCATTCTCAAAGTGTAGACGCTACATATGAGCCATGGCATTTTCTTGCAAGGGGTCAATAAATATAGCAACTCTTGCAGGTGATACCCACTGACAAAACTGGCAATTTGGAGTCAATCTATACTTTGTTTCACTCAAACTGGAAAATCATGCAGTGGGTTGTTGTGGCAGTGTTCACTTTGCAGGTAATTGTTGAGAAAACAAAATAGTTTTATGTGTGCTTTTTTGTGAATATATCTTAATTTACTTAACGCATTACTGTTTTGCAGATCGTGGCTCTATTAACTGCTCTTTGCTTGCAAGCTGCAATGCGAGTCTCATATGAGAGCAGCAATGAGGAACGGGTCTATTGTAGGTCCAGGAATAGAAACAATGTGGTACCTGTCTTTAGAACACCACCAATGACAGAAAATAGACAAGTAGAGAACTGAGAAAGAACTAGGAGTAGCTTATGATACATATTGTCGTCTTTTGGTAAATATTGTCAGAGTTGTAGTTCTTAGAACCTTTGATAGTTTATCTATTTTATTCAGGATCATATCTGTAATACTTATATCATAGAATTATAATATTGACAATCACACGGTAACTTGTTGGTCAATTATGGGGTCTCCATATAGCAGTTTGCGCTCCAAACACATCATTATTTTTAAAGGAAAACTGAGGATAGGAATCTCGGCCTTACAATCATGCTCTTCCAATCTCTTGGATACATAGGTCTTGATAAATATAACAAAAAAAAAAAAAAAAAAAAAAAAAATTTCTACGTAGACTAATGCTCGGAGTCTTATGTTATGGAGTGATGAATAAGTCCAGTCATAATGATTAACTCTTGTCACTGATCTTTCGAATCCAGACGTGTAGACATCCATTAACACCTTCAATGCCGGATGCCAAATTGAAGCTTCATGAACTTGATTTTCCTACTCTAAACTCAACAAAACCATCTTTCTTCTCAACCCAACTAGATCCAGCCTCCTTACATGTCCCCTTCCCCTGCATGACCTTTCTCACATTCTCAACCCCTTCCCACTCTCCATCTGCTGCATAAATATTTGACAGTGTGACGAAGCTAGCCGGCTTTTTCAATTGCTTCCCAATAATTTCCGTCGCCATCTTCGCGAGATCACTTCTTCCATGGATTCTACATCCATTGAAGAATGCACCAGCAATGGAATCATTGACTTTGACAGTCATACCTTTCACTATTTCATAAGCTTCTTTAAGCCTTCCTGCACGAGATAGAAGATCAACCACACAAGCGTAATGCTCCCTACATAACTCGAATCCATCCTTTTCTTGCACTAACTTGAACATCTCTAAACCCTTTTCAACAAAACCTGCATGGCCACACGCAGAAAGCAGTGAGGTGAAAGTGACTTGGTTGGGCTGCACTCCTTCCTCTTGCATCCTTTCAAACAATTGAATTGAGTCGCGGACCAGCCCATGTTTCCCATAGCACCCAATCATAACATTCCAAGCTGCAGCGTTCCTCACTGTTATCTGATTAAACACATTACGAGCATCGTTTAAGCTCCCGCATTTAGAATACATGTCAATCAGGGCAGTGGCTGTGAATATATTGGCATTGAGACACCTTCTGTAGATCAAACAATGCACTTGTTTCCCAATGTGCAAAGACCCAGCTGATCCGCATGCTGGCAGAAGCCCAGCAATGGTTACTGCATTGGGCTTATATCCTGAAACCAACATCTCCACAAACAATTCTATAGCTTTAACGTTGTGATGGTTCCGTGCAAAACCTGCAATCATGGCATTCCAAGTAACCAAATCAGGCGTCAGCCCTCCTCTTCTCATTCGAGAAAATAGCTCTAAAGCTCCATTACTATCTCCACACTGAGCATAACCAGCTATCATCGCATTCCAAGTAAATTCATTAGGTTCCAATCCTTCCAAACCCATTTTCTCAAAGAGTATCAATGTTTGCTCCAAGCCTCCTCTCTGGGTGTACCCACAAATCATGGAAGTCCAAGAAGCAACATCCCTCTCCTCCATCCCATCGAACAACTTACGAGCCAAATCTGTCCTATCACATTTCGAATACATATCTATCATTGCATTGCAAACCGATACATCACTTTCAAACCCAAATACATTTACTACACAATGTATCTCCATTCCCTTTCTTACATCCATCAAACCCACACATGCTTTCAACACAGAAGAGAACGTGAACTTGTTCGGAAAAGCTCGCATTTCTTGCATTTGCACAAAATAACCAATGGAACTTTGGCAGTCCCCTTGGAATGCAAAACATGAAATCATCCAGTTCCATGCAAAAACAGTTGGTTTAAGCATATATTCAAACACCTTCCTTGCAGAGTGTACATCTCCACAACCTGCATAGACCCCTACAAGCTTAGAGTTCAAAGACCCAGTTTCCACAGCCACTCCTCTAACCAATAACTGAGCATGTACCTGCTTCCCCTGCTGCAAGGCCTTAGCATTCATGCAAGCCTGCAACATAGCTCCTAAATTGTTGGTACATAATTTATTATTACATAATAATCTCCTCATTTTTCAAGAAAATGTTAGATACTAATCTAATCTATCAAATCAACTTTGAAACTTTCGTCAAATTAAGCATATTTTTTTTTCATGCTCAACCTACCAAATATACAGAATATATTTGCCCAAAAACTAATCATACATACAAAAATATATTATTTTATACAGCCATGGGTTACTTGACGCACGGTGTATCCAGGTAAATTTACATTTCAAAGTAACTTTTGTGAATTTAGTTGGTAACTTAAGCTAATGATAACTATGTCATATTAGTAACTAGTCCTCGATCGCACGCATGTGCACGTATAGTTAAAGAAAAAATAATAATCAAATAATAGTATCGCTAACATATAGATTTACATTAAAATGGGCCACGTGGGGTGGGGTGGGATGCCAGGGATGGGGGTGGATTAAGGTTATTCAATTTTTTTTTTTTTTTTTACAATGTCTAGGTTACCCTTTCCATCAAGTTTCATTCTCATTTACTAATAGGGTCACAATTTTATTTTTCTTAACGGTGACAGTTTATGCGACTGAGCACACTTAGCCTCGAGTTGTTAGTAATTAAGTGGGCAATGACTATTCCACCACACTACCATATGTACTATCTCACACCATCATGCATTTTTTTTAACCTACTAACCCACACCATTCAAAAAACTGTTTTTGAAAAAAAAAAGTAACATAAAACAGGGTAACTTTCGACCAATTTAAACCCTCAATTGAGATCGATTCTCAAGCTTATCAAAACATAAAAATTGTAGTACTCTGAGTTTTCTAATAAACACTGTTGCATCAAAAAATGTCCTCCTGTGAGTTTGACCTGCAAAACAATTGTTAGACTGTCAATGACTACCTTTTTGGTAGCCGAAGGCACTCGATACTTAAGTTAGCAACTCTGTTGGAAGAAAGAAGTAAATCTAGACAAAACTTAGTTAGAGTTGCATACTTGTGTCGAACGTTCCCTTTACCTTTTATAATGGTCGCAGTTAAATCTCTGCTTGACTTAAGCATGTGAGGTGCAACACAAGGAGATGTTTCCTGTAACAGTCTAATCATTAATGGAGATGCGTTCGTGGAGGTGTAACTCCTTCCACAACTATTTTTTGTGCAACGTTCATCTTCTTTATGAGAGAACTCGTGTCGGTCCTAAATTCGAGCCATGTTTACGTCCTCTCATTGTTGGGCCTTATCTGGGCTTCTGTAATTAGCTTTATTCTTCTTGGGCTTTAAAAACTGGCCCAATAGGCTGAACGCTATATCCTCGCGAAAAGTCTTTATGCCACGTGTACAGCCGTGATGATTGCCCTATTTTGATCTATCATCAGCTACTCCCCTTAGTTAGTGGGTATGTACATGTATCCACTAACTGTGTGGCGGTTTTGTTTTCGATTTCAACATTACGGCACATTAAGTGCTTTTGCTATCTATTGTTGTTGTTGTCTCTCCGATGACTCATCCGCCTGTTAATTTTGGCACGATTTCTAGGATTTTGTGCAGCTGTCATGTCTTGCACGTTTTCCCAAGATCAGTTTTTTACAGCTTGTCCCTATAAAAGTAGAAGTTTGAGTATGTCTCACTTCCTTTTGCACTCCTCATTTTTCAATTGTAAATTCTTTGATTCCTTGAGTTCGTTCTGTAATCATGTCTAACTTCAAGGTTTTAAGCGACAGTGTTCTTGATGCCTGTGAAGCTTTTTTTTTGCCGAAACGGGAAACGCACGCAACTCTGGACAACATTCATCACGATTATTCGTTGCCAACTGATCTGGAGATCATTCTTCCCGGACAAGGCGACAGTCTTTGTCGTCCAAAACATGGGTACATTGTTTTGTACCTTGGTATGTTCCACTCTGGTCTCAAGCTTTCGGCTCCTACGATCATCTGGGAGGATTTGGTTGGTATCGCTCCGGTCTAACTTGTCCCTAATGGTTGGAAAGTAATGATTTCAACCTTAGTAAGGGCTACTTCGGCTCATATTCCTATAAATGCCAGGGTTATGTATTCTTTGGTGGGATTTAGCGTAGACCCCAATCGCACCTATTGTATGCGTTCTCCTTCTTGTTTGACATGCAAGAGGAGTATGGGGGTTGGTCGAGGTCTTGGTTCTACGTATCCATTTCTTCCAATCACTTGAGGCTTCGTGGGAATCAGATTCTGCGATCGTTCCGGGAACCTAAGAAAGTTGATTTGTCATTGTCTTTGGGAGAGCAGGAGTTCTACAGTTGCTTTCGCGATCTTCCCCGGGTCTCGGTTGAAGATTTTCTCACTACGGATGCCATTATCCGTAATGGCTTATATTCATCAGGTGAAGCGGGTCGTGCTTCGAAAGTGATTATCGCACACGTTGGTGATGCAGACGTCGGCCACCAAGAGGGTTCTGCTGACGAGCGTGTAGGTCGAGTTGTTTCAGTCGCTACCCGAGGTTCTCGGGGTGTTGGTTCAATTGTGAGGAAACGAAAAGTTCCTAGGCCTCCTAAGCCTTTTAAGATGTTAGCTGTCAGTTCTGGCCATGTGTCGAAGAAGAAAAAGCTTGCTTTCTCAGTTCTTGACGCTACTAGGCTCCCTCTCGCCTTGCTTCCCTCCGGAAGGGAGGTCGTGGTTCGGAGGACAATTCATTTGTTTCGGATGACGATGTGGCAAACTAAGTTCTCAAAAAGAGTAAGAAAGAAGTCTCCCGCCCTCTAGACGACCGCAAGAAAAATCTTGTTGCCTCTTATGGTTTGCCCGCCTCTGCCGACCTATCTATTGACGATTCGCGCATCGTTGAGAATAAAATGCTTCAGCTTGGTTTTGGCAGTCGAAGAATTCGGAGGGTACCAAGACCTTGGATGCCTCCGAGTATGATTCGCCAGTGGAGGATCGAGTTGTTGTCCGAGCTCGAAATTTAAAGCTCACTGTTTATTCTCTCGTGGTTGTGACCTCGGGATCACCTGTTATTCCTTCTGCGTCTCGTCCCGCTCCTACTCTTCTCAGGGAGACCTTCTAGCCTTTCAAGGCTGATGTGTAGACAACGTTCGCAACTTCATTGGCGACTGTAGTCGGCGGTTGGCTAATAAAGCTCTCATGCTCGTATGACAGCCATGTCATCATATTGACGAGGGCCTCCAGCATCTTATGGAGGGGATGGCGCATCTTACTTATGCGGTCGTGACCAGGTTGCGCACATAGAGCGTAAACTAGCAGGACACATCCTGGTCCTTTCTCATGTTCTCCGACGATTGGATTTCTTGAAGACGCAATGCGTATAACATGAGAGGGGTGCGAATTCTGCACAGGTTTTGCTGAGGGAACTCGAGGCTATTCATGATACGTCTGCTTCTGAACTCAAGATGTCCAAAGTGGAATTGGGCAAGTTGTGATCCCGTCTGGATGTTGCTGAGAAAGAGTTGTCCGATCGAAAGGCTGAACGTGATGAGGTTGTTCGTTCTGCTGAGGAATGTTCTGCCAAGCTCAAGACTTCTACTATTCAAATCGCTCAGATGAATTCCGAGTTTGTTAAGACCAAATCAACGGTCTCTGCTAAACTTGCTAGCGTTGATAGAGAGTTAGCATCAACCCGAGCTGAGCTATCATCCGTTACAGAGAAGCTGAAGGTGGCAGAGGCCGCGGATTGGAAGATAATGGTCGAAGGTCTCCATGATTTTCTGGAGACGCAAGGTTTGGACATGACCCAATACCGTTGCTTTGCTAATAGAAATTTGATGATGCCGAGGAAGTCGTTTCGAATTCATTGGGTGATCCGGATATCAGGGAGCCTTCTGATCCTATGCTGCCTGGAGATAATGCCCACGACTTCGATTATCTTTTTTAGTTGTTGTTTGCTTTTTTTTTTTTTTTTTGTAGAAGATAAATGAAATTTTTTTATTTCGCATTTGTTGTGTCCAGTAAGTCTAGCTTGTCAGCTTTTATTTACGACATTTTTGGGAGATTTCTGACTTCTTCGTCCATATTTTTACGAATGGTTTGATGTTCGACGTTCAAGTCGTGTAGAAGCTCTGGTTTACAAAATCCTATTCTACATTCGGATTATGATGTTGCACATTACAGTCGACGTAAAAGTCTGACTCTTATGTCCTGACACTTTATTACTTCTTGGTTATCAGGCCAGAAGTTATTGTTTTACGTTCGACTCATTCGTCCAGTACATGTATTTGTTTTTACTTGATACTCTAGCCGTGCTGAGTATTTTCTCAAGATGGTTTTCTAATCCGATTTCTTTGTCCGGATTAAATTCTTGTTGTTTTGAATTTGAAAGCAAAAGATTTTATTGATAATGTCTTTTCAAATGCTCTACATTCCATGGTCGAGGTAGCATTTCGCCCTCTTTGTTTTCCGAACAGTATGTTCCTGGTTTGTTGATTTTTGTTACTCGGTACGGTCCTTCCCAGTTCGGGTTCAGCTTGCCCGCGCCAGGCTCTTTCCTGTTGAGTTGGACTTTTCTAGCATCTAGTCTCCTACGTTAAAAGTTCGGACTCACACCTTCTTGTTGTAATATCTTGCCATATGCTATTGGTAGGCTGCTTCTCGCTTCTCTTTGAGGAGATTCAACCCGACTCTTAATGCCTCAACGTTGTCCTCAGCGCGAAATTCTTCGGTTCGGAATGTTGGCATTCCGATCTCCACGGGTATCTTTGCTTCTGACCTGTATGCGAGGGCAAAAGGTGTTTCTCCTGTCGGAGTTCATTTTGTTGTTCTGTACGCCCAAAGGACGCCGGGTAACTCGAATGTCCATAACCCTTTTGCTGCCTCGAGTCTTCTTTTGATCGCTTTCGGGATTGTCCTGTTGGTGACCTCGGCTTGTCTGTTTGCTTGTAAATGGGTTGTCGTGGAGAAATGTTGATGGATATTCAGATTTTCGCACAAATCCTTAACCTTCTTGCCTTCAAATTGCTTCCCGTTGTCCGTGACGATTACCCTTAGGATCCTGAATCTGCATATGATGTCTCTCCTAAGAAATTTCTCTACTTGGGCTTCTTTTATCTTTGTAAGGGGCTCTACTTCTACCCATTTGGTGAAGTATTCTACCGCGACAAGGAGAGACTTCTTCTTATCGGACGCTGGGAGTGGTCTTACGATGTCCATTCCCCATTGTGCGAATGGCGGCTGCTCATTGGGATCAAGTTTTGTTCCGACATGTGAGTGTATGGGGCGAACCTTTGATATTTGTCACATTTGTGAACTAGTTTCTGAGCATCTGCTTGCATCGACGGTGAATAATAACTCAATGTGAGATCTTTATGGGTCAATGTTCTCCCTCTTGGATGATTTCCGCATGTGTCGTGGTGTATTTCCTGTAAAAACGTATTCAACATCTCTTGGTGTAAGGCACCTGAGCAATGGGCTCGTGGCAGATCTTTTGTATAGTTGATCATTGTGTATCTTGCTGCTCGATTTCATAGCTTTCTGGCTTCCATCTTATCTGTTGGGAGTTCTCCGTTTGATATATACGCCATAATTAGAGTTGTCCAGTTGGTTTCTTGATTTACGGCGCATGCTTCTTCCAATTGGTTTTCAAGTATGGAGCTTCCTTGTGTCATGACGAGTGGGTTGTCATTATCCTTGTTGTCGAAACTTCATTTGCTAGTTCGTCGGCTCTTTTGTTATCTGCCCATCCGCACCGTTGAATGGTAGTGTTTTAGAAGCCTTCTACTAGCTCTATGGTTTTCTGGTAGTAGGCTTTTATTCGGGTATCTTTGACTTGAAATTCGCCGTTTAGTTGATTGACCACCAGCTTGGAATCAGTAAAGACACTAATGTTTTTTATTCCCAAGTGTTTTGCTAACTGTAGCCTTGCTATCACAACTTCGTATTCGACTTCATTATTGGAGACTTTAAAACTAAATTTTATCGCCTTCTCTAATGCAACACCTTCCGAGTTGTACAAGACTAGTTCAACTTTGCTTCCTGCCTCGTTGGATGCTCCATCACAGGGGCGGATTCATCCGTCGATGATTGGTTTGGGTTGTTCTTTTCTGCTTTCTTTTTCTGCCTGTTGGTTGTTGCTTCCTGTGAACTCGGCGATGAAATCTGCTAATGCCTGAGCTTTGTTAGCGGTTCTAGGGGCATAGCTGATGTCGAATTGTTCGAGTTTTATTGTCCACTTTACCATTCTTCCAGATAGATTTGGTTTGTGTAACACCGACCGAAGCGGTTGTTTGGTCATAACGATGATTGGGTGTGCTTGTAAGTATGTTCGCAATTTTATTGACGACACGATTAGAGCAAGCGCCAATTTCTCTAGGGCCGGATAGTTGATCTCTGCATCTGCGAGTGTTTTGTTGATGTAGTACACTGGTTTTTGCACGCCCTTTTCTTCCCGTGTCAAAGCCGAACTCACTGTGCGTTTGGACACAGATAAATATTGATATAGTGTTTCTCCCGTGTTTGGTTTTGTTAGTAGCTTTGTACTTCCCTTGTATGTCTTAAGGCTTTGAAAGGCTTCCTCGCATACATCATTCCACTCGAATGTCTTGTTCCCCTTCAAGATTTTGAAGAAAGGTAGACACCTGTTTGATGATTTGGAGATAAATCTATTCATAGTTTCTATTCTCTCATTAAGACTTTGAACACCTTTTATGTTTGTAGGTACCGCATGTTGAGAAGCGCTTGTATTTGCTTTGGATCGGTTTCAATTCCTCGTTGGTTGACCATGTACCCGAGGAACTTCACTGACTCCACTCCAAAGGTGCATTTCTCCAAGTTCAGCTTCATCTTATACTTTTGCAGCTGAGAGAAAGCCTGCTCAATATCCGCGATGTGGTCTGCTCTGCATGAGCTTTTAACAAGCATATCGTTGATGTAAACTTTCATCGTCTTGCCGATTTGATCTTTAAACATCATGTTCACTAATCGTTGGTACATTGTTCATGCGTTCTTTAATCCTAATGGCATTACCCGATAACAGTATGTACCTCTTTCCATTATGAAAGAAGTTTTTTTTGGTTAGGAGGGTACATCTATATCTGATTATACCCGGAGAACGAATCCATGAAGCTCAACATTTCGTGCCCGGCAGTTGCATCACTATCTGATCTATTCGTGGAAGTGGAAAAATGTCTTTGGGGCAGGCTTTATCCAGATCGGTGTAGTCCACGCACACCCTCCATTTGTCGTTCTTCTTTTTTACCAGTACTGTGTTTGCTAACCAATCTGGGTAGTGAGCTTCTCTTATCATTCCTGCACTGAGTAGTCGGTGTACTTCTTCATTTATTGTCTGATTATGTTTCGGGGCCACTGATCTTCTTTTTTGCCGAACCGATTTCTTATCTGTATTCACTTGCAATTTGCCCCACCATATCCCTCATTGTCCATGCAAAAACATCTTGGTTATCTTTCAGCACCTGGATCAGTTCCTTGGTGAGTTCAGGATGAATCTTTGTGTCGATTTGGACTACCTTTTTCGCTTGGTTGTCTAAGTAGAACTCGATCGTTTCTTTTTTCGATTGTCCGATGTAAGGTCGATCTCACGAACTGGTTGGGGCCGTATTATTGTCCGGAGAGTCTGAACTCTTTTCATCAAGCTGTTGTGAAGGCTCTTCCAATCGTTGCAGTAATTGCTATTTATGGGGAGCCTTTATTGCTGCAAAATGACACTCCTGGGCCGTTGGTTGATTTCCTTTGATCCTTCCGATACAAGTTTCGGTATGGTACTTTAAGAATTGGTGCATAGTAGAGGAGACCGCGCCCATCTTTTGTATCCATGGTATCTCAAGTAGCATGTTGTACATAGCAGGAGCATCAACGGTGAGAAAGTCTGTCAACAATTCTCACTGCTCTCCTGGCTCTTTTGCTTCAACCGGTAATTGAATCATTCCCAGAGGGTGACATTGTTCCCCACTGAAACCTACCATAGATTGATCGCTAGGTGAAAGAATCTCATTGGTGAACCGCATCCTTCGAAAAGTTGTCAGGTATAAGAGGTTGGCCGAGCTGCCGGTGTCGACCATTACTCTTTTGATTTTCCACTTAGTTATCATGACCGAGATTACTAGAGCATCATTGTGTAGGAAATTAACCCCATCAGCATCTTCATTCTAGAAAGTTAGAGTCCTTTGCATTGTTTTTGCCCACTGTGCAGATGGTTCTTGGAATCTGATGTTTGTATATAAGTCGCTGACTGTACGCTTTCGAGATCGATTGGATTGCTCATTTTTCCCGGCTGTGCCGTGCAAAACATAGATTGTTTCCTTTACTCGCTCCCTCAAGATGATTGTTTCTTCCTCGAGTTCGACGAATTCTCTGAGTCGTCCCTCTCTGATATGACGCTCAATCTCGTCCTTCAGACTGCGACAATCTTTGGTATCGTGGTCGTAATCGTTGTGGAAGAGGCAGTGTTTGTTCTTGTTTCGCATCTACGGATCTTCTCTCATTTTCGATGGCCATTTGACATCTTCCCTTCCTGCCATATCTTCAAGAATCTCGCTCCGACTTGCTATCAAAGTCGAGAATGATATCTCGTATTTGGGCTTTTTCGGTTGCAAAATTTTGAACTTCCCTTGATTACGTTTGGAGCTATTATTAGTCCGATGTCTCTTAAGCTGGGTGATTTCTTCTCGAAATTTATTGCTCTTCAGGTCTCGGATGATTTTGTTCACCATCTTGATTATGTGATTCATCTGAGCCATAAGCATATTTACTCGGGGATCCGAGGGGGTTCCCTAAGATGCTAGAGACGTTTGAACTGTCACTTGTTGGAGCTTTTTCTAGCAAGTATGGTTGATTCGACGGTTGTCGCCGTATCGATATTAGGTAGCATGTCGTATTGTTCATCACTAGATTGAGGATTTGTGGAGTATTCCATTGATCTTCTATCAGATTGTGTGAACTCTATTACTGTGAATCTTAATTTTTGAAAGGAAACTCGTCGTTCCCCATGGACGACGTCAAACTAAGGCATCCAAAAATCGTCATCCTGTGAGTTTGACCTGCAATGGCCATGGTTAACTTTCTGCGTGACTTAAGCATGTGAGGCGCAACGAAAGAGATGTTTTTTGTAACAGTTTCCTTTTTAATGGATATGCGTTCGTGGAGGCGTAACTTCCCCCACATCCTTTTTGGGTGCAATGTTCCTTTTCTTTATGAGAAAACTCGTGTCGAGCCTGAATTTGAGCTCTGATTCGTTTGGGCCTAGATTCGAGCCCTATTTATGTCCTCTCATTGGTGGGCCTTGTCTGGGCTTCTGTAATTAGCTTTATTCTTCTTGTGTTTTTATGAGCTGGCCCAATAGGTTGGACGCTATATCATCGCGATGAGTCTCTATGCCACATGTACGACCATGATGATTGGTCTACTTTGATGTATTATCAAACACAATTTGAATCACTTGAAAATGTTTTGAAATGAGCAAGTTATGGTCATTTTACTAAAGTCGCGCAAATCTGTCCTGCAAAGAAAATGGGGTAGTGTCTCTGACTTTCGGCCAACTTATATGCTCGATCGAGACCGATTCTCAAGCTCATCAAAACACAAAAATTGTAGTAATCTGAGTTATCTAATAAATACAATTTGAACCACTTGAAAATGTTTTGAAATGAGAAAGTTGTGGCTAATTTATGACAAACATTCAAACTGTCAAAAAAAAAAGTTTGTTTACACTCTGATGATGGTGGAGACTTAACCCATGCCCAACACTTTGATGTTTATTTATTTATCTTCAATTGTTGATGGTGGTGATTAGGCATGCAAGTATGAAGGATGAAAACTTAAGGGTGGTCATGTTTTTGACATGGTTTAAATCAGGATGGTGTTTGAGGTTGGAGATAAAAGGTGGTTGAGATTTGCCCAAATATAATAATCTAACGATTCACATAGAACTTAAAACACCAATCAATCAATCCTCAATAAAAGTGCATGGGTTTGATTCCAATACCAAACATTTTGATATTTATTTATTTTTCTTTAATTGTTGATGGTAATGATTAGACATGTAAGTATGAATGATGAAAACTTAAGGGCGATCAATAATATATTGGCTTAATAAAGTTTTGACAATTTATAATGGGATATTGATGCTAGAAAAATAGAGTAGAATAAACTTTATTTATCATGTTAAACTTTTATCGTGCTAATGACACGGGGAATACCCTAGTTTATATTGTAGAACAGGATGGTGTTTGGGGTTGGAGATAAAAGGCGGCTCAAATTTATCATGCCAATGGCACGGGGAATAACCAAACCATCGTAGGCGTAGTTTAGGGAGGAGATCTTCATGGAGATCCCTCTCTAATTAGGAGTTGTGTTGTAAGAGGGAAGTTTCATGTTAGCTCTGTGTTTCAATATACGGGGGAGATAGTTCCCAATCCAAGAGCAATCCGTAGAAGGGAGTTTCCCTGTGTGGAAGATATTCTGGTGTTTGCTTCCTAGTTAGAAGCAGAAAGCAGCTGTAGTTGCCCATCCGAAGTTGATCCTCAAGATACTTGCCTATGGAGGGCTTACGGGTATTGAGGACAACTGTGAGACGTGTGGGCCTAGCGTGATGTGAGAGTCTGGGTCCGCCTGGCGGACTGAATTGAGAGGGCTTAGAACCGCTTGAGCATGTTCAATATTGGGCTGATGCTGGGGCCTGTATTTCCTCGAGATCATCATGACACATGTACGGCTGAGGGGTATGACCGTTTTTATGTATCATCAGCTACTCCCCCCGAGTTAGTGGGTCATCACATTGTTTTGCTAAGTCATATCTTGAAGGGATGTGCTGCTCATGATGATTGAGTCTGAATCGTTGCTTGAGTCGCACGCCGCATTAATGACACGTGCGTTGGTTCAGCGAATAATAGGCGGGAAACCATCTTCTATTTAGGTCATCCGCAGTGTAGAGTCTGATTTTTCTACTTTGTTCGTTTTCGAAAAAATTGTTCTGAAAAGATCGTTCGTTTTCTTCATGGCACAAGAAAACCTTCTTGATGATGTTGTTTTGACTGAGGCCCTAGAGGTTTTTGAAGAAAGGTTGTTGTCTGAGCCCGTTCTTGCAGAAATTCGTACAAAGTTTGGAGTTCCTGAGGATCTGCCGTTGTATTTCCTAACTGGCGACCAAACACCGGTGTCACCTCCTGCCGATTTCATCTATTTACATCGTGGGATGCTTCAAACTGGAGTGCACTTTCCGATTTTGGACATGATTTGCGAGTTCTTGAATATCTTAGGGATTCCTCCGGCTCAGTTGGGGCTCAATGGATATAGGACCATCCTCATGATTCTGCTCAGTGCTAAGGAGGTCGGTGTTGGCGTGACTCCGCGGGTGATCTAGTTGTTGACCTTTCCTCATTTGAAGAGTAACGTTGTTTGTAAGATGAAGTCACCGAATAGCTTCAGTAAACTGCCTGATGATTTCAAGTTCTAGCAGAAATACTGCTTCTTGGCTCCTACAGATTCGAAGTATTGTCGGTGCAAGGGTCGTCCGCTTGAGCAACAGTTTAGGCTGCTTCGTAAGTTCAACCCTTTTCTTGCAACTTCGATATGCTTGATAGCGGATTGACTGATCATACTCGTGTTCCCTTGCAGGAAGGTTTCCTACTACTCCTCTTATTCTGGAGGAGCAAAATGCCATGGAGACGTTCTGCAACTTGCCGAAAAGGAAGGCGGTCGATGTCATAAGAGTTTCCAATTTCATCCGTAGTGGGCTGTGGGACAACTGGCACGTTGCTCCTACTCTATATTGAGAGTCACATATTAAGTTGGAAGATGGGGCCCCTTCCAGGAAGAGGAAGGCTGCTGGGGCCAAAGTTCCCATTCTATCCGATGCGAAAGAGTCGTCCGAGACACTTGCTTCCTTTGTGAGGAAGAGGTCTCACCTTAGAGTTGGGTCGTTTTCGGCACGAGCCGCTCCAGAGAGAGGAACACGAATTTGTCAGGCTTATAGAGACAAAGATTGACGTTTTCGTCTTGGGGAAAGATTACCTGAGGTTGGCAGGAGTCATGGACAGGTCAAACCTTAGTGACGCGCAGGTCGAGGCTCTGAATGACCGTCTGGTGTGGGTTGCAATGGCAGCTTCCGCTGGTGCTGTTTCTCGTGGGACCATTATTGTAGGAGGCTTCTGTGAAGATTCGCCCGAGGTGTTGAAATATGATCATTACTGTTGATTCGCCTGAAAAGGTGGCTGCGGTACAAAGCACGTCTCTTGTAATCCGCAATGCTCACCGTATCGTTCTAGGACACAACTAGAAGTGTTGGAGGGTCCTTTGGATAATTCGCTCCCTCCTCTTTTTCCAGATCCCATTGAGCCGCTTCGCAATAAAGGGACGACTATTAGTAACAAAGGGAAGGCTACAGAGGAGAGTCTGAGGACGGTGGCGACCGCGAAGGGTGGCGTTGGCATATTCCCTGATCCAAGGACACTTCATCCGGGTGCACGGATAAACTTGTCCGAACCTGACTTGGTAAAGATGAGCTGACAAGTCTGGCACCAAGAGGTGGACATAGAGTATGCTTCGAGGAAGCATATAAGCAGGCGTCACAGCTGGTTGATGGATCATGCTCCTAAACCCGAAGAAGATATGTTGGAAGGATGTATGGATAAGGGTTTGAAGTACCTTATGCTGGGTATGTCTCACATGAGCCACGCGACTGTTGCTGGAATGGAAGTCGAGGCGGCTCATGAGAGAGTATATACCTTGGAGTGTGTCTTCTCGCACATGCAACTGGTGTATTCTGATGCGCTCCATGAAATTGAGCGGCTTAAAAAGCAGGCTAAGAAGAAGCGGTTGGATCAGTCAACTATGGCCGCTGAGGCTCAAAGGGCTCGTTTGGAGGACCTCGAGCGTAATCTGACAGAGGCGGTGACTGAAAGGGACAGACGCAGGCATATGGAATTTTGGGGATTTTATGTGAATATTGTTTTCATGTTAAGGGTTGAAATTGATGAGATGGGCGATACATAACTATGTTTTTCCTATTTTTTTTACGGTCAGAGTGTGTTGGTAAATTTGTTTTGATTAGTTTTGTATAATGTGATTTTATTAATGGACAGAGTATGTCTTTATCAATCTGATTATTACTGTATTTGCATTTGTATTGTTTCCATATCTTGAATGGCAAAGAGAATCAATCATTCCATATCTTGAATGTGGGGCGAACTAAATTTCTCCTCATTTTGAGCTGGGCATTTCATTAGCATGTACACCACAACTTATTCATTTTTATTCCCACCTTGGGGGTTCATTAACTTAACCAAGGGAGTTATAAGCTAATCCACAAGAATGTGTGCATAGTTTCAGAGTTTTAGACTTCCTTATCCACTTCTCAAGCTATAGAGTTCAAAAGTCAAAGGTAATGTTTGGGGTCATATAAATTGAATATATGGATATATGTGTAATCCTTTTAGATTGAATTTAGAAATCCACGAGTTCTCAAAATGGGTTAATTTGCTTGTTAATCTAACAATGGGGTGATTGGGTGCATTTGCTTGATAAAATGGTTCTTGGTTATTGTGTTGTTTGCTAATGATGTATTGTACACATTTTCACAATGGAAATTGATATTCAATAGAACATGTAAACTTTGAATTATTGGTCTTTCTTGGTGTATACTTTTTTTCCTTTGCACACATTTCTTCCTTTTAGAGTAATTTGGTTTATATCCAATCATTACTCCAGCTTATACTCAAGTTGGAAGTCCTTGATCACCTCTTGAATTTGTGATGATGGATAAAGATTCGGTGCATCTGAACAGGTAATGTAACCATACGTAATTTGGTATTTTAACATTAGTTACTCTAGGTGAGTCTCAGTAAATCTATTGTTTTTTTTGTTTATAGAGCTTCCCACGAGTACATGCGAGAAGCATGGAATTTTGTGAAAACGATTGAAAATAATTCAGAAAGTGTAGAAAAGTTTTATGCACTTGCAAAGATTGTCGAAACTTAAACCATCATTGTTATTATGAATTTTTTTTAGCATTTGGTGATAGCGAGGATGGATCATACACACACAAATTGGTATCACCACGGGGAACCATATTCTACATGTGAGGAAGATGAGGACATTGATATTCTATATGGGAGATTAGTATGTTTATGCTATATGGCTTGTCCAATAACGAGAAACCTAGATTTACAACAATGTTGCATGAGTGAGTATATATTGATATTGGCATATTGATGGCAACAGGCCAGGTTCACATGTTTCATTTACACTCTATTGATCCAGTTTATACGGTTGAGTCTGTTGTAATTTCTAAATAAATGAAGTGCTAAACCCATAGCTACCCCATCCCCATTGGCAACACTCATCTTGTTAATTTTTTGTGAAGATGATGTTGGTCAAAATGTTTTATGCTTATCAGCTTCCTCTTCAAGTTTTTCTATCTTACAAGTTTGTTCCTGTTGTTGCTCCAAATGTTTTTCCAGACACAAGCTCGTGAATCTATTGTAACAAAACTTGTAGTGAATCTTATTACAAAAGCAGGTGCAAATTGTGTTCTTGCTTGTGATCTGCACTCTGGACAGTCCATGGGTTACTTTGATATTCCAGTGGATCATGTGTATGGTCAGGTATTAGGTCACAACATTGGAACTAATTTCCATTGGTAGCCAATTTATTAACATATAAATCTCCTATTTTTTTTTGAAGTACTTGCATTTCCTTTAAGGTTCATTTGGGCAGAACATTACTGACTGTATGTACACTCTCTTTGTATTGTGCTTGTGTAGCCTGTGATTCTTGATTACTTAGCTAGCAAGACTATTTCCTCTGATGATTTGGTGGTGGTTTCACCCGATGTTGGTGGTATTATCTGATGCACCTTTAGCAATTGTGGACAAAAGATGGCATGTACATAATGTTGCCGAATTAAGATTTACTCTAACTACTATATGAACAGTAAAATAAATATTATACAACCAAAAGTAGTATGTAAAACATAGTGTTGTTTCTTTCTAGCTTTGTTGTGCAATTGGGCTCGACTTGGGTTAAGCGCCAATATGAGTTGGTAATTAATAGAAATCATGGTTGATTAATTGTTAATATAGTCAACGACTCGTATGGTTATTTGGCTCAAAAACACTATGAACATTTTTTTGGTAAAATCATATCGTTTTTAAGTCCGAGCAGTGATAATATGGGATTTATCAATGATATGAAAGAAAAACCTTCAAATAGAGGCTTGCATAGTGGATTTTTTTGTCTAAATAACCAGCATTTTATGGGTGAGACGACAAAACAAAATACACATGCAAGTTCCACATGTGTTGACTAATGGTAGCCATTAAAATGTGGAAGAAAACCAGGTTTCTTTTAATATAAAGATGAACAGAGTGTACAAACTCTTTTTGGTACTTGATTCTTGTCTTTGATGCCATCCTCTAATCCCAGAAATAGATGTTGATGATTTACGCTGCAGGTGATGAATCTGATCGGTTATGTTAAAGGAAAGGTAGCAGTTATGGTGGATGATATGATTGATACTGCTGGTGATTGTAGTCAGTTATACATCAAACTCCATAAGTTGTTGGTAATTAAATTTGAAGTTAATTGACAATATCATCATTAACTTGATGCGTCTCAATGAGCTTGAACTGATTTGTCATTAGTTTAATCTTACTATTACTTATATTTTAGTAAAAAAAAACATCAAATTTCACATGTTGTTGCTAATTAAACTTGATGTAAAACTTAGCTATACATCAATATTTTGGTTCTGCTTGTTAATGTTTGAATTTTTAAGTCAGCAGTATTTTGACAATAATTCAGTTATAAATGCCAGAGATGATTAAAATTTAATATGAGCATGCATCGATCCATTTTTGCTATTGCCTTTAAGTGTATATTTCTATTTTATTCTTCCATGTCGTCTCTGGATGAAAGTTTATTTGTCATTCATTTGGGTGTTTCCAGGGACCATTTCAAAAGGTGCAGCCTTGCTACATTAAGAGGGTGTCAGGGAAGTCTATGCATGTTGCGCGCATGATGTTTTTAGGTACATTCATGTTTCTTACTTGGGCGTTCTTTTCCTTTAAGTGTTTATCATTTTTTTCTCTCAGAAATAAGTTGGCCCAATGCATGTTTGCATCTTTCGTCTTTGATTTATAGTTGATTAAATTTAAGTTATTTGATTGTGTCATTTCAAAATGGCTGGTGCTGCTGTGTTTGCTGAATTGTTGAGGTGCGGTGCTGCTGCTGTTTTGCATTGGCGCGGTGATGTTGCTGATATGTTGCGGTGTGGCTGCTTTGTGTTGCTGCGATGGTCACTGTGTAGTTGTTGTGGATGTTATGTTATGTTTTTGGCAGCTTTATAGGTTTTATTGCAAAGTGAGGTTGAAGGTGTTTATAATGAAAACAGAGCCTCAGAGACTGTTTCATCAGTTTGCTGTTTTGTTTCGGTGCGGTTTTGTGTTGTTTGCATGGAAAAGCAAGTTAATTTTAGAGGTTAGTTTTGCGGGGTAGGGACTGATTAAAGGTAGTTGCCAGGGACATGATTTCAGGTTGTGTATTCTGAGTTTAAATGCCCTTTGTTTCTTTTGTTGATTTTATGATTTGGCAAGGGGATCTATGGGTTTTTTTCGTTGCTTTGGAAGCTGGGCTTCTCGGCACTGGAAGGACATGAAATTGGCGTGTAAAACCTCAAGAGGAAGAGATAGAGATGGAAGAGTAAACTAACTCACAGTTTTTGCAAATCTAAAAAGGTCTATGTCTGTTGGTTATACAAGTACCTGGAATTTCCGCAGTGGGAACTGTATTTTAATGTTGAATTGGTACAATGTTATAAGAGTTTACAGATTGTTTGTCATACATCTCCAAAGATAGATATTGCCATTGTTTGGATTTTTCAGTGTTGAATTAATTTTACAAGAACTTACAGCTAAAAAAAAAAGTGTCGTACATCTCCAAAGATAGATATTGCAATATTATCTTCTATGGTTAAAGAAATCAGTGTTATAAAAAGTCATTTGTTAGCGCTTGATAAGTATTATAGAAAAAAAGGGATTTGAGAAACACTATAGAAACTAATGCAATAGCATTTGTTAAATGTTACGTGAGGGTAGACAATAGCGTTTTAGAAACGCTATTGGTAATTATACAATAGCGTTTCTAAAGTGCTGTCACAAGCTAAACAATAGCACTTTTTATACGCTATTATAGGTTTAACCATAGCATTTTAAAAACGCTATTACAAGCTAAACAATAGCACTTGAAAAACGCTATAAATGGCCTCATTATACTCTGGGGATGCCAAATCTACAAACGATGGTGGTCCATATGAATTTTTTGATCTGGACCTGCCCTATTCTGGATAGGGGCTCGACTTCAACCCACTTGGTGAAGTGGTTGACAGCGACAATAAGGAGTTTTTTACCAGTCGACGCCGGGAAAGCCCCGACGATGTCCATTCCCCATTGTGCGAACGGCCATGGGCTAGTCATTGGGATTAGCAGTTGCGCTGGCATATGGGTGTATGGCGCAAACCTTTAGCATTTGTCGCACTTGCAGACGGTGTCCTTGGCTTCTCGCTGCATAGTTGGTCAATAATACCCTAGAGTCAGAGCCTTATGGGCGAGGGTTCTCTCACCTCGGTGATTCCCGCATATACCGCTATGGATGGCTCTTAAGACTTGGCTTGCCTCTAAAGGCGATGGGTATCGGAGCAAGGGCCCTGTCATCGACCTCCTGTATAACTTGTCGTTCAGTAGAGTGTACCTTGAGGCCCTATTTTTAAGTTTTAGTGTTTCGACCTTCTCAGTTGATAGGGTTCTGATCGCTATATATTCTAGTATCAGAGTCATCCAATTTGGCTGTGCTTTCGTGGTGCAGATATCTTTGTACTATTTCTCGTCAAGGCTTGATTTCTCTTAATATTCAATGAGGCCGCTGGAGACTTCCTTGGAGGTCAAGGCTTCTTTTGCTAGCTCGTCAGCTCTTTGGTTGTCGTCTCGGGGGCACTATGTGAGCTGACAGCTTTTGAATCTGCTCATTATGTCAAGTGCCTTGTCGCGGTAGGCTATCATGCGGGGATTGTTACCATTGAAATCTCATTTGACCTGGTTGACCACTAGTCTTGAGTCGATGTATGCTGTTAGGCGATCTATGCCGATCCCTAAAGCTAGCTTTAGGCCTGACAGAAGTGCTTCGTAGTCGGCCTCATTATTTGAAGCAAGGAAGTTGAATCTGACTGCCTTTTCGTGGGTAAAGCCGCTGGGGGAGCGGAGTGTGATCCCTGCTCCGCTTGCCTTATCGGTCGAGGATTTTTCGTAGCGCAGGGTCCATGTTTAGACATCTGATTTTGAGAGTTGGTAGTCTATCTTCGGCTCTTCTCCTCTAGTAAATTCAGCAATGAAATCTACGAGTGCCTGGGCTTTGATGGCGGTTCTTGGAGCGTAGTTTATGTCGAACTGCCCGAGTTCTACCGACCACTTCACCATCCTGCCAGATAGCTCGGGTTTATGTAATACCGAGCGGAGATGAGGTTTTGTTAGGATCGTTATGGAGTGGGCTTGAAAATAGGGCCTCAATTTTATGGAGGATACGACCAACGCCAGAGCCAACTTTTCCAGGTTTGTGTAGTGTGCTTTCGCCTCCATGAAGGTTTTGCTGGTGTAGTATACTGGCCTCTGGGTTCCTTGGTCATTTTGTACGAGGGCCGAACTGACAGCGTGTTTTGAAATATATAGGTTCTGAAAGGCTTGTTCGCATTCCTCGTTCCATGAAAATCATTTGCTCCCTCTTAGTATCTTGAAGAATGGGAGGCATTTGTCGGACGACTTTAATATAAATTTGTTCAGTGCTGCTACCCTCCCAGTCAGGCTTTGAACATCTCTGATATTGGTCGGGGATTTCATGTCGAGAAGGGCCTGAATATGTTTAGGATCGGCCTCGATTCCCTTTTTGTTTACTATATAGCCTAAGAATTTCCTAGACTCAACTTCGAATGTGCACTTTTGTGGGTTGAGTTTCATTCGATATTTCCTAAGTTGGTCAAATGCTTCGGAAAGATCTTGTACGTGGTTGTGGCTACGAAGGCTCTTGACCAACATGTCGTCGATGTATACTTCCATATTTCTACCGGTTTGTTCTTTGAACATTCAGTTGACCAATCATTGGTAAGTAGCTCCAACATTTTTCAGGCTGAATGGCATTACCCTATAGCAGTATATTCCTCTTTCCGTCACGAAAAATGTTTTCTCTTGATCTGGGGGGTGCATCAATATTCGATTGTAGCTTAAATAGGCATCCATAAAGGTGAGTAGGCTGTGTCCCGAAGTGGCATCTACGATCTGATCTATGCGGGGGAATGGGAAGTTGTCCTTTGGGCAAGCTTTGTTTAAGTCAGTGTAGTCTACGAACACTCTCCACTTTCCATTTTTTATTTTTTACTAAAATGGTGTTTGCCAGCCAGTCGGAGTATCACGCTTCCTTGATCATGTCTGCGTCCAGTAGATGCTGTACTTCCTCGTTTATGATCGCGTTCCTTTCGGACGCCACGAGCCTTTTATTTTGTCAGACGATTTTCTTTGAGGGGTAAACTTTGAGGCGATGAGTGATTATCGACGGATCGATCCCTACCATATCGCATGGTCCAGGCGAAGATGTCCTGGTTACACTATAGCAGCTCCATAAGTTGCTTTGCCACTACCTTGCTTAGGCGGGAACCGATCTAAATGGCCTTGCTGTTCTGAGGGTTGTCGAGGTAGGCCGTAACAGTTTCTTGTTGCTGCGTGACCTGGTGGTCACTATCTCTCTGTGTTATGAAAGGAGATGACACTTAGTGTAAAGTTACGAGCTATGTCGTCCCTACGGACGACGCCAAACTAATGCAGTTGTGTTTTGCTCCCTGCTCTGACCCAGTTCCTGTTGACCCGTTGATCTGCACAAGTAGCACACGTGAGCCACGGACCACCGTTGTGGTGGCCGATGGCACTCTGATGCTAAAGTCAGACAGGGCTCCGAGGAAGGTGTAATGTTGTAAAAGGGAATTTGTCGCGTACCTTAGCTTACCAACCTCATGTCTTATTTATAGTGTAAGAAGTCCTGGTTTAACCAGCCATCATAGGTGTAGTTTAGGAAGGAGATCTTCATGGAGATCCCTATCTAATTAGGACTCATGTTGTATAAGGGAAGTTCCCTGTTAGCTCTGCGCTCCAAGATATGCGGGAGATAGTTCCCAATCCAAGAGCAATCCATAGAGGGAGTTTCACTCTGTGGAAGATACTCTGGTGTTTGTTTCCTAGTTGGAAGCAAATAGCAGTTGTAGTTGCCTGTCCGAAGCTGATCATCAAAATACTTGCCTATGGAGGGCTTACATGAGGACAACTGTGAGACATGTGGGCCTAGCGTGCTGTGAGAGTCCAGGTCCGCTTGTCGGACTTAATTGAGCAGGCTTAGAACCGCTTGGGCCTGTTTAGTGTTGGGCTGATGCTGGGGCTCGTATTTCCTCGAGATCATCATGACACATGTACAGCTCAGGGGTGTGATGGTTTTTATGTATCATCACTTTTGGTATTCTATAACCATTACACATAATGGTGCATTATATTGAGAAGTGTAACCACTCCTCTTATTTATGTTTGGAGTCCTATATAAGGACATGTTTTACCCAAGAAGAATGCAAGAAAGATTTGTGATATAGCTAATTCCTGAAGAACTAGTCTTTAGAATTCTTGTCTCCATTGTCTCTTTTTCTCTTGATCTTTTTCTCTTTATTTACAACACGTGTCTATTTGGTTTCATTTAGATTTTTAATAGAAATTGCAAACTTGGAAGTGGGGGGCATAATACTGTATCGAAATCCGTGTATTATCTAATCTATGTACTTTACTACTAAAGTAGAAACCAAAAGTCTCTTCTACTTGGTTGACTATCTATTTAGAGGAAAATGACATATGCATATCAAGCTATTTTCTCAAATACTAATGATGAAAGTTATGTATAGGTTTTGTTTTTTGCTTCATTAATTTGTATCCAATTAAGTTTAGCCTTCATTTTAAATTTTAATTAGGTCAAACACTCATTTTGTAACAGACATGTTTGGTCAACAATGTTAACTAATGAAAGTTTAGTAATGTACTAAAATACCTCATCTTAAAGGCAGTGACTATTTGGCACCACAACTTATTCTTACTCACACCACCCATCTAATTTTTTCTTTCCCACACCATGCACTTTCTATCCCACACCAATGTTCTCTTCCACACCACCTATAAAAGAAAAACCTAAATCCTTCTTCCCTCCCAAATTCAAACGATCAAAAGTTTTCTCTCCCCTCCTAACTTCCTATTCTCTTCTTCGATTGAAATCTCCTTCTCCCTATTCTTCGATCGAAATCTCCTTCTCCCTTTCCCCTCCCAACTAAACCGCCACTCTCTTCCCAATCTCCTCCCATTACACTTCCATTCGTCTCACCCAAAAGGGTTCATCAATCAAGCGCACGACGGGGAGAGATAAAGGAGATGGGGCTACGATGGTGGCCATCACAACAGACACATTGTCGGCCTCCCCTCTTCTCCTCTCTTCCTACAACAACGTAGCACTTATTCGTTCAAAACATAAAAATAGGGCACTGTCCCTGACTTTCGACCATCTTTGATGCTTGATTGAGACTGATTCTCAAGCTAATCAAAACACGAAAAATGTAGTCCTCTGAGTTATGTAATGAACACAATTTGAATCACCTAAAAATGTTTTTAAATGAGCAAGTTATGGTCATTTTACTAAAGTCACTCAAATCTATCCGGTAAAGAAAACTGGGTATTGTCCCTGACTTTCGACCAACTTTGATGCTCGATTGAGACCGATTCTCAAGCTCATCCAAACACAAAAAATGTAGTACTCTGAGTTATCTAATGAACACAATTTGAATCACTTGAAAATGTTTGAACTGAGCAAGTTATGGCCATTTTACTACAGTCAATCAAAACTGTCCAACAACGACAAAGTTGCAAAGGATCATGCGAATGTAAGTCTCTAACTCGCATGATCTGCTGCGAATGTAAGACTCTCATTCGCATGACCCACTACAAACTTGGATTGTTTGGAGACATGCTATCTTCCTCAGATTTCAATGGAAACTTTCAAATATTGGTGGTGCAACAACACCGTGGAACACCATTTTGAATATCTAGGTAACAATCCTGCACAAATTATTTATATGTGGAAATTGTATTTCACTTTGCTAAGTTCATCTTTTGATAGTCTATATGTATGTGTTTTGTCTTTCTTTTTTGTTAACAGTACTTCAAATTGCATTAATAATAACTATTACAATACCAGAGTCCTGCTTGAGAATCTAAGTTATGAGCTTCAGCGTTGAGAGCTCTTTTAATATAATTACAATACCACTTAGTTTGAAAATTAAGAAAGCGTCTAATATTACTAATCAGCGGACGCCACACCCATCGTGTGACTATCCGAGGTTGACAAGGATCATCCTTGAGAAGAGAGGTAAGAGTCCCCGAAGTAAACCTGTGCTCCATTGTTTGGCTTGGATAAGGAGAAGCATTGCTTCTGCTGCATAGAATTCAACCATCGTACTATCCAACACCTTTTCTTCAATTAGATTGGCAACTCTAGCAACCACCTCACCTCGCAAAGTGTCAGCAAAGACTCCAATAGCACCCTATAAGGAGCTAGCATAAAAACTGACATCATAAGTAACAATAATAGTATCAGGGTAAAAGAGGAAGGGGAAGGGATGGCCCTGATTGTTACTATGGTTGAGGTTATGAAGTCTAGCGGACATGATCTGGTTGTCGATACAATTTATCCGAGAAATATCTTCCTCAATGGGAAGGCCAAAAAAGAGACGGATCGAGGTGTCGGTGTTGATCATAGGGTGAGAATCAGTGACGATACTTTCCAAAACATGATGGATAGAAGAAAGATTGACCGGTAACTTGGCTTGGTTTGAAAACCAAAACTGATGCCAACTTTTCCAAGTGTGTTGGAAATGGGCAAGGAACCTATAGGGGCAAAGTTTGATGTTATTGAAAATGCGACTATTCCTAGTACGCCAGATGGTAGTAAGGAAGGTCACAAATTGGGAGAGTAACTCATCTTTAACTTCCGGGTGGGCTTTGGCTGATCTCCACATAAAGTTGAAAAAGGTAGGGATAGTGGGAGGGTGCAGATTACCAGCAAGCCAGTCTATGGGAATTGGCGATGTACGCCAAAGATTATGGATGAGCGGACATAGAAATAACAAATGAGTCATATCCTCAGAGTGGTTGTTGCAAAAGGGACAATGATCCTCGATAGGCGTGTGTAATCTAACCAAGTTTGATCTGGTGGGGAGAATGTTTTGGGTCACTTTCCAGATAAGGAAAAGCGCGCTAGGGGGAGCCCAAATCCTCCTGAGATCTCTAAGGATATTATGATCATAAGACAGAATGAGCAGAGAAGAAAAAAAGGTAGAACTAGTTGGGACATCGCCCGAAAAAGTTTTAATAGCTCTTTTGACCGAAAACATCCCATTTTTGTCAGGAATCCAGATCAAAGAGTCTGGGGCTTCTGAGGTTCTGATAAGGGTATCAAGAATATCATTTGCCACAAGAGAAGGGTCTTATAGTGGATCAATTCAGTGGTCCACCGAGGTTCCTGGTTAAGATCCGTATTCCAAAGGTCCGGGATAGAGGAAGGGAGATTTTGTTGAGAAGAGTCTAGGATATAGTCAATGAGAAGAAAGTCAGGCTTTACCCAACAATTTCGCCAAAGGTCGATGTTGGTGCCTGAATGAATTTTCCATAAGACATGGCTTTTCATCTTTCGAATAGCTAAGATGTTGCCCCTCCCTGCGAAGGAGGCAATGGAGGGGGCCTTGGAAATCTGGGCAATACCTTTTTGTTGAAATAAAGTGCCTTTAGCTAGAGAGCTCTTGCCGAAAGAGGAGAAAAGAATAATTGCCACGTGTTGTTGGTCATAAGAGCAAGATTCTTATTCCTGGTCATAGGAATATTGAGGCCACATAAAAGGCGAGGCTGTGCGATCCGTTCTCAAGTGCACATGTGTTTGGCCTTACTATCAGTTGCTCCATTCCACCAGAAATTTCAAGCCAAATTATCAATTTTGTTGGCAATGGTACAAGGGAGCAAGAAAGTCTACATAGTATAAACATGGATAAAATTTATGACCGCCTTTATCATGACAGTTCTACATGCTTGCGATAGAACTTTGGATTTCCATGAAGAGAGTTTGTTGTTGACTTTTTCAATAAGGAACTGAAAATCATTGCTTTTGTTTTTGGAGAAGAGAAGAGGGGAACAAATGTATTTATCTTTAAAGATGTAAAATTTTGACCCTAGAATCCTATTGATCATTTTCGAATGTCTTTGGTGGACATTTGAACTATAGAAAACTGAGAACTTGTCGAAATTGATACCTTGGCCTAAGGCCAGACAATATTGTTTGAGGATGTCTTTAACCGAGTGAGCTTCGGTTAAGGAAGCATGACATATTAACATGAGATCACCGGCATACAGAAGGTGGCTAATGGAAGGGGAATGACGCCTAATTTTGATGCCCTTGATGGTATTCTGAGATTCAACTCGACCAAGTAGGCGAGAAAGGGCTTAAGCAATCAAAATGAAAAGATAAGGGGAGAGCGAGTCTCCTTGTCTGAGCCCCTGGAAGGTTTAATTAGCGGGAAAGAGGTACCATTGAAGAGGACATGAAGAGAAGTGGTAGAGATACACTGAGAGATCATTTTGATCTTCCGAGAATCCGAGTTTCTCCAACAGTTGAGTTAAGAAGATCCATTCTACCCTATCATAAGCTTTGGCCATATCAATTTTGATAACCACCCAACTTTTTTTTTTCACATGTGATTCATTTGGAAAAAGGTTTCATGGGCTAGGCTGGCATTATCCGTACTGGAACGACTGCTAAGGAAAGCTCCTTAATTAGGAGAGATGGTGTTATCTAGGGGTGGGCATCCCATCCCGCGATCTCGTTCCCGTCCCGATTTTTTCGGGTCTTAATGGAATTGAATAATTTCATCCCGATCCCGTCTCGTTCCGATCTAGAATGGGATGGGATGGGATGGGATGGGATGAAGATTTTCAATTTCGCCAATCCCGTCTCGTCCCGAGCTAATTTTTTAATATTTATTATTAATATTTTTATTTATTTATTTATTTTAGGATTGCAATATTAGTGTAATTGAAGAAAAATGAATTTAGTTGAAATCAATGTAATTGATATTAGTCTATATCTGCAACTACTTGATATTGGTTTATTTCTAGAATTCTAAATGAATTATTTAATTGCAAACTCTTTAAAACTCAAAATGGGATTGCTAACTACATTGGAGATTTTATTTCGTGTCAAGACAATGAATTTAATGACTGTTTTCCTCTTCACTAGGGATAGCTAGGAGGGTGTCTTTTTGTTCTGAAGTAATCACTGGGTCAAAAAGAGAGAGAATTTCAGTGTTCTTGGATGGATGAGAAGTTTGGAAGATATTGAAAAAATAATCATTGAGAACTTTCCCAACAGATTTATCGCTTTAAGCCGAAGAATAAGATTTCTCTTACGTCTAAGCAAACTCGAGAGATGGAAATACTTTGTATTTTTATCCCCATCTCTAAGCCAAGATCTACAAGATTTTTTTCTCCAAAACAAATCTTGCCTGATAAAAAGTTCGTTCAGTTTATCCTCTAAAACCCTATTCTCAATGGCGTTATCTCTAGAAGGGTGTTAATTTTGAAGATGGTCCAGGGCTTGTTGGGTCTCAGAAATACACAACTGAATGTTCCTGAAGTCAATCTTATTCCATCTAGAAAGGGTGTGACTGAGGGACTTAGTCTTAAGATGAAAATTACGGGCAGGGACATCATGTTGCCTAGAAGACCAGGAGGAATCAATTGTTTGCAATTTGGATCCCTAGTCCACATGTGAAAGAACCTAAAAGGCTTAAGAACGTGATGGGAGAATTTAGTAACAAGTTGGAAAACTAGGGCTCTATGATCTGAGGCCGATGTGTGAATGGTGTGGGCAGTAGCCGAGGGAAAACATTGTAACCAATCAGTAGTAACCAGGATGCGATCTAGTCTCGCTTTGATGCCTTGATTATCTTTCCTTTTGTTATTCCAAATGAATTGTGACCCGTTTAACGGGAAGTCCATAAGATCATGAGTTTCGAGAAAAGTATGGAGATGAGCCAAATTTTAAGGCATATGTTTATTTCCTCCCATTTTGTCTCTTAGTTTCAGAAGCATTTTAAGTCACCTATAATGATTCCTGGGAGATTCTATAAATTGTAATGGTTGGACATGTTTTCCCAAAACAAAGGACGAAGGGATGGGTTTGGTTCACCATAGACAAACAAAGCTGACCAAGACATTGAAGTAATACAAATGAAATAATATTTACAGGACAAAGTATAGTGAGATGAATATCGTCCTTCCAAAAGAGAGCTATTCCTCCAGATTGATCCATTGCTGCTACTGAAACTCCGTGTTTGTAATCAAGTTTCTAGCAGATACTTTCCATCTTGATTGAATGGGCTTTGGTTTTGGAAATAAAAAGGATATCAAGATTGGACTTATGGGAGAAGGACTTTAGATTCTGGAATGCACGGGAAGACCCTACCCCACGCGCATTCCATGAGAGAATCATAACTGTTCGGGGCGGCCGCCGGAACCTCAGCAATATCATAATCAAATGGAACTGTTGAGCCCCGCTCCTTATTCAAAGCTCCTAAAGAAATAACCTTTAGAATATGATCCTCCGTAAATGTAGGGTCATGGTCAACACTTTTCTCAAAAATGGTGGTACGAATAAAGAGGAATTCTAAATGTCGAGGAAACGGGCGAGGGACGGGACGTGGTGGGGTGGGGACCGTCCACCCCGCTCGGGATGCATGCACCAAAAACGATGGCACGCATCCCGAGCGGGGTGGACGGTCCCCACCCCGCCACGTGCCGTCCCTCGCCCGTTTCCTCGACATTTAGCATTGCTCACGAATAAATTGTCTGGCTTCCCATGTTATTGCCACCGTTTGACGTTTCTTTCCATGAGTAACCCAGGCACTGTGAAAGTCTGAGCTACCTGTTCTTCAGACATTGGTTGAAATTTTCACTTGCCAAGTTTGCTTCCATTATTAGAACCCTCATCGCCACTTTGCTTAAAAGTAAATTTGTACTTGAGTTTCTGAGTTTGTGTCTCAACAGGTGTAACTAGACAGTTGCGTGACTTTGAGGATTTTCCAGGGGTAGAAACGGGAGCTGGAATTGCATGTGGCTTGAGTGCCTTTCTTTTTCTTTGTCAGATAAGAGAGAGGTGGGCATTTGAGAGAAGCTTCTCGTTGCTCCTGATCTTTGAAAAACAACTTTCATAAATCCATTTTCTGTAGAGAATCTCCGAACCAGGGGCTGATCAGATGGAGTCGTTGTGCTATGTCGAACCACAACACTATTTGAGAGAAAGGCGTGTACTGTGGCCTCAACTGTGTGTTATCTACTGTGCCATTCAAGGTTTTGTTGTTGGGGGCCGTATTCAGAGGGTTCACATCTTGGAGGAACAATTCATCTTGGATGAATTGATCCAAGACTGCGTTCAGGTCAGTGATGCTAAGATTTTGATGTTAAGAGTGTTGTATTGTGGATATTCCATGGCCTAGGGGGGATGGAGAGTTGTGGTGTTGATTGTGATGTTGTGGTGAGGGGATATGAAGGGGGTTGTTTATGAAAGGATTGAAGAAAGAGTAGGGGGTTGGAGATGAAATTCGTGAAAGATGGGGCAAAGTTTTGGTAGTTGGAGAGTTGTGTGAGCTGTTTGCAGGTGGTGATGAGCCGGGTCAATGAACATAGGGTTGCAAACGGGTCCTCGATCCACATCGAGTTTTGGGTCAAAGGGGCTCCAGTCAAATGGAAAGACTGGGGTTGCGGCATGGAGATTGGGTCGATGGGTGGGGCACTTGAACCATTTCTTTAAATGGAGGTGGGTTGCCTGAATGGTGATTCATATTCGATTGATTTATGGTTCTGGCTTGGGAAATGTGATTGCACAGGATCAGATGGTGAGTGGGTATTGGATATAAAATTTGTTGGTAGGGGTATAGAAAGAGGGTTGAAGGGAATTAACTGAGAAGACAGTGGAGTAAATTCATCTACTAATTCTTCTAACAAGGTCAGGGTTTGTAAGGTATTCGGAGGTGGTGGTGTTGGTTGCAGTGGGTCGGTCGTTGAAGAAGAAGTGATAAGAGACAATGATGATTCAACGGTGTTTCTCAAGGGAAGAGTTTGAGTAGATGTTTGGGTGACATTGCCAACTAATAGGCCAAGATTCGTCGGTGTGTGAGGAAAGCTTTAATTGTTGTTCAAAAGGGTCACCGGTCGGCGAGATGGAATCAATGACTGCTGGGTATGACGGAAGGTTGTGCGTCGGTCAGGGGATTGAATAGCACCGAATAGTTCATCATCTCTAACTTTGATTCTAGCATTTGGGTGAAAGGGTAAGGACAATCTTTTGATAACTTGTTGAGGGTTGAGTTGCTGAAAGGAGTTAGAAGCTTAGGTGTAGAGTGGGCACGACATTTTGTATGTGTGACCCATCATTCCGCAACAAAAACAGAAAGTGGGGATGTCCTCGCAGCAAAATCTCACAAGGAAGGTACAGCCCTTTGCAGTTCCAAAATTTGTCTCCATTTTGCATGGAATGGGTTTTGAGGTGTCTAACCAGATTTTAAATCGGATGAAAGGAACCGCCCGATCAGCTATAGAGTGTTCAACCTCCATGAACATCCCAAGAAAAGAAGCAAGAACCTTGACATCATCACTAGAGAGTTTTTGGATTGGGAACTTGTAGAAGCGAATCCAGCATGGCACCTCAGTGAACCTGATTGAGAGATAGTCTTCTTCCCATCTTTTAACTAAGATCAACCAGCCAAAGAGCGACTACGGCCCTGAGGTCAATATTCGTCCCCTCTCCTCTTCATTTGTGAACTATACTATATAGAATTTGTTGTTTGTGTCATGCCCATTTGGCAGGTTCTCTACATGGAAGGGGAAAGTCATTTCCCATTGCAAAGACTTCCTTGCTCGGATTCAGCCTCTTGAAAAACCTGGCTACAACACGAAGATCCTAGTTATCCAAGGGACTCAAATCTCTAGAAGGAAAAGGAAATGTTGGAAGAGTCAAATTCCGCTCAAATTGCATTTCAAGATTGCGGATCGATTGGTCGGTATGGGCTTGGTAGGGCAAGGTTTGGGTGGTAGGAGGTAATGGTGGGGTAGGTGGAGGAGACATAGGGGGAGAGGAAGGACAGATGTTGTGAAATTGGAATAGAGGGTTGAAAGACAATGGTATACGATTGGGGGTGAAGATAGTATTGGTCTTTGAAATGATTGGGAGGGAAGCGAGTTATTATTTTGGCCAAATGAGTCCATTTGGAGGGAACTGAAGGAGTAGTGTGCTTGGAAACCGTGAATGGAAGGACTTGTAATGGAGAGTGGAGAAATTAATGTTAGTGAGTTCTTTTCATATGATCAAGATTTTGTGATATCAAGTAGTAATGGTGAATATCATAAATATGTCTAATGGTGAGGGGATCGGGATTGTGTGTATTCATGCCAAAAAAGGTTGATTTGACGGGGAAGACGACTATTAATAGAAAGAAATGATGACTGAAATTTGCAGTGGTAAGAATTGGTTTTTGAGTAAAAGGTGATGATGCATTAAAATAGATCGATCATCACGACTGTACATGTGGCATAAAGTTTCATCGCAATAATACAACGCCTGATTCATTGGGCCAGCTTATAAGCCCACCTCTAAGGAAGCCTAAGCGGGATTCGAATTCAGGCCCAGATAAATCAAATCCCAACTCCAAGCTCGTTATATGTTCTCTCATAAAGAAGAAAAACGTTGCACCGATAAAGAGCCGTGGAGGGACCTACACTTTCACGAACGCATATCCATTAAGGATGATACTGTTACAAAAACATCTTCTTCCGTTGTGCCTCACATGCTTAAGTCAGCAGAGAGTTAACTACGATCATTATAAGAGGTAAAGGGAACTTTCGACAAATGTATGCAACTTTAACTGAGTTTTGTCTAGATTTACTTCATTTTTCTAACAGAGTTACTGACTTAAGCATCAGAGTGTCTTCGGCCAACAAAAAGGTGGTCATCGGCAGTCTAACGACAAATTTCCTCTTTACTGAACACACAATGATAAAAACTCATCACAACCTGACAAAGGGCCAGCCAATCATCAGATAAAATAATGCAGACCCCAGATCACGACAACTCTCCCTCGGATGCACCACTAACAGTCGAAGGATAAGACGCAATCCGGATCATCGAACCATTAGCATCTGAAAATGCGGATCCACTACATGCAATAGTTCAAACAGCCTAGATGGTTGTCGGTGCTGCCACATACCCTTGGGTTACTCGCCAATGGCTCATATGAAATACATGATGGAGATCCTGAAAAAATCACCCAATAACTCGTTCAACCAGCTGACCCTACTCTTGTGCCGCTTCAACAAAACTTCACTATCCGAACTCAAGGGAGCGACAAAGCTTTAGCGAAACCCCAACAGGGAAACGTCGAGAGTAGCGAACTCAATCGAGACAAAACTCTGCAATGCGGTGGAACAGTTGTTGAGATACCGTTCAGAATCGGAGTCACGGATGCCAACCTACTATACAAATTGGTCAAGCCACCATTCACTAACGAACTCATGAAGAAGGCAATGCCAAATAAGTTCACTCCGCCAAAGTTCGAAGTATACAATGACACCACCGATCCGACTGATCACCTAAAACACTTTCACCATATGATGGCTCTAAAGGAATTCATGAAGTCGATCCTGTGCAAAACGTTCCCAACTGGCCTCACTTCCACAACAATGAACTGGTTCAACAGCTTTTCGCCAAGGTCAATAAATTCTTTTCAGGCCTTAGCAACTGCTTTCATTACCAGATTCATCGGGAGCCAACGAATGTGGAAAGGAGTCCATTACATTTTGCACATTCGACAAAAGTCGAACGAAACAATACAAGAATATGTTACTCGTTTTACTAACGAACTAACAATGATTGATGCATGCAGCGACAACACAGCCGCTGCGACTTTCGTCGCAAGATTGAAAAGATGTACCTTTTTTTATGCCCTTAACTTGGAACCTCCAAAAGGCATGGCGGTCCTGCTGAAAATAAAAACATATTTTCCTCGAGGAAATGAAAGTTGCAAGGAAAAATAAGAACCAGTAGAGGGATAACCATTCGAGGAAGTGAGAAAAAAAATGAAAGAGGACGAGATAGCAGATCACGAGAGGACAACAGTCATTTAAGGAAACATCGAGGCGACGGGCGCACAGAGTCCCACCAATAGGAATCCAGGAAATCACAGTCGGCATGACCCAATCGTGAGTGAATAACTAGCATAATGAGAAAGGAGTATAAACCATACACAACCCTAAAAGCAAACCGAACCGGCATCTTAAAACACATCAAATTGGGAGAATGTCAACTAGCCAACAAGAATGAAAGAAGACCCGGATGGACAAGACAAGAGCAAATATTGTTATTTTCACAAGGATCACCGACATGATACCAAGAAGTGCTACAAATTAAAAGAAGAAATCGAACATTAGATCCAGAGAGGACGACTGGATGAGTTCGTTGGCACATCAGATAAACAGTTCAAGGGCAAGGAAATAGCGGACGCTATCGCCACGGGATCAAAAGTGCGATCAAAGAAATTAATATATGCCCTACACAGCATTTGCCCTGGGAAAGAAACACCTCCCACCCGAACAAACCTATATCGAAGTCGAGAGGCCAACACTGAAAAACCTCAATAGTTGAGTAAAATTCGGCCAAAATCAATTGCAAAGGAACTAACAAACTACATCAGGCCACAACAGACAAGGCCAAACGGGGAACAACAACCACGCGAGCAAATAATGTCATAAATTAGAAGGAATAGCATAGGCACGAGCTCCAATGCAAGGGTAAACAATAAGCAATGCAGGAATAAAAGAAGAAACGCTTCACGATGTAACAGAGCCACTCTAGGAGAACGACTATCGAAATGGTAAAAAAATTCAATAAAATTTCATTTTCGGAATTGACGTCTCACAAAAGCAAAACCGCTTCATAGCAAAGCTACAAAAAAACAATGGGCGCAAAAGCCCACAAAGAATCAAAACGCAAGTCAGATATTCACGATAAACTTCTGGTCTGATCAACCAAAGAGGCAAAAGTTGGACACCTGAGTCAAACTGAACCGAAATTTCGAATAAACGGAGGTGTCGAGTTAACAAAGTAAAAGTTGGACAAACAAGTCAACTAAAAAGAAATGACTTCGAGTCGATCAGAGTGTCACACAAAACGAAGCTAAAGTTGGACACCTTAGTCAAATTGAACAAAAACTTTGAATCGACTGAGGTGTCGAGTTAGCGAAGTAAAAGTTGGACATCCAAGTCAAATTGAACAAAAACTTAGAATCGACCGAGGTGTCGAGTTAATGATGTAAAAGTTGGACGAACGAGTCAACTAAAAGGAAATGACTTCGAGTCGACCAGAGTGTCGCACAAAATGAAGCAAAATTTGGACATCCGAGTCAAGCTGAACAAAAACTTTGAATCGACCAAGGTGTTGAGTTAGCAAAGTAAAAGTTGGACACCTAAGTCAAATTAACAAAAATTTATATCGACTGAGGTGTTGAGTTAACGAAGTAAAAGTTGGACGAACGAGTCAACTAAAAGGAAATGACTTCGAGTCAACCAGAGTGTTGCATAAAATGAAGCAAAAGTTGGACACCCGAGTCAAACTAAACAAAAACTTTGAATCGACCGAGGTGTCGAGTTAGCGAAGTAAAAGTTGGACACCCGAGTCAAAATGAACGAAAACTTTAGATCGACAAAGGTGTCGAGTTAGCGAAGTAAAAGTTATACGAACGAGTCAACTAAAAGGAAATGACTTCGAGTCGACCAGAGTGTTGCACAAAACGAAACAAAAGTTGGACACCCGAGTCAGAGAGAAAATAAAAAACTTCTAATCGATTGAGGAATCATGTTAACGAAGTAAAAGCTTCAACTAAATGAAACGACTTGGAATCAACTAGAGCGTTGCACCTTGAACAAACGAGCTAATTGAATGAAACAACTTTGTATCACGACAAGCTAGCAAAGCAAGATATCAGACGAATAATTCAAAGGAGACAATACGCAAGCATAACAACATTCAACAACAATTCAGAAACAACAAGTACAAGATCAAGGCATGCGCACTAAAGCATGGGAAAAATCAAACCACCGAAAGGTTATTACAAACATTCGTGAAACATCAAATGCAAATTTCAAGACAACAAAAAGTGAACAAAGACGATAAAGGAACTAATTCCATTTATTCAAAATCCGCTCAATTACAAAAGCAACAACAGAAGATTAAGGGGAAACATTTATTACATCCTCGACAACATCACTCGCAGGAGTTGGATCAACAACAAGGACTCCTTCTTCAAGAGGAGGATATGGTCCTTCAGCCAGTGGGAAACTCGAAAGATCTTTAGCGGCATCTCCAACGGCATCTTTCATGTCCTCAAAAGTCTGATGCATTAGAGGACGATACTGGTTCAAATCGACACCAAGACCCTCGATATAATCCAAAAGCTCAGTTTGACCATCAACTATGCATTGCCAGTCTGCCACCTCCATAACACAAAGTCTATCTTTAACAAAAGCAAGTTCACTTCTTACAGCGATAAGTTGGCCCTCGGCAATAGAAAACATCGCAGAGGAATCAGCCTTGACCTCGTCAAGCGAAGACAACAATTGCTCCACCCTTTTCTCAGCAATATCGCGATTTTTAAAATGTTCTACTGTGGTCCGCGCGGTTTCATCATGGAGCACCTTCTCAGTAGAAAACTCAATCTCCACATCGAGCAAACGTGTGCGAACGCCTTTCAGGTCAACTATCAGAGATTCGAGTGCGGCCACAGACCGATCTCGTGCACCTTTCACCTTGGCCAACGACGCTCGAGCAACTTCAGCCGCCTTGGTTCGTTCAGGGCATCGCGCTTTTAATGTGCCATACTAGCAAAGAACATGGAAAAACACCAGAAAAAGCACGAAAAACTTCCTCTCCAAAGAAACCATAAGATTGTGATTGACCTGACAACTCAAACTTGTCATACCTGCATAGGTGAGATGAGTCATCCATAAGATTGTGATTGACTTGATAACTCAAGCCTGTCACCCCTGCATGAGTGATATGAGTCATCCCCTCCATTACGATATTATGCCTTGAAGAGGACTCGAACCTCTACGCTATTTAGCACGAGATTTTGAGTAAGCCTAACACCATCCTCAAAGTGAAAGTCCGAATTCAGCACAGACATCGGGGGCCTTTCTACCGACCGCCTGTGCCATTTATTTATCAGCTTGCATGCACCATCTTGCACACCAAGACGAGAAAACCAACAAAACTTCTCATATGATTTAACTCGGATCTTAATATTCACGTAATTATTACATAATATATCCCTTAATTTATATATGTTAGTGTTTCAATTAGTATATTTTATTCTAATTATTTCATTTTCATGTTTTTATAGGAATTTAAGTGTGAACGATGAAATCACATAAAAACGACAATTTGAGGAAATTATATATTAATTGGTCGATTCTAGCGGTGGTACAAAGTAGAGGGTCACATACTTATACCTAACCCAAACAAACCTAGGTCCACCTAATTTAGCCTAAGCCCAAGCCCAAAAAGCTAACCTAAAAACCCAAGCCCGAGAAAATAGTTGAACCCTATTTAGGTTCTCCCCTTTTTGGAGAAAACCTCTCGGCTTCCCTTGGACGTTCCTCCTCTCCCTTCCTGTCTTTTCGAGCCACCACGTCAATCCACCCTGCCGGCAATCCTCGCTCGATAGGAGAATCGACAGTGCGATCATCCCGCCATCACCACCTGACCTCGCTATCACCACCGAAACAGACCCACACACCACCTTGCAGCCATCCGTCTCCACCACCCACTCTCCGTTCCTTCATCTCCCATGTTTCTCTCTTTAGCAACCACCACCTCGCCTTCCTTCCTCACCCGCTCGTCCTCGCTCGCTAGACAAAACCGCCACCACCCGGTTCCATCTCACGACAGAGACGCCACCACCCTTACTCTTCCGTCCGCCCTCACCCCTCTGTTTCTCCCACTCTCTCGACCCTCCTTCTCGTTTTTCTCTCTTTCTCACTCTTTCCCTCTCTCACGACCACTGTCGCAAGCGGCGCACCAGCTCGCACACCACCACCGCGATAGGAGCAGAAATAGGGAGCACCGCCCCTGTTTCTCTCCTTTTTTTGTTCTCTTTCGCGTCTCTCTGTTCTTGCATCTCTTTCTTTCTTTTGCAGGCACCGACGACGGTCGGAGGAAGGAGCGAAGACGAGGCAGCGCGAGGAGCGCGGCTCGCTGGAGACGAAGACCATAGGAACGCATGAATTTTGGCGGGAAACAACCGTTTTTCAAACAGTTTCGCTATTTACACCCTGATTTCTGCTCTTTACCACAACAGTGCATTTGCAGCTTTTTCTCGGGATTCGTGTTCGTGCTGAGATGGAATCCACCTATACCAGTGTTGTGACCACCGCTACCATGATCTTCTAGACCCCGCGTCGAGGCGAAGATGAAACTACAGGGCTTCCTAGAGTTTGTTGTATTTGAATTTATTGTTTTCTATATACTTGAACGTTAAACACAGTTGATTTTTGAGTTTCAATAATTTGCTTTCACCGATTATATCCGAATTAATTATCTAGACTAGTCGGTAGTTAGAAGTACCCTTTATTGATATTCAAAGTCTGCTTTAATTAATTAATCTGAATATGTGATTGTGTGTGTCGTAAGAAGACCTGCAATGCTAGGGGTTTAGAATTAGTTAAAATAAACATGTGATCGTGTGTATCGTAAGAAGACACGCAATGCTAGGGTTTTATACTTTTGCTGAAATCAATTGCGAACTTAGATTAATCTTTAGGTTAGTCATGTTAATTCGTGAAAATAATAATTTGGATTACACAAATCTGAAGAATCTGTGCTGGATTCGATGAATCGGTCCCCTCTCTATCATCTTATCAGTTTAATTTTAGTTGTCAATTTCATTTTCTTAATTTAGTAATTTTCATCTGCTGCAACCCCCAACTCTAAATTAGTTCAAATAAGTCCTAGAATTCGTCTGTCTCATCAATCCTCGTGGATCAACCCGTATTTGCCACTGTCTACCAGTTAGACAGTTGTGCACTTGCGGTATTACAAGTAGGGTTTATTAGCTTATTAATTTAGGTTAATAAAATCTTCATCAAGGTTTTGGCGCCGTTGCCGGGGATTGTAACGGTACAATCGAAATCTAGGATTGTTTTTGCTAGTTTATAAATTAGGTTTAATTTTCTTTTTAGGAACAGTGTTACGAGTCACTTTCTTATTTGTTTTATTTGCTTGAGTTTGAATTAATTTTACATTTATCTTACAGACGGTCACACACATAGGAGCTCAAGTGGGGACGAAGTGAAATCTTGTGATTCGCAAGGAAACTCTCAGAAATCGACTTCTACCCGGTGTCGCAAGTAACCCAAAAGAGGTTCACGCTGGAGGTAACTTCTACCCACTGCATCTGCACACGGTTTCTGTGTGATCACTTGTGTTTAGCTTGTTCTAGATAGTATTGCATGCAAATTTGAATAGTTGCAGGATTGAGTTGAAATTTTCGTGCCCTCTCATGCGGATAGGTTAATCACCATCTATTTTAAGGTTAGGAACCTAGACCTTCACTATTTAAAATTTGTAGCAAGATAATTATCTAGGACAGGTGTGACACTCATAGAAACCCGCTTTAGACGTTTGATAGCTTAAAGTGGTCGAGTGAAGGAACATATCCCATCTGGGAACAGTTCTTGAACTGGCATTTCACTTTGAGTTAGAGAGTGGAAAAAGATGTAAGAGCAATTCTGTAGTGGCGGATTGATAGGAAATTACCGTGCCTCTCCCACGGTTACGTAAATTGAATTGAATTTTAGCCCGCATTCATTTTGTTTGTGCATCATTTAGGGGGTCCCGTTGTTTTTAATTTTTTCAAAGTTAGGTCAACTTCATATAGCAGTTAGGCTTGCATTAAATAAATAAATAAAAATTTTAAAAATTGAAGCCTGTTTAGGAGTGTTGACTTTGAACCTTCGTTATCCAGTAGTTTATGCATACCTGAGTGCGTGATTCTAAGAATAGACTTGTCCGACAAGAATTCGAGGAGTTCTTTGGAGTCCCCATTACCTATTTAGGTTCATCACCCTTGTCCACTGAGATGGCTGAGGGGAACACATTTAAGGATTACTTCGCCTCTCTTTCTAGTAGTGTTTTGTCTTGCATTGTCTTACCTGAGACAAATGCAAACAGTTTCGAACTCAAACCATCTATTATTCATCTCTTGCCCTCTTTTTTATGGTTTTGAGAAAGAAGACCTTTATCTTCATGTTAAAGAATTTCTTGACATCTGCGCTACCCTAACGTACCAAAACTTTTCTGGTGATTCGGTCCGTCTTAGGTTATTTTCCTTTTCTCTAAAAGATAAGGCAAAATCATGGTTAAATGCATTAGAGACAGGATCCATCACATCATGGGATACGTTGTCAAGAAAGTTCATGACAAAGTACTTCCCCATTCATAAAACGAATGCTCTCCGATGAGATTTATCTAATTTTCAACAAAAAGCGGGTGAACATTTCTATGATTGTTGGGAAATGTTCAATGAGCTCATTGTCAGGTGTCTTCATCACGGATTCGAGAAGTGGCGGCTAGTTCAATACTTCAAAGACAGTTTAACCCCTAAAAACCGTCGTATGATTGATGCCACTAGTGGTGGGTCATTAATGAAAATGAGTATCAGTGAAATTTGGGAATTCTTTGAGACGCTTTTCGAAAATTCTCAACAATGGGATTATTCGAGAAATGAGTCTGATAGGCGTGAGGGCGATCTATATGAAGTTAGAGATACATCTGTTCAACCCCCTTCTACCTCAAAGTTAGAGACGTCTGTTATGACCATGACTCAAAAGATAGATGCACTTTTGAATTTAAGTCAACCTATACTTTCCGCAAACGCTTCATCTAAAGTCTGTGCTGCATGTTCGAGTCCTGGTCATTCAATAGCTAATTGTGACTTGCAAAATGATTATCCTGCATACTATGCTAAGCAAGTCAACACTTTTAATGCGATGCAGCGACCTGGCAATAATCTGCAACCTAACTATTACAATTCAGGGTTCGCCAAACATCCAAGTCTTTCCTGGACCCATGGCCCACACCAAGGGGGGCCTGTTGTTGTCTCCCATGTTCCTCAAGCCTCTAGCCCTGTTAGGCCCCACCTTAACCAAGTTCTTCCATCCAACACATCAAATTTAGAGGAAACGATTAATCGGTTTTTGCAGCGCTCAGAAAGTATAATTGAGCAGCATTCTAAGGACATATCTGAGTTGAAAGCCACGACTCAACACCAATCTCAAGCCCACAATAAACTTGAGATAGCTGTGAGTAAGATTACTCAGTCCTTTTTGGAGAAAGAGCCAGGGAGATTTCCTAGTCAATCTGTTCCAAACCCAAAGGGTCAATTCGTAGTTGGTAGTACATCTGAGTCACACCATGAAGATGTCCAATCTATTACTACCCTTCGGAGTGGAAAACATGTTGACAATCGGGTACAAGTGCCTGATTCGAGTGTCGTTGCATCTCTGTCTAAGTCAACGCAGGTTGCATCTCCATCTGACAAGGAGGCTGATAAAGCCTCATCTTCTAAAGATGTGCCTCTTGACTTTGACCCCACTCAGGCATCTTATTTGCCTAGGGCACCGTTTCCATCACGGTTAGCTCCAGCAAAGAAAGGAACAAGTGTAAACGACGTAATGGAAATTTTTAAACAAGTTCACATAAATATCCCATTACTCGATGCTATCAAGCAAGTTCCTAACTATGCCAAGTTTTTTAAGGATCTTTGCACACAAAAGTGGAAGCTCCATGTGCAAAAGGGAGCCTTCTTCACCGAGCAAGTGAATTCAAGTATTCAACACAGAACCCCGCCTAAGTATAGGGATCCTGGTTGCCCGACTATTTCTTGTATTATCGGTGATCATGTGATAGATAAGGCATTATTGGATTTAGGGGCGAGTGTTAATTTATTGCCATATTCTATTTATGAGCAATTAGGTCTCGGTGGGTTAAAATCGACTAGAGTAACACTGCAATTGGCAGATCGGTCTGTCAGAGTTCCCCGTGGTGTTATAGAGGATGTGATTATCAAGGTTGAAAATTTCTATTACCCTGTGGACTTTATATTTCTTTATACACAACTTGTTCACAATCCCTCTAGTCACATTTCAGTCATTTTGGGTCGACCATTTTTTGCCACATCCAATGCCATTATTAACTACAGTAATGGTATGAAATTGTCATTTGGCAACATGACCGTCAAACTCAACGTTTTTAATGTTAGTCAACAACCTCCCGAGCCCGAGGATGTTTGTGAAGTTGACATGATTGAGAGTTCGGTGGAGAATTCTTTATTGCAGTCTGTATCAGATGATCCCTTAGCAGAATGTTTGACTCACTTCGGTTTAGACTTCGATATTGATGATTTCATTAGGGAAGTGAATGTTTTGTTTGATTCAACCCCTATTATGGATCCAGGTTACACATGGAAGCCTAAAGTGGAACTCATTCCACTCAGTGAGTCAAAATTGAACCTTTCTGCTGATACTATTGGGCTTTCTGACCCATTCCATTTTCCGCTTGTTCATGATGACCCATTTGACATATGTCCTCCTAGTGACTTTTACATGAAGTATGATTCTCAGTGATTCTCAGTATTCTTTGGAGAGAATACATCTCATAGGTAGTGTTGATTCCAGGTTTGGGGGTGTTGTTGAGCTGTCTAGCTCATCATCTTTGTGCAATTCATTTTGTTATGATGAGCCTGTACCACCTGATATATCTATAGACATACCTCTTTCCATCCCTTTAATAGTGACTGACGCTACCTATGTGGATCCCTTGTTCTTAAGGGATGATTTTAGTTTTGACTATCCTATAGTGCAACACATTCAATATTTCGATTTGACACCAGACATAGTTTGTCCCTTTTTAGGAGTAGGAAATAGTCATTTGCAATATATTTCTGTTGGTGACAACTTTCTACTCCAGATCCCTATGACTTTTTTACGGTCGCGAGTTCATTTGCATTTTCTCTATGATTTTTCATGGCGTCTTCGTCATTTTAGGGATGTGTTGGTTTTTGTTGTGCCGCATGTGGGTGCTAATATATGTTGGACGGATCCTCAACTTTTTTGGTTGTTACTATATGATCTAGTCAACATCGTGGACTAAGTGTTTAAGTTTGAGGGAGTGTTTGCTATATGTTCTTCCTCGTCATTTCATGGTACATCATTTATGAGGAAGAATATATGTCGGGCTGACGACGTTAAACCAAGCGCTCCTAGGAAGCAGCCTAGCTTAAGTTGTGTCATTATGGTTAGTCTGGATTGATTTTCGAGTTTTTTCTAGTTGCATTTCACTCATACTCGTTAGCTCCGTAACAATTTTGACTTACAATTGATACATTTAATTTTTTTCATTTTTTAATTTGTATATTTATTTTGTATCTTGTATTGTTTTTGTCAATTTATTATGATGAGTCCACAATTTTTATGTTGTTGAGCGTTCATTGGTGGACGATTTCATTGAAATTGGTAAAAACTTTTCCATGGTAATATCACTTTAACTCTCATCTTTTCTTTTTCCTGCATCTGTCATGATCATCATTTTATACATTGGTTTAAGTTTGGGGGTGAGGTTTATGAGTATTTTTGCATTTTTCAAAAATTTTGAACTAAAATGTATTTCACAATTGATTATTGTATTCTACTCAATCTCCACTGAATACATAGTTAATTATGATTGTGTGAAAATTTTTGGATTTGAAAATGCATTCAAAATCTAAGTTCATTTCCTATGAAGAGGATGTGCTTTCAAGTATGCCTGAAAATTTTAGGAGTGCATGCTTACACTTGTCACTTTTATATATCAATAGGAAAACATATGGTTTGATATTATCTTTAAGTTAAATATATTTCATGATATTTTTCGACTCGACCACTCTTGCACTATAAGCCAAGTTAGCATAATTTGAAGTTAATCAGTAAGATATTAACTAGAAAACCTTAGAATAATAGTGGAGACTTAAACCTTGTGAGTTTCGAGACATTCTATTTTTCTTGAGGGTTGTTAAATAAACTCTGACTTTTCTTGAATCTGCATTATCTCGTTGATGATCTCATTATTCTTGTTTCTTTTATTGATTGCTTTGAGAATGACGTTAAAATTGAATTATTACACTAGAACTTCTTGATTTATTTAGTTGAGATGTCATAATACCGACTAGAGCTTAAGAAGTGATATAGGCATTTTTTTTGAACCGTTCTTTAGCCTTTTAGCCTACCTAATAATAAATATTCGTTTGCAGCCCTTTGAGCCTTTAAATAAGCTTTTTCTTTGCTAACCCCATCTCCATTACCTACTCCAGTTAGGGAGTAATATCTCATACTATTTTTATCATTACCCAATGTCTCTGAGAATGTGTATGGTTGATATATTTTGGGAATGGGCAAATAAAAAGAGCTGAAATTAAATATTCCATGAATCCTCGGAACTGAAATGTTTTATTGTGCAGAAGGGGGAAAGCATGTCAAAAAAAAAGATTGATGCTTCGAAGAAAAAAAAATATGAAGAAGAATTTCGAAGGAAAAAAAATTAATAGTGTACAACATTGGTTTATTCTTCAGAGCCCCATGTGTTTATTAAAGGGTGTATCCATTCTCAGAGAATTTTCTCGTATCCTTTTCCATTCTTGTTAGCCAAAATCTTAGCATCATTACAACCTAATAAAGACCTAATTGATCTTAAGTAAAGGTCTGGTTCATAGATGTGGAGATTAAATAGACAAAAACTATGGCGTATGATTCAACATTCTCAAAGTAATTGATATTCCTGTCCATGAGATCATATTCATTTCATTCTTTTAAAAGTCCATTTTTCATGATTATTATATGTGAGATATTTGTGTTTTCATAATTTATTCTCTTTCTAACATATAAATTGAGTGATAACTAACCAATATCTGAGTGATTCATTTCTGAGTGACAAGAGAGATTTGTAGTCTAAGCATATTATCCAAAGGTTATCTAGTTGTATATTTACTGAGAAAAAAGAAAGTTATGTTGATAAGGTTATGCACACACACTTCGAGTTGAGAATAATTGATGAAATTTATTTAACCTTTGGGTACTATTAAATCGTTGTTAGACTCATTGATATATTATTCTGATAATGTTAATTGTTTTCTGAAATTTTTGGCAATTATATTCTTACTCTGAGGATAATAGATCGAGTAATCAAGTTACCATGTTTTGGAAATTTATTGAGTCATAATGTTTGTGGGTAACATTTCTAGAAACCCTCATGAGACTATAACTCATCCACTAGAGGTAATCTAGCGGTTTAAAGCCTTGTTGCACGTTTAAGGTGAGTGCAATCGATGATTCCTGCGAAAGTGAGTTTGAATTTTATTTTTATTGTTTTGCTCGAGGACTAGCAAAATATATATAGGTTTGGGGGTATTTGATATTCACGTAATTATTACATAATATATCCCTTAATTTATATATGTTAGTGTTTTAATTAGTATATTTTATTCTAATTATTTCATTTTCATGTTTTTGTAAGAATTTGAGTGTGAACGATGAAATCGCATAAATGCGACAATTTGAGGAAATGATATATTAATTGGTCGATTCTAGCGGTGGTACAAAGTAAAGGGTCACATATTTAAACCTAACCCAAACAAACCTAGGTCCACCTAATTTAACCTAAGCTCAAGCCCAAGCCCAAAAGGCTAACCTAAAAACCCAAGCTCGAGAAAATAGTTGAACCCTAATTAGGTTCTCCCTTTTTTGGAGAAAACCTCTCGGCTTCCCTTGGACGTTTCTTCTCTCCCCTCTTCTCTTTTCCAGCCACCACGCCAATCCACCTTGCCGGCGATCCTCGCTCGATAGGAGAACCGGCAGTGCGATCATCTCGCCGTCACCACCTCACCTCGCCATCACCACCGAAACAGACCCACGCACCACCTTGCAGCCAGCCGTCTCCACCACCCACTCTCTGTTCCTTCATCTCCCTTGTTTCTCTCTAACAACCACCACCTCGCCTTCCTTCCTCACCCGCTAGTCCTCGCTCGCTAGATAGAACCGCCACCATTCGGTTCCATCTCGCGACAGAACCGCCACCACCCCTGCTCTTCTGTCCCCCCTTACCCCTCTGTTTCTCCCACTCTCTCGGCCCTCCTTCCTGTTTCCCTCTCTTTCTCACTCTTTCCCTCTCTCACGACCACCGCCGCAAGAGGCGCACCAGCTCGCACACCACCTCCGTGACAGGAGGAGAAACAGGGAGCACCGGCCCTGTTTCTGTCCCTCTTTTTTTGTTCTCTTTCACGTCTCTCTATCTGTTCTTCCATCTCTCTCTTTCTTTTGCAGGTACCGGCGACGGTCGAAGGAAGAAGGAGCGAAGACGCAGCTCGCTGGAGACGAAGACTAAAGGAACGCGCTATTTTTGGCGGGAAGCAACTGTTTTTCAAACAGTTTCACTATTCGCACCCTGATTTTTGCTCTGTACCACCACAGTGCATTTGCAGCATTTTCTCGGGATTCGCATTCGTACTGAGATGGATTCCACCTATACCAGTGTTGTGACCACCGCCACCATGATCTTCTAGACCCTGCGCCAAGGCGAAAATGAAACCGCAAGGTTTCCTAGAGTTTGTTGTATTTGAATTTATTATTTTATATATACTTGAATGTTAAACACGGTTGATTTCTGAGTTTCAATAATTTGTTTTCACCGATTATATCCGGATTAATTATCTAGAATAGTCGGTAGTTAGAAGTACCATTTATTTATATTCAAAGTTTGCTTTAATCAATTAATCTGAATCTGTGATTGTGTGTGCCGTAAGAAGACATGCAATGCTAAGAGTTTAGAATTAATTAAAATAAACCTGTGATCGTGTGTGCCGTAAGAAGACACACAATGCTAGGGGTTTATACTTTTGCTGAAATCAATTGCGAACTTAGATTAATCTTTAGGTTAATCATGTTAATTCTTGAAAATAATAATTTGGACTACACAAATCTCGAAGAATCTGTGGTGGATTCGATGTCTCGGTCTCCTCTCTATCATCTTATCAGTTTAATTTTAATTGTCAATTTCATTTTCTTAATTTAGTAATTTTCATCTGCTGTAACCCCCAACTCTAAATTAGTTCAAATAAGTCCTAGAATTCGACTGTGTCGTCAATCCTCGTGGGATCGACCCGTATTTGCCACTGTCTATCAGTTAGACAGTCGTGCACTTGCGGTATTACAATTAGGGTTTATTAGCTTATTAATTTAGGTTAATAAAATCTCCATCAGATCTCCTCAGAACTGATCCGCGAATGAAGAACGAGAGGATCGGGTAGTATGGAGGAACCACCACCACCCATGGTCGAAAGAGACAAGGAAACAACATGAGAACCTCCATCACCATCTCGTCGCTCGGCAGAGACATAACGAATGACAGCCGAAGGATTCAAGTAGGCTACGGACGGAGGAACCTCCCTCCCTCTGTTAGCAAGAGGGGAAGGAGGAGGACGAGACTGCAACTCAGAGGCCAGACCTTGACTGCCAAGTTCTTCAGATTGAACAACAACCAACTGGAGCATCTTGTCATCCAAAGACCGGGGATCCTCTTCAGAACACTTGACAATGTCAAGGCCACCATATGTAGAGATAAGCATCTTTTCACCATCATCCAAAAGACGAACAATATCCTTCTCACTCCTCTCCAGAGCCAATCTCAACTCTCCCGCCTCCTACATAGAGCAACAGTCCTCCCTCGAAAGTTTTGTCCATAGAATCCGAATAAAGAGTCGTGCGACGCACAAAATCAACAAGCCATTTCTTCTTCGGCACACGATCAAAAGATAGAATCAACTGCTTCGACGAACTAACCGGTCTCGCCACTTTCCTGTTTCTAGAAGGATTGGTAGCAGTACGAATATGAGCATTGAGATCTGTAACATCAAAGCCCACTTTCCAATCAACGAGCACTTCATCGCCGACAACATGGGCAACAATCTCTGTAGCCTGCCTCGCATTCAATAAAACCCTTTCAGTATCATTCATGATGTATAGGCCACTGCGCCTCACCATATCATCAGTAAGATAGGAACCCAATGGGACCACCGAAAGCCCCAAGAAGCGCTCACTGGTAATCTACTCCTCAGCGGTCAATTTCATATTCCGATGTTTGAGAGGAACTCAGAAAGACCTTACTATCGTAAAACCACGCAAATTGAAGTGGCCAGAACCAACAGACGCATAGAACCATTCCCGCGACCAGCCCCTAATGTCGTCATTAAGGTTACCAAAACACGCAGAAGAATACATAAAACAGGTATGGTTGGACGTCACATTGAACCCCACCAAGGAATGCAAGATTCGAGGTGTTAAAGAAATGCCAGAAAGATGGCTCTAGCATACGTGGAAACCATGACCCTCCAGCCGTTCAGCCCCATTTGAGCAGGAGGAATACCCAAGAAGTCCAGATATGAGCAGAACAACTCCGGAATAGGGAATCGGAGACCGAAATAGAACATGCGAGGATACAATGTGATATATCTTTTCCTCGGGCAACAAGGACTATCGTTTTTGCGAGGAAGAATGTATTCAAGGTCCTCATGCAAAAAATAGTTGGAATGAACACTATCCAAAGTAGCCTGAGAGGCTTTGTTTGGGGAAAAGTGAGCTTCACAAGCGGAAAGCTGGTCACCAACTAAAATGTCACCAGCAGGCATTGTAAGCAGGGGAGAATGAACCAGGAAAAAAAGGCATTAGAAGAAAAGAAATAACATTACAAATTGTGTAAAGAAAGAAGAAGAGTAGCCACAACACCTTTTAAGCAACTAAGAAACGAAGAGACCGCTCACGGAGCGACATACGGGACATAATGACGCATTAAAATATGCGCAAAAACGAATAGACAACAAAGTAACCTAGACGACAAGCAGCTAAAAGTTATCAAAGTCAGTGCAAAAACACAATTGACATACCAACCATCACACAGTTAGTGGACATGTCACCATACCCACTAACTAAGGGAGGGAGTAGCTAATCATACATAAAAATGGACCGATCATCATGACCGTACACATGGCATAAAGCCCCATCATGAGAATACAACGCTCGATCCATTGGGCAGCTCATAAAGCCTAAAAGGACTGAGAACAATTATATGAGGCCCGAAATAGGCCCACCTCTAAGGAAGCATAAGCGGGATTCGAATCCAAGCCCAGACAAATCAAAGCACAACTCCAAGCCCGTTATACGTTCTCTCATAAAAAAGAAGAACGTTGCACCGAGAAAGAGCTGTGGAGGGACCTACGCCTCCACGAATGCATCTCCATTAAGGAGGAGACTGTAACAGAAACATCTCCTTTCGTTGCGCCTCACATGCTTAAGTCACGCAGAGAATTAACTACGACCATTATAAAAGGTAAATGGAACTTTCGACAAAGGTATGCAATTTTAATTGAGTTTTGTCCAGATTTACTTCCTTTTTCCAACAGAGTCACTAACTTAAGCATCGAAGTGCCTTCAACCACCAAAATGATGGTCATTGGCAGTCTAACAGTGGTTTTGCAGGTCAAACTCACAGGACGACAATTTTTGGACGCATCAAAAGGGATGAAGAAGATGAAAACACATTGCCCAAGACCTGTAGCAGGAAACAAACACAAGAAGAAAGCAGTAAGCAATGCAATGCAATGCAAATCTGGAGGATGGAGTCTCTTAAGTAAGGAGGAGGGAAATAGGTTTCAATATTGGATTTGTGAATAGTAAGAGGGAAAAAAGGAGTTTGAGAATGCTTTGTATGTGGTTCTCAAAAAAACACATACATAAGTGGTCAATGAGAATGAAAATGATCTTTTGACATGTATGTGTTTTGTCAATTATATGTGTAACACCGCAAATGTAAATTCTTCATATGCTGCACAGGTAAAATAAGAAGTTAAGGTGAGAAAGATACACAAGTAAAATAGAAGCTATCTTTGTTCCACCTCCTCCCATTTCCTTTGATTTGATGCGTTTATTGATTGATGTTTTACTCATATAACATTGGGCTTCATCCAGTTTTTAAGGTTTTGCATCATTTAACCACCTTGTTGTTGAATTGTTAATTATCTTGGTTCCAACCATGCCCATGAAAGGGGAGGGGGCACTGGACTAACTAAGCCAGATTTGGCCTTAAGTTTTTGGATTCATTATATCTTTAGAGTCTAAAGAACAATCCCATCCACCACCCTCCTTTAGAAAGTATTGAATGGAGGAGGAAATCAAAAGCTCCAAAACATCTAATTGCAATCTTCTACACTACACTGATTTTTCTTTTTCTTTATGATCAGAAGTTTCATCTCTTCTACTTGTTAAAAGGCATTCATTAACCAATTGATTCTCTAATACATCCATAGCGTACGATGGAGTTACCTAATGCCTAGATACTCCATATACCGACCATCTATTGTATGGAACCAGATAGTCTTGGTCAGTGGAGTCACTTGTTGCATTTTATGGGTTCAAGTGCCCTGTTCCAGAGTGAGCTAGCATACCCATTGCATGCTTTTCATTTGGTATATAAAGACGTATAAGTAATATAAGAAGTCGTGTGTACTATGAATACATTCCCTTTCAAAAGTACTGACATCAGTATAAACAAGCACCTATTGCAACACAATATGCATGAAAGGGTTCTCCCACATATTTTGGGTCGGTCACCTCTCCCTTGCATTATATCATCAAAAGTAAAGACATTTCTCAAATCATTGCTGTTGTATACTCACTTGGAAACATTTGTTTGAATTATGTGTTGTATTGAGTGATCTCAGTGAAGGATGGATTTCTTTTTTCAATGTACAGCTTCAATCTTTATATGTATGAAGATGTAAGTTATAATAACTTGAGAAACTAACTTATCTTGGATGGGGAGTGGGTATTATCTGATCCTTCTCCCATATTAGAAACTTGAATATCTTCAGGACTTGTCAAATCTTCATCTGGAAACATGAAATCGAAGTTATCCGTCTCCATCAGCCTCTTATTTGATTTTTGTTGCTGGTCAAACATCTTCTTCAGTTGCTTCCCCTGCTCTTCAATCCGCATCTGCAGATTTCTCTGGATCTGATGCATCGAAAGAAATGCAATAATTAGCAACTAGATGAAAATCTATGTGACGAGAACAAATCAATTTGTAGAAAGTAGCCATGTCAAACAATGTCACACCCCATGCTTCATAAACACACACTCTGATAGGGTTTATATATTTTGTTTATGGTGGACTAGAATGGCTCAGGCATCTACAGCTATGTAATGCAACAGTTCATTAAAAATGTCTTATCCTAGATTTACACTGATCCTATTCTGCCATCACCTCTAACTGCTCATGGAGACGCCTCTGGACGTCTAGCTGAAGTCGCAAGGCCTCCGCAATTTGAACACCACTGTTGGACATGTTTAACAAACTGCTAGTTAATATTGCTTCAATAGATAATAAATTAAAAAAATTAAAAATACAGAGAACTTGGAGAAATGGAAGAGCAATAGAGTGTAGCAAGGAAAGAATTTTACGTTTTTGGATCAAATTGTTTTTCCTCATCCAATAAAGTTCTCTTCTCAGATTTCCCTGTAATGAAAAATGGACATCCAAATGAGGGTTCTATGGTTTGTAATGATTAATGAGCAGTGAACAATGAAATCAATGGAGAGGCAGGATGACTTCAAAACTGTAGAAAATCCTATAGAGCACATAGCAACATAAAATCAACTCATATAAGTCAATCGAATTTGTTGAAAAACTTTTGTCGCTCTATCCCCACAGGGGCAGACACTCAATGAATGACTAAAGAGAGATCCACTGTAACGAAATGCCAAGGCTCTAAGGAGTTTCTTTTTAACTCTTTGAGAATTAGTTGGGCACTTTAACCATTCAACCATGGATGCGTATGAGATCTGAATCCATTTTTTATTTTAAATGTATATGAAAAATTGAAATCTTTTTAAAATGGAAGAGTTACAAGGAATCCTTTCCAGTTTTAATTCAAGACAACTCGATCGGTAGTGCCAGTGTAGCAAAATGAAAGAAGTTTGTCCCTTTAGAGCAAAACAAAATTTTAAGAATTGATAATTGTTATTGAATCGAGTTTTTTATTGGAATTGAATTCATAATTGTTTGGATTGTGTAATCTCCAATTAGTGTGACATAGGTAACCGACCCAAAGCAATGTGATTGTAATTCAATTTGTGAAATGCTCTAATCCTCTGAGCTACTGGAGTAAGAACTTAGCAAAAAACTCCACTAATCATCTTCTAAATTGGTATAATTGTCTTAATATTCTATGCTCCACAACCCTCCCCCCTCCTCTCTATCCTCCCACCTCCTCTCATCGAGCTTTCCTGAAATTAAACATAAACTTCTCAGAATTTACCCCTTGCCAAGTTGGATAGAGTCCAAACTTGATAGTTATGCTTATCATTAGAATGATGATAAAAAAAAAACAATCCCTTGCTCCATAAGCTGTCCACTGGACAAACCATCGTGACAATATCAGTATCCTCCTTTCGTTTTTTCCTTTTCCCAATCCAATCTTCTTGTGGGGATAATCGCAGATGTTGAATCTTAAAGAAGTACTTTCGGCAGATAATTCGCCGACTAGAATGTGTTTCAAAGTAAATGAAATCTTAGATGAGCATAACTAATGCTGGTGGCCTGAAAGTTGAAACCTATAAGGAGAACATTCATTTGAATTTTCCACATACATGTTTGTGATTCCCACGTATAAACAAGGCGCAGAATCATTTAGACAGGTTAATTATCGAACCGGTATTTTCACAATTGGTACATAGCTTTAAACCTATGCAAGTATGTTTCGAACAAATAATTGTCCACCTCAAAGTCCTGTCTTAATCTCAGAGGAATAAATTCTCTAGTCCACAAGGTAGTTCCATCTTTAAGTGGGAATCACATTTTTTGTTAAGAATCTAGTTTCTTTATATGGGGTGATATTATCCAAAGAAGTCAGCTGGTATTGAAAGGAATAGATAATATATAGTATGCAAGTCTATTTAGAATAATTAGGAATGTTTGTTTTAGCACTTACAAGAATTGGTCATGTTTGATAGAACACGAGACGGACACCGCTAGAAACCCAACCAAGAGACCTTTTTGTACGAATATATGATACTGCTGAAAGTTTGAAACTAACCATACCATTCAAAAACAAAAATCTCATTTATGAAGTGAAAATACAAGCTATGACATGGGGTGTTAACCTTAGGGTGTGTTTGGTTGCATGGAATCCTATGCCATGGGAATTCATGAGGGGACCACTACATTTTAGGCTAAATTGATATATCATTCCACATTTACCATTTGACCACCATTTGATTTTGTGATCAATGGTGGGAATGAAAGTCTCATAAACATGGGAATCTCACTCCTTGGCCCCCCCAAGGCATGTGATTCTCATGTTCATGAGACTTTCATTCCCACCATTGATCACAAAACCAAATGGTGGATGTGGAGTGATATATCAATTTAGCCTAAAATGTAGTGGTCCCCTCATGGATTCCCATGGCATAGGATTCCATGCAACCAAACACACCCTTAGTGTCAAGAAGAGAGCATCGAATATTAGAATTTGTAAGAGACATACAGACAAGCATCATAGATTTAGGCTGCTAAGTTTTTGGAGATAAAAAGCAGGGGCATTGTTCGTGTCGACAAGATTGACCTGTTCACAATAAGTCTCTGTTATACTTTTAGCTCCTCATCTGAAGGGTCTTTCTTTAGGAGTCATTTCTGATGAGGTCTAAAATGTAAGGAAATCAAATTAAAATAGAAAAATAACGTGCAACACATTTATTTTCGAACTTACAACTCTCACAAAACATGAGAGTCATGGCCCTCCAACTACCCTTAAAGAAATAAAATATATTGCCAATGGCATGACAGCTCAACGGTTAGAGCTTGGCGGATGGTACCACTAGGTCATGGGTTCAAACTCAGTTTGCGGCATCTTTAGTGGATTCTGGAATCCTATAAAAACTCCGCTTGCCTTTCAAAAAAAAAATGAAATTCAAGCAATTAGTATTGGAAATGGGTGGGGACGTCATATCAAGGAGTAATTTCCTGGATTTTTTAGGGTGGTAAGCATCTTCGCTTGTTCTGATATGGGTGAAGGGTGTCTTTTGGTTGTTCTTGTTTGTTCTGTTCTCTCTGTTGTAACCCCTGATGGTTATCAATAGATGTTTAGCTCAAATAAATGAATTCTTTAAGATGTATAATCTCATGGATTAAAACTAAATAGCATAACGATGAATATATCATAAACCCGATAACCGAAACCAGAACAAAATTATGGTAATACTTATGACTGTAACCAACTCGGAGTATGAGAATCAAGAACAGAAAAATCAAATAAATGATCATAGGGAGTGATAGGACAAGGATTTACCTTCTGCAGACTCTGGAATGTACTTTGCAATTCGATATTTCTGCAAGTTACATGGAATATACAGGATTAGGATTTCTAAAACAAAAAAAGGACAGTTTATTTTCCTAGTAATTTTCATGCTAGACACCTTAGGGTGCTTGGTATCTGACATACATTGATATTCTGTAATGGAGTTTCTATGTCAAATTCATATAGGCTGATATTTGAGTACTTAATGGAAACTACATATTAAGTTGAAATACCTGCAGATGACTTTTCACATGGAAGATGGTCAACCCATCTGAGTCCATAAGCTTCAGGATTCCCTTGGGAGTTGCCTCTGTTTCAAGCAAACAAAAATCAGTTCACACTTGACATATCATTGTTTTCTGTACTTATTGAGTACACTTACTATCAATACTCACTTTCAGCACCACCAAGACGATTTACACATTCAACAAACAGCTCATGAAGATCTTGAGTCCACCGAATCCGTGTTTTATTTGAATTAGAAGAGGCTTGTGGAGTTCGTTTCTCTGTATGAAGATGGAAGCTTGGTTGTGCAGGTGGAGAATTGAATGGATCATAGCTAATCTGAAAACATACAAATTTAACTCAAGAAAACTAACTTTAAAAAAAATATATATATATATATAAAACGAAGGTAGATTAAGATTACATAGGGACTTACTCTAGAATTCTGATTTCCCTCTGAAGGAATTATAGGCGGTCTTCGTTTTAAGGTTGAATTGTCAAGCACTGCCTTATTCTGCATGGGAAAGAACTCGCTACCTTTACTTGAAATTTGATAGGAGTTTTCATATGTTCTTTGGTTTTGACTGCTAGGTAAGCGAAACTTTACAACCGATTGCAAGGTATCTCGAGATTGAAGATCAAAAACATCTTCCTTGGCTGTGAAGTGTTCCTCAAATTGTTGATATGATGACGGAATATCTTGGTGACAGTTCTTGGGCCATTGGGAGAACAAAGGAAGGGTGCCTAATTGACTGTCATACTGCGGAATACCCATGTAATGTTCAGTAGCATAGAACGCAGAAACTGGTGACCCGAAACTAGTTGAAATAAAGCTAGATGAACTAGCAGCCACAGGGTTTGTCACCTGAAAAGTTCCATGAGTGGCTGGTATTGAAGATTGGAAACAACCACCCATGCTGCAAGGCTGGGACGAAGGGGTCGTTTCTGAAGAACGATTGGGTAATTCAAAGGAATAACAACTCAGAAGTTCAAGATTATTATGTTCTTGGCTCTCAGACTTCTGGGTGTTCATCTACAAATGATCAAAACTGAAAAAATTGAAACCACCTCAACGAGCAAAACAACAAACAAGTAGAAACAAAGAACTACCTTGAATGCAACAACAACTGAACCTTTTCTTTACCTTCTTGATTGAAGGTCAAAAGAGAACCTAATCTTTTTCCTACCTAAAGAATTCCTTCCTTGCTTCAGAGGATAAAAAGTGCAGAGACTACGCGTGAAATCAAGAGGATAGATGCAGAAAGATCAATATGGAACAACAGTACAGAAGATATGATGAATAGAACAGTTATGTAAGACTGCACAAAATGTGTCTTCCATCCTCATATTCTTCCAAGTCTTCATAGTTAAGATTTGCATATAAATGTATAATCCCATGCAAGCTTTTTGATTATTCCTAAGATGGATAGGCATTAAAATTGATCTAGTGATACACCCAATGTCGAGAACAGATAATTGGTTTTCCGCAAAAAATCAAATTCTTCCTAGTGATACAACCAACATCAAATTACAGATAATTTCTTTCTTAAAGAAGCACATCCTTCCAAAACTCATGAAAAGTGACGATTTAAAGGTAGCCCCTTTAATAAATATTTGATTGTTTTTTTCTAGTGATACACCCAATGTCGAGAACAGATAATTGGTTTTCCGCAAAAAATCAAATTCTTCCTAGTGATACAACCAACATCAAATTACAGATAATTTCTTTCTTAAAGAAGCACATCCTTCCAAAACTCATGAAAAGTGACGATTTAAAGGTAGCCCCCTTAATAAATATTTGATTGTTTTGAAGAATTGAATACTATTTAGAGAAAATGGGGCTTTGGGTATAGAAATGATTAAAAAGATTCTTAAAGTTAAAAGTCCTTTTATCATAAAAGAAAATTGGATTTTTTTTTTTTACTCTCTTGTTATGGGTATCTAAGGCTTAATAATGTATAATGAGATAATGGCATAAATTCACAGCCCCAACAAGCTGCTTTATGAATTATTCTTAATCTGGGTATGGAAGCAAAATCAATTCTGACATAATCTATCAAAAATGGATCTCGAAAGGCTCATATTTTGCATAAATTTGCAAATATTCATGTGGGGTGTTCAAGTGTACGAAAGAAGATCAAATGCCGAATCCACTAACTTTCATTATACAATAGAAACTAACTGAAAGTGAAAATGAAACATACTTCCCTACAACAATAATTCATTTCTTTTGTGTACTTACTAGTATAAAACAAATTAAATTAATTTTTTCGAAATTTCCCCAAAACAAAAGGTAAGAAAGAAGATGAACAAGTTGAAACTGGTAGACTGTAAATAAGTAAGTAGACTGTAAAAAATCTGAACCTCTACTTTGGCACCTCCGTTGTCCAACCACCATTTTTGGAATTTTTGTTCTACCTCTACTCATAGTAAAGTGATGGTAACTTAATGAAGCACATACTCTTTGAAAAAAAAAAAAAAAAAATACCAACTCATTCTCACGAGTTTTGTAATGTTTTATCACAAGTGTGTCAAAAAGGTATTGGCTTAATTAATTTATTATTTTAGTTCTTGTTATTATTTTATTACAGCTCTGTAGAAACTCGATCGGCAATTCGGCACATAGATGTTGACTAACCTAGATGCCAAAATCTGTATTCTCCTATACACACACAATAGAGTTTACACTACTGATTTCGTTTTTCATGGATTTTACATTTTCCAAACTTTTTTTTTTTTTTAATTTCTGATTTGCTCAAGAGAAGGAGGAAAGGAAAAATCACGAGGTAGAAGAAAAAAAAAAAGAATGAAAGTTGTAGGTGTCAATTTAAAAGAGAGAGTGGTCTTTAAAATAAATAAATAAATAAATAAAAACCTATTAAATGTTACGAAAATTCTAGGGGTCGAGGGAGGGAGCGAGGGATGGGTGGAAGCCACCCATCCGCCTCGAGATGAGCGCCACCGCACATCTAAAATCCAATGCACTCATCTCGAGACGAATGAGTGGTTACCACCCATCCCTCGCCCCTTTCCCTCGCTCCCTCCCTCGACCCCTAGCAAAGCTCTAAATGTTATTAGAAAGTACAGTTGTGTTTGTTGTAGAAAGAATTAGTAAGCATAGAAGGTGGGAAATGTTGGAATCAAAATAAATGGTTTCCACAATGAATTTACTTGTTACTATCTATTCTTGTTCTTGATACTTAAAAAGTGACAATATTTCATCAGGGAGTAAGGTTCACTTAAATTTATATGAGATGAGTTGTGAGGTTTTTTTTTTATTTTTTTTTAAATAAACCTCCAGTGGGGAGGGGCACCTCTGGAATGTCAGACCTTTATTACTTTGTCAAAAAAATTGATTTACAATCAATACGGGGGTACATTACGACTTTACCCGTGATATAACCAAAACAAAATGTGGGTCGCAGCCGGAAGCCAAAATACTTAAAACAAATCAAAACCTATCGCCAATGCGGAAAGAAAAGAGCTTTTCGCACAATTTTCGATGTGCAAAAGCATTGCGTAAAATGCATAAGGCTGTTGTGTCGCGGACCTGCAAGCCGACTGGAGCAGCCGGTCACAAGCGAAAACACTCTATGTCTCGCCCCAGCAGAACAGCGAGAACTAAACAGCTGACACAGCAGCAGATGTTTCCCCCTCCCTGTCTCGCCCACTGACAGACTCTGTCCTGTTTCATTTATTCCTGCAAGCCAACAGAAGCAGCAACAGTTGGGCGGTACGCGTCGCGTCCCAGCAGAAAGCCCCAAATTCTCACATCCGTTGTGCATAATCAAGTAGAAACCCCGAAAACTCATACTATTCATCCCCATGACGAATGTACGCCGTATGTAATCTGTCAAGCACTATCAAGCCTGCCACTCGCCTAGGAAGGTCAGTTCCAATGAATGAAACAGTCCTGTGATCTTGTTGTGCTCTATCCGCTAATGAATCTGCCACCGCATTAGCCTCTCGATAAATATGTTGGCAATCTAACGTCATTATCGATGCCAACAGCTTTATTTCTTTCAGGATATTCTCCAAGTGCCAAGGGATGTTCAAATTTCCTTGAAGCCAACTACAAACAAGTTCCGAGTCCGTTTGAACTACCACCTTTTTAAAACCCCAGGCGAGACAAAGGCGGATGCCCTCAGCTAGGGCCAAGCATTCCGCTTTATTGTTGGAACCTGCCCCGAAAAAGATTTGTTTGCCCACAACACACCAACCCCTAGAATCTCTAATGATCGCACCGCCAGATGCCTTGTTCTTGCGGGAGGATCCATCCACATTAAGTGCAACAAAATCTGCCGGGGGAGGGATCCAATAAACAATTCTGACTAACTTTCTTCAAACTGGGAGAACATGCAACCCCAAAGCCCGCAAGGGGGCCTTATTACTACTAACTTGCTTAGGAGTAATAAAAGTATTTGCCAAATGCAGAAGACACCTAATATTCAGAATCACCAAGGCAGGATTTGGGGAAGCATCTTCATAGACACATTTACATCTTTGTTTCCAAATTTCCCATAAAATAAACATAGGGTGAGAAGAAATAACACACCTGTTTGCGAATTGTGTTGGATTCGCGTGAACCAAATTACTAGCACCGTGGATATTTCTGCAGGTCTCCTTATGTGCACGTCAAAGATCCGCTCAAAGTGACTCCACACCTGCATTGCCAATTCGCCATCCAGGAATAGATGGTTCAAGGATTCACACTTTGGCAAGCTGCAACAACGACATCTAGAGGCCAGGCTCAAACCGCATCTGTATAATTCCCCATCCACTGGCACCCCTCTACGGAGTAGTTTCCAAACAAAAACTGATATTCTGGAAGAAAGAATGTCATGCCAAAGCATATGACTTAAGGAGTTAACTTTCTCATGTCTCCATAACAGTTCATAAGCCGATTGAAGAGAAAAAAATTCATTCTGGTTTGGGACCCATACACACGTGTCCTCCTCATGGGCCTCACCACGTAATCTATCTGTAAAAAGACCACGCGCCAAGTTTATGAAATCTGGGTGAACCAATTCAAAATTTGTTGAGATCACCTTGCTAACTGAGGGCCAAACACCTTGATTAACCAAATCTGCCGACCTCCTGCAAGCCGCCACCATGTTCCAATTTTCCTCAAAAAAACTAATATCCCCCAAACCAATACGCCAAAGCGAGTTGGACAAAATAAAAGGCCTCCCCAGCATGAGTTCTTTGAAAAATGGTGAAGCGTCATCTTTCACAGATTGACCATTCAACGCAACTCCATGTAACCAGTATTTGTTCTTCATAAAAGTAGCCCATAAAGAGTCTGAAGTCATAAGTCTCCAAAGAGCCTTGATTCGAAAAGCCTGCATCACTATCTTCAAGTCTCTAACTCCCAAACCATCTTCCGCCTATGGGAAACAAATTTCATCCCATGACACCCATTTTTTCTTTAGACGGCCTTCACAATCCCCCAAAAAAAAATTCGCCAACAGTCTATGAATCCGAGATAAAACTGCCTGTGGGACACACATGGAGCTAAGAATATAAATGGGAATCGAGCTAAGTACATGTTTAATCAAAATTAGTCTTCCACCCGGAGATAACAACTTTGCCTTCCATCCCTGAATACGAGCCCGAATCTTAGTAATTAGATCTTCAAAATATGAAATTTTAACTCTCCCTTGGAACACGGGCCCGCCCAAATACTTCAATGGAGCAGCGTGAAAATGGAAACCTGTACTACTCTTTAACGCCACAATGCACTCCGCTGCGGCCTTGTTATCCAAAGTAAAAGAACTTTTGCCTTCATTTATTTTCTGCCACGAGGTCTGACAGTACCGTCGCAGGAACTCCATGCATCCCATGACTGAGGACTTTCTGCCATTTAAAAAAATCAGAGTGTCATCTGCGTACAGTAGGTGTGAAATAGGTCTGCAATTCCTGGGATTATAATAATAGCCAATTTTTCCATTCTCAAAAGCTGCTTTCAATCCTCTACTCAACACTTCAGATGCAATAATGAAAAGAAACGGGGAGAGAGGGTCTCCTTGCCTTAAACCCCTAGTGGATCTGAAAAAACCTTTGTAGGCTCCCTGTAACAGAACCGAAAAACCACAAAAGGCTATGCAGTTGGAGATGAGATGACAAAATCTACCAGTAAAGCCAAATTTCTTCAGCACTGCGAGCAAAAACCTCCATTCCATTCTATCATATGCTTTCTCCATGTCAATTTTCATGACCACATTACCTCCATATACCTTCCTATTGATGTCCCTGATCAATTCCTGCGCCAGGCCAATATTTTCACCAATGAACCTGCCTTTGACAAAAGCCCCCTGCTCCTGAGAAATCAGCCTTGGCAAGATGTCTACCAGTCTATTGCAAAGGACTTTGCTGAAGATCTTATAAATCACATTACACAAGCTGATTGGTCGAAAGTCAGAAAAGGAACCTGAATTCTCAGTTGTAGGAATCAAAGCCATGAAATTAGCCGAGAAGGCAGCCGGCATCGCCTCCCCTTCAAAAAATTGGATAGCGGCCTCCCAAATATCCATACTCAAGAACTCCCAACATGACTGAAAAAAATCAGCAGTAAATCCATCCGGACCTGGCGCACTATTTTTGGGTATGTCAAAAACAACATTTCTCACTTCCTCCAAAGAAGGACGTTTGACCAAAGTATCACATTGACCATGTCCCAACAACTCCGGGATACAATTAAGTAGGTCTGTATCCACCATACAAGGGCCTTGAGACGACAACAGATTAGCAAAAAACTCATTGGCATTGTCGAGAATCTCAACCGGTTCCGAGAGAATTCTGCCGCATGGTAAAGTAATCTGAGTGATGGCTCGTCGCTTTTGTTTGGACTTGGTGGAGGCAAAGAAGTATTTAGTGCAGGCATCTCCCTCCTTAAACTCCTTCTCACCGGATTTTTGAATCCAGTAAAGCTCCTCCTGTTTTAGGGCCAATTTATACTCTGCCTGACAGCGATGTAGGTTGCAACAAGCATGGACATCCCAGTTAGCCTCTGCATTTAGACCATAATTACTGTTATTTGCAAAACCTGCCAAGAGCGTTGTTTCCCATTGTTGCATTTCATCCTCTAGAGCTCGGATTCTGCTGAAAACATTGCCAAAAACGGTTTTGTTCCACTGTATGAGAGCTCGACGAGTCCTTTTCAGTTTGGCATCCACTCTATCAATGGGTCTCATGGTATCCATATCAGTCAACCAAAAGTCCTTGATCAAATCCAGAAATTCAGGGTGGGTCGTCCACATATTAAGAAACCGGAAAGGAGCAAAGCCGATTTTTGATTGGGTTGGCATAGAAGCCAACAGCGGAGGTTGCAATTGGATCTAATGGTATCTTGAAAGTTTGCTTCAACCAAAAGGTAATCTCTGCAATAGGTAAACATGTTGAGCTTGTCTAATTGGCGAGGAAACGGGCGAGGGAGGGGGTGGAGCCCTCCATCCCCTCGAGATGTGTGCATGCGCGCATCTCGAGGGGGATGGAGGGTTCCACCCCCTCCCTCGCCCGTTTCTTCGCTCGTTTCCTCGTCAATTAGAATTTCCCAAACATGTTAATACGATCATAAATGGACTCGTTAAAGGGATATTTTGAACCTTCATATACTTTCATTTGACAGTCTCTCAGTGAAAGTGAAATTTTGATGCAGTGCTAAACTTATGATAGTAACCATCACAAGTATGCGAGCTTAATGTTTAACTCTCTATTGACTTTCTGATTTTCAACCACCATTTTCCAAAATAAGAATACTATATTATCAACTAAGGACATTATAAGTGAGAACTATATAAATCCAACTTTTTCTCACCCGACATTACAATAAGCTTTCTTAATTAACTGGATGCATTTTACCTGAATACCTGAAGTAATTCAGCACATTTGGTAAACTTTTATGTTACTAATCACAGAGAAATGTTCTGTTCAAATAATAGCAAACACGAAAAGGTAGGGGTGGGCACGGGACGGGATGGGACGAGATAGACCCATCCATATCCCATCCCGTTCATACGGGATCGGGACGGGACGAGATCAGCGTGCTCTCATTTTTTGACAAATTACTGCTTATCCAAGACCCAATTTGCTTAGTTGAAAATAGGCAAAGGCAATTCGTAGAACTACAAATAAATGATAGCCTCAGATTGAGTATGCAACATCATAATAAACTACCATAAATGATAGCTAAAATTCACCCTGTAATTAAGATTTCTACAGAGTTTTGAATGACTAAGAGGTGGACAGTATAATGGCAATGGTGAACCTGTTCTACTGTTTCGAATAGTGAACAAAATGATGAGTAGATTTGGGGTGCTAAGAAGAATGTTTCATTATTGCTTTAAAAAAAACAATCATTAAATTCATTGTCATGACACGAAATAAAACTCTCCAACGTAGTTAGCAATCCCATTTTGAGTTTTAAAGAGTTTGCAATTAAATAATTCATTTAGAATTTTAGAAATAAACAAATATCAAGTAGTTGCAGATATAGACTGATATCAATTACACTGATTTCAACTAAATTCATTTTTCTTCAATTACACTAATATTGCAATCCTAAAATAAATAAATAAATAAATAATAAATATTGAAAAATTAGTTCGGGACGGGATTGGCGGAATTGAAATATTCATCCCATCTCATCCCATTCTAGATCGGGACGGGACGAGATTGTGATGGAATTATTCAATCCCATTAAGACCCGAAAAAATCGGAACGGAATTGGGACGGGAACGGGATCGCGGGATGAGATGCCCACCCCTACGAAAAGGAGAAAAAAACAAAAAAAAAAACACTATAATATATATCTGAACCATGTTATTACATGCTAAATTTCGTATATTGAATTGCTTAAAATTTGATTATAAACTTTGCATAATGCATAAGGCGCAAATACTTCATTAAAAAAAGAAACAGATAACATAAAAAATTATAATAAGTTGGTTATCTTCTGGAAGATCATAGTATTGTTATTATTGTAGAGTCAGTGTTTCTGTCCCTTATGTTTATTGTTATTTGAAAATTCAAAATTTGGCCACTCTTTAACAATTCATCACAAACTACAATATGTTTAGTGAAGTGACCATGGCATCGTGTTAGGCCCTTAGTTTTTGTTCTTTAATATATGGGAGCATTAATTAACATGCATGCATCACTAATGTAGCCTAGCTTGATCCAGCTTGCTTAATTAGTACTAATTAATTCTAGATGGCCTAATGATTAGATAACAAAATTCAGCCAATTTGCCACATATATTGACTTGCCATTTAAATTAAGTAGCAAACTTACATAGAATTATGCTCCAATTAAGTTTATAAGAGTTTTGAATGAACAATGTCAATTGTTTGACAACAATAATTTAAGTGTTCAACAACAATCATATAGTTGTGTAGATCATCAAGTAGGACACAATATATATTATGAAGACAGAAAAGATGTGATGACAAATCTACTTTGGAAATCAGATATCATCATTAATTAATTATACATAACATAAACATACAAGTACATGCATGCATGCATTTTTGTTAATGATAGTACATTTGAAAGATATTTCAAGACACCCACCTTATTTAACTATTTATAATTGCCAAAACACTAGTATGGGCAAAATCCCTAATGTTCATGGGTATACTGAATTGAACTCAGATTAGTGCCAATATTATGTCTTCCTGATGCTTCATATGTAGCTATCCAAGAGAAAATAATATTCATATAAAATTATGAAAGAGCTTTAACACTTGTTATCATCGCAATATGCATTCGATGCATTAATATATAAACATTCACAGAAAAATTAACCTTTATTTTGAATTGTCTCGCTATCATTGTTAGTGACAAGCTGTTGCCAAAATTTAATCTCTGCATCTAGCCAGAGTTAGATTCTTACTTACAACCATTCATAAACATCGATTATTCAAATTATAAATTCGTAAACTTAAAGAACTTAGACCTAGCTGCCTTGTAATCCATGTAAATTTTGCACAATGGAAATTTAGTCATCTAATCCAAAAATGCACATTTATATCTTGACACATACGTAAGCCACAAGTAATCCACATGTTCAGCAAGAATCCAAAGACATGGCACAACAAATTATTTTGGGAACGTCATTTTAATTTAACTACCATCTATCCGTTTATTGTTACAGAGACTGATATTCATACCAAGATCCTTGGCAGAGAACTTATTTTTAAGTTTCTCTATACAATCTAAAATTTTTGAAATAAATTATTTAAAACATAAGAATTTCTTCATCAATTTTATTTCTAACAAAATCCAACATTTGAATTCTCTAAAAACTGAGATTTCATTTCGTAGGATTGATGAACAATTAAAGGACTCCACTGTCCAATCTAGAATTGCTCATTTTAAAGAACAACTTATTTTAGAACTATGTTCTGACCTCCCCAATGCCTTTTGGCACCGCAAACAGCATATGGTTAGACTACCATATGATCCTTCTTTTCGAGAATCTAAGATTCCTATCAAATCTCAACCTATTCAGATGAATTCTAAATTGATGGAATTTTGTAAGACATAAATTCATGGATTAATTGCTAAGAAATTAATCACTCCTTCCAAATCCTCGTGGAGTTGTTCAGCGTTTTATGTTCGCAAAGCTGCTGAACTTGAACAAGGAACTCACAAATTGGTCATTAATTACAAATCTCTCAATAAAATTTTACAATGGATTAGGTATCCTATACCTAACAAGAGAGACTTTATTAAGAGATTACACTCGGTACGAGTTTTCTCTAAATTTGATCTCAAACCTGGATTCTGGCAAATTCAGATTCATCCTCATGACCGTTATAAAACAACTTTCAATGTTCTTTTTGGCCATTATGAATGGACAGTTATGTCATTTGGCCTTAAGAACGCACCTAGTGAGTTTCAAAATATCATGAATGATATTCTCACTCATTTCTCCCAATTTTTCATTGTGTATATCGATGATATACTCATCTTCTCTGAATCCATAAAAGCCCATTGGAAACACTTGTATCGATTTTACAAAATTATCAAAGAAAATGGTTTTGTTTTATGCCCAACCAAAATTGATTTATTCAAAACAAATGTTCGTTTTCTTGGTCATAGGATTCATCATGGGACGATCACTCCAATCTCTAGAGCTATAGAGTTTGTTGATAAATTCTCAGATGAAATTAGAGACAAAACTCAATTACAAAGATTTTTGAGCTCTCTCAATTATGTTGCAGATTTTTACAAAAACCTCAGAGTTTTACTTAAGCCTTTGTTTGCAAGACTTAAGTCCAATCCAAGCCCATGGACTGAGAATCATACTCAAATAGTCTGTCAAGTTAAAGCCCAGGTCAAGAGTCTTCCATGTCTAGGAATCTCAAACCCTGTAACATTCAAAATTGTAGAAACCAACGCTTCTAACCAAGGGTACGGTGGTATTCTCAAACAACGTCTTCCTGAATCTACAATCATTCAATTAGTCTGATACCATTCTGGTATTTGGAATGAAACCTAACTCAATTACTCAATAGTCAAAAAAGAAATTTTATCGATTGTTTTATGCATCATGAAATTTCAAGATAATTTGGTAAATAAAAAGTTGTTACTACGTGTTGATTGTAAATTTGCAAAAGAGATTTTAACAAAAGATGTTTTAAATCTTATTTCTAAACATATTTTCGCACGATGGCAATGACTTTTGTCAGCTTTTGATTTTGATATTGAGTAAATAAAAGGAGAAGATAATTCTCTTGCAGATTTCCTGACAAGAGAATTCTTACAAAAATGAGTTCTCAAAGTTTTTCTTCCTCTCGCCCTCCTTTTTCCAAACCACAAACCAAAAGCCAACTTAAAACTTTCAATATTATTACGAAATTAGAGCCACGTTTTGCCATCAATATTATTACCAAATTAAAATTTTCGGTATCTTTCTTAATTGGTTTATCTATAAGTTTTTAAATAGATAAGAAGGTATGAGTCAACAAAGACATTCGATATTCACAATGGATAAAATGTCCTCTCGCTGTGTGTACGAGAAAGACAGCTCTTGATACACCAATGAAAATGTAGCAGTGCATGGAAATAAAGATATATAAAATAAATAAAAAAGTCTTATTTCATCGTTTCCTTATATTGTTCCCTTACAATAAAAAACGACCCTTGGAGGCATTCAAGGGACAAAATACATAAACATTATGGGTTCTTTCATTTGTTTGTTTCTTTTTATAAGGTGTTAGTCGAGTGCCTTCTTTGATGGAGTCGATCGAAATGGAGGAATTAACAATATTATTGTTGCATGTAAGCTGCTACACTGTTTTTCATTAATAATAATAATAATAATGTGTTTAATCATTGATTTTAGATATTATTTACTTAACATTATTAATTATTATGAAGTCGGACTTACCTAAAAACTTGACAAAATTTACTTTGGTCCAACACATAATTTTCACATGAACCAATTGTAATCCACACAACCTCCAAGCACTCCAAATCGAGTTGTATTAATATAGCTCTGAAATTATCTCTGTATTTGTAGATAGTCTTAAGCCATCAATTCAAACTCATATCTTTCCTACTATAACTCACGCTTGCTTATGAACAGTACATAGTGTCTTCAACTCTAAATTTAAATTTCTCAAAATGCTTTTTTCTATTCATAATAATTACAAATGCAACCAACATGTCAATGAATGTCATCAAGCGTGTTAAAGTAAAAGCACTTTACACTTTTGTCCTTCCAAATTTATATTATTTATAATTAAATTCAATCTCTCTCAATATACATTAATTTATATCTAAGTCTCTAACATAATTCATTTAAAGTCAAAAATTATAAATATTCATTTACATCTAACTTTTGGATTTTCCATTTTACCTTTTGTATTTCATCATTTTTACAATCTAAACTAGTCTCTCTTAAACATTGATATATTATACCTAAGTTCCTAATATAATTTTTTTTAAATCTCCAAATTACCTATAAATTATAGAAGACCCTTACAATTATTTTTTTATTCCCATTTAGTCATCCATATTTCATATTTTTACAATCAAAACCAGCCCTCTCAAATATTAATTAATTATACTTAAGCTTTTAAAATAATAATTTATTTAAAGCCCTCAAATTATTTATAAATTATACATGAATACTTAAAATTAAAAAAAGTACACAACATCAGTATAGCGCTTCCACCCCTAGTGTCTCTTAAATATAGCTGGTTGTGGTTGAATTAATTAGAGGCGGTGTTCTCATGGTAAAATTAACATTAAAACATAAAAACACCTCAAAGCAGTTATAGTCATAAAATGAACCCGTCTAATCGTCGAGGGAAGCAGCGAGGAAAATAGCGAGGGACCCCATAGGGGGGAGGGGGAGCCGTCCATTCCCCCCAAAATGCGTGCGTTGAAAATTCAAACACGCATCCCGGGGGAATGGACGGCTCCCCCTCCCCCTGTGGGGTCCCTCGCTGTTTTCCTCGCTGCTTCCCTCGACAATTAGAATTTTACTCATAAAATTGTCATGCAGCAAATTACAACTGTTTGGATTAAAATCTAAAATTTAATGGGCTTTGGACCACCTGTGCCAATTGGAGCACGAATATATAAAATATATACCATCAAAGGTCAATTAAAATTCAAATTTTTTGCTTTTGGGCTTTGCCCATTGAAGATACTCATAGGGTTGCAATTTGGGCTAAACCCAATATGGATTTATGCTTAGGTTAAGTTTACTCAAGTGGTTGAGTTTGACTGTCAGCTAAATAATGATAGACGAGCTTATAAATGTTATGTAAGATCCCTTCTAGGGGGCGAGGGGAGAGGGCAAGGGATGGATGTAACCACCCATTGCCCTCGGGATAAGTGACGCCGCGCATTTTGAGGGTGATGGGTGGTGGTGTCGCTTATCCCGAGGGCAATGGGTGGTTACACCCATCCTTCGCCACTCTTCCCTCGACCCCTAGAATTAGGGGTTATGTAATATAATTGTTTTTTCAACGCAACCACTTGCCTATTTTAATCGGAAAATGACTTTTAATGCCTACTTTTTCATAGAATAGACCGTTTTGATGCCGCAATTGATATAATGACTAATTTGTGCCACTTTTATACTTTTATGACAAATAATAACTATTTTATTAACCCATAAATTTATAGGACATTTTTATCCTTCCTAAACAAAAAAAACTTATTTTTATGACCAACAAGGAGTTTATTATTATTATTATTGATACAATCGTTTTTCACTCCCTGCTTTGACTCAGTTCCTGCTGATCTGCACAAGTAACGCACGTAAGCCACGGACCACCTTTGTGGTGGGCGATGACACTCTGATGCTAAAATCAAACAGGGATCTGAGGAATGTGTAATGCTGTAACAGGGAATTTGTAGTGAACCTTAGCTTACCAACCTCATGTCTTATTTATAGTTCAAGAAGTCTTAGTTCTACCAGGGCATCGTAGGTTTAGTTTAGGAATGAGATTTTCATAGAGATCATTTTCTAATTAAGAGTCGTGTTGTGGGAGGGAAGTTTCCTGTTAGCCCCGTGCTCCTAGATGCGCGGGAGAAAATTCTCAATCCGAGAGCAATCCATCGAAGAGAGTTTCCCTGTGTGGAATATACTCTGGTATTTGCTTCCTGGTTGGAAGCAAAGAGTAGTTGTAGTTGCCCGTCCGAATCTGATCCTCGAGATACTTGCCTTAGTAAGACTTATGGGTATTGAGGATATTTGTGAGACGTGTGGGCCTAGAATGCTGTGAGAGTTCAGGTCTGCTTGGCGGACTGAATTGAGCGTGCTTAGAACTGCTTGGGCCAGATTAGTGTTGGGCTGACACTTAGGCCTGTAATTCCTCGAGGTCATCATAACACGTGTATGGTTCTGGGATGTGACCATTTTTATTTATCATCAGCTACTCCCCCCAAGTTAGTGGGCAGTCACATCGCTAAGTCGTCTCTTGAAAGGATGCGCTGCTCATGATGATTGAGTCTGAATCGTTGCTCGAGTCACGCGCTGCATTAATTGAACGTGGGTTGGTTCAGCGGGAACCCAACCTTTATTTAGGTCATCCACAGTGTAGAGTATGACCTCTTCTATTCTCTTTGCTTTCGAAGATATCGCTCTGATTAGAAAAGATTGTTCATCTTTTTCATGGCCCAACAAAACCTTCTTGACGACGCAATCTTGGCCAAGGGCCTGGAGTTTTTCGAAGACAGTTTGCTGTCCTTACTTGTCTTTGCTGAAATCCGTACGAAGTTTGGAGTTCATGAGGACCTCCCGTTGTATGTCCTAACGGGTAACCAAATGCCAATGTCGCATTCAACTGGTTTTATCTGCTTACATCATGGGATGCTTCAAATCGGAGTGCGCTTTCCAGTTCTGGAGGTGATTTGGGAGTTTCTGGATCTATTAGGGATTTCTCCGGCCCAGTTGGGGCCTAATGGATATAGGATCATCCTCATAATTCTGATTAGTGCTAAGGAAGCCGGTGTCAATGTGACTCCCCGGGTAATTCAGTTGCTTACTTCTCCTCGCCTGAAGAGTAATGTTGTCTGTAAGATGACGTCGCTGGCTTGCTTTGTTAATCTGCCTGACGATTTCAAGTTTTGGCAGAAGTATTGCTTCTTGGCTCTTGTGGATTCGAAGTATTTTCAATGCAAGGGTCGTTCACTCGAGTGACAGTTCAGGCTGCTTCGTAAGTTCAACCCTCTTCTTGTGACTTTGATATGCTTGATAGTGGGCTGACTAATCATTGTTTGTGTTTATTCGTGGGAAGGTTTTCCACTACTCCTCTTACCTTAGAGGAGCAAAACACCATAGAGACGTTATGTGGCTTGCCCAAGAGGAACGCAATCGATGTCATAAGAGTTTCCAATTTCATCCGTAGTAGGCTGTGGGACAACTAGCACGTTACCCCCCCCCCCCACTCTGTACCAAACATCACAAATTAAGTTGGAAGATGTTGCCCCTTCGAGGAATATGAAAGCTATTGGGGCCAAAGATCCTGTTATGTCTGATGCGGAGGAGTCGTCTAAAACGCTTGCCTCCTTTGAGAGAAAGAGGTCTCGTGTTAGGACTAGGACGTTCTCGAACGACCCGCTCCAGTAAGAGAAGAGCATGAGTCTGCTAGGCCTGTTGGGGCAGAGACTGATGTTTTTTGCTTGGAGAAATAGTATCTGCGATTTGCAAGAGTTGTAGACAGGTCGAACCATAGTGATGCGCAGATCGAAGCTTTGAATATTTGCATGAGGCTGTAGAATCTGAACGTCCCGCTGGCGTGCAGTTTGAGAGTGATCATGGTGGAACATGCCAAGTTTCATGTAGTCTGCATTGCTCACCGTCTCGTTCCAGGCCACAACTGAAAGTGTTGGAGGGTCTTATGGATAATTCACTTTCTCCTCTCCCTCCGGACCCCGTCGAGTCATCTCGCAATAAAGGGTCGATTGTTGTCGATAAGGGGAAGGCTACGGAGGAAAGCCTGAGGATAGTGGCAGCCGTGAAGGGTGGCACTGGTGTGATTCCTGATCCGAAAAATCTTCATCCGGGTGCACGGATAAGCCTATTTGCACCAGAATTGGTGAAGATGAGCTCAAAGGTCTGGCACCGAGAGGTTGATGTGGAGTATGCTTCGAGGAAGCATATAAGCAAACGACATAATTGGCTGATGGATTGTGCTCTGAAGCCCGAGGAAGATACGCTGGAAGGGTGTATGGACAAGGGTTTAAAGTACCTTATGCTGGGTGTGTCTTACTTGAGCCACGTGACCGTTGCAGGGACGGAAGTCGAGGCGGCTTGTGAAAGGGTATACACCTAAGAGCGTATCTTCTCGCACATGCAGGCGTTGTATTCTAAAACGCTCTATGAAATTGAGCAGCTGAAGAAGCAGGCCGAGGAGAAGAGGATGGATTAATCAACCGTGACCGTTGAGACTCAAGGGGCTCGTTTGCAGGAGCTTGAGCGTGGTCTGTCAGAGGCGGTGTTCGAGAGGGACGAACTTAAGCAGGAGTTGAGCCGGATCCGTCGAGAAGTCGAGGTTACGCAGAAAGCTAGCGGCTAAGGCGTGTTCTCAACTGCGACCTCTCGTTGAAAATAGTGCTTTGAAGGAAGACGACTGGGCTGTTGAGAAGCAACAGTTGGAATCCGATGTGGAATTCTTTGCTCGAGAGGCGAGGAAGGCAAAGAACCAGCTCGAATTGAAGTGGCATGAACTTAGTGCTGTGAAGAGCAGTCTGGCCACAGAGCAGTCTCAGGTCAACACGCTGACTAACAAGTTAAAGCTACTGGAGCATAAACTTGTCGATGCGAGAACAAGGCAAATGTGGGTTCCTTTGGGTTGTACAGGTCAGTTGGAGTTGTTGTTGCTGGTGCTGATGAAGGAGGAGCATCTGAAGTGGGATCTCGACCGCTATAAGAAGATGTCATATGTAGACTTGTGGACTCAACTCCTGATGTCATATCTCGACCGCTATAAGAAGATGTCATATAAGAAGATGTCATATGTAGGTCCTGATGTTCAGGCCGTGGCGCATGTGGACTCAATTCCTGCTCCATTTTCCACTAAGCTTAGCTCTTCTGTTTATGTACCTTCTCCTGATAAGGAGTAAACTTGGTGTGCTTGTACCCCTTTTCATTTTTATCATTAATGAAAACAGTTATCAGTTTCGCGCTTGTCGTCTCTATTGCATGTTTTTCTCGTATTGTCGTCTTGTTTTGGCATAGGCTGGTTGAATCAATAGGACGTTGGCTGGTCTGTCCGCACTAGAGAGTTTGACCGCTTTGTGTTGTGAACGACTTAGGGTCATCGTTGTGTAGTCATGTCCGATAGTGGGCATGTTGCAGGCAGTTTAGCTGGGGGTTGAGTCGCCCGAGCTGTGTCTTGTCCCCAAGGTAAGTTGTTTGAGGCTTACCCTGTTTATCTGACCGACCGGCTGCAGTTGCTGCTATGGGTGAGTTACGATGGCCGATTGTATATGTCAGAGCATTCGTGATGAGTCAGGCGCCGTAAGCTCAGGCTGACATCATAAGTATTTTTTATCTGAGCACTAGCTGTATGATCTTTGTATTGGGGCGAATGGCCTTCGCTAATGATAGAATGTCAGTCTGTTTGAGTGTAAAGACGTTGGCTCAGCTAGATTCATGTTTGCAACTGTTGTTTCGAAGGAAAGTGGAGGTCGCGTGATAAGCTGCTTGAGACTCTCAGCTTCTGAATCATCTATGACCGAGTAGAGTGAACTACAGATTTGGGTAGTAACAATTTGGTGACCAGGCTGAAAAGAAGTGGTCCCGTGGCAAGCCGTTAGAATCAGTTCAGGACTGACTAGGCTCCCACCTTTCGAATCGTTTATGACCGAGCAAAGTAGACTACAGATTCAGAGAGTGACAATTTGGCGACCAGGCTGAAAAGCAGTGATCCTGTGGCAAGCCGTCGGAATTAGTTTAGGACTGACATGGCTCCCACCTTCGAAATCATTTATGACCGAGCAAAACAGACTAAAGATTCGGGGAGTAAAAGTTTGGCGACCAGGCTGAAAAGCACACCGAAATCAGTTCAGGACTGACTAGGCTCCTACCTTTCGAACCATCTACACCTTTCCCACGCGGTGGGGGCTACGAATTTGATAGAGTAGTTTGGCGACCAAGCTGAAACGCAGTGGTCCCGTGGCAAGCCATCGGAATCAGTTCGGGACTGACTAGGCTCACACTTTTCAAATTATCTATACATGTGCGCATCAAGCTACAAATTTAGGAGTTTTCGGCGGCCACGTTGAAAAACAGTGGTCCCGTGACAAGCCGTCGGAATCAAGTCGTGACTGACTAGGCTCCCACCTTCTAGACTATCTACACCCACACAGTGGGGGCTACAAGTCCAGGGTTAGTAATTTGGCGGCCATGCTGAATAGCAATGGTCTCGTGGTGAGCCGTCGGAATCAGTTCGATACTTACTAGGCTCCCACCTTCCAAACCATCTACACCCACGCAGTGGGGGCTACAGGTATGAGGTTTTGATCAGAAGCTTTCGTTGCTAGTCGTCACCGGTTAGGCTTACCTAATTAGGTTCGGTGGTCATTGACCGTAAAGGGGTCAATGATCCCTGGCAAGTTGTCGTCACGATGCATGATAACGCTGATTAAATTCTCACTTCCTAAACCATCGAGATCCTCACTGAGCAGACTAGGTGTCGGGTGATACCAAAAGTCGTCGTCATCAGCTTAGGCTGACTAAGCTTTCTAGACTAGGTGCCCAGTGTTGTTCATTGTGTGGACAACTTTACCTTAAAACAAACAACGATCCATAGGTATGGTCTGTGCGTCAAGGTTTCTCTGGATTTGCGTTTTTGCTTAGCATGTGGCAGAATATTGTTCGAATGGTGGGCCGAGTGGATCGACTTTTGGGCCCATAAGGAGTAGATAGAGTTTCTTGTACGGTTGCACTGCGTATATGGCGTAAATTGATAACACGTGTACGTCGTAAGCTGCGTGACGGTTGAGTATCAATTACTCCCTCTCAATTGATGGGGTTGCATGCAACGCCATCAATTTGAATGACGTGGTCTGCGCAGTTTCCTTGGAAATCGTTGTCTCCTCATTTCCCATACAATATTTAATGTTTGTTAGTTAATGCTGGAGTGCCCACTTGGTGAACCATCGTGTCTTCTGGCAGGGTAGCATTTAGGGGTGTCACAGCTCGGGATCCAACGTAGTTGGATGATTTTTTCAGCCTGAACCGACCAAGGTCCGGCCTGTTGTCACTGCGCTTCTTTTTGCTTTGTTCCTCATCTTTGCATCTCTTGCCCTCCTTTTTGTCCCTAGGAGCGGAGGGTTTTTTCTCTCATTCGGTTTCCCTTTTAACGGTCATCGACTCCTTCAGGGTGATTCGTCTCTGGACGTTCTTGAGGAGCTTCGTCATGTTCAGAGGGGGCTCCAGGGTGAGGTCATCGTAGAGCTTTCCCTCTTTGAGTCCGCAGTGAAGGTCATCACGGTTGTATCATCACTGCACCCATTGATAAAGGTCTGCTCGTTGTTGAAGCGTGTGACATACCCTCGGAGTGTCTCGAAGAATCTCCGCTTTAGAGAGAATATGTAGTGCGGGCCTTTTCGAAAACATTGGTTCCTGACGAAACGTGTCAGGAATTCCTTTGCCAGTGTTTTCAAAGAGTCGATCGACTTCGGCGGAAGGTTGTGGAACCACGACAGTGCTGAGGTTTTCAAACTAGTGGGAAAGGTCCTGCACATAACGGACTCAGATCCTTCTTTAAGGGCCATTACGTGCTGGTAATGGCGCAAGTGGTCGAAATGATCGGTGGTTTCGTCGTAGGAGTCGATTTTTTGGGGAGCCAACTTCCTTGGAAGGGACTCATTCATGATTCGGTCCACAAATGGCGAGACAGTACGTTCGGATCGTGCACCCCTCTGCGGAGGGTTCCCAGGGTGGAGCTTATTTGTCCTGGCGGCGAGCTCAACGTTAGCCGCGCAGCCTCCCTTAGTCCAATAAGAACTAGCAAGGGTTTGATTCTCCTGCGCTTGCTCCCTATCATCTTCTAGAGGCGGAGGTTTGTGCTGCTCTTGATCTTAATTGGCAGGTGGTGGATTTGGTCGCGTGAGAGCCTCTACCACCTTGGCTATCTGTTGTATTTGAGATGTCAGCCTATCAATTCGGGGGTCCACTATTGCTATCGTCGGTGCGGGGGCTTGAGTCTGTAGCCCGTGTATGACCGAAGCCGATGAAAGCGACAGTACTGTGCCAACTGAAGCATTTGATGTGTCCCTCTGTTCTTCGTTGTTGCATGACTTAGTAGTCACCATCTCTCTGGATTTTTAAAAGGAGACAATGCTAATGAAAAGTTAAGAACTTTGTTGTCCCCACGGACGACGCCAAACTGGTGCAGTCGTTTTTCGATCATTGCTTTGACTCAGTTCCTATTGACCTACATAAGTAATGCACTTGAGCCACGAACCACTGTTGTGGTGGCCGGTGACACTCCAATGCTAAAGTTAGATGGGGGTATGAGGAATGTGTAATGTTCTAACAGAGAATTTGTAGCGTACCTTAGCTTACCAACCTCATGTCTTATTTATAGTGCAAGGAGTCCTGGTTCTACCAGGCCATCGTAGGCGTAGTTTGGAAGGAAGTCTCCGTGGAGATCATTCTCCAATTAGGAGTCATGTTGTAGGAGGGAAGTTACATGTTAGCCTCGTGTTCCTTGATATGCAGGAGATAATTCCATATGCGAGAGCAATCCGTCGAAGAGAGTTTCCCCGTGTGGAATGTATTTTGGTATTTGTTTCCTAGATGGAAGCAAATAGCAGCTGTAGTTGCCCGTACGAAGCTGCTCGAGATATTTGCCTTAGTATGACTTACGGGTATTGAGGATAGCTGTGAAACGTGTGGGCCTAGCATGTTGTGAGAGTTCGGGTCCACTCGGCGGACTGAATTGAGCGGGCTTAGAACAGCTTGGGCCGAATCAGTGTTGGGCTGATGCTGGGGCTTGTAATTCTTCGATATCATCATGACACATGTATGGTTCTGGGATGTGACCGTTTTTATGTATCATCAATTATTATTATTATTATTATTATTATTATTATTATTATTATTATTATTATTATTATTATTATTATTATTATTATTATTATTATTATTATTATTATGTGTGTGGGGAGGGGGGACGATTTTAGTTCTAAGTAGATAATAGTCTTATCTCTTAACGCGCTCATTAATAACCTCAAACTTAAACTATCAATTTTGTGTTTTAAAAATACAGAGTTATCAGTTTTTTATTCAACGTTGCAAACTGCATGACTTCAATAACCGTTAGATCTGTTTGGGTTAGTCTATTTAAGTTGAGGATTTCCGGCAATTTACACTTTTTCAAACACATGTAATGAAGCCAGAAATACCACAAACTTGTTTTATTTATTTATTATTTTTTGGCATGATTTCAACTATAAAAATTAAAAAGATCATAATAAAAATAATAATAATAAGGGTTATTTGCACTTTTCCCCTATAATATATGTTATATTATGCCATGCACTCAATTAATATTCATATTGCATTTTCCTTCTAAGACTAGCAGTCAACGTGCCTTGACTGTCAAGGCACGTGCTAGTTTCAATAATGTTAGATTTTACTGTCCAAAATACCCTTTAATGATCTGAAGGCTAAGAGTCAAAGTTGATGCAATTAAAATCGAGGGCTGAGATACAAACTTCCACTAAGACGTTGGGATAATTCGCCTACTCCTCCTTCACCACCAATGACTCTCACCTCTGCTTATATTATTACTACATATACATGTTATTTCACTGCAGATTAAATATTAAAGTACCAATAAGTGGAAAAGCTTGCCAAATATTGATGGTAAACTTGAGTTGCAACTCATCTTCATCATCTATTAGGTTGGTTCTGTTGCAGGGATCAAACTTAAATTCAAATTTATTTTAAGGGGTTAAGTTACTGTCAGTAATTTATTTTAAGGGGTTAAGTTGCTGCTAATTAACAACACTTAATTGATTTTCACTATAACAGACATGAGTTTAAATGACTTAAATTTACGACTTGCTTAATATGTATGTCTTTATAATTTATTTTAATGACATACATAAAACGCACGTCTCAAACCAAGTCATTATATGATAATTTTGAAAAAATTATGACATGCTCTTAAAGAGCGACATCTAATTGAGTCGTGAGAAGGTTCACTTGCCACATATTTTTTTCGCCAATTTAACTAACTAAAAACACAAACCCGCAAAACACAGAAATAAATCCCGCCCATCGTGGAGTCAGTTCATGGAAGGCATTATTTTTAGTGTGTGTTTGGTTGCATGGAATCCAATGTCATGAAAATTCATGAGGGGATTCATATATTTTAGGCTAATTTGAGTTATCACTTCACATTCATCATTTAATTTTGTAATCAATGGTGGGAATGAAAGTCCCATAAACATGTTCATAAAACTTCCATTTTCACTGTTCATCATAAAATTAAATGATGGATGTGAATTGATACATCAATTTAACTTAAAATATAGGTCAACTCATAAATTTCCGTTAGATAGGATTTCATGCATCTAAACAGCTTTATGATCCCCACCCACGTCCTCAACCTAACCCCTAAATCTACCCACATTCACAAAGCGAGAGGAAGTGGAAATGCGAGAAAGATGATCCCTAGATTTACCCATACTCACAAGGAAAGAGGAAGTGGAAAGGCAAGGATGAGTAGAACAAGATTGGAGATCAGTATTTTTGCGTGGAGAACGATCAGTATTGCGTGGTGGTGACTACGATCAGTTTTGCTGTGATCAATTCTACTGCACGTATGCGTTGCGATGATCCGTTCTGTGCGTAACTCTTGTTTGTTCAATTATGTTAATTCAATTTCTTTCTCCTTCCTTCTTTTTTTTTTTTTTTTGATCTTTTGGTTTTTCTGTATAAATTGGTTCAATTTCTAGGTATTCCATTATTGTCGCAAATTGGATTTGATATCATCGTGGTGTGATTTGATTTTTTTTTCACTATCTTAACTGTGGTTCGATGGGTTCCTTCCTGTTATAGTTTAACCAAACATTCTATAGTTTTAAGTTTGATTGCGAAACAAACCTCTCTTTATGAGCAGTTTGTCTGTTGCAGATTGTTATCTTACGTGGTGGGATTAAATTAGATCCGTACGATTTGTATTTTAGTTTTCAACGTGATGGTGCAAGCTTGAGTGGTCATCAGATATTCTCAAAAGTGATGAGCTGGGAGATCTTCTTTTGGTTCGAGTTGTTGAGATTTGGAGTTCTCTATTTGTTGTTGGTTCTTATTGAAAATTCACTGTGGTTCGATGGAGTTCTCTATCCGTTGTGATTGTTGGATTTACTCGGTGAACCTTATCCTCTTCAGGAAAGACCAAGTTTTGCATTTATAACTATCATTATCTTGGCTGAGGTTTCTATTTAATAGGCAAGTTATTGTTTAGCTGCTGATTATTGGGAACTCGATTCGCAGGATCGCTGATTTTTATGAGGAGGGGAACATAGCTGGTTTTCAATGATCTTCAGAGCAGTTTGGTGGGTATTTTATTTGCAGTTTTGTCGGAACATATAAAGCTGTTCTTATGAATTTTTATCGCACGCTTTTATTGTGATCAAATATCGAATGATATACGACTTTTGGCTTTGAGTGTAGCGGTGCAAACATCTTATGATTTTGTGTTGTTGATTGGAATCATCTTCCTCTTGCAAGAGGAGCCAATGATATTTATTGATTGATCCATCACTCACCCGAGATTCCTTTATGGGTTTTTTTTATTGCTCCAATCATTATTTTAACCTCAGTCTTCACAATTCAATCTGGGCACTCTTTATTTCATCTATTCATTTAATATCTTGTTAGAGTTGTTTTCTGCGGGAAAATTTCAGGATAGTCAATTTCATATGGATGCATGAGGTTGGATGTCTTGGTTAGATCTTAAATATACCGATTTCAAATTTGGATTCCGATATATGATTCAAACCCATGAAGTAATAATGGATAATTCTTGTTTGTTATTGGTTTTTTCTATTCAGTTTGATCCATGGTGATAGATCAAACTCAGTCTCAATACAACTCTTTTTGGAACTAGGAAGTTCCTTATTAGAACTATCAGTGACAGCCCGAGCAGTAGAACTAGAACTCACATCATTTATTCTTTTAAAGTATCTATCCATTACTCGTAAGCACAAGTGCACAGCTATTTAACTACACAAATACAACAGATAATCCAAATATTCATATTAAAAAATGCTATCACAGGTTCTCAAATTATCAAATTTTTAATGTAAATAAATAATTAACATATGAAAGAGAAGAAACCTCACCAAATACCAAGAACTTTAGATAATAGCCTTTTCAACAGATGAAATTAAATACCCACTTAAGCTTCAAGGATCAAATACCCACTTTATTAAAGCCTAAACAAATAAACAAATTAAATTAAATTAAATATCAACTATAAAACTCTCTTTTACAAATAAAGATGATAAATCAGATACTTAAACAAACATAAAATACCCCATCAAAACTTAAACAAATATAAAACTCATCCAAAATTTAAACAACTAAATAAATACTCACCAATCTAAACATAAAGTGATTAACAAAGTATGAATTTTTTTTTATCTCTTTATTAAAAAAAACTTAAATTGATCAATAATTACAGTAAAATAATTTTGATGTATTTTCATATCTCTCTTATTTTTTCAACCATTGAAGGAAGATAAATTGATTGATGTATTATCTCTCTCATCTTTTTATCAAATACCCAAATGGTGGCTTAAAACCAGTTTTCATCTAGATATCTGAAATGAAAATAGGAGAAATGTGAATTCTTTATTCTCTCCTCTTTTCATATTTCTCTTCTCTTCTCTTTTCATATCTCTCTTTTTTTCTTGACTTCTATCACTGAGAGTGAGAGACACTGAAGAGATCTCAGAGAGTTGCACAGAAGAAGAGAGTTCACAGAGATCTCAGAGACACTGAGAGTGAAAGACACTGAGAGTGAGAGACACTGAAGAGATCTCAGAGAAGAGATCTCAGAGACACTGAGAGTGAGAGACACTGAAGAGATCTCAGAGAGTTGCACAGAGATCTCTGTTCGATCTCTGTCAGAAGAGATCTCTGTTCGATCTCTGTTCGATCTCCATCAGAAGAGATCTCTGTTCGATCTCCATCAGAGATCTCTGTTTGATCTCCATCAGATTCAGAAGAGAGTTCACAGAGATCTCTGTTCCATCTCTCTCTCGAGTTTCTGATCTGTATCTAGGTTTTTGATTCATCAGAGAGAGGGATCCAAGGTAAGAACTACTGATCTCTATCTAGGTTTCTGATATCTATGTAGGTTTTTTCTGATATCTTACTAAGAAGGGAGTGTTGGAGAACAATCAGAGAGATCGAGTTTGATGAAGGAAGATCGAGCCCGGTTTCATCAGAGAGAGATCGAGTTTCTGATCTCTCCCTGTGATCTCTCTCTGATCTCTCTTTGAGATCTTTCTCCATCTCTTTCTCTGATCTCTGTCCGATTTCTCTGAGATCTTTCTCCATCTCTCTCTCTCGAGTTTGATTTAGGTTTTTGATTCATCAGAGAAATTCAAGGTAAGAAGAGATGTTAAGATTAAAGGTGATATTGTTGTTCAATTGTCCTGTTGATTTCATTTAGAACCTATAATCAAATAAACTCAACTTGTTTCACAGGGATGGAGAAGAAGACATTGTTGAGGACTGAAAGCGTGGAAGCGGAGATTAGAAGCCGCAACTCAATTGTTTTTGTTTTCTTCAATTGTAATCTGTAATTAGGGATTGTAATTATGATATGTGATCTGCAATAGCGATTCTTGTTTTTATAAGAGGGGCAAAATAAAATTTCTAAGGGGGGCAAGATTGAAGTTTTATATACTTTGGTAGATTTTTTTCAAAACCTAAGGGGGTCAATTGACCCCCTTACCCAAGCTGTAGATCCGCCCCTGGTGATAGTTGAATGCATTGGTATCTCTTTTGGGAACAGATGACAAGGTTAAGTCGGGAGGTTCTGATTTGAAGGTCACTAAGCTTGGGATTGGAGCTTGGTATTGGGGTGACACCAGGTATTGGAATAATTTCGAATGTGATGGTATGCTCTGCTCTATTCAAAGTTTGCCTACTTGAAATCTTTGCTTATGTTTTAGTAAATGCGAAATTTTTTGATAATTTTGATTTGGGTTTCTTCCAAAAAAATTTAGATGGGTGGAAGGGCTAATTATTGTGCAGGGAGGTAAGCTTTGGTGATCAAGACTTTCTTGATTTTCAGGCATTTAGCTAAACTTCTCTTCTTTCCCTTATTTTCCCAAGTCCTTACTACTATCTTAGTAGTAGAGACTTGGCAAAATGAAATGTTCTTTGGCATTTGCTTTTGCGAGCCTTTGTTTGCTTGAGTGTTGTTTTTGTAGGGAATGGTGAAGACCTATATAGGTTTTTTACATGGACTGTCACTTATGGTACCATTGCACCACTTGGCATCCCTCAACAGGTTGTTTTTTATTGCATTTTTTTAAATGTTTTGTGTGAGATTTGCAAATGGGGATGATTTGAATGAAGAACTGATTCTTATGGTATGATTTTGTAGGGTATACTTATCAATGGGAAATTTTCCGGCCCTCGAATAGACTGTGTCACCAATGACAACATTGTTGTTAATGTCATAAACAAGCTCGACCAACCATTCCTCTTCACATGGTAAGAATTGGTTCGTACTGTTAGTTTCTTTTTACGCAAGGCAAGCCGTGGTTGAAGGACCCATAAAGAAGAACTACGAGCAATTCCTAAAGGCAAATAAAAGAAAAGAAGAGACAAGAGTCCTTGTGTATTGTTTTTCGAATTTGGTCCAATGTACTAAAGCCCAAACTAGCTAATAAAATTTGTATTTCTGTGTGGTTTTGGATTAGAGCTATGTAATGAATTGGCTTCATGGTTTTCCAGGAATTGAATCAAGCAGAGGAAGGCCTCATGGCAAGATGGAGTGTTTAGAACCAATTGCTCGATCCCTCCGAATACAAATTTCACATCATTTTCAAGTGATAGATCATATCGGAACCTTCAATTACTTCCTGTCATTGCTAATGCACAAAGCAGCTGGCAGGTTCAGAGGATTGAATATATATCAGAGGCCAATGATACCCAAGCCCATACCACCCCCTGCCGATGTGCTTATTGGTGATTGGTACAAGTCCAACGATAAGGTCAGTGTGCTTTCTTAACCCTTTTCGAGTTTTCGCATTATAAGTAGTATAAACAATTATGTTTGAGGAATTTAGTTTTAAACGGAAGATTGTTGTTCATGTTTGCAGGCATTACAACAAGTCCTAGATTCCGGGAAAACTCTTCCAGTCCCTGATGGCATTGTTATAAATGGTAGTCCGCGCTTAGCTTCGTTCTCCGGAGATCCAGGTAACTTCACTCAATATATATTATAGTCTTTAGGCTGCATTTAGTGTACCTTACATTAATTTTTTTTCCTGGTATATAAATAAACATTTTTCATTATTGAGGGTAAATTTGTTTAAACTAAAATCTCAGATAACGAGTATAATAGATTACTTAAGAATTAGTTTGATTGAATTGTTTCAGGTAAAAGCTATTTGTACAGGATCTCATATTGTTCAAGAAATGTACGAGTCCCTCGACATACATGTTCGACAATCCATGTCTGCTCTTGTAACAATAAACCAGTCTCCCAGGGACTACTACATCGTTGCTTCTACACGTATCACCAAACGTGTTCTCACTGCAACTGGAGCTTCGCTACTCCAATTCCCAGTCCCCAGCTAAAAAACTATTACCAATTGGTCCTACTTACCAAGTCCATTGGTCTATGAAACAAGCTTGAACATATAGGTAACTTACTCAACATGACTCAACTGACTGATCAAATCATGAACCCCTTTTGACCTTTGTAGTGACAGTTTCAGTAAATAAGGAAAACTGTTTGTAGCTTACATTTGGCAATATTTGTTTCGAATTGCTTTCCCTATTGTGTTGCAATTTCTTTTCTGGCTGGTTTCTTTTCATAACTGCTTGTTGTGTTGGGTTTTGACATGCATGTAAAAGCAGAACTCAGATATAAGGAAAGCTTCACAACGAAACAATGTTCTTAGCGGTAAGCCTCTACGACAGATTACTGGCACATGGATTCTTTTGAAGCAGATGGAACCTTCAAGTACTTGGGATAGCTTGTCTAACCCTGGCCACAAGGATTGAAGAAAACCTGGTAACTAAACATAAAGACCTTTTGTCCTTTGGATCAGTTATAAGATGTATGCCTCGAAGAACTCACACTGATAGAAAAGTATGTACTCAATTAAACCATTTGTAGAAGTTAACCAAAGAATCTCGGGAATGAGCTTTGATGATGATGATGATGATGATGTAGAAGTTAACCAAAGAAATAAGATTAAAACAATAGCTGAAAAACTAACTCTGTTTGGTGTGCGATAATGAGTTCATACAAGCACATTAATCTGATGCAAACAAAAAAATTATGATTGATTGATCAACATAAGTTATATAACAATTAATCAAAAATTTCATTTTACTGGATTTGGATCTGATGGAACAAATAATAGTTAAGTTTCTTGGTGTGGCTAATAGTGTGAGGCAGAGTATCTTTAGGCGTTGCATACAACAGATGTGAAGTGGTTTCCATGGAATGGCTGGTGCAGAAGGTCCTTAAATTTCAACGTTTCATGCCCACCACATATAACTTCTTATGGTATGGTCCATTTTTATGATCCATAAATTTACACACAGTAAATCCCACCAAGTAACTAACAACTACAAGTCTTCTTCAATATGCAACTAATGATTATGAGAATAATATGCAACTAATGATTATGAGAATGTGAACAGGTTCTACTTGAAGGCAGCTAAGGCTGATAAGGAGATGGAGAAGAGGGCCAAATACCTAGCAGTGTTGTCACTGCTCGATCATGAGCAGCCGTGCTACTGGCCTTCAACTGTTGAAACTGGGCTTGTACACTTGCTTCCCTCGCAGACAATCAAGATGCTGCTAGCCAATGTTTCATGAAGGTAATTCCAGTTCTACATGCATATTTAGTTAGTACACATCTTAATTATCATACATATAAATCGATTCATTCATGGGATCTGGTCCTTCATGAGAATTTCACTGATGATTTCTTATTGTTTTGCAGATTCGTGTTAGAACAAAAATATGACGATCTAGCTGAATGCATACATAGCCTTGAATGGTTGCTGAACTATGTCTAAAGGAACTCACTAGCCCATATAGTCTATAGAAATTTTCTTGTGTGTTGTCCTTATTCAATCAACGAACTCCAAAGTAAAGAACAAATATTAGAAGCAAATCATGGTTCCACCCTTGGTGGAGCCATGTTTCCATTCTTTACAGGTATAGCTACTTGTAATACTTATACCACAAAAGTAGGCTCAAGTCAACTTTGTTTGGGTGTATGCTACTTCAACAATTGTTTTGATGGCACATGCTATGTTGTGCAAGGAGCAAGGCTGGATGTTTGGAGTTTGAGCATTGTTTGGGCAAAGGTAATTTGTTGAATTTTGGCGCAATTGTTTAGTTAGCTCTCATGAGTTTATTCGGGTAAAGTCGTAATGTACTCGCGATTTGATGTAAACGTTTTTTGATGATTAATAAAGGTCTGACATTCCCCTGGATGTTTAATTAAAAAAAAAAATACTTGGAATATGTTGGATAATTTCTTTGTGCATTTTGGCAAAAAAAAGGCAAATATTGTTTGGATTTGAACAATAACAAGGCTGAAAAAATTGGGTTGGATCGAGAACAGTCCGAAATATCGGTTAATTGGGGTTACACGGATATATATATATAATTTTTTTTTTTAAATTTTAGCAAACCATTTGATGACGTGCATTGGGCGTCATCATTCGCAATAAGACGTCGTGCACTACCAGCCCTCAATGATTAGTTAAGTTGCGACTAGCACGTTTTTATTCATCAATTACGTCTTGTACAACGACATTCAAGTTACAACATTACTTCACCTTTTTAATGACTTACTAAGAACGTCATTGAAGACACTTATGATGTGTAACTCAAGTCGTAAGTCTATAAGGACATGATTCAATGATGCAAAATGCATGTCATAAAATGCACCATACTATAACGGTCCTTGATTCCTTGACGTGCTGATGGATGTCGTCATAAGCATATGATGACATGCAAAGCACGTCGTCGTATCCTATATATGTTATAGTGTTTCTTGTAGATCCCATGGTGTCACAAGCTAAATCAAACAAGTGAATAGGAGGTTTGAAGTAAGTAAGATTTTGAAGGAGTACATGTATATTAGATGTTAAAGCACAATGTAAATTCATTTGATATTCATTGGATGTTCTTGCAACAAAGTTTGATGTTCTTGCAACAATGAAAATTCATTTGATGTTCATTGGATGTTAATAGCACATTGTAATCAAATGCCTTAACATCATTGCAAAAATCTGATATAACACAATGCAATTAAAATGACACAACATCCTTGCAATTCAAAACATGGCATAACACTTTTAAGCATCAATAAGCAACCGTGCAATTCAAAACCTGACATAACACTTTCAAGCATCAATAAACAACCTGACATAGCACTTTCAAACATCAATAAGCAACTTGACACATTATCCTTGCAAAAACACGAATTTAGAAGCATAAAACAGTTTGACATTCAATATCATTCAATACCTAACAACCTGAATTGCAAAAACCTGAATTTACAAACATCAATAACCAACCTGAATTTACAAGCATTCAATACCATTCAGTACCTAACAATCTGAAGTGTACCATACCAACAAACATTCAATACCATATCATATCAACATGCATTCAATACCATACCATACCATACCATACCAACCTTAAATGCAATTCATTTAACAAAACTTGCAACCAACACAAGTGTATCATTTAGTGTACTATACCAACACAAGTGTATCATTTAGTGTACCATACCAACACAAGTCTGAGAAAACATTCCATCAGAAAACACAAAATGAGAATGTCAATAAAATAAAAATTGTCTTCCACTATCTTATATGCAGGTCATCTCCAAGGCCCCTAGGTCTCCAACTGCTTTGTCCTCTTGCAAATTGAGTTTGTCCCCTCCTGCCCTTGCCATTCCCACATTGAAACACTGGATTAACTGGTGGCCTCATTGGTGGGGGCCAAACTCCTTGTGCAAAAGGCTGAGTTGTGAACATGGTACTCTGATTGTTGTGTAAACTTTGAGCTGTAGGCAGCTCATGCTGGAAGTTTGGTGGTTGTGGAGGACATGTGGGCATTTCCTTTGGAGGTTCACAGTTTCCTCTTCCACTAGCAGTCCTTGCACCTCTTGGCTTGTTGTTCCTTGCCCTTGTGCATTTAGGCCTCTTAGATGTTTGTCCATCCTCAACAGTCTACTCCCTGGAGGGTTTTTACAGGTTCTACTGTTGTGACCCTCCCTTCCACACTTTCTGCAACTCTTGTGTTCCTTGTGAACCTCATCTTCATATCTTCTCCTCTGTCTCTTAGGTCTCCTTGGTCCTTTTTTCACTAGAGGTGGCAACACTAAGTGTCTTGGCTGCCACATCAAAACCCTAATCAGACATGAAAATATGCAAAGGATTGTAGTACACACAAGCAATGAAGATAAAACTTACTTCATCCCATTCACGCATATTTCTTATGCTCACAATGCCCCTAGAGTATACTTCCACATAGGCCTTCACAGAATGATAGGGGCTGCAGTACCTGCATCAAATGGAAATAAGTATGGTTACAAGATTATATAAGCAATGATATGGTCACTGAGAAAACTTATACTTACTTTGCCCACTGAGGTCTCTAATTGACTAGAGTCAAGACTCCATGCACACATATGATGTCTGTGAATTCCTATTGTTTACAGTCGCAATATCTAATAGATGTCTTGACTCTAAACTTATCATCAATGTCATTATGCTGCACTGTGATGAAGCCATCACTGGACCCAAACATCCTGAATTGGTTATTCATTTCCTTGTACTTGTCAACTAGTTTCTGAGCCCTAGGTACTAACGCATTGATGTCCCAAATGCTACTTTTTACTCTTCTGTCATACATAAGCCTCATGACAAGCATGTGATAGTCATCAATGAACTTGCATATTAGTTTATCCCTTAGATGAATGATCCAGTTATTGAAGCTTTCACTAAAATTGTTAGTGTTGTGCTCTAAGCATTGCCTAGTGTCAAAATAGGTCATGCACAAACTCTTCACATCCTTATCAACCAGCCACTTATGAGCCCTTGGATTAGCTTCCTTAATCTCTTTCAAGTAGGAGACACACTCAAACTCTTTGTATGCCCTAGCACCCTTCCAACTTAGTCTCATCAAGAAAGTCTCACCAAAACCATCCTTCTTGAAGTTCTTGTATACATGCTAAAACAAAATCTATGATCTGAATCTGGAAAGAGTTGCTTAACTGCTTCAATCAAGCCTTTCTGCTGGTCAGAGATAAAGGTCAGCTTCTCTGCATCCATTTTCAACTGCATCTCAATTATACTCAAGAAGATGTACCAAGTCTGGTAACATTTTGACTGACAAATGTAGATGGCCAATAGAAACAGACCATTGTTGCCATCCAAAGTTGTAACTGACAAACAACAACCCCCATATTTGGTTTTGAGAAAGCACCCATCCAAAACCCATCAAGGGTCTACAACCATGCTGCCAACCAAATAGACTAGCAAATAAAGCCAAATACAGGACTGTGAACCTTTGATTTTCATTATTTGTTGAGCATGTAGCAATGCTTTCTGAGTTTGCTATCAACAACTCCATGCAACAAGAAGGGGCCATCTTGTAACTATCCTCATAACTACCAATTACTTTTGCCATCAGTTTCTGCTTTGCCCTCCACTCTACATGGTAGCTGACATCAACAATATGCTCCTTCCATGTCCATTTAATAAGGGAGTCAGGTGTGAGAGATTAGAAGTGTATATTAAACATAGACTCACACTTCTTAGCAACAAACCTAGCATCCGCCATTGGGTGCTTCCCATTAACAATCCTCAAACATGTGTGTTGTTGCCCCATGGTCCTAACACTGATGGTGTGTCCATCTTTGTTTCTTACTACATAGCAATGTCATTTTTAGTCTTCATCCGTACACTTCACTAAAAGCCTATCAGGATCATTATTCTTAAATCTCATTAGAAACTTGTTTCTTACTGCATATTTCCTTAACCAAAACCTAGCATCATCTACTGGGGGTCTGATATTCACATAATTATTACATAATATACCTCATAATTTATATTTGTTCGTGTTTCAAATAGTGTATTTTAGTTTAATTATTTTATTTTTGTAGGATTTGGAGTTTAAATGACAAAAGTGCATTAGCGTGGTGAATTTTGAAATTCATAGACAAATTGACGAAGTGGAGCGGGGGACACTCGAGCCAAAATTAATAAAGAGAACCAAAGAAAAAAAATAAAGAAAATTAGTTTTGAATTTTGGTAGAATAAATGAGTAATATGGATGAACATAGCCAAACCCACCTTTCCTGTTATTAGAACATAATCTAAACAAAGGGGGGGGGGGGGGGGGGGGGGGGGGGACCCCTTTGTTTCCTTTTGTATTTTTGGTTTCCAATTATATTTGGTTTTCAATTGTATTTGGCTTCCAATTGGGTTTTCAATAAGGAGTTGTTTTATTTCTACTATAAATACAGGAACACACAGGGAAGGAAGGACGGGCAGAGAACGCAAGAACAACAAAGAGCGCATCGCTAATCCACCATGCGCTGCCATGCAGATAAAGCTCCACACCGCTATTGCTGTCATCACCTTCACCATGTGTCACTAAACTCCACGCAAAACAAAGAGATGAACTCCTAGATGTAACACACTTAATTGGTATTTGATTCGTGTTATGCTTTCACGATGAATAATGATATTTATGATTTTAACTTTTATTTAATATAGGAGTTTATGTTATTTTAGTGACAAAGATTTCATCAACTTCTTCGTAGATTATTATTCCGGTGGTTGTGTTTTTATTCTCCATGTAAGTCTAGTCATGATTTTCTTATGTGTGGAATTTTAAAGATCAATTAATTCCGGTAGGTTAGTTATATGTGATTGTCTTTTATTACGTTATTGTCTCCGGATATATCGTAAATTTAGGATATCATATATGACCAATCTTTGTGCTTTCTAGAAAAAGTGAAATTTAAAATCTATTTACATTAGAATATATTGGTGCATTAAAGACTATTTTTTCGATTATGTTGTTTGGGATGTGAAACACGTAATTGAGTTATCATAGCGAATCAATACTAGTTGGCGCGTGAAATCTAGGAGGGATTCTTGGAACCTTGTGATTTTTCTAAACTTGATTTTTATTAAACTAAATTCAATTTCATATTTTAAAATTGCTAGAATTTCTTAAATTTAGTTTCGCGTAGTTCTTCTTCCTTGACTTTGTGTTGTAGATCGCTTTTCCTCGTAGGATCGACACCCCAATTTTTACTGCAATTGATCGCGTGTACTGTTTGAGTGTAATCAAATTTTGGCACCGTTGCCGGGGACAAGCGTCATTCTACAAAGGAGGTTTCGGGTATTATCTTTCTTGCTCATTGTTTTATTTTATTTTATTTTTAGGTTTTAGGTCCAGTTTATTTTTATTTATTTTATTTCTTAAAAAAATTGCAAAAAACAAAAAAGGACATTAGGGGAGTGTGAGTTGGAATAGAGATCACTAAGGGAGACTAATTAGGGTCCCAAATTTAGAACACCCACAAATTCACATTGAGACCAAATTAAGTCCTACTTCTAATTCTAACACCATGAGTAATCACGAAGATGACCATGTTCGATCGCTAAAGGACTATCTCCACCCCATGCGCACTGCTACTCCATCATGTATCATGTTTGCACCAAATACACCGAAGCTAGATTTTAAGCCGGGTATGATACAATTATTACCCACTTTTCATGGCCTAGAGAGTGAGAATCCCTATGTTCACATTAGGGAATTCGAGGAAGTTGTGACCACTTTCCACAGCAAAGTTGAGGTTGTAGACTCGGTTAGACTAAGGTTTTTTTCCTTTTCCCTTAAGGAAAAAGCGAAGAGTTGGCTATACTCTTTGCGACCAAGGTCTATTGGTTTGTGGGAGGAGATGACCCAAGCATTTTTTAATAAATACTTTCCTCACCACAAAACCAACGGTCTAAAGAGACATATTTCTACCTTCACCCAAAATAATAACTAGACAATATATCAAGCATGGGAGAGGTCCAAGGATCTCTTGAATACATGTCCACACCATGGGTATGAGAGTTGGCGCTTAGTCAATTATTTTTATGAGGGGCTCACCAGTAGAGAGCGTCAGTTCGTTGAGATGATGTGTAATGGAGAGTTTTTGCATAAGGACCCTGACGAGGTCATTGAGTACCTGAATGACTTGGCTGAAAAGGCTCATACTTGGACTGGTCCAAGTGCTACTGAGAGCACGGATAGAACACGCTCAGTTGGAGTCTACAAACTTAGGGAAGATGACAGCCTTAGAGCCCAATTGGATAGAGTGACTAGGGAGTTAAAGGCATTTAAGGCCAAGGATGGTAGGCCCACACATACTATTGCCAGAGTTGAGCTACAAGACGCCTGTTTTATGTGCGGGGGAGTTGAACACTTAGCACAAGATTGCCCGACCTTGACTGAGATGAGAGGGGTTTATGAGGAATAATGTAACGCCTTAGGGATGTACAAGAAGCATTACTCACCATTCTCTAACACTTACAATTCTTGCTGGAGAGATCACCCTAACTTAGGCTGGAGGTTCGAAGCAGACCAACCTACACACTCACAGGCACAACCACCTAGGTCATACCCTGCACCTCCATACAATGCGCAATCTAATAGAAGTTCCTTATCAGACACATTGCATGCATTTATAGAGGCACAAGGTAAAACTAATAAAAAATTTGAGGTTGCATTGACACAATTGACAGAAGAGAACAAGGAGATCAACAGGCAGATAACCAAGCTGACAAGTTTATTAACAGTACAAGAGTGGGGCCAATTTTCGTCACAACCTCAAGCAAATCCGAAGGGCCAACTTATGGCACAAACCTTTGCTTCAGAGTCTCAGAATGTCAAAGAGGTTAATGCCATCACTACTCGGAGTGGTAAGATTTTAGATGGATCAAGCTCGTCTACAACTATAGGCTCCTCCCCAAGTGCAAAGGAGAGCATCCCTGAGGATGAGCCCAACAAGAACATTCCAGTTTCAGTTCCTTTTTCTCAAGCACTACGACCTACTGGAAAAAAATCGGAAATGCATGGTGAGATTCTAGAACACTTGAAACATGTTAAAATTAACTTACCTTTACTACATGTGATTAAACACGTACCAACTTATGCAAGGGTCATCAAGGATCTATGCACTATCAAGAGGAAACATCATGTCAAGAAGACTGCCTTATTGACAGAACTGGTAAGTGCGGTGATTGAGCAGAAGACACCACTCAAGTACAAAGATCCAGGGTGTCCTACAGTCACCTGCCAGATTGGGACTCATGAGTTTGGCCAAGCCTTGTTGGATTTAGGAGCAAGTGTAAATCTAATGCCCTATTTTATTTACTTGCGACTGGGTCTAGGAGAGATTAAACCCACATCCGTGGTACTACAATTGGCCGATAGATCGGTTAAGAAGCCAAGAGGAATAGTCGAGGATGTCTTGCTTCAGATTGATAAGTTTTACTATCCCATCGATTTTCTTATTTTAGATACTCATTCTGCGGTTAATATGGAGTCTACAGTTTCGATTATTTTAGGTATATCTTTTCTTGCCACAACTAACGGTCTTATCAATTGCAGGAACGGTCTAATGAAGCTGTCTTTTGGAAACATGATTCTAGAGGTCAACATATTCAATATTAGCAAGCAACCACGTGATGATGATGAGTGTCATCATACCTACATGATAGACACGTTGATATCAGAGGAGGTGCTCCTGAGCACAGATTCTGAAACCTTAAAGTACCTCCTTTCTTTTTCTGATTATGAGAGTTCACTTTATCCTAACAATGATTTTTATATTTCTTTCAGGGTTAAAGGGTAAAGGAGGACGACAATGGCAACCATGCTTTGAGGAGTTGCCAAAGGAAAGACAGAAACCACAACCATCCACCGTGGAAACTCCAAAAATTGACTAGCTCCACTTCCTGAGGGACTTAAACGTGCATTCCTCGGACCAGGTGATACCTTTCCTGTTATTATTTCTTCCGTGCTTGATGGCTCACAAGAAGAAGAATTGATTAATATGTTATGTGAGCACAAATTTGCATTAGGTTGGACTATAGCTGACATCAAAGGTATTAGCCCCTTAATATGTTCCCATAGGATTCACTTAGAAGAATGAGCTAACCCTCGTAGAGATCCTCAAAGATGACTTGACCCCACTATGAAAAAGGTGGTGAAAAAAGGAGGTATTAAAATTGTTAGATGCATGCATCATTTATCTCATCTCTGATAGCAAGTGGATTAGTCCAACTCAAGTAGTTCCCAAGAAATCTGGAATAACAGTGGTGACTAATGATAAGGGGGTGCATGTTCCTACTAAGGTAGTGACAGGGTGGCACATGTGCATTGATTATAGGAAACTTAATTCTGCCACCCACAAGGATTACTTCCCACTTCCATTCATAGACCAAATCTTAGAGCGAGTAGTTGGTAATTCTTTCTATTGCTTTCTAGATGGGTATTTCGGATATTATCAGATTGAGATTGCATTAGAGGATCGGGATAAGACTACTTTCACATGTCCTTTTGGTACTTATGCTTTTCGGCGTATGCCATTTGGTTTGTGTAATACACCGGCTACTTTTCAGAGATGCATGATGAGTATTTTTAGTGACATGGTTGAAAAATATATGGAGGTATTCATGGATGATTTGACTGTTTTTGGTGATTCCTTTGGTTTATGTTTACTTCACTTGAAGGCTGTTTTAAGTAGATGTGAAGAGAAGGGTCTAGTGCTTAATTGGGAAAAATGTCATTTCATGGTTCCCTATGGAATAGTTCTGTGACACATAGTTTCTGATAAAGGAATCGAGGTTGATAAAGCAAAAATTGAATTGATTTCTAAATTACCTACACCTAAAAATGTCAAGGATGTGAGATCATTTCTAGGGCACGTAGGTTTTTATAGGAGGTTCATACATAATTTTTCTGCCATCTCTAGACCATTAAGTAGCCTCCTGGTCAAAGACGTCGTGTTCCAATGAACACAAGAGTGTGAGGACGCCTTTCGAACACTCATTGATAGGCTCACCTCTGCCCCCATCACGCAGCCATCGGATTGGAATTTACCATTTGAGATAATGTGTGATGCAAGTAACTATGTTGTGGAGGCAGTCTTGGGACAACGAAGGGTAGCCCTTTGTTGTTTACTATGCCTGTCGAACACTTAATGATGCTCAAATGGATTATTCGACTACTGAAAAAGAGTTGCTAGCCGTAGTTTTTGCTTTAGATAAATTTCGTGCTTATTTGATTGGTAGACCTATAACTATTTTTACTGACCATGCGGCTCTTAAGTTCCTTCTTTCTAAAAAGGATGCTAAGGCAAGATTGATTAGGTGGATTTTACTTCTGCAGAAATTTGATCTAACTATAAAGGATAAGAAGGGGGTCGAGAATGTTGTGGCGGATCACTTGTTTCGTCTGGATTTCAATGACTCTGCCAATGGCACACCCTTCCGTGATGACTTCCCTGATGAACACCTGTTCGCCGTCACTCAAGTACCATGGTATGCGCACATTGTTAATTACTTGGTTTCCGACGAAGTTCATTCATCATGGAGTGCTCAAGATAAACGCAAATTTTTGGTCGAGGCAAACAATTTTTATTGGGATGATCCTTATCTATATAAGTATTGCCCCGACCAAATCATGAGGCGCTGTATCCCCAACCAAATTTACAGTCGGGATTATATTGGCCTACATTGTTTAAGGACACTAACAATTATTTCCGTTCTTGTGATAGATGCCAGAAGTTAGGTGCACTGTCCCGGAGACACATGATGCCCCTTAACCCCATCATAGTCATTGAGATATTTGATTGTTGGGGGATTGATTTTATGAGACCTTTTCCATCTTCTTTCGGATATTTGTATATTTTGCTTGTAGTGGACTATGTGTCCAAATGGGTAGAGGCTGTGGCATGTTAGAACAATGACAACAACATAGTTGTCAGGTTTATCAAAGAACACATTTTATCCCGTTTCGTTACACCACGAGCCATTATTAGTGATATGGGGACTCATTTCTGTAATCGCTCTTTTGAGGCTTTGATGCGCAGGTATGGAGTTCATCACAAGGTCGCCAATGCCTATCATCCGCAGACAAATGGCCAAGCCGAGCTGGCAAACCGAAAAGTGAAACAAATCTTGTAGAAGATGGTGAATCATGATAGGAAGGATTGGTCCTTGCGCCTTCCTGATGCACTTTGGGCTTACCGTACCACTTATAAGACAATTCTCGGGATGTCTCCATATCGGCTTATATATGGAAAAACTTGTCATTTACCTGTTGAGTTAGAACATCGCGCTTATTGGGCTGTCAAAAGCACTAACTTTGATTTCAATGATGCAGGTATTCAGCGGAAATTTCAGTTTGCTGAAATTGAGGAGTTGCGGAATGATGCCTATGACAATTCCCGAATATACAAGGCGAAGATGAAAATAACTCATGATAAGCAAATTCTGAGGAAACATTTCGAGCCCAATCAACGAGTCAATCTCTATGACTCATGACTTCATCTTCATCCTGGCAAGCTAAGATCGAGATGGATGGGCCCATTCATGGTAAAACAAGTCTTTCGCAATGGTTCCATAGAAATTGAAGATCCAAAAGATGGGAGAGTATTTAGAGTAAATGGGCAACGTTTGAAGCACTATATGGAGCGAGTAGAGGTGTTAGAGGAGATCTTTCTGGTTGCCCCTGTCTACTTGATTTGATGTTCTCCACTAGGGGTGGGCAAACGGGTTCAGGAACCGCGGATCCAAACCGAACCGGACCGTTTTACTTCAAACGGTTCGGTTTTGATTTTTAAAATTGTGAAACGATTCGATTTGGTTCGGTTCCGGAACCGTTCTTAAACGGTTCGGGTCCGATTCCTAATTTTTTTTCAAACGGTTCGGTTCCGATCCGATTACATATACCCCTTAGTTTCTAACCCTAAGTTCTCTTCTCTCATTAGTCATTTATCCACAACCACAAGCTCTTATCTCATTTCTCCACAACCACAAGTAGGCAGCAGCGAGCAGAGAGCAGTCGATTCTCCACAAGTTTCGTCGCTTCGGTCTCTCTCATTCTCCACAAGCAGATCTCATTCTCGGTTTCTCTCATTCTCATTCTCCACAAGCCGATGCAGAGCAAAAGCTAAATCTTTGGAAAACCCTAGTTTCTCAAAAACATGGTAAATTTTCCTTCCACTGATTTACTCTCTCAATCTTCAATCGAACCTCTCCCTTGTCAATTTCTTATCTTTCATGCAATCGCGTGTCCTTATCTCATTGCGCTGCTTCGTTACGATTCTGTTTTTGTGACACAATCGATTTGCTTTTACTTTGATTGTATCGTTGTTCACGGCTCCAAGTCTCATTTCTGTAGACATAAATTTCGATGAAAAACTTGAGTTTGTGTTCTGATGATTACAACTTGTTCTTTACTTTGTAGTTTCTGTTTTCTGTTTTTTTTTTCTCTTTTGAAGAATTCGCAGCCAAATTCATCATTTCATTTCTTGATGAATGTGGAACAACAGAACTGAGGCATAATCAAACAGTTGTGTAAATGGTGTTCCTTAATTGCCAAATCTCTAGACTAAATGATGTGAAATTTAATTTTTTGCATCTATCTTGATCTAATTACATGCTTTTGTAGTCGGAAGGGGTTCATCATCATCATCGCATGGGTTAATTTTGGTAGTCAATCATTGTATTGATCGGTAGAATATGATTATGGGGGATCCTTGCCGTAGATTAATTTAGACTCTGAGTTATTGTAGTCAGAACGTGGATTAGTGCAGATGAAGTATGCATATTTAGTTGGCCAAGTTCAATTTATGTTTTCTTTTGTTATCAACTAATTATTCAACTAAAATTGATAAGTTTGTAAATCAAAATGAGAATTTTAATATTATGCTCTATAATCTATGAAAATTTTGATGTTATATAATCTGAATCCATTCAAAATTTAAAAAATGAATTTTGGATCCATGTATGGCAATACATTGCAAAAGTCCGTGGCGGCGTGGCCTATTAATATTTTTGGAGATATATAATACAGGAACCGTTGTAAACGATTCGAGTTAGGTTTGGTTCCAACGTTCAAAATAGAGGAACCGATCCGAATCGGAAATGTTAAAATTTTAAACGGTTCGAGTTAGGTTCCTCAAAATTTGGAACCGCACCGAACCGTGCCCACCCCTATTCTCCACCCTATCTTTAGTTTAGGTTTTTTATTTTATTTTTTTAGTTTAGGTTTTTGCTTTTATGTTTTTCTTTTAGTGTTTCAAGTTATTTTAGGTATTGCTACTGGAGTCACTCGGAGCCCCTCATCCTATGTGTTCTTTTCTCCCGTCGGTATGATTTTCTTATATTTTGGTGACTGTGAGGACATTGTCTATTTGAAATTGGTAAAGCTTCACCATGGTAATATCACTCTAACCCTCCTCTTTTCTTTTTCCTTCATTTGTCATGATTATTATTTTATACATTGAGGACAATGTTTGGTTTAGGTTTGGGGGTGATGTGGTTTCTTAGATTTTTTGTGCAATTTTCAAAAATCTTTGAGCTTCAAAACGTATTTTACAATTAAACCGAGTCATTTTTTGTGTTCTACTCAATCTCCATTGAATACTTAGATGATTACGGTAATTGTGCAAAATATTTATGAAGATGCATTCGAAATCTGAACTTTTGGTGAATTTAAAAAAAGGGGGGGAGAGGGGTTTGAGTCTTTTTAATTTTAGAGAATATTTTTGTTGCCTTTAATTTTGAGAAAACACATACTAACACATGTCACATAGTTATATTAGTAGAAAACATGATATTTGATATTATCCTCATGTTAGATGTATTTCGTGAGACTTTTCAACTTGATTATTCGTGCACTATAAGCCAAGTCAACATGATTTGAAGTTGATTAGTGAGATATTGAACTAGAAAACCTTAGAATAATAGTGGAGATTTAACCCTTGTGAGTTTTGAGCCATTCTTTATTTCTTGAGGGTTATTAAATACACTCTGATTTTTCTTGAGTCCACATTATTTCGTTGATGATCTCATTATTCTTGACTTTCTTATTGGTTGTTTTAAGAACGACATAAAAATTGAATTTTTACACTAGAACTTCTTGCTTTATTTAGTTGATATATCCTAGTACCAACTAGAACTTATGAAGTGATATAGACACTTCTTTTTTTAAACCATTTTTTTTAGCCTTTTAGCCTACCCAATAATAAATATCCATTTGCAGCCATTTGAGCCTTTAAATAGCCTTCTCTTTGTTATTCCCATTCCCATTACCTACTCCAATCAAGGAGTAATACCTCTATTATTTTATCCTTATCCAATTTTCTGAGAATGTATACGGTGAGATATATTTATGGAATGGGCAAATAGAAAGAGTTGAAAATAGATATTTCATGTGCCCTCGAAGTAAAAGTGTTTGATTGTATAAACGAGGAAAAACATGTAAAAAAAAAGGGGTTGAAAAAAAAGGGTTGAAGAAGAAAATAATGAAGAAAAAGTTAATGGTGTACAACATTGATTTGTTCTTCAATGCCCTATGTGTTTATTCAAGGGTGTAGCCATTCTCATGAATTTTTTGTATCTTTTTTTGTCAAATATTGTTTGCCATTATCCAAGCCCCATTACAACCTAGTAAATACCTAATTGATCTTAAGTGAAAGTTGGTTTAGTGGATGTGGAGATTGAATAGGCAAGAACTATGGTGTTTGATTCAACATTCTCGAAAGTAACCAATATTCCTCTCCATGAGATCATATTCATTTCACTATTTGAAAATTCCGTTTTTCATGATAATTATATGTGAGACATTTGCATTTTCCATAGTTTATATCTTTTTCCTCACATATAAACTGAGTGTCCAATCTCTGAGTGTTTTATTCTGAGTGACATGAGAGATTTGTAGTCGAAGCGTACTTTCTAAAGGTTATCTCGTCACATCTTTACTATGAGATGAAAAGTTATGTTGATAAAGTTTCTCACACACACATTTCGAGTTGAGAATGATTATGAAATTTATTTAACTTTTAGATACTATTAAATTATTGTACTCTATTGATATACTATTGTGACATTTTTAGTTTGTTGTTTTTCTTGAATTTTAAGCAATTAGAAAATTACTCTAAGGAAAATAAATGAAAATGCTCATGTTTTTAGAAAATAGATTTTGTTCTATTGAGTCAGTAATATTTGGGGGTAACATTTCTGGAAACCCTCACGAGACTATAACTCGTCCACTAGAGGTAATCTAGGGGTTTAAAGCCTTGCTGCACATTAAGGTAAGTGCAACCGTGATTCCTACGAAAGTGAGTTAGGATTTTATTCTTAATTTTGTTTTGCTCGAGGACTAGCAAAATATAGGTTTGGGGGTATACCTCTTAATTTATATTTGTTAGTGTTTCAAATAGTGTATTTTAGTTTAATTATTTTATTTTTGTAGGATTTGGAGTTTAAATGACAAAAGTGCATTAGCGTGGTGAATTTGGAAATTCATAGACAAATTGACGAAGTGGAGCGGGAGACACTCAAGCCAAAGATTAATAAAGAGAACCAAAGAAAAAAAATAAATTAAATTAGTTTTGAATTTTGGTGGAACAAAAGAGTAATATGGATGAATATAGCCAAACCTACCTTTCCTGTTATTAGAACAAAATCTAAACAAAGGGGGGGACACCTTTGTTTCCTTTTGTTTTTTTGGTTTCCAATTATATTTTGTTTCCTTTTGTTTTTTTTTGGTTTCCAATTATATTTGGTTTCCAATTTGTATTTGGTTTTCAAGTGGGTTTCCAATAAGGAGTTGTTTCTTTCTTCCATACATACAGGAACACACAAAGAAAGGAGGACGGGTAGAGAACGCAGGAACATCAGAGAGCGCATCGCTAATCCACCACGCGTTGCCATGCAGATGAAGCTCCACACCGCTATTGCTGTCATCACCTTCACCATGTGTCACTAAACTCCACGCAAGGCGAAGAGATGAACTCCTAGATGTAACGCACTTAATTGATATTTGATTCATTTTATGCTTTCACGATGAATAATGGTATTTATGATTTTCACTTTTATTTAATATAGGAGTTTATGTTATTTTAGTGACGAAGATTTCTTCAACTTCTTCGTAGATTATTATTCTGGTGGTTGTCTTTTTCTTCTCCATGTAAGTCTAGTCATGTTTTTCTTATGTGTGAAATTTTAAAGATCAATTAATTCCGGTAGGCTAGTTATATGTGATTGTCTTTTATTACGTTATTATCTCCGGATATATCGTAAATTTAGGATATCATATATGACCAATCTTTGTGTTTTCTAGAAAAAGTGAAATCTAAAATCCATTTACATTAGAATATATTTGTGCATTAAAAACTATTTTTTCGATTATGTTGTTTGGGATGTGAAACACGTAATTGAGTTATCATAGCGAATCAATACTAGTTGGCGCGTGAAATCTAGAGGGGATTCTTGGAACCTTGTGATTTTTCTAAACTTGATTTTTATTAAACTAAATTCAATTTCATATTTTAAAATTGTTAGAATTTCTAAATTTAGTTTCGCGTAGTTCTTCTTCCTTGACTTTGTGTTGTAGATCGTTTTTCCTCGTGGGATCGACACCCCAATCTTTACTGCAATTGACCGCGTGTACTGTTTGGGCGTAATCAGGGCCATTCCTTCCCAACCTCCAAGACCCATTCCTCTTTCTCATGGTGAGCCTCATGATCACTCTCATCACCGCAAACATTCTTATTTTCGGCAACAAAACCAGCATGCACACCTGGAGGTGCCTCATCTTCAGTGCTATGGCCTGAATGGTACTCTTCTTCTACTTGAAGATCATTTAGTTTAGAAAACTCAGATGGACCTGCTTCAGATGGACATCATGGCTGGCCTTGGGCTTATTCATGGGTTGGTTCCTCATCAGGTCCCTATGGTACTACATCAGGTAGGTCTTCATTTAGCTTTTCTTCACTCAACTCATCATATAACTTCACTCTTGTCTTACTTGACTTTATCATTTTTTTGCTACTTTCTTTACTACCCTGCCCCCCCCCCCCGTTCTTTTCTTGGCACAACTACCATCTTTCATTGGAAAGTACCAATCACTAGGTTTACTCTTCATTGGGATTGGAACCTTCCTCTTGGTCTAAGGCCTTTTGGCCCTGCATTTAGGCCTCAAATGAATTTTATTAGGAGGGGTGGGTTGTGTTACAGGGGCAAGATCTACATCAACTACAGGTTCAGGGTCCATTACACTAATCTCAGGAGTGTTGCTTTCATGAACTTGTGCTACCACTTTAACCTCAACAAACACATGCAAAACATCCTTGTCATTAATGTCTGCATGGGTCAAAAAATACATTAATTCTTCATCATTGGTAATGTCCATCCTCTCCCAATTCTCCACAAAGGTATGTGTTGTTCCAAGGGTTAAGGCATGCTTATGTGGGTTGGGGATAGCTTCAAGGAGACTCTTGTTTAACTTATCCCAATTAAGGTAATCACTATGCACTTGTACAAAGTCTATAGATAACCCATCTTTATAATCACTAACCTTACACATACCAGAGATTCTCTTCAATCTTACTCTATTTTCCATCATAATGGATCACTAAGTTCTAGCCATCCAGTTCTTGTCCCCATTTACCATTGCTGCAATGACACCAATTAAAAAGATGAAAACAGACAAACAAAACAAAATCATACAATTTTCACTGATGCTAACAAAACAGACAAACAAAACAAAATCCAGTTCTTAATGAATACTATAGGAAACAAACAAAACTATGCAATCAAACATGAATAGTAAACTGAAAACAGAAGACAAGTACAACACATATAACATAAAAAATCCATGGACATATGTGCATTACCCTATCAACATTATGTGAACAATGTGACTGATTCATGGAAGCATCAACCACTAGCAACACTAAACCACACTAAATCACTTTCAGAAACAACATTTTCACAGATGCAAACAACAACCACCAAATAAACAGTGGACAAACCCAAATTTGTGCAAATGAACAAAATACTAACAGAATTATACCATTCACACCATCTATTCAAACATGCATTACATATAGAAGCACCAAAATGAAAACCCTGAAATAGCAAAGAAGACTTACAATATATCACGCCAATGAACAGGAAGAGGTTTAACGTCATTTTTAGTGTCTGAAAGAGTGAAATTTCGTCTCAGATTTGGTTTCTCATCGCTTAGAATTTGATCGAAGAAGTCACTAAAATCATTGAATGAACTGCATTCATCCCATTGTATGCTAGAAACAGTGCTCCCATCATCATCGCTGCTACTAATAGTGATTTTGACACCGAAAACAACCTTATTCCCCTTCTTCATTTTGGTTTCCTCTTCTTCGTTTCGGTATTCCATTTCTTCATTTTGATGAGAAATCAGAGAGAGTGAAAACGCAAAGAGAGAGGAGAAACAAAATAGAAATAATGAGATTGGAGGGAATTTTCATCCACGGTCTGTCTCTTCAATGGTATTAGCTGACAGGGAGTAATCCCTTGCCGTCCACGTGCCTAGTTCGGGTAACAGACAGTTGGGATTGATATGCTATCAAATCAGGCGTGATAAGCACGTGAATGGCATTTTCGTCCAAAATAGGCGAAATGATGGCACGTGAGGTGTTTGATAGTCAAGGCACGTTGACTGGTAGTCTTAAGGGGAAATTGCAATATGAATGTTAATTGGGTGCAAAGCTGAATATAACATATATTATAGGGGGAAAATGCTAATAATAATAATAATAATAATAATAATAATAATAATAATAATAATAATAATAATAATAATAATAATAATAAATTAATTAATTAATTAATACGAACAATGTGATACTTCTGGCCTCATTAGATATGTTCTGGATAGTGATTGTAGAAATCATCAACTTATATAACCTAATCCAACCAACAATTGGTTAGTCATAATTAAAACAACTAATAAAATAGCACTTGTTAGGAAGGGTTAAAATGTCTTATAACTTTATGGGTTAACCTGAATAAAAGAGTCATTGTTGGTCATAAAAGTATAAAATTAGGCACAATTAGCAATTACATCTTATGCGTCCAAAAATCGTCCTCCTGTGAGTTTGACCTGCAAAACAATTGTTAGACTTCTAAGGACTGCCTTTTTGGGGGCCGAAGGCACTCTGATGCTTAAGTGAGGAACTTTGTTGGAAGAAGGAAGTAAATCTAGACAAAACTCAATTAAAATTACATCGTGTAGATAGGATAGTTGAATCGACATCTTCTCGAATCGAGTTGAGAGCCAATTGAGTCCCATGTTCATATCTTTTTCTTTACCTTATATAATGAGTGAATTGATGACTGCATTCAATTGTGTGTGTGACTTAAGCTCGGTTGGCGCAATGAAAGGGGACGTTTATTGTAACGGTCTCCTCCTTCATTGAGATGGGAGTGATTCCCTCCATCTCCTTGGTAAAGGTTCATCAATATTTATGATGACTTAAGCATTCGTAACGATGTCTCTCCAGCATTATGGTGACTTGAGCCACATGTATGGCCATGATTGGGCAACGATTTCATGTATCATCAGCTACTCCCCCCTTAGTTATTGGGTTCGTTTGCATGGACACTAACTTGTTAATGAGGGTTTTCTTTATTTATTCATTGAAGTCAGTGTGACAAGTCATCAGGGCCGGACTGGATGAAATCATCGGATTCGGGTTGCATGAATTCTGACTAGATGAAGATTTTTTGTGACGAGTTATTGTACTCGGACTTCGTGAGTTCTAACTAGATGTCGTATCGTAGTCGACTACGCGAGTCTGTTACTAGGTGAATTCCGTTAGTTTAGACCAGATGTCGTCTTCATTCGGGCCAACTTCTAGCCGGGTTCATCTTTTTTTTTTCATTCGAGTTCGTCTTCCACGGGCTATCTTCTATTCGGGCTCGTCCTCTGGATTCCTTTTTTTATTCGAGTTGGTCCTTTAAGGGCTAGATTCTACTCGGGCCCGTTCTCAGACTCGTTCTCCAGATACTGTTTTCATTCGGATTTGTGCTCCGCGAGCTAGCTTCTACGGATTCGTGCTCCGCGAGCTAGCTTCTACTCGGGCCCGTCCTCCGGACTCATTCTCCAGATTATTTTTTTTATTCGATGTCATTTTCTATGGGCTTGCTTATACTCGGCTCCATCTTCTGGACTCGTTTTCCAGATTCGTTGTACATTCGGGCTTGTGCTCCATGGGCTAGCTTCTTCTCGGGCCCGTTCTTCGGACTCATTCTCCGGATTATATTCTTTTGGGCTTGTGCTCCATGGGCTAGCTTCTTCTCAGGCCCGTCCTCCGGACTTATTCTCCGGATTATATTTTTTTGGGCTCGTACTCCGGGTTCATTCTATGAATTTGTTTTCCATTTGGGCTCGTTGACATGTAGACTTGCGAACCTGCCAAAAACTAGAACATCCAACAAAACTTTAAACTAATAATAATGCAGTTAGCTGGGTTCGAACACATGACCTAAGGTCTTCTGAGCAACGCAATTACCAACTCTATTGGTGTTCCTTTGATGGAATATTTAGTTAACTGATATTGGAAACAACTGTGGATGATTGTAACATTCTCTCGTCTTGTTGCTCAGTTGTGATCAAACATAAGTTATTTTTTTTTTATAAAAAAACACTTGTCGTTCCCCACGGACGATGCCAAACTGATGCACCCAAAAATCGTCCTCCCGTGAGTTTCACTTGCAAAACAATTGTTAGACTGCTAATGACCACCTTTTTGGTGGTCAAAGGCACTTTGATGCTTAAGTTAGCAACTTTGTTTGAAGAAGGAAGTAAATCTGGACTAAACTCAGTTAAAGTTGCATCGTGTAGATAGGATAGTCGAATCGACCTCTCCTCAAATCGAGTTGAGAGCCAATTCAGTCCCCTGTTCATACATTTTTCTTTACCTTATATAATGAGTGAATTGATGACTGCATTCAGTTGTGTGCGCGACTTAAGCTCGGTTGGCACAATGAAAGGGGACGTTAATTGTAACCGTCTCCTCCTTCATTGAGTGATTCTCACCATCTCATTTGTAACGGTCCATCAATATTTATGACAACTTAAGCCTTCGTAATGGTTCTCCAACATTCATGGTGACTTGAGCCACGTGTATGGCCATGATCAGGTGATGATTTCATGTATCATCAACATCAACTACGATATCTAAATTGTTTATTTTGTGAAAAAAATAGGCCTTAAAAGTCGTTTTTCGTAATATTTATTAGGATTTGGGGGATGGAATGGATGTCCCCAAATGTAGGGGAAGCGAAAGGCAAAGTTAAAATGGGGGACTTGGATAGCGAATCCCTTGGAGCAAGGTTTTTTTCACATGAGACCATCAAATTAGCTTTTTGGCTAATTTAGGGGATCCCTTGGAGATGCTCTAAGCCCTTTTATTGGCATTCATTAGTACTAAATATTTATTTATTTATTATTTATTTTTGCAAAATTTTTCTTTAAATTATTAATGTAACTCTATATGTTAGCGACACTATTATTTGATTTTATTTTTCTTTAATTGTACAGGCACACGTGTGCATTCGAGGACTAGTTACTAATACTAGTGTACCAGCCATGTCGTTGGCACAACACACACTTTCCACAAAGCGTGTAGTGTCATGCCTTCGGCATGCACCCTGGTCCTTAGGTCGTGCCTTCGGTACTCTCCCAATACTTCACTAAATTACCAAACATGAAAACAAATTATGGGTTACCAAAACATTGAATATTAATTATACTTTTTTCATTTTCATCAACCTTATTAATCATATTGCTGCTATTTTGGATTTTTCTATTGGGTCCCTACCTGTTAAATATCTTCGATTAGCCTACATTACCACAATCAAAATAAAATAGAACCATCTTTGAAATGTTTTTAATAAACCAAATTGAGAATAACTCTTCTTTTAAATTGCTCTAATGATTCAAATACTCATGTCTCAATTAACTCAAGAAATTTGAACATATAAACATATATACAGTTGTATTAAATTGCTCTCAATTAACTCAAGAAATTTGTACAGATAAACACATATAAAAGGTACGTAATATATTTTTTTTCAACGCATCCAATCGCCCATTTTAATTGCTAGATAACACTTTTTAACGCCACCAAAAGTACTATCTCACACCAACATTCAAAAAAAAATTTATCTACTAACCCACACAACCCAAAAAACTGTTTTTAAAAAAAAACAGTAACGATAAAATTGCGAGAAGAGAACCATCCTCCTCTGTTCTTTTTGTTTTTTCTCTTCACTTTTCGGTAGATCAAAAAATACCGAAGCAGTACCACACCGCTCCCACCACTGTCGGCCTCCCCTCTTATCTTTTCTTTGCAAAACAACCATAGCTATCACTCATTTAAAACATAAAAACAGGGTAAATTTCGGCCAATTTAAACCCTCAATTAAGACCGATTCTCAAGCTCATCAAAACATAAAAATTGTAGTACTCTAAGTTACTTAATAAACAAAATTTGAATAAGTTGAAAATGTTATGAAATGAGCAAGTTATGGATATTTTACTAAAGTCACGAAAAGAAAACGGGGCAGTGTATTTGACTTTCGGCCAAATTGTACGCTTGATTAAGACTGATTCTCAAGATTGTTAAAACACAAAAAAATGTAGCATTCTGAGTTCTCTAATAAACACAATTTAAGTCACTTGAAAATGTTTTGAAATGAGAAAGTTATGGTCATTTTACTAAAGTCACACAAATGTCCTGCAAAGAAAATGGGGTAGTGTCTTTGACTTTCGGCCAACTTATACGCTCGATTGAGACCGATTCTCAAGCTCATCAACACATGAAAATTGTAGTGCTCTGAGTTATCTAATTAACAAAATTTGAATTACTTGAAAGTGTTTTGAAATGAAAAAGTTATGGTCATTTTACGACAAACAAAACACTCAAACTGTCCAGAAAAAAAGTATGTTTTCATCCATTCGAATAGGAACCCTATCAATTTTAAAAATTCCCTGATAGAAATTAGTTCTCGGAAGAAATAAAACAAAATTTTATTAGGTAAAGCATATTGAGTTTTCGTAATCTAAAACCCAATAAATGGACTGAAAAGGTGCTTCATAATACGCTTCAAAACCAAAACAAAGAGTCAAAAACATAAAATGTTGTCTTTGGTGGTATTGAATAAGTCATAGAGTGCAAATATCACGCTTTTAACATGTTGGTGGACCGGGTCGTCAATGGTGGTGGGGAGGGTAAATTGTGGTGAAATATGATCATGATATGGTGCATATTAAAATTGGGATAGGATGGGGTCTATCATTACGGGGATGCACACTGAGTTGTCCCCAAGTGAATGCACTTGAGCCACTTGAATCGAGCCTCCCAAATTTTTTTCAGTGGGGATCCAAAATTTCCCAACCTGTAGTTTTGCATAGGAATATTATCTAACTTGGTAAGACTTTTGTGACATGTTTTTTTTTAAAAGCATAATGCATATTAATTAATTAATGTGGTTACAATACTTTTGTCCCACTGAACTAACTAAAGTATGAGCTTCATAGTTGAGAGTTCTGAAAATAAAGTTACAGAATTAAAAAGTGTTGAAAGATAGCAGTTGTCGGATATTGTTAATTATTGGACGCCAAATCCAGCGCGTAGTTGTCATTGGATGAATATGATCATCTCCTAGCAAAAACTCCGTATGCCATTGCTTAGCCTGGATGAGAAGTAGGGCGTTCTCCGCTGCATAACATTCCGTCACGGTGTTGTCTATGACTTTCCCTGCAATTGGGTTGACTATCTGAGCTAACACCTCGCCACTTAAGTTGACCGTGAAGACACTAATCACTCCCTATTGAAAATCAGCAAAGAAACTTCCATCATAAGTGACAATAATAGTATCATGGTCAAGTGGAATTGAGTCTATGAAATCTGACTTCATGAAGTTGGGTTTTGATCATCTCAATATGGATATAAGCTGATTTCGTATAGGGACCGAAATTGGGGAGGTTGGATCTGATGGAGGATATGAGAACGATGATTAGTAATAGCGATTTTCAGGATTTGGTGAATGATAGTTCGGTCCCCTGATTTTAAGAAATATTTCGTTTTGTGTAGAAAAAATGTAAAAAAAATTCGGTTGTAATTTCGAATTTAACAATATAAGTTATGCATTTTAAACTCTTAAATACTATATAAAAAGTCTCATAGTGCCATACAGACTATACATTACATTAACATCACTCACATAACAAACTTTTGATACTAAAATAACATTATAGCATGTTAAAAATATGCGGAAATTAAAATATTTATTTCTTTTCTCAAAAACATTCCGACATATTTCGGATTTGGATAGAGATTTTAGTAACTTTAAAATAAAAAATATTTCGTGAAATTTCGACATTTCAAGAATTCACAATCTTTGCTCACAGCTATCCCCCAATACCCGTAAGTCCTATTAAGGCAAGTATCTCGGGGATCAGCTTCAAACAGGCAAGACAACAACACTTTGCTTCGAATTAGGAAGCAAATAGTAGAGTATAAGTCGCACATGGAAACTTCTATCTATGGAAAACACTCTGATTGGGAACTATCTCTCGCGTATCTAAGAGCACAAGTCTAACAAGGAAACTTCCCTTCACAGCACAACTCCTAATTAGAGAAGGATCTACACGGAGATCTTCTTCCCTAAACTACGCCATCGATGACCTGGTCGAACCAGGACTCCAACACTATAAATAAGACGTAAGGTTTATAAGCTAAGGTACGCTACAAATTCCCTTTTTACAACATTACGCCTTCTTCAGATCCCTGTCTGACTTTAGCATTGGAGTACCATCGGCCACCACAACGGTGGTTCATGGCTCACATGCGTTCCTTGTGCAGGTCAGCAGGTCAACAACTCAAGGTCAAGCAAGGAGCGAAAAATGATTGCATCAGTTTGACGACGTCCATGGGGACGACAAAGTTCCTAACTAATCACTACCATCATATCTCTTCAGAATATAAGAAGATGGTGACCACTAGATCATGGAACAATGGAGAACAAGGGGACGCGACAAACGCTCAGACTGGCGCTATACCACCACTCCCAGCAGTACTGGTGACACAAGGGCAGCAAACTCACAACCCGGTGCAAGCAACAACAACGAAAAACCCCAAGATGGATTTGTTGTCATCACAAATACAACAGATAGCTTAAGCAGTGGAGATTATCATACAGAAGAACCCTCCACCTACTGATGGAGATCAAAAGCAGCATAGACCCCAATCTCCAGAGGACAACAGAGAGCCGACACAGGAGAGTTAAGCCACTGCTAGCTTTCATTGGACTAGAGGTGGCAGGCGGTCAACGCGGACCCGACCTTCTGGGTAGACAGGCTCGCCCCACAGAACTTTCTCCGCCGAGGGGCTAACGACCCAGACTTGCTATACCACCTCTGAGTTCCCCCGTTTGTGGACCACATTATGAACAAGGCTCTGCCAAACAAGTTCAGCCATCCAAAGCTCGATTTCTATGACGGGTATCAACATGTAATGGCGCTCAAAGAAGGTTTTGAGTCAGTGATGTGTAGAACGTTCCCTACCAGCCTGAAGAAGTCAGCACTGACATGGATCCACAGCCTCTCGCCAAAGTCGATCGACTCATTCAAGACACTAACCAAAAAATTCCTGACACGCTTTGTCGGAAGCCAGTGGACCAAAAAAAGCCTGCACTACATACTCTCCTTGAGGCAAGAAGTCTAATGAAACTCTAAGAGAGTATGTCACGCGCTTCAATGACGAGCTAACGCTCATTGACGGCTGCAGCGACGACATGACCGTAACGACTTTTACCGCGAGCTTAAAAGAGGGAAAGTTTTACAACTTCCTCACCTTGGAACCCCATGGATATGGCAAAACTCTTGAAAGTCGCCTAGAGGTACATCACCATGGAGGAAATGAAAACCCCAAAGAAGTAAACTGGAGTAGAGAAGAAACCCTCCATTTCTAGGGACCAAAAATGAGGGAAATGATGAAAGGAACAAGCAAAAACTCAACGACAACAGGTTGGACTCTGGCTGTAATAGGCTAGATAAAGCTTCCAACTTCGTTGGATTCAGATCCATGACCCCCTCAATTCTAGCTTGTCGGACGTTCTTAATTCCATGAAAAATTGGGAAGATTTGAAGTGGCCCACAAAGCAGTGCGGATACCCCTCCAAACACAACAACAACATGTATTGCTCATACCATAAGGAGGGTGGCCACGACACCAACGACTACAAGAGTCTAAGGTATGAGATCGAATATTGGATTTGCAAGGGCAAGCTAAAGGAATTCTTCACGGAGACTCCGAGCATAATATATGTTCTTCACGGAGTCGGATCAGAAGAAGATCAGTCAAACAAGTCCCACAAATGGACACTACTGGAGATGTGGACACAACCCACAAACGAGGACAAACGCGCATACCACTTGAGGGTGCAAAACCCATCCCCACCTTGACCTTCACGGACAAGGACCTTGAAGGCATCCGCGCACCGCACAATGACGCTCTTGTCATTTAGGTCTTTATCGAAGGCGGGAAGTGCAGAGGGCTCTGGTTGATACGGAAAGCTTACTCAACGTCCTGTTCTACTACGCGTTCTGCAGTATGGACCTCAAGGAGGAGAACCTGACATCCTCCGACTATCCGCTGATTGGGTTCAGATGAGAAAAATGCTTCCCGATTGGGAAGATAAGATTAACAGTGGTGGCAGGAGAGCCATGACTAAGAAAGGTCATGTTCCTGGACTTCATGGTGGTAGACACACCATCTACCTATAACTTCATCCTGGGAAGACCTTGGCTTTACTAGATGGAAGCAACAATCTCCACGTTTCATTAGGGCGTTAAGTATACCGCTAACCATTCGGATGGAACAATTCGCGGGGACCAACCAATGGCACGGGGCTGCCATTATGCTACACTGAAGCAAATAGAATGTCCCAAATCCAGCTGGAGCCCACATGGCAAGTTGAATAGAAGTCAGCCCTGAAACTGTGGAAAAGTCACTCCACCCACATGGAGACAAAATCCCAACATGGGTGGCTCAATTTAGCAACGGAGAACACTCTAGCATTGCAGGAACAGTCCGCTCTTCAACCCGACAAAGCGTCAGGACCAGCGAAGAAGTCATTGTAGACGAGAGCACGACCCCATGACTATCAGTGGGCGCGAAAGCACCCTCCCATGCAAGGTTTACTCTTTAGTAACCTCAACGGCGTCAGTGAAACTTGGCAATTCACTGAAGATACTCACGATCTAAGCAAGGGCCATGCAAATTCACTTGAGGGCTAGATCAACCTCTTTCCACCGACGGTAAGTTTATTCAGTTATTTAGTTTTCTTTCCGTAGCCAATGTAGAGTTTTAATTCTTAGGAGCTTATGTCATTTAAGAAATAAAAGAAAATTACGCAAACCCACTCTATTGATTATTGGAAAGATGTAACAACGATTGCCCATAGGCGAGTACAACTACAAGCATCCGCATCCGATGCGACATATGTAAAGACTCGCTTAAATAGTTTGACTCCAAAAGAAGACTCAGAAGCAACAATAAAGGTACCCCGGGTAAAGTACGGAGCCCTCAATGAGTTTCGCTCAACGACTTCTCCAAACAAGATGTTCCACGAACAAGGGAAAATGTGCAAAAAGGGGCATCTAGGAGTCAATGGCCCATTCCGACAAGCCATGTCCAACTTCACTTTGCCACACAACTTCGAGTTTTAGCGCAGCACAACGTGACAAGGCTAGCTGACGGGGAAGAAGAACAACTGCTCTAAAGTTGACTACTGGTGTTATCCTAGAAATTAGGTGGTTTGAAGCATCGACAGGGCACCAACACATAAACGACTGACTCAATCCTTGTGAGAAAGTTCGTACTTCTTTTACAAAATACGAAAGGAAATTACAAGGTCTCAATGAACCAATTGGGTGCTCACCCAGAGTAGGTGACCATGCATAACAACAAGTCTTATCATGACTCATCTGTGCAAATATCAGAACATTCGAAGACTCTAGTGCAGGAGATCTCCCTTTAGCCTTTGGCAAACCCAAAACATATTTTTTTATGTAAGAGCGCCTGAAGAGGTGCACTCTATAGAAGATAATGCCTACAACGATGAAGGAACACCATTACATAGACATAGTGGTTCACCAAACAGATTCTTTGACATTAAATATCAGCATTGAACACCGTATGGGAAACGCTAAGACGACGGTTCCCAAGGAAACCTCACAGGACCACATTCATCCAATTAATGATGTTACACATAACCCCATTAATTGGGGGGAGTAACCGACAATCAACCGTCCTGAAATCTATGTCGTACGCATGTCGCCATGCAATCTACGTTGTACACGTGGCGTCTTGATCCTACGACAGGGCCTAGCTCTTCTTTTACGGGCCCATGGGCTCAACCCATTACTTGAGCGGTATTCTACCACGTGTGTTGACGCGAGCAGTAGAAACCTTAGTAACTTTTGACACAGATCACACCTGCATATCACCAGGTGATTTAAGGTACTTCTTTATTTTTTAAAGAAACTAATCCGCATAATGCACTCCGCTTGCGGAAGTAGGCTCGCACGCCGTAACAGGCGGATCCCTGACCTAACCAGGTAAGCTTAGTCAGTTTCTACAGATGACAACGACTTCTGGTTCATTCCGACGCCTAGTTCGCCACGCGCTGATGTCAATGGCTTAGGAAGTGAGAGTCTAATCAGCGCTCTAATGCCTGGTGATGGGACCATCGCCCCCTTCATGGACAATGGTCGCCGAACCCGACCAAGTAAGCACCAGTGACGACTGACAATGACAACTTTTGGTCAAATCCCAGACCTATAGCCCATTGAGCGCGTGTATAGATGGTTTGGAAGGTGGGAGCCTAGTCAGTTTCGACTGATGTTGACTGTTCACCACGGGACCACTGCTCTTCTAACAGACCATGATCGCCGAATTTACCAACTCCCAGACTTGTAGCCCGCTCCGTGCAGGTGTAGATGGTTTGGAGGATGGAAGCTTAGTCAATCCTGAACTGATGCTGACGGCTTGCCATAAGACCACTGCTCTTCAACATGCCATGGTAACTGAAAACTTTCAAATTTGTAGCTCGATGTGCACGTGTGTAGATGATTTGGAAGGTTGTAGCCTAGTCAAATCCAATGATGTTGACTGCTCGCCACGGGACCACTGCTCTTCTACAGACCATGGTCGATGAATTTTCTCATCCCAAACTTGTAGCGCGCTCCACGCGAGTGTAGATAGTTTGGAAGGTGGGAGCCTAGTAAGCTCTTACTCATGTCAACGGCTCGCCATGGGATCATCACTCTCCAACAGACTATGATCGCCAAATTTTCACATCCAAAATCTGTAATCCGCTCTGCGCAGGTGATTACGCCCAAACAGTACACGCGGTCAATTGCAGTAAAGAATGGGGTGTCAATCCCACGAGGAAAAACAATCTACAAAACAAGGTTAAGGAAGACAAACTATGCGAAACTAAAGTTAAGAAATTCTAACAAATTTAAAATACGAAATTTAATTTAATTTAATGAAAATTAAGTTTGGAATAAGTTTGGAAAAATCACAAGGTTCCAAGAATCCCTCCTAGACTTCACGCGCCAACTAGTATTGATTCGCTATGATGACTCGATTACGTGTTTCACATCCCAAACAATATAATCGGAAAAATAGTCTTTAATGCATTAATATATGCTAATGTAAATGGATTTTAGATTTCACTTTTTCTAGAAAACACAAAGGTTGGTCATATGTGATATCCTAAATTTACGATATATCCGGAGACAATAACGTAATAAAAGACGATCACATATAACTAACCTATCGGAATCAATCTATCCTTAAAAATTCCACACGTAAGAAAAGCGTGACTAAACTTATATGGAGAACAAAAAGACAATCACCGAAATAAAAATCTACGAAAAAATTTATGAAATCTCTGTCACTAAAATAACATAAATTTCTATATTAAATAAAAGCGAGAATCATTAAACACCATTATTCATCATGAAAGCTTAAAGCGAATCAAATACTAATTTAGTGCGTTACATCTAGGAGTTCGTCTCTTCACCTTGAGTGGAGTTTAGTGACGCATAGTGGAGGTGATAACAACAATAATGGTGTGGAGTTTCATCAGCATGGCAGCGCGTGGCAAATCAGTGATGTGCGCCCTGCTGCTGCTGCGTTTCTACTCTGCTGCTGCTGAGTTCTGGACAGCGCTGCTCTTCTCCTGTATTGCGTCGTCGCTTCCACTGCATGTCCACTGCTGCTGCGTGTCCACCGCTGCTGCGTTCTTCTTTTCTGTTCTGGACAGCACCTTCTCCTCCCCCCTGCGTCTTTGTTCCAACCGTCCCCTTTTATTGCAAAGAAAACAAAGAATCCTCAAAATCAATGGGAAATCAAATCTTCATTCTCCTTCCTCATTGGCTGCTCCTTCCTCCACCAATTTCAATTGGAAACCACCTCCAAATTCGCAGCTCCTCAATTAGAAGACACAACAAATTCTAAAACCAAAGACCCTCCTATTTCTATTCTCCTCTTATTGTATTTATGATAAAGAGCAAACCCTTATTGGGCCCAAAACCAATTGTCAACTAAGGCTACTGCCCTTTTTGTGTTAATAAGAACCTAGACTCCATTGGAAGCCCAATTTAAATTGTAAACAAAAGGCTATCCTCTGTTTTTGCTATTGCTGAATGTCCACTTCGATAATTTGTCTATGAATCACAATTATTCGCCACGCTAACACACTTTTGTCATTTAAACTCCAAATCCTACAAAAATACAAAAATTGAATAATTAAACTAAAATGCACTATTCGAAACACTAACAAACATAAGTTAGGAGGTATATTATGTAATAATTATGTGAATATCAAATACCCCCAAACCTACATTTTGCTAGTCCTCGAGCAAAACAAAATTAAGAATAAAATCCTAACTCACTTTCGTAGGAATCATGGTTGCACTTACCTTAACGTGCAACAAGGCTTTATACCCCTAGATTACCTTTAGTGGACGAGTTATAGTCTCGTGAGAGTTTCCAGAAATGTTACCCCCAAACATTACTGACTCAATAAAACAAAATATATTTTCTAAAAACATAATGCAAAAACGTGGACATTCTCCTTTATTTTCCTCAGAGTAATTTTCTAATTGCTTAAAATTCAAGAAAAAGAACAAACTAAAACTGTCACAAAAGTATATCAATAGAGTACAATAATTTAATAGTATCTAAAGGTTAAATAAATTTCATAATCATTTTCAACTCGAAGTGTGTGTGTGTGTGATGAACCTTATCAACATAATTTTTCGTCTCATAGTAAAGATGTGACGAGATAACCTTTAGAAAGTACGTTTCAACCACAAATCTCTCATGTCACTCGGAAATAAAACACTCAGAGATTGGGCACTCAGTTTATATGTGAGGAAAATAATATAAATTATGGAAAATGCAAACTTCTCACATATAATCATCATGAAAAACGGAATTTTCAAAGAGTGAAATGAATATGATCTCATGGACAAGAATATTGCTTACTTTGAGAATGTTAAATCAAACACCATAGTTCTTGCCTATTCAATCTCCACATCTATTAAACCAACTTTCACTTAAGATCAATTCGGTCTTTACTAGGTTATAATGGGGCTTGGATTATGGCAAACAATAATGGACAAAAAGGATACAAGAATTTCCTGAGAATGACTACACCCTTGAATAAACACATAGGGAATTGAATAACAAATCAATGTTGTACACCATTAACTTTTTCTTCATTATTTTCTTCTGCAACCCATTTTTTTTTTAACCCCTTTTTTTCAACTTTATTTTTTGTATGATTTTCCCCATTGATACAATCCAACACTTTTACTTCGAGGGTGCATAAATTATCTATTTTCAACTCTTTTTATTTGCCCATTCCATAAATATATCTCATCGTATACATTCTCAAAAAACTGGGTAAGGATAAAATAATAGAGGTATTACTCCTTGATTGGAGTAGGTATTGGGAATGGGGATAACAAAGAGAAAGATATTTAAAGGCTCAAAGGGCTGCAAATGGATATTTATTATTGGATAAGCTAAAAGGCTAAAAAAAATGGTTTAAAGAAAGAAATGCCTATATCACTTCATAAGTTCTAGTTAGTACTAGGACATCTCAACTAAATAAAGCAAGAAGTTCTAGTGTAAAGATTCAATTTTTATGTCATTCTTAAAGCAATCAATAAGAAAATCAAGAATAATGAGATCATCAACGAAATAATGCAGACTCAAGAAAAATCAGAGTGTAATTAATAACCCTCAGGAAATAAAGAATGACTCAAAACTCACAAGGGTTAAGTCTCCACTATTATTCTAAGGTTTTCTAGTTCAATATCTCACTAATCAACTTCAAATCACGTTGACTTGACTTATAGTGCACGAATAGTCGAGTTGAAAAGTCACACGAAATACATCTAACATAAGGATAATATCAAATATCATGTTTTCTACTAATATAACTATGTGACACGTATTAGTATGTGTTTTCTCAAAATTAAAGGCAACAAAAATATTTTTTAAAATAAAAATAAAAAAACTCAAAACCCTTTTTTCACTTTTTTTTTTTTTTAAATTCACCAAGAATTCAGATTTCGGATGCATTTTCATAAAGAGTTTGCACAATTACCGTAATCATGTAAGTATTCAATGGAGATTGAGTAGAACACAAAAATGACTCGGTTTAATTGTAAAATACGTTTTAAGCTCAAAGATTTTTGAAAATTGCACAAAAAATCTAATAAACCACACCCCCAAACCTAAACCAAACATTGTCCTCAATGTATAAAATAATAATCATGACAAATGAAGGAAAAAGAAAAGATGAGGGTTAGAGTGATATTACCATGGTGAAGCTTTACCAATTTCAAATAGACAATGTCGTCACAGTCACCAAAATATAAGAAAATCATACCGTTGGGAGAAATGAACATATGGGATGAAGGGCTCCAAGTGACTCCAGTAGCAACACCTAAAATAACCTGAAATACTAAAAGAATAACATAAAAGCAAAAACCTAAATTAAACTAAAAAAAAATAATAATAAATGAAAAATAAAAATAAAAATAAAAACCTAAACTAAAGATAGGGTGGAGAACATCAAATCAAGTAGACAGGGGCAACCAGAGAGATCTCTTCTGGCACCTCTACTCGCTCCACATAGTGCTTCAAACGTTGCCCATTTACTCTAAATACTCTCCCATCTGTTGGATCTTCAATTTCTATGGACCCATTGGGAAAAACTTGTTTTACCATGAATGGGCCCGTCCATCTCGATCTTAGCTTGCCAGGATGAAGATGAAGGCGTGAGTCATAGAGATAGACTCGTTGGTTGGGCTCGAAATGTTTCCTCAGAATTTGCTTATCATGAGTTGTTTTCATCTTCGCCTTGTATATTCGGGAATTGTCATAGGCATCATTCCGCAACTCCTCAATTTCAGCCAACTGAAGTTTCCGCTGAATACCTGCATCATTGAGATCAATGTTAGTGCTTTTTACGGCCCAATAAGCGCGATGTTCTAACTCAACAGGTAAATGACATGCTTTTCCATATATAAGTCGATATGGAGACATACCGAGAATTGTCTTATAAGCGGTATGGTAAGCCCAAAGTGCATCAGGAAGTCGCAAGGACCAATCCTTCCTATCAGGATTCACCATTTTCTCCAAGATTTGTTTTACTTCTCGATTTGCCAACTCAGCTTGGCCATTTGTCTGCGGATGATAGGCATTGGCAACCTTGTGATGAACTCCATACTTGCGCATCAAAGCTTCAAAAGAGCGATTACAGAAATGAGTCCCCTGATCACTAATAATGGCTCGTGGTGTACCGAAACGGGATAGAATGTGTTCTTTGATAAACTTGACAACAGTGTTGTTGTCATTGTTGCGGCACGCCACAGCCTCAACCCATTTGGACACATAGTCCACTGCAAGCAAAATATACAAATATCCAAAGGAAGGTGGAAAAGGTCCCATAAAATCAATCCCCCAACAATCAAATATCTCAATGACTAGGATGGGGTTAAGGGGCATCATGTGTCTCCGGGACAATGCACCTAACTTCTGGCATCTATCACAAAAACGACAATAATTGTTAGTGTCCTTAAACAATGTAGGCCAATATAATCCAGACTGTAAAAATTTTGTAGCGGTCTTTTTCATAGAAAAATGGCCACCACAAGCTGCACTATGACAAAAATGTAAGACACTTTCAATCTCACCTTCAGGGATACAACACCTCATGATTTGGTCGGGGCAATACTTATATAGATAAGGATCATCCCAATAAAAATTTCTTACCTCGACCAAAAATTTGCGTTTATCTTGAGCACTCCATGATGATGGAACTTCGCCGGAAACCAAGTAATTAACAATGTGTGCATACCATGGTACTTGAGTGACGGCGAATAGGTGTTCATCAGGGAAGTCATCACGGATGGGTGGGCCATTGGTAGAGTCACTGAACTCCAAACGAGACAAGTGATCCGCCACAACATTCTCGACCCCCTTCTTATCCTTTATAGCTAGATCAAATTCCTGCAGAAGTAAAATCCACCTAATCAATCTTGCCTTAGCATCCTTTTTAGAAAGAAGGAACTTAAGAGCTGCATGGTCAGTAAAAACAGTGATAGGTGTACCAATCAAATAAGCACGAAATTTATCTAAAGCAAAAACTACAGCTAGCAACTCTTTTTCAGTAGTCGAATAATTCTTTTGAGCATCATTAAGTGTTCGACTAGCATAGTAAACAACAAATGGCTTCCCTTCCCTTCGTTGTCCCAAGACTGCCCCCACAACATAGTTGCTTGCATCACACATTATCTCAAATGGTAAAGTCCAATCTGGTGGCTGCATGATGGGGGCAGAGGTGAGCCTATCAATGAGTGTTCGGAAGGCGTCATCACACTCTTGTGTCCATTGGAACACGACATCTTTGACCAGGAGGCTGCTTAATGGTCTAGAGATGGCAGAAAAATTCTATATGAACCTCCTATAAAAACCCGCGTGCCTTAGAAATGATCTCACATCCTTGACAGTTTTAGGTGTAGGTAGTTTAGAAATCAACTCAATTTTAGCTTTATCAACCTCGATTCCTTTATTAGAAACTATGTGTCTCAGAACTATTCCATAGGAAACCATGAAATGACATTTTTCCCAATTAAGCACCAGACCCTTCTCTTCACATCTACTTAAAACAATCTTTAAGTGAAGTAAACATGAATCAAAGGAATCACCAAAAACAGTCAAATCATCCATGAAAACTTCCATATATTTTTCAACCATGTCACTAAAAATACTCATCATGCATCGCTGAAAAGTAGCCGGTGCATTACACAAACCAAATGGCATACGCCGAAAAGCATAAGTACCAAAAGGACATGTGAAAGTGATATTATCCTGATCCTCTAATGCAATCTCAATCTGATAATATCCTGAATACCCATCTAGAAAGCAATAGAAAGAATGACCAGCTACTCGCTCTAAGATTTGGTCTATGAATGGAAGTGGGAAGTGATCCTTGCGGGTGGAAGAATTAAGTTTCCTATAATCAATGCACATGCGCCACCCTGTAACTACCTTAGTAGGAACAGTCACCCCCTCATCATTAGTCACCACTGTTATTCCGGATTTCTTGGGAACTACTTGAGTTGGACTAACCCACTTGCTATCAGAGATGGGATAAATGATGCCAGCATCTAACAATTTTAAAACTTCCTTTTTCACCACCTCTTTCATAGTAGGGTTAAGTCGTCTTTGAGGATCTCTACGGGGGTTAGCTCCTTCTTCTAAGTGGATCCTATGGGAACATATTAAGGGGCTAATACCTTTAATGTCAGCTATAGTCCAACCTAATGCAGATTTGTGCTCACGTAACATATTAATCAATTCTTCTTCTTGTGAGCTATCAAGCACAACAGAAATAATAATAGGAAAGGTATCACCTGGTCCGAGGAATGCATGTTTAAGTCCCTCAGGCAGTGGAGCTGGGTCAACTTTCAGAGTTTCCACGGTGGATGGTTGTGGTTTCTGTCTTTCCTTTGGCAACTCCTCAAAGCATGGTTGCGATTGTCGCCCTCCTTTATCCTTTAACCCCGAAACAACAGAAATATCAAAAGCATTGTCAGGATAAAGTGAATTCTCAAAATCAGAAATAGAAAGGAGGTACTCTAAGGTTTCAGAATCTGCGCTCAGGAGCGCTTCCTCTGATATCAGTGTGTCTATCATGTAGGTATGATGACACTCATCATCATCACGTGGTTGCTTGCTAATATTGAATATGTTGACCTCCGGAGTCATGTTCCCAAAAGACAGCTTCATTAGACCGTTTCTGCAATTGATAAGAGCGTTAGCTGTGGCAAGAAAAGGTCTACCTAAAATAATCGGAACTGTAGACTCCATATTAACCGCAGAATGAGTATCTAAAATAAGAAAGTCGACGGGATAGTAAAACTTATCAATCTGAAGCAAGACATCCTCGACTATTTCTCTTGGTTTCTTAACCGATCTATCGGCCAATTGTAGTACCACGGATGTGGGTTTAATCTCTCCTAGACCCAGTTGCAAGTAAATAGAATATGGCATCAGATTTACACTTGCCCCTAAATCCAACAAGGCTTGGCCGAACTCATGAGTCCCAATCTGGCAGGTGACTGTAGGACACCCTGGATCTTTGTACTTGGGTGGTGTCCTCTGCTCAATCACCGCGCTTACCTGTTCTGTCAAGAAGGCAGTTTTCTTGACATGATGTTTCCTCTTGATAGTGCATAGATCCTTGATGACCCTCGCATAAGTTGGTACTTGTTTAATCACATGCAACAAAGGTAAGTTAATTTTAACCTGTTTCAAGTGTTCTAGAATCTCACCATGCATTTTCGATTTCTTTCCAGTAGGTCGTAGTGCTTGAGGAAAAGGAGCTGAAACTGGAATGTTCTTGTTGGGCTCATCCTCAGGGATGTTCTCCTTTGCACTTGGAAAGGTGCCTATAGTTATGGACGAGCTTGACCCGTCTAAAATCTTACAACTCCGAGTAGCGATGGCATTAACCTCTTTGACATTCTGAGAGTCTGAAGTAGAGGTTTGTGCCATAAGTTGGCCCTTCGAATTTGCTTGAGGCTGTGACGAAAATTGGCCCCGTTCTTGTACTGTTAATGAACTTGTCAGCTTGGTTATATGGCTTTTGATCTCTTTGTTCTCTTCTGCCAATTGTGTCAATGCAACCTCAAATTTTTGATTAGTTTTACCTTGTGCCTCTATAAATGCATGCAATGTGTCTGATAAGGAACTTCTATTAGATTGCGCATTGTACGGAGGTGCAGGGTATGACCTAGGTGGTTGTGCCTGTGAGTGTGTAGGTTGGTCTTTCTCGGACCTCCAGCCAAAGTTAGGATGATCTCTCCAGCCAGAATTGTAAGTGTTAGAGAATGGTGAATAAGGCTTCTTGTACATCCCTAAGGCGTTACATTGTTCATCATAAACCCCTCTCATCTCAGTCAAGGTTGGGCAATCCTTTGCGAAATGTTCAACTCCCCTGCATATTAAACAGGCGTCCTGTAGCTTAACTCTGACAACAGTATGTGTGGGCCTACCATCCTTGGTCTTAAGTGCCTCTAACTCCCTAGTTACTCTATCAAGTTGGGCTCTAAGGCTATCCTCTTCCCTAAGTTGGTAAACTCCAGCTGGGCGTATTCTATCCGTGCTCTCAGTAGCACTTGGACCAGTCCAAGTATGGGCCTTTTCAGCTAAGTCATTCAGGTACTCAAGGGCCTCGTCAGGGTCCTTTTGCAAAAACTCTCAATTACACATCATCTCAACGAACTGACGTTCTCTACTGGTGAGCCCCTCATAAAAATAACTGATTAAGCGCCAACTCTCATACCCATGGTGTGGGCATGTATTCAAAAGATCCTTGAACCTTTCCCACACTTGATATAATGTCTCGCTATTCTTTTGGGTGAAGGTAGAAATCTGTCTCTTTAAACCATTGGTTTTGTGGTGAGGAAAATATTTATTAAAAAATGCTTGGGTCATCTCCTCCCACGAACCTATAGACCTTGGTCGCAAAGCGTATAGCCAACTCTTCGCTTTTTCCTTAAGGGAAAAAGGAAAAAACCTTAGTCTAACCGAGTCTACAGCCTCAACTTTGTTGTGAAAAGTGGCCACAACTTCCTCGAATTCCCTAATGTGAACATAAGGATTCTCACTCTCTAGGCCATGAAAAGTGGGTAATAATTGTATCATACCCGGCTTAAAATCTAGCTTTGGTGTACTTGGTGCAAACATGATACATGATGGAGTAGCAGTGCGCGTGGGGTGGAGATAGTCCTTTAACGACCAACATGGTCATCTTCGTGATTACTCATGGTGTTAGAATTAGAAGTAGAACTTAATTTGGCCTCAATATGAATTTGTGGGTGTTCTAAATTTGGGATCCTGATTAGTCTCCCTAAGTGGTCTCTATTCCAACTCACTCCCCCAATGTTTTTTTTTTTTTTTAATTTTTTTAATTTTTAATTTTTTTAATAATTTTTTTTAGAAATAAAATAAAATAAAAATTAAACTGGACCTAAAACCTAAAAACAGAATAAAATAAAATAAAACAATGAGCAAGAAAGATAATACCCGAAACCTTCCTTGTAGAATGACGCTTGTTCCCCGGCATCGGCGCCAAAATTTGATTACGCCCAAACAGTACACGTGGTCAATTGCAGTAAATAATGGAGTGTCGATCCCACGAGGAAAAACGATCTACAAAACAAGCTTAAGGAAGACAAACTATGTGAAACTAAAGTTAAGAAATTCTAACAAATTTAAAATACGAAATTGAATTTAATTTAATGAAAATTAAGTTTGGAAAAATCACAAGGTTCCAAGAATCCCTCCTAGACTTCACGCGTCAACTAGTATTGATTCGCTATGATGACTCGATTACGTGTTTCACATCCCAAACAATATAATCGAAAAAATAGTCTTTAATGCATTAATATATCCTAATGTAAATGGATTTTAGATTTCACTTTTTCTAGAAAACACAAAGGTTGGTCATATGTGATATCCTAAACTTACGATATATCCGGAGCAGTGTTCTAAAAATCGGTCTAGGCGGCCGCCTAGGCGCTAGAAGGTGGAAAACCGCCCAGATTAATGCCTGGGCGGGCAGTTTGGGCGGTTCTGGGCAGTCTGGGCGGTCTGGGCGGGTCTGGGCGGGTCTAGGCGGGTCTGGGCGGGGTCTAGGCGGGTCTAGTCGGGCTAGGCGGTCTAGGTGGCCTAGGCGGGGTCTAGGCGGACTCTAGGCAGGGTCTAGGCGGTCTGGGAGATTTTTATTTATTTTTATTTTTTTATTTTTTTATTTTTTTATTTTTTTATTTTTTTATTTTTTTATTTTTTTTATTTTTTAATAAGGTTGATTGTGTTCTTATTTTATTTTTCTTTCCTATTTTTTAGAAATAAACTATTTAATTATTTTTTATTCAGTATATGTCTAAATGTAGCGAATGATGATTACTTAATGAAATTCTCAAAGGATCTGCCGGTACCAATTTTACTAATATAGATTTTATCAAACATAACTGAGGTTATTAATGCAATTTGAAGAAAAATAAAAGAGTACACAAATTCAAATTTATATAAAGTACCCATCATGACCAACTTCAGTCATTTGAGTTTTAATAAATTTTGTTCACGATTGTTAATTTTTCATGTTTTTAAATTTTGCATATGTATATTGACATTAAATTGGATGTAATTGATAAGGTATTATGCTTAACTTTTGTAAATTATTAAAGTTATAATACAAAACCTAAGACCGCCTAGGCACCCGCCTAGGCCCCTGGGCGCTAGGCACCTGCTCGCCGCCCGCCTAGCGCCTAGCGATTTTTAGAACACTGATCCGGAGACAATAACGTAATAAAAGACGATCACATATAAATAACCTACCGGAATCAATTTATCCTTAAAAATTCCACACGTAAGAAAAGTGTGACTAAACTTATATGGAGAACAAAAAGACAATCATCGGAATAAAAATCTACGAAGAAATTTATGAAATCTCTGTCACTAAAATAACATAAATTTCTATATTAAATAAAAGCGAGAATCATTAAACACCATTATTCATCGTGAAAGCTTAAAGCGAATCAAATACTAATTTAGTGCGTTACATCTAGGAGTTCGTCTCTTCACCTTGCGTGGAGTTTAGTGACGCATAGTGGAGGTGATAACAACAACAATGGTGTGGAGTTTCATCGGCATGACAACGCGTGGCAAATCAGTGATGCGCGCCCTGCTGCTGCGTTTCTACTCTGCTGTTGCGCACACTGCTGCTGCTGAGTTCTGGACAGCGCTGCTCTTCTCCTGTATTGCGTCGTCGCTTCCACTGCGTGTCCACTGCTGATGCGTGTCCACCACTGCTGCGTTCTTCTTTTCTGTTCTGGACAACACCTTCTCCTCCCCCCTGCGTCTTTGTTCCAACCATCCCCTTTTGTTGCAAAGAAAACAAAGAATCCTCAAAATCAATGGGAAATCAAATCTTCATTCTCCTTCCTCATTGGCTGCTCCTTCCTCCACCAATTTCAATTGGAAACCACCTCCAAATTCGCAGCTCCTCAATTAGAAGACACAACAAATTCTAAAACCAGAGGCCCTCCTATTTCTATTATCCTCTTATTGTATTTATGATAAAGAGCAAACCCTTATTGGGCCCAAAACCAATTGTTAACCAAGGCTGCTGCCCTTTTTGTGTTAATAAGAACCTAGACTCCCTTGGAAGCCCAATTTAAATTGTAAACAAAAGGCTATCCTCTGTTTTTGCTATTGCTGAATGTCCACTTCGTTAATTTGTCTATGAATCACAATTATTCGCCACGCTAACACACTTTTGTCATTTAAACTCCAAATCCTACAAAAATACAAAAATTGAATAATTAAACTAAAATGCACTATTCGAAACACTAACAAAAATAAGTTAGGAGGTATATTATGTAATAATTATGTGAATATCAGCGGGTATAGATGGTTGGGAAGGTGGGAGCCCAGTCAGCCTCGATTGATGTCAATGGCTCGCTACGCAACCGCTGCTCTTTTTCAAGACAACGGTCGCCGAAGTAAATTACATCTCAAGCAGCGTATTTACGCTCGCTCGGGTTGACATTCTATTATCAGTAATGGCCACTTGAGCCAACTCAAAAATCAACCTGTTGACATGCGGACGAATGCTACACGGGATGTCAGCCCGAGCTTACGAAACCTGACTTGGGACAAGCGCTCTAGCTCAAATATAACGCACGTGCTCGACTGCAATAGTTCACTCATGCCAGCAACCACAACCGACAGTTAGATACGCAACTTAAGTCTCCAATGGCTTACCTTAAGGATGAGCTACGGTATGGGTAGCATAACCCACTGCCAAACCATCCGCAGAACGCCCACTATTGGTGTAATCGAGCGAAAGTAACTCTGAGACCTCACAAAAGAGCAAGTCAGAATCATTTGCGACATAAATGGTCAAACTCTCAACAGCAGACAGACCACTCGGTTTCGTGCTAACTCAACCAGACCTGTGACAAAGTAAAACGACAAGGCAAAATGGAAAGCGCGCAACAGGGAGACCGAACATAAGGCGGGTACAAAACATACTTAAAATAAACATGTTTTCATTAACGGTTGAAACAAAAAGTGCAAATGTAAAAAATTTACTCCTCATCAGGAGGGGGTACAGATACAGGGAGCTAAGCTTGGCAGGAAAAGGAATAGGAGTTGCATCCGTATGTGCTTCAATCTGATCGTCATACACTACACCATAATTGCCTATTAATAGCATTTGACCGTAACGTTTTTTACACTCATGCTATAAAAGCCTAAATTTTAATAGCATTATAACACTAAAACGGTATGAAAGTTGAAGTCGAAAAAACTAAAAATTAATCCGGCTCGATTCCCTTTACATTTCCAAAATTTTAGAAAACCCATTTCCACATTTGCTTCCCTCTCACTCTCGCTCTCTTTCCCCCCCCTCCTTCACAACAGATCGAAGTGGTGTTCTCCACTGACCTCTCCTCCTCTTTGCCTTTTTGCCTATCTTTTTCTCTCTTATTCTTGGGCGCCTTCTCTCCCTCTTCACAAATCTCTCTCAAAAGCTCATCTCTTCTTCATCTTTCATGGCACCCCAAGCCTGATTTCTTCGAGCAGTAATGATGTTACCTTGCAAACTCAAACGCCCCTTATTGACTTCTTCTGCAATCTTCTCCTTCTTTGATCCAAGCAGCCATGGTGAGAGAAGAATGAAATGATCAACACCAACAACAAGAATACCTAATACCCAATCATCGAAGAGGTCTGGTGGTAGGGCATTACGTCCACTCCAAACCCTCCACTACTTGACAGAGCTCTTGCTGTACATTTGAAGCCGTAGAAAAAGGGGCCCCAAAAATCAGCAGGTAAGCCATTTATACTCTTCTTCTTATTTTTCCTTCTCTGTAGAAGCTTCCATGGTCTGTATTTTCTTTTTGGATTTGGGGCTAATTTTATATGATTGATTTGGGTTTTTTCCATTCATTGCAACAGACTAACCTTGAAGCGGGAATTGGAATTGTATTGCATGTGCAATTTGGATGGAATTCGGGATTTTGGAGATTGTGTTCATATATGCTTGGAAGAAAGAAGAAAGAAAGAAAGAAGAGAGGAGAAGCAGAGAAAATAAGCATTTCTTTCAAAGAAATTTGGTTCCCATCTTTTGGAGGTATACGTATCTTTATAAGTTGATTTGTTTCATAATATCGTATTTTACAGAATTTTGAAGAAAAAAAGCATTCATTTCAAAGAAATTTAAAGTTTGTGTTTTTATTTGGTTTTGGTGGGTTTTTGTGGTGTAGACTATCAATCTTGTTGTGATCTGTACTCCGGCGGATTACAACACTCGAGCCATTAGAAACAATTTACAGCAATTTCAATGATGCGCTTCCAGTGGTGAGGATTTTGGTTGATAGGGTTTGAACTTTTTCTTGGTGTTTTTGGGTTAATGTAGATAAGGTGTTTGATTTGATGTCAATGTGTGTTTTAGGTGAAGTAATGTTCAGAAAACAACAAGCGTCTCATTCATTTCTCCACTTATGAGGTACATGGGAAGACAATTGGGAGCTTTCTTCCTAAGGATCATCCATTGTGCTAAGGATCATCCATTGCCATTATCAATGTCTTTTTGTTGAAATTTGACATCTTTGATATCTGTTTGTTGTTTTTATGTCTAATTGAAAAAAAAGTTCTTTTATTTTTTGCAAAATTTGGTTTTGAAATGGTTGATTTGTTGACCTCGATACTTGGTAATGAGCCTTCTCAATTGGCCTTATACCAAGTATGAGTTGTTCCTTGCATCTGATCTTATAGATGAGATTATTACCTTTTTTCTTATGTAAAAGATAAGACCATATTGTTATCAATTACTTGATTATCTAGATGGTGGTATGTAACCAAGCTGAATTACTCCATGCGTTGATTATGAATATATTGGTTTGTCTTTCCCTTTGTTTCTTCTCTTCTCTTTTTGCCCCCTCCCTGTTTTCTCTGAAATCCAAATTGAAAACAAGAAACCTAACTTGATTTGTGATTAACATCTCTTGCAGCTCCATTGTTTCCCTCATCAATCTCTCAGGTGGGTGGGTGGGTCTTCCACAGGTATTTTCTCTTTTGTTTCAGTTGGTTTGTTTTTCCACAGGTTGGTTAGGCACTATTGCTTGGGCTTATGTGTTTAGTTTTCTTCATCTTTGTTGCATTTGTACACTATGCCTCCTTTGAATCTTTTTTCTCATTCAACATGTTTAATTATCAGCATACAAATTCATGAAAATGCTTATAAAAGGTTTAATGGGAATGTGCAAGAATTGGAGTTCGTGAAGTTTTTGCTGAAGAACACTAAAGCCTTGGAGACTAAAGGATTCAAATAAGCATATGGAGGTGGGACAAAAGCTTGTCATGCTTCCAATGTCATCGAGAAGATGTGTGATTACTTTCACAATCTGATGTGTTTCGTGAGCCCTATGGTTTAGTCTTTAGCCATATAAACTATGAGGTATTTGTTTTGTATTTTTTGTTGTTGGATAGTTAAAACATGTGGTTCAAGCAAATAACAGAGCAAAGTTTTTGACTTGTGAAATTAGCTTTTCCTCTGCTAGGAGATTTCAGCATTTCATATTGCAAATCTTTTGGTTATGACAAATTATATGAGGATATCTATGATTTTGAATTGCAATTTTTACCTATTAAGAGATGGAAAATTGAATACTGAGGCTGTAGATTGGTACTGAAGATTCCTAATTGCTCGATAAACCTAATTGCTTGATAAACGAGTAATTGAATTTGGTGTTGCTGATTTTCGCAGTCTTTAGTTTTGGCGTATTGTTGAGTAAGTTTTCTGAAGTCTTTCTATTAATTATATCTATCAATTTCCTATTGGTTCCCAAGATAGAGCTGTTCAGGGGAAACATGCATCCTGCATGCCCTTTGGAGTTGAACAGTAAAATGTAGCTCATCTCACCTGAGACATGATAAGTCCCAATATTTTCCTAGGGGAGTAGATTCGGATGTTTGATACTCTTATCATATATTTGTTCTATTATTAAGAAGTTGTATGAGATCATAGTGATCAAGTGATTGACAATATCAGAAATCAGCTCCTACCATCTCTTTAAGGTTCATAAACTGAACTCCCTTATCATGTAGTAGATGGAATTCCTGGTATATGGATAGGCAGGATAGCTAGTGTTCTTTTAGAGTTTGCTACATCAAACTTTGTCCTGAACAACCTGACATTTTTTTAGTTTCTTTAACCTCTGAAAAAAATCAGAATTCATGGTTTTTTTTTCTTCTCTAAACTCATTTTACTTGTCGATTTACCATGTCATAGCTAGAAAAATACAGAGTTCCGTATTTCTCTCCTGCAGCTAGTGAACTAGAGTATCTGGCTCTGTCTCCTTATAATGTCACACATTGGTCATCAGAGAATTAGAAAATGTGTGTTGTGTGTTCAAAATGCTCTTTTGGTTTGAAAGTTTGGCTTCAACTGAATCAGCAGATACTGACATCCCAAACAAGTCTCAGAAGGGTCGGCCTTAATTAGAGACTGTTTTTCTGGAAAGGAGTAGCTGTTCAAAGCATACTCTACAATTTCCTTCTTAGAAAGCTCAATGATCTGCCAATTTATTTAAATCCTTTTAGACCTGTGAGGACTCTTAATTCTCAGAGATAGGTTCAGGCAATACCAAGGATCCATCTCTCCGTCCTTGATAACTTCAAAAAATATTAAAGAGTCGCTTGTTACTACTAATTTCCTATCTGTAGCCTAGAGGGACCTCAGCCAATTTAAGCTTAGTGATCCAAACTTGAGACCATCTCACGGAGCAGCAGTTAGAACCGTATATGGTTTGTTAATAGTCAGTTTTAGAACCTAGTCAAATCAAGCCCAAGATGAAGTTAAAGCTCCATTATCTTTATTCATTTAGATGGAAACCAGAGGCGTAACACGTTTGTACGAAATGATAGAAGAGCACCTTAGTTACAAGGTTAGTGAGCTGTTCACTGGGGAGGGAATAAAATGCAGCTACTCTGGACCTGCTCCATAATCTGATTCCTTATCAAGCTAACCAAGGTTAAGGACACTTCGAGATGGAAACTTTGAACAAGCCTATAAATTCTACTGTCTGATCACTCAATCCCTCTCCATTGAGAGGGTAGTAATTTCGTACTGGCCTGTGGCCTGAGACTTTGAAGGACTTCTCCGGATACCTCCATATGACTGTGGTCTCTTGTGTAAGAGGAATCCATCATGTGGTCTACATGTACTTAGTATTTCAATATTTTTAAATACATGGGTTAATAGTTTATTTGAATAAATCCAATCATATTAGAAATTCTATTGGCAACCGGAGTTGTATGTTTCCTATAATTATTATCCTGCTTTGATAGGAAGTAGGAATTATTGTCTACTTCTGAAACTGTCATTTCTTTTTCTTGAATCTATAAATACACTTATCTATTGATGTGTATGTATGTCAATGCATTGTTGTAATAGAAGAATGTAAAAGATAGAAACAAGTTTCTTTGTTCTTCAGGTTTGTGGTTTTTGCTTTTTGGAATCGGATGCTTCAACATCGAATCAATCAAGCTCTATTGATCAAGATATGTTGTGACTTAGTGATTTAAGATCCTCTTCTAAATAATATCTTCATCTTGAAGAACAGATGCTAAAACTTTTCTTCCTTTCTAAGAGTGCACATTGATAGTGTTACTGATAATTAATTATTCAACTCTCTGCATTTGATGCAGGATCCTTTCCCTTGGTTTTCCAATCACATTTTATGGCTTAACATCTTTCTAATGTTTCCATCCCCCAACCAATCATGCAGAACTAGAGTTCTTTGGAGATATCTTATGGTTTTCCTTGGTTTAAGCTTCGTGAGGCAATGGAATTAGAATAGATTCCTAGCCCATCATGTAACAAAACATCAATTTCTCAAGACTTGTGTGAATAAGACTATTTTCTTTTCTAAGGTTCAGCTCACTCTCTGTTTTTATATTCAATCTTTTACATTGTCATCTGCATCCCCGATAAGAATATAAGGTTAGTGATTGATGCAAAAGAAAAACGAATATTAATGTCGTTGCATTAATTTTGACATCAATCAAAGAAATATAAGTTGTTTCTATTTTTATTTTTTTCTTCCTTCAACTTGCAATACAATTCAATAATGTATAGTAGAAGTAGGGGTTATCGTTATCGACTACTTCACGTGGATTAGAAGACAATATTTGATTTTCAACTTAAAGAATAAAGAGAATAGCAAAATAATGTATGGTGAAAATAAGTATTAAACTAAAAGAACAAAGAAAAACAAAAATAATTCTTACTTCTTCAATGGAATTAAACTGCAGTACATGCACTTTTCTCCCAAGTAAAAATATAAAGCCAAGAACTACAACTAAAAAACTCTGTAAAAAAAAAAACTATCCCTTATGAACTCCATGTATGGGGTTTTTATAGGTAAAAAGGGTTTGATTGAAACAAGGAAACATGGTTTGAATTAAACAGTGAAACATGATTGAATGAAACAAGGAATGGTGTTGGAGTTCAATAAGGAAACATATCTTGTAGATATTTTTTATGATAAAGTTGGCCATGTGGACATTCAAATCTTCATATTGATTTTCTTGAGATCTGTAGTTGTTGCTGCTTTGTGGGTTTGACTTCATGGGTCTTGAAATTGAAATTCTTTAATCCTGGTGAATGCATTCGAATTCCCATTGGGCCTTCCAATTGATGAATTTAGCCTTATTGTGCCACTTTATGCATAATTTGAGATTTGTATTTGAATTCCTACAAAATGCACAAAATACACGTAATGAGATATTTTTATTTGATAATTGGACTTAACAATTGAATATTTGGGAGTGTAAAATCGATGTTTTGGGTGCTTATCACATCACCCCCAAACAACCTTTTGCTAGTCATCTAGCAAAGAACAACGAAAAGAAAGATAAGAACATAAAACAAAATATTTTTACTCGTCATAAACTTTTCAAAGAAATCAATGCCACTTTTGCTGGTATGACTCGATTGCATTTACAATATGCAACAACGCCTTGAACCCCTAGCATGACACTAAAGGAGGAGTTTTAGCCTCCTGAGGGTTATCCAGGATGACACCCACAAACATTTCTTTATATGAAACAAAATTGATGTGTGACCTATTGTTCTCAGATAATGTCCCTGTTATTCAACCACATAGAAGTCAAGAGACATATGTAACTTCTTACTAAAATGCACATTACAAGTGAGCAACTTTGGAACAAGGTGTGTGTGTGTGAATAACCAACAAATGCAATTTTTCATGTCAAAGTAACGTACATCCTAATCCACCTTTGGAATAGCTGTTTTGACTTCAAAACTCACCAGTTAATATCTCTGAAATGATCACTCTTAGTTTGGGTAAAATATTTTCTCTCTTGCATATGAGGAAAAGAGGAAATGCAAAAATGCAAACTTCTCACATGCTCATAAGAATAAACAGACATGAAAGAGAATAATAGTCTCATGGAAGGAATGTTGATCACTTGCAAGTCGATGATTCATGATGTCTTTCATGTCTCGATGTTGAGAAAATGTGTGAAAGATCCAACTCATATTGTTCAACCTACAACTATTGAATTGAATGAGGATTTGACCTATACAGTTGGGCCGGTGAGGATAATTGATCGTGACGCAAAGTAACTACGACGTAAGAAAGTCAACTTGGTCAAAGTTCAGTGGAGTGAAAAAGAGAACGATGTCACCTGGGAGTTGGAGGACAAAGTAAGGCGTATGCACCCAGAATTATTCGCCTAATCCTTATCCTACCGAATCTCGGGACGAGATTCTTTTAAGGTGTGTATATTGTAATACCCACCCAATTCACTTACCAATATACTTGCATTATTTTAGAAGTTAATAATATTTATTGGTAGTAATTATTAATTGATAATAATTACAAGTAATAATAGTTTATGATTTTTAATTTCAAACTTAGGTTTAGGCTGGTGGAGAATAAGAGATGAGTGATGGTTGTGTTTAGCCAAATAAACCCCAATTAAAAACTCATTTAAGCCCTAGCCTCCTTTTTCTCTCTGGATACACAGAAGAAAAGAAAAAAAAACTTACGTTGAAAAAGGTGGGAGGTGCTGAAGGAAGAAATTTGCTCAAATCTTGGAATTCCTGCAAAAACAGGTGAGTAAAACTCTATCCCTAGACATTTTGATTTTTATTTACATCTTTAATGGAGGAAAAAAAAATCAATTTGACATTTTTGGTTTGATTTATATCTTTAATGAAAAATCGATTTGAAATCTTGGTTTGATTTAAACCTTAAATGAAAAAAAAAAAAAAAAAAAACGAATTGACATCACTTTTCATGTTGCGGTTTTACTATTACTGTTCCCGTTCCTATTACTGTTCCTGTTTCTATTGTTCCTGTTTCTATTACAGTTCCTGTTTTTATTACTGTTCCTGTTCCTGTTCCTATTACTGTTCCTGTTTCTATTACTGTTACTGTTACTGTTCCTATTCTTATTCCTGTTTCTATTATTGTTCCTGTTCTTGTTCCTGTTTGATGTCACTGTTCACTGTTCCGGTTTTACATCACTGTTTTTGTTCCTGTTCCGATTTTACATCACTGTTCCTGTTCCTGTTCCTGTTCCTGTTCCTGTTTGACATCACTTTCCGGTTTTACATCAATGTTTCAGATCCTGTTCACATATCTACTACTTTTTACTTGATTAAAATCAGTCACAGTAGTTGTAAGCATGGAATAGGATTACATCCAATAAGATGGGATGATACCCAAGATTTTGCTAGTGCATCATCATAACACGTGTCATGTGACTAAACGTGGAATCTGGAACCCATTGATAATCCCATTAGAACGCTGATACGTAATCCGATTGTCCCTCTAAAACACCAATTTTTCCTTGGAATTCTGATGTGTCATCTTGAGTATGGCTTTGCTTGAGTGTGAGTGAGGGAAATGAATAAAAGCGTATTTGACTTATAGAATTTTTCCATGTTAGTATGGTCATAACAAATATCTATGTGAATTGGGTGATTCATGTCCTAAGATGCGGCACATCTTCGCCTCTCCGGGTCAATGTAGTTTGGAGGTATGTTGTTGATTTGTTTGGATTGTGTTCGGCAATGCTGGGATCAATGGATGAGTTCCACCCCAAAGGGAAGATGTGAGAACTAGTTCCATTTGCTGTGTGTTAGGTGGTTTTAGTTACTTGGTTATTCTGAGTGTGCTAGATTTCACCACGGTAAATAAACTTGGGTATTAGTAGTGTTATGCAAGTTAGTATTTGTAATTTTACATTATGGCTTGAAATACGTGGTTAGTATCTGATCAGATGATAAACTTGTATTTGACTGATATGCAAATTGTCTTGCTAAGGAGTATCCTTATATTGAATGAGTTTGATCCCTGTTGTGTTATAGAAATGTATTTATGAAAATATTATTTGTTCCCCAAGAGAATGGTGGATACTGTGGTTGATTTATTTATGGTTGACAAAGCGTCACCATAAAAGAGTTTTGAGGATTTATTTATTTTAATGCTCTTTTTCACAACTCCGAAGAAAAAAAAATGTGAAAAGAAAAGAAATTGTTTTGTATACAGACTTGCTTGTATACGTGTGATATTATTATGGGTATGCAGACTTGCTTGCATATCGGTGCACCGTTCCATGTGAGTTCGGTTGTACGTGTAGATTTTGGAAGAATACTTGCCAGTGATCGAACTTCGGGTGAGATGATATATTCCTCGAGGTGGCACCCCACTTGGAACATGTACGCTCCGAGTGGTTTCGAAGGCAAGGGAGGCACACTTGGGTGAGGTGTGTTCGGCACAAGGAGGATGATGCGATTGTGGAAAAGAAGCGAGATTTCTTTTTTGTGTATGTGCGTGATTACCTTAAAGGAAGAAACTAAATGCTCATTCAACCATTGAATGAGAACTACATGTCTTCCTAAAGGTAGAAAATGTGTTTTGTTAATATTTCAATAATAGTCTAATTTGTATTGTTAGTTGACTAAATTTTATTTGTTTGTTTCTAACCGTTTTGTGCAGGATGGTAAGTCTACTAACAATTTCTGCACGTCAGACTTGCCATAGTCAACTTCTATAGCGTAAGTATTAGTAAATGCATATTATTTATTAGGATGATGACACCTTTGCCTCATTGAGGAACTACCTATTGGTGTGATGTTGTTGTTTGTGTTTAGCTTGATGTTTATCACGCGCGATTTTATTGATTTTGGGATGAAGATTTCTCACACCAGCTTTATTGTTGACCCAAGTGAGTTTTTGCTTCTTGGGTACATTCCTTTTGGAATGTAGCCGATTAGCCTTTCAGGTTTAGAGATTTTGAGCTGCATTACTGGAGTTTCGCTAGTGAGCTAGCAACGTCAGAGTCTCTCCGGGTTAGAGTTTTATTTGTTTCAGTAATTTAATCATGTTTAGTTGTTGTTGCTATTTGTTTATGTTGTTATTGAATTTTCACGTCCCGAGTTTTGGGGGAAACGGATAATCTTACATGAATTTTGGGATTTTCGTTTTCCTTCGAAAATCGGGGCGTGACACCCACCATAGCGTCTTCTTATCTACTCTCCACTTCTTACCATAGGGTTAATTAGGACTTCTTAAAAAAGGCAATGACTCTGAGTTTTTTTTTTTTTTTTATATGAGAAAGAGTGGGGTAGATGGCAAGTAAAATGATGTTTTTGAAAATGTAGGGTCTTCAAATAGATTAATAGGGGACTCATCAATCACTTCCTTTTATTCTCCTTTCTTTACAACCCTTTTTTTTGTTTATTTTGTTTTATTTAATTTTTCAGAATTTTTATTTTTATTTTATCTGAAGTACCTTGGACTTTGTAGTTTCACTTTGCACTCCTATTTTTCTTCATAAATCTTTCTAACATTTTTCAGAAACATAAAGGGAAAAATGAGGTTTTTTTTATATATATAGCTAAAAACAACAAGACAAAGGCTCACATTGGTATTGGATGAAATGTTTAGCAAGATGGTTTTGAGAAGGTTCATATGGACAAGAGATGCCAAATTTACCTTCTAAGGTTTGGTAATGGTTATAAGTCTCAAATAGACTACAAGACCTATGTTTCTCTTAACTCGAAAAAGATGTCATCCTCGGTGACCAATCAAAAAGAAGAATAATGAGACTTCACAACAAGTTAATGTCCAATAAAATTTTAAGTCATCATATGACTCGGAGTTGTGTAAAAACACTCTGAATAAAATGAAAGGCCTGATAGCTCACAAGGTTAAAGTCTCCACTATTATTCCTCTAGATTCTCAGGAAGTAACCTACTTTTGTATTCCAAACTACATCTGTGGTCATTGTGCAAAACATTATTTGTTCCTGAATGCTCAAATGCAATATTTACTCTAGCAATAAACTTCCAACATCTTTTTGCCTAAATGTAATGAATCAAGTAATCCAATCTCATCATATCTAGAATACCACACCATTTTTTTTATTTTTTTATTTTTTTAGAAAACGATTTTCAAAAGAGGTATAAATTTTGATAAACCTCCCCACCCCCAAACAAATAGAACACTGTCCCCAGTGTTAAACAAATGAAATGAAAAGTGAGAAATAAAAATTAGAACTTATTACCTCAGGTGATTTGTTGAACATCTGTACCGTCCCTACAATGAAAAAGAGTGAGTTGGTGGGGTGATGTATTATTAAAATACATCACCCCCAAACAGGAATTGGATGTATTATTAATAATTTTTTAATATATATATATATATATATATTATTTTATGAATGCATAAACGGATTGGGTTGCCTCCTAGTAGCGCTAAGTTTAATGTCATTGCCGGACGTAATGGGGGTGGTGGATACCACCCCCAAACAGGCTTAGTGGAGTAGGAATTTGCAGGCGTGACTAATCCTCATAGTTAGGATCAATCAACTGAATGGTTTCCACTGACCTTGTGGGAAGTTCATGGTATGGCTTCAGTCGCTGTCCATTTATTTGAAAGAGACTGCCATTTGTAGGGTTTTCTACGGTGATGGCACCGTAGTTTTTAACATCACGTACAATGAATGGACCAGACGAACGATTTTTTAGCTTACCTGGAAAGAGATGAAGACGAGAGTTGTAGAGTAGGACTTTCTAACCAAGATGGAACTCTTTTCTCATGATGTTTTTGTCATGTATCAACTTCATTTTATCTTTGTAGTTCTTGGATAAGTCATAAGCATCATACCTATCTGTTTATGGTAGTTTATTAACGTAAGGAGCCACGCAGTTCGTTAAGATGCAAAAACATAAACAAATACTGCAATGTCCAATCGATTTTCACTCAGCACTCAAACCACTAAAACAATGTGTCTGAAAAAGATACTTACTAACTTGTGAGCCCGGACATAAGGTCTCCACCATGGGAGTAGAGAAAAGTGTTATTTGAGAGCTACTCTTCCTAGGTTCAAGCAATTTCTCTCTCCCCACAACACCACTGGTTGTCCACTACAAAAACAAATTAGCCATTTTTCAAAGAATTTTTTTTTATATTTTATTTCTGACTTCGATTGCTATCTAAATAAATAAACACACAATCAAACAATTACACATGCAAAGATGTTTAATGGTCTTGGTCAAGAAGTCATAATTATTTTTTTTAAATTTTTGTTTGTTTGTTTAGTTTTTTGTTTTTTTTATGAAAGTGAATTAAATCTAATCTAAAACTAACAATCAACCTAATGCTAAAATAATGTCTAACTATTACAAGTTGCACTTGACCATTCGAGGCATATTAAAAAGAAGTTAAAAAAAATAAATTCTCTTCCTCACTAAAAACTACAAAAAAAAAAAAAAAATTAAAAAAAAAGGTCTTCAAGCAAGTCTTAGGCAATTTCGCAGCTTTATCACCAACTTTTCCAAACGAATTTGTTCAACAGGCAATCGACATCAAAAAAAATCTGAAACAATTATGGAAATTCAAGGGAGTATCGCGAAATGTGCTGTAAAAATTTCACGTTAAACAAACAATGTTTGAGCCGTTTGCTGTTGTGTTGTTTCCGTTATATGCTGAAAATTACCCAAATAAAAAGAAGCATAAAGATGACAAAAAAATAGTAATAATTAAATAAATAAATAAAATAAAATAAATTAATTAAAAATCTTCTCTATTGTCTCCAAAGTTGTATCTTCAATAATGTCTTCCTTCACCAAGTGATGTGCAACGACGCCATTTGATTGAAGCCAAAAACCGACATTAATGTCGTTGCATGATTTTCGACATCAATCAAAGAAATATAAGTTGTTTCTATTTATTTATTTTTTCTTCCTTCAACCTGCAATACAATTCAACAATGAATAGTGGAAGTAGGGGTGATCGACTACTTCACGTGGAGTAGAAGACAATATTTGATTTTCAACTTAAAGAATAAAACGAATGGCAAAATAATGTAGGGTGAAAATAAGTATTAAACTAAAAGAACAAAGATAAAATTTACTTCTTCAATGGAATTAAACTTTAGTACATGCACTTTTCTCCCAAGTAAAAATATAAAGCCAAGAACTACAACTAAAAAACTCTGAAAAAAAAACTATCAAAGAAAAACTATCCCTTATGAACTCCATGTATGAGGTTTTTATAGGTAAAAAGGGTTTGAGTGAAACAAGGAAACATGGTTTGAGTTAAACAGTGAAACATGGTTGAATGAAACAAGGAATGGTGTTGGAGTTCAATAAGGAAACATGTCTTGTAGAGATTTTTTTATGATAAAGTTGGCCATGTAGACGTCTAAATCTTCATATTGATTTTCTCGAGATCCGTAGTTGTTGTTGCTTTGTGGGCTTGACTTCATGGGTCTTGAGATTGAAATTCTTTAATCCTGATGAATGCATTCGAATTCCCATTGGGCCTTTTAGTTGATGAATTTAGCCTTATTGTGCCACTTTATGCATAATTTGAGATTTGTACTTGAATTCCTACAAAATGCACAAAATACACGTAATGAGATATTTTTATTTGATAATTGGACTTAACAATTGTATATTTGAGAGTATAAAATCGATGTTTTGGGTGCTTATTAGTAAGTTTGTTTACCCTTCTGTTTGGTGCATTCTTCTTATGCTTTCCTCAATGCATGACAATGGTTGTCTTCTTGTTAATAGACCCAAACCCAAAATGGATCTCAAGACCATTGTGGTGTGACAAATAGGTATCCACCTCATTGCCAAAGGGGTAGTGGTCAAGTGGTTAAGGAGTTGTGGACTTGTTCCACAGGTCCTTGCTTCGAGACCCACTGGAGGCATCTTTATTTCGGGGTGATATTTCGACCAGTAGGTCGCATCTCGGGAGTAGGTTACGGATCCTATGCTGAAAAAACCGGCTTGCCTTTCAAAAAAAAAAAAAAAAAAAAAAAAAAAAAAAAAGGTATCCACCTCATCAACTATCAACTAATCCTATTGCTATCTTCTCCCTGTTGCAACCACTTGTGTTGTTTATCAGGGACTTGTTCCTAATAGAGATCTCGACTTCCTGCAGATTTTATCATGCAAAGTGTTCATACAAGCTTCCATTATGGAGATGGAACATTGGTGATGTACTCCCTATCCGTTTATTGCTCTTTTTATTGAGGACTTTAGATAGAGGCAATAAACTACACATTGTTTTCTCTATACATTGCTTTCCTTCTGATCTACCCTCTCTATTATGTCTTTCCTATGGATGTTTGGAGCACTTGACTTGGCCTTGGGTTTTCTGGTTCTTGTACTTCTAATTAATATCACCAAGTTGTTCGAGTTTGGAGCAGGTACACGGTTTCATGGGTAGTCTGAACTCTAGATCATTTCCAATATTTGCAGAAGTCAGCCCTTATCGGGGGTGACTTTATGCAAGCTTTAACATAAGTTTTTGTTCATGGTAACAGAACTTAAGAAGGATAGTGCTAGAAAATTTTGTGAGTTGCATTCCACTCCACAGAACTTTAGATAAATCACAAAGGGTTTTTCCCTATGTCATGATCTTAGCATCATCAGTTTCACTCAATGTAAATATGACTCTTCTCCTTCAGTTTCTAACTCGTGAACGTGGTAGGTTTTTTTCTTAGGAAAAAGCCACCAAAGAATTGGCTTTCCCAGTAACTTTTTAAAGTTATTTTGAGAAGCCAGCTTCTTTGAATTCATTCCTTACTAATTACTTTCATCTTCTTCGGTGAACCTCTGCTCACCACACAAGTGGCAACCTCTTCAGTTCTCATCTCTTGACAGATAATCTCATCGTGTTTCTAATTCACTATCTTTCTCCTCTCGTCGCTCATTCAGGTGCTTTGCTCAGATTGAACAACCCAATTTGGTTGGTTCTGAGGACAGAAAAGATGACGGTCTGTCTGGTATTAAACCCTAATGTTTCAACAACCTTCTTGTACAAATTGTTTTTTTTTTTTATAGTTTGTCGAATGTAGAAATATTTTTAAACAAAAAACTGACTTTATGGATTTTGATGGAAGAAAGGATCTTTACTGATTATTATTTTTTAACAAACAAACAAAAAAAGAAGCTAAATTCGCAAATTTATATTTATGTAGTGTTATTTTATGTTTTTGTTTTTTTTATTTTGACTGCATTGTGAGATCAAGTGAAACCCTGAAATGGTTTGGAAGTTTGACTTTCGTTTCTTGTTACTTTCTTCATTAATTTGATCCCACATAACGTCACTTTTTTGGACCATATACAGAGGAGAGAGTAGTGGTTTTGGTCATTGGTGGTGGTGGAAGAGAACGTGCACTGTGCTATGCTTTGCAGCGGTCTCCATCCTGTGAAGGTGTCTTGTGTGCTCCTGGTAATGCTGGGATTTCAAAGTCGGGGACTACTACATGCATATCAGACCTTTGTGAGACAATTACGATGGAGTGTTTGGTTCACAAGTCATGTGGGACTTAATGTCATTTTCTTTCTCCAATTAAAGCAAGCATACAACAACTACTTGTATAAAAAGTAAATATAAGGCAACACAACATAACAATCAGAGCGTACAGCTGAAACGCAGCAGCAACATTGCAGCAAAATCGCAGCAACATCGCAGCAGCAACACAGCGTCAGATTGGCTACAAATACATCGTTGAAACAGAGCAGCAGTGTGGCGTGAGTGCGACGTGAAACGGGATGCGATAAGGGCGTGATTCGGTGTGTGTGCAGCGTGAAACAATAGCCAAATAGAAGGATTGGAATCGAGTGATTTCGGGTGATCTTCGTTTGCGAGTTTCGTCAAACTTTTGGCGGTATTGTTGGCTTGAGATTGGGTAATCTCAAGGATTGTTGCGTGACAACGTTGTAATCTTCAAGTAAGTGTTTCCATATTAATAAGAAAGTTATAGAGTCGTCGTCTGTGGAGTAGGCAAAGCCGAACCACGTAAATCTCGGTGTCATCTTTATTTTCTGCACACTGTTTGTTCTTTGCTATTACTTGCATAACAATTTTAGCCATTCACTATCACCAACTAGGTATAGGACTTGTGTTGGGATTATTTGCATTAGCTAGTATTTTCCCTTACAAGTGGTATCAGAGCGCCAGTTAGTTGGTATTTGTGTTTTGAAGGTGTCAGTTAAAATGGCTGAAAGGTCTTCTTCATCACGTGCTGATGGCTATGTGAAAGTTCATGGATTCGATATTGTTCGATTCAATGGTAGTTACAATTTTAAAGCTTGGCAGATGGATTGTAAAGATATTCTTGTTAGTTTGGATCAGATTGATGCATTTGATGAGAAAAGGAAACCATCATCAGATAAGGCGACGGTTGAGGTTATCGAGAAGTGGAGTAAAATGGATCAGAAGGCATGCAGTACGATTCGTTTGTGTCTTTTTCGCAATGTGTCTTACAACTTCGCTGATGAGATGACGGCTAAGGGTATTTGGGATAAGCTTCAGGCTATGTATCTTCAGAATGATCAGATGAGTGTGATGTACCTACAGAAAAAGCTCTTCACTTTCAGATTGCAGCCAGGTAAACTCATGACTGATCACATAAATGAATTTGAATGTTTATATTCAGATTGTGTGAGCTTGGGAGCTAAATTTGAAGATAGTCAGAAAGCGTTATTTTTGTTAATTTCTTTGTTACCGGAATGGGAACCGTTTGTTGATCAGATGACAACATTGAAGAAAGAGAAATTTGTTTATAGTGATATTGTTCAAGTTGTACTTGCAAAGGCTTCCAGAAAGAGTGTTTCGAATGAGGAGATTCAAGCACATGGCCTTTCAGTGACAAGGGGAAGAAATTACAAAAGGAACAACTACAGAAGAAACCGGTCTAAATCAAAAGGCAGAGATATGTCTAAGGTTGAATGTCACAAATGTAAGCGCAAAGGCCATTACATAAGGAATTGTCCAGACTGGAAGGATAATCACAATAAGCAAGAGAATGAGAGTAAGGGCGTAGTGAATATTGTTGAGACACCGGATGTGGTAGAATATATTCTAATCGGGGGTGACTTAGCACATGCACTGATGGAAAAATCTTATGACCATTTGTATGACGGTTGGATGTTGGATACAGGAGCTCCGTATCATATGTGTCCCGTAAGGGAATGGTTCAGCACTTATCGCGAGGTTAAGGGCAGTTCAGTTAAAATGGGTGACTCTCAGCCTTGCAAGACAATGGGTGTTGGTACAGTCAAATTCCAGTTGGTAGATGGGTCATGTAGACAGCTTACCGAGGTACGTCATGTTCCAGCTCTTTCAAAGGGGCTATTTTCTCTTGGGGTGCTTGAAGCTCAGGGCTACAAGTATATTGGTGAGAATGGATATTGCAGTGTTTATTTTGGTGATAGGTTGCTTATGTCAGCGGTTAGGCATGCCAATTTGTATTTCCTTCAAGGAAGTATAGTTGAAGGTGGAGCTATGGTTTCTACAGTTGTTGATGAGAAAAGCTTGACGAGTACACAGTTATGGCACATGCGATTAAGGCATGTAGGTGAGAATGGACTAAAAACTTTAAGCAAGTGGGGCTTGCTTGGCGGTGATAAAATGGCAAAACTGGATTTCTGTGAACATTGCATCTATGGGAAGCAGTGCAGAGTCAGTTTTAATGATGCTACTCATAGCACCGCAGGGATTGTGGATTACATCCTCATTGATGTTTGGGGACCCTCTAGAGTCGCATCCAAGAGGGTTCTAAGTATTTTGTGTCTTTTATCGATGAATTCAGCCGGAGAGTATGGGTGTATACCATGAAACATAAAAATGAAGTCACTGATATCTTCAAGAAGTGGAAAGCCATGATTGAAAAACAAACAGGAAGGGTGATCAAAGTAGTGAGATCTGACAATGGCGGTGAGTATACCGAGGATCCCTTGAAGCAGTTTTGTTTGGAACATGGCATTAGAAGACACTTCACAATGAAGTCGACACCACAGCAGAACGGGGTAGTAGAGCGGATGAACCGTACCCTGTTGGAGAGAGCACAGTGCATGTTGTCCAATGCAGGTTTGGGCAGAATATGGTGGGCTAAAGCAGTAAACGCAGCGTGCTATCTCATTAACCGCTCTCCTTCATCAGCAATTGAGTCTCAGATTCCTATAGAGGTATGGTCTGGTATTTCTTCAGATTATTAATTCTAACTTGAAAGTATTTAGTTGTCCAGCATATTTTCATGTTAGGGAAGATAAAATTGGAGTAAGGGTCAGGAAAACTATTTTTCTCGGTTATCCAGATAATGTGAAAGGGTATAGATTATGGTGCCCTGACTTGCAGAAGTTTGTGATCAGTCGAGATGTGAAGTTCCATGAGAAGGCTTTGTTACAGGAAAAATGTGAGAGATGCAAAGATGGTTTCCCTATTTGGAGGGGTGATAGCTATGATGAAGATGAGGATGTTGGAGATTCTCTGCAGGTGGAGCTTGGAACTCCTAGATCTCATACAGAGCATGATGTTCTTTTACTGAGGAAATGGGCGATACAAATATGATGCCTGATGAGACAATGGCAGAAGATGAGGTTCCTACTGATGGATACATGGATCCAACACAACAACATGATCACACAGTTACAAACACCGTCTTTAGCAGCAGGCAGAGAACCTAGAGTCAGACATGCACCACTTAGATTTGGTTATGAGGATGGCGCAGCTTGCACATTCTCAGTTCTTGATGGGTATGATGATGTTCCTATCACATATACGCAGGCTTTGCGAAGTGTTCAGAAAGAGGAGTGGAAGGAAGCTTTGGATGAGGAGATGTTATCTCTTCAGAAGAATCATACATGGGAGCTTGTGACACTCCCTAAAGGGAAGATACCAATTGGGTGTAAGTGGGTTTTCACAGTGAAAGACGGGATTCCAGATTCCAGGGGTACTTCTACAGGTATACGATACAAGGCAAGATTGGTGGCTTAAGGATATGCACAACAAGAAGGTGTGGACTACAATGGAGTATTCTCTCCGGTGGTAAAACACACTTCTATCCGAGTCCTTTTAGCTTAAGCAGCGCAGTTTGACTTAAGCTCGAGCAACTTCATGTCAAGACTGCTTTCTTGCATGGAGATTTGGAGGAGGACATATACATGTCTCAGCCCAATGGATATGTTGTTGTTGGTAAGGAAGAAAAAGTATGCAAACTGAAAAAGTCACTGTATGGGTTGAAGCAATCTTCGAGGCAGTGGTACAAGAGGTTTGATACTTTTATGATTGAGCAGGGATATGCGAGGAGTCAGTATGATCCTTGTGTATTCACACAGAAGCTCAAGGATGGGTCTTTCGTGTTTATCTTACTTTATGTTGATGATATGTTCATTGCTGCGAAGAGCATGAAAGAAATTGATAAATTGAAGTTGAAACTTAGCATGGAGTTTGAGATGAAAGATCTTGGTTCAGCAAAGAAGATACTTGGGATGGAGATAGTGAGAGCTAGGAAGAAGGGCAGACTGAAATTGTCACAGAGACAATACTTAGAAAAAGTTATTCACCGTTTTGACATGGATACGTCTAAGCCGGTAAGTACTCCTTTGGCTGCTCACTTTAAGCTCTCGGGTAAGTTGTCTCCTAGCACGGAGGATGAGAGGGAATACATGTCACAGGTTCCCTATGCTAGTGCATTTGGTAGTCTTATGTATGCCATGATCTGCACACGTCCGGATATCGCTCATGCTGTCAGTTTGGTTAGTAGGTTTATGTCAAACCCGGGAAAACAACATTGGCAAGCAGTGAAGTGGATATTGAGATATCCTCGGGGTACGCTGGATGTTGGTTTAATATACGAGAGAGGAGATGTGTCAAATATGATAAGAGGTTATGTAGATTCGGATTATGCTGGTGATCTTGATAGGCGCCGATCGACTACAGGTTATTGTTTTACATTGGCGATGGGTCCGGTGAGTTGGAAGTCTCAGTTACAGTCTACAGTTGCTTTATCTACTACTGAAGCAGAGTACATGGATCTATCAGAGGCGGTGAAGGAAGCCATCTGGCTTCGAGGCTTGGTTAGTGATTTGGGTGTTACTCAGGATGATGTGACAGTGTTATCTGACAGTCAGAGTGCTATCCATTTGGCAAAGAACCAGGTTCATCATGCTCGAACGAAACACATTGATATGCGGTATCATTTTCTGAGGGACGTCATTGAGGATGGTGAGGTTCTCTCAGAGAAGGTGGGTACTAAAGACAACCCAACTAATATGTTGACAAAAGCGGTTCCAGGGATCAAGTTTGAGCATTGGCTCAACTTGATCAGGCTTTCTCAGTGTTGACACCCCAAGGGGGCATGGCCCTTAGGGGCATGACGGCGATTCTCATGACCGAGAGATGGGTCTTGGCAGTATTTCATGCCAAGGTGGAGATGCTTATATGGTTGTTTGTGGCTTATATGGTTGTTTGTGATCCTTGTGTGGTGGCCTGAAATTGTTCTCCAAGGTGGAGATTGTGAGACAATTACAAGGACTCAAACACAAGAGTCCTTGTGGGACTCAGAATCCTTGTGTGATGGAGTGTTTGGTTCACAATTCATGTGGGACTCAATGTCCTTTTCTTTCTCCAATTAAAACAATCATACAACAACTACTTGTATAAAAATTAAATATAAGGCAGCTATGAAAAAACACAGCATAACAATCAGAGCGTACAGCTGGAATGCAGCAGCAATACGGTAGCAACATTGCAGCAAAATCGCAGCAGCAACGCAGCGTCAGATTGGCTGCAAATACATCGTTGAAACAGAGCGGCAGTGTGGCGTGAGTACGACGTGAAATGGGCAGCGATAAGGGCATGATTTGGTGTGTGTGCAGCGTGAAACAATAGCCAAATAGAAGGATTGGAATCGAGTGATTTCGGGTGTTCTTCGTTTGCGAGTTTCGTCAAACTTTTGGCGGTATTGTTGGCTTGAGATTGGGTAATCTCAAGGATTGTTGCCTGACAACGTTGTAATCTTCAAGTGAGTGTTTCCATATTAATAAGAAAGTTATAGAGTCGTCGTCTGTGGAGTAGGCAAAGTCAAACCACATAAATCTCGGTGTCATCTTTATTTTCTACACATTGTTTGTTCTTTGCTATTACTTGCATAACAAGTTTAGCCATTCACTATCACCAACTAGGTCTAGGACTTGTGTTGGGATTATTTGCATTAGCTAGTATTTTCCTTGAACAATGTGCCACCTGCACCTCCACCTTGCCGGCCGATTCCCAGCCGAACCATCGGCTCTGATACCAATTGTTAGAGTGTCACGTACGTGCACTTACGTGCACCCCTTGGTCCACTTAACATAGCAATGATATTGTCCCCAACTTAAACACCACCTATTGGGCCGGGCCTTCCATCTGAGCCTAGGTGGTGTTGAGTTTTTCTCCTAAAAGGCCTCGTTGCTATTAGGGAGTGGATCATCTCCTTATAAACCTTTGCAATAACTCTTCCTTACTTGATGTTGGACTATTCAAACCAACATTTTTCCCAACAACCTTGACATCTCTAATAGTTCGTCTTTGATATCTTTCTGCCTCGTGCGGAGAGTGGGCTTGGTTGTAGTGGGACCTGAAGCTCCCCTAGTTGCAGGTCTTGTAAATGATCTTGTGAAGGAAGGTATCCCTACTTTTGGTCCATTAGCAGAGGCTGCAGCTTTGGAGGGCTCAAAGGACTTCATGAAGAAGTTGTGTTGCAAGTATGGAATTCCCAGCCAATGGTGTTATGGCCTAGTGGTTAGGGCTGTGTGGGTTTGTTCCCCACGTCCTAGCTTCGAATCCCACCTGCGGCATGGTTACTTTCTTTAAGGTGTTGACCTGTAGGTCGCCCTGTTGATAGGTTCTGGGATCCTTAAAAACCCTGTTTGCCTTCCAAAAAAAAAAGTATGGAATTCCCACAAGGTTTGTCAAGAGTTCATGAATTTTGTGATTTTTTAATTTAATTATTTTTTTATACCTTTTGTATCAAACGAGTATAATGTACCAAAGAATAAAAGAAAGGATTACATACTACGGAAAAGAAATTCATTTGATATGAACACGAAAAAATTTGGGGGCAATTTTCTTTTTGCTTTGTCAAGAATTTTATTGAACTTATTGTAGTTTTTAATTAATCTATGCAGTATCAAACGTTTACAGACTGTTCTGTTGCAAAGCAGTATATCCAAGAGCAAGGGGCACCCATTGTCATTAAAGCAGATGGACTTACTTCTGGAAAAGGTGTTGGAGTTTCAACGGCTCTGCAGGAGGCATATGAAGCTGTTGATATGATGCTTTTTCAAGGCACTTTTGGATATGCAGGTGGCCGTTTCATTGTCGAGGAATTTCTCGAAGGAGAAGAGGCTTCATTTTTTGCCTTGGTTGATTGTGAGAATGCCTTGCCTCTTGAATCTGCACAAGACCATAAACGAGTTGGGGATGGTGACACAGGACCCAACACGGGTGGAATGGGTGCATATTGTCCAGCACCTGTATTAACTGAAGAGCTTGAGTCTTTGGTCATGAAATCTATAATCCTCTCAACTGTGAAGGGAATGTCTGCCGAAGGTTGCAAGTTTGTTGGTGTTTTGTATGCGGAGCTCATGATTGACAAGAAAACAAGGGCTACCTAAACTCATTGAGTATAATGTGCGTTTCGGAGATCCAGAATGCCAGGTAGGTCATTGTTTGGAGTGAACTTATTTATTTTAGTATGATGCTGGTGAAAAATCCTGGTGCAAACTCGTATAATATACTTGCAATTCATGTCTCCCAAAGATATGTACTCTAAGATGTATAACTAATTTGTGCCTACCATCCACTTGCAATTTTTAAATTGTTTAGATCTAGTATGATATGTAACTAATTTATGCTGGGTGTTATTTGTGTTTTTTTATTTGCTTTGTATGTTAATAAATTGTTTGAAGTAGCTTGATCTGTGATCTGAATGTTTTGAGTCAGGTTAGCAAGGCACTAATTGGAGAATATATAGCTGCTCAAAAGAGGAAGAAGTCGTTTAAAGGTTTGGGATTAGAGCATACGAATGATCCTTCAAGATAGAGTGTTCAACATGGGAATATTCAAGAGATCGACAAGTAGACACCCGAAAATCGGGAATTTCAAAAATTGTCATTGTACTTGATATATTTTGATAGATTTTGTGACTCAATGTAATACATTACCTTATTAATTACATTATTGTGCCTTGCCGTTCATGGAAATGTTCAAGTGTTTGGCTCATTTAGGTTTTTATTTTCTAGAAATAAAACTTATAAGATGTTATAAAAAGTCATTTGATAGCACTTGATGAGTGCTATAGAAAAAAAAGGGCCTGGAGAAACGCTATAGAAACTAATATAATAGCATTTGTTAAATGTTACGTGAGGGAAGACAATAGCGTTTCTGAAACGCTATTGGTAACTATACAATAGAGTTTCAGAAATGCTATTGGTAATTATACAATAGCATTTTTAAGTGTTGTCACAAGCTAAACAATAGCGTTTCTGAAATACTATTGTATACTATACAATAGCGTTTCAGAAAGCGTTTCAGAAACGCTATAAATGGTCTACTTACAATAGTCTTTCTAAAACGCTATAAATAACCCTGTATCTATTATAGCTCCGGCAGACACAACGTTTTCTAAAACGCTATTATATCCTACAATAGCTTTTTTGAAACGTTATTAATGAGCATTTGTGTTGTAGTGATGATCCAGATCGCCCTCTTCTTCTGATGACTCAGAGACCATTTCGAAGTCTACATAAGACATCTTCTTGTAATAAGCAAGGTCACATTCCGGATGTTCTTCCTTCATCAGCATCATTAGTTCTAATCTCCCATGCACGACCTAGCGGAATTCACACTTGCCTTGCGCCTTGAGAATTTTTTCCCCGTGCGCCTTTGCTTAAGCAAGTTCACACTCCAACAGCTCCAACTTGCCTATCAGCGCATCAACCTGAGACTGCCTCATAACTAGGTTACTCTTAACTGCGCTAAGCTCATGTTTCTCCAGGAGAAGTTGGTCCCCAACTTTCTTCGCTTCCCGAGCATTGAATTTTACGTCAGCCTCTAACTTTCGTTTCTGGGCAACCCATCCTCAACAAAATACTGCAATTCAGAGCGCATTTTAGCCGCAGCTTCCTGTGCAATTTCCAGATCACGGCAAACCAAGTTAAACTCTTGTCTGAATTTGTCCCTTGCGGACACCGCCTCTGCTAAATCAACATCTTTTCACGAGCCGCCTCAACTTCCTTCCCAGTGACGACCACTTGGCTCAATTGGGACATCCTCAGCATAAGGTTTTTCAAATCCTTATCCATACGCCCTTCCAGGATATCTTCCTTGAGCTTCGAAGTGTGGTCTATCAGCCAGCTGTAACACCTTCTTATATGCTTTCTCGAAACTGAATCAATGTCAATTTTCTGGTGCCAGGCTTGATTGCTCATATTTACTACGTCCGGAGCAAACAAACTCATCCGCGCATCCGGATAGAGCTCTCTCAAATGCGAAATCATGCTAGCATCGCCCTTTGTAGTCTCCTATGCACCTAGGCCCTCATCCACGACCTTCCCTTTTTCACCAGCAGCCGACCCCTTATTACGAGTCGGATCAGTGGAATCCGAAGGAAGCGAATTGTCCAAAGGACCCTCCATTACCTTGATATGCGGCCTGAAATGAGATGGGGAACAATGCGGGCTACAAGAGGGATGGCCCACGCCGCCATGACCACCGTCGGACAATCCACCAACAAGACGATTGAACTCTGGGACCTTAGGCGAATCCTCATCAGAACCTTCCAGTAAAATGGTTCTGGATTGGTCATTACCAGTAAAAGCTGCCACAGCAGGCAGCATCAACTTCTCACTCAAAGCTTCAGCCTGCTCGGTACTCAGCTTTGACGCATCATCTACCCCTGCTAATTGAAGGTTGTCCTTCTCTCAGCCAGATATGTCGACATCCGCCCTGGCAGGCTGGTCAAGTTCACTCACCTCCCTTACTGGAGCAGACCGTTTTGGAACCGTATCGATCCGAGCGCCAGACTTCTTCGAGCTTATGAATAAGGCAAGCGTATTAGAAAGCCCCTCTGTGTCGGGCAAGGCAGGAGCCTTAACTTTGGAAGCATTCCTCTTCTTGGAAGGGGCTCCACCTTCAGACTTAACTTTTGACGCTCTGTAAAGAGTGGGGGCCACATGCCAGTTGGCCCACAGACCACTGTGACTGAAGTTAGTAGGACCGATAACATCCTCAACACTCATCCACAACATGTCGCAGAATGCCTTCATAGTGACTTGCTCCTCCGAATAAAGAGTACTAGGGAACCTCCCTACAAAGAAACGCATGCGACGATCAACATACAGTCAACGCAACAAAATCAAGGGGTGAATCTATACTTATGAAGTGGCTTGAACTCCCACACGACCCTTGAACTCGAAGTACTTCGAACCCTGAAGTAGCTAAGAAACAATATTTCTGCAAGAATTTGATGTCATCTGGCAACTTCCCAAAGCAAGCTGTCGATGTCATCTTGCAAACGAAGGAAAGTCAGCAACTGGACCACCCTCGGAGTCACGCGGCATCCTTCGCCCTAATCAATATGAGAAGGATAATCCTATACCCATTAGGTACCAACTCGGCAAGAGGGATTTCAAGAAATTCCAGGAAGCCTCAGATTTCGTCAAGAACAGGAAAACAAACTCTAGTTTGAAGCATCTCACAGTGCAAATAGACGAACCCTTCCGGAGGAAAGATCGAGGTTCGGTCATCACTTAGAGTATAGAATGGCAGGTCCTCAGGGACCCCGAATGTCTTTTGGATATCGGCAAGGCCTGATTCGGAAACTGACATATCTTCAAGGAACTAGAGGCCTTTGGCTAGAAGTTCATCATCAAGGTGATTTTGGCGAGCCATGAAAAAGGTGAATAAATTCTCATTCAAAAGACGAACATAACAGAGTCTCTAAAAGCGAAGAAATGGAAGAGTCAATCTCTACAGAAAGGGAAATCTAAATAGGGATTGGTTTTTTTGCCTCTTCTACACTGAAACGATGCATACTTAATTAATGAAGCATGTCTCTCAAGTAACGAATCAGACTCAATCATCATGAGCGGCGTATCTTTTCAAGAAGTGACTTAATGAACCAATACGATGGCCCACTAACTCGGGGGGAGTAGCTGATGATACACCAAAACATCCTCTCTTTTACACTATACACGTTTCATGATGATCTCGAGAAATAACATGCCCCAGCGTCAGCCCAACACTGATCCGGCCCAAGCGATTTCAAGCCCGCACAACGCAGTCCACCAGACGAACCCAAATCACTACAAACTGCTAAGCCCACGTGTCTCACAGCTATTCCCAATACCCGTAAGCTCTATTAAGGCAAGTAACTCGGGGATCAGCTTCAGACAGGCAAGACAACATCACTTTGCTTCCAACTAGGAAGCAAATACCAGAGTATACGTCGCACATGAAAACTTTTATCTATGGACAACACTCAAATTGGAAACTATCTCCCACGTATCTAGGAACACAAGTCTAACTGGAAACTTTCCTTCACAGCACAACTCCTAATTAATTAGAGAAGGATCTCCACGAAGATCTTCTTCCCTAAACTACCCCATTGATGGCCTGGTCAAACCAGGACTCCAGCACTATAAACAAGATGTGAGGTTGGTAAGCTAAGGTACGCTAAAAATCCCTTGTTTACAACATAACGCATTTCTAAGATCGTTGTCTAACTTTAGCATTGGAGTGCCATCGACCATCACAAAACAGTGGTGTGTGGCTCACGTGCGTTCATTGTGCAGGTCAGCAGGTCAATTTCTTTGTTTGTTGATGCTCCTTGTTCTAATATATGTATTTTTTATACATCTGAAGTTCTTGTATTCATGCCAAGGCTCTTGGGGCCGAGCCCTCTCAATTTTTCTACATAAGTTTTTGGGTAGCTCAGGGGTCTATTTGCGACAACTACTATTTTTGTTGTTAGTTTCATAAATTGTTTATCTAAATAAATATTTTTTTTATTGATGCAAATTGACTTCACATCCAAGTTAAAAAGTTGTTTGTTCTTTGTTATTTTCATTGTTTTAGAAGAGTTTGTGGATAGAAAGAGCAAACAAATAGTAAATTGTTTTTCCTCCAAAAGTATTCTTTGTTGATGCAAGTAACTATTTCAATTCAAGTTGTAAATTTATTATTATTATTATTATTATTATTATTATTATTATTATTATTATTATTATTATTATTATTATTATTATTATTATATTTTTTTTACATTTTGGAAGAAATTGATACGAGCCCAAAGAGTGTTCAAAGACAAAATTCATCCTATATATATATTCTTTGTAAAACCACATTTCACCTCTGATATGCAAGAAACACATGCTAAATTTTAAGCAAGTTTCAGGTCACATGCTTACCATATATTTTGTTAGGTTTTCTCGAAAGTAAAAGCTAAATTTAAGATGGCGGGTGATTTTTGTGATAATATAAGAAAAGAAGAATAAGTGAGAAAGAAAGTTATTCAAACAACAATGATGTAGTCGTTTTTTTCGCTCTCTGCTTTGACCTAGTCCTGCTGACCTATACAATGAACACACGTGAGCCATAGACCACCATTGTGGTGGCCGGTGGCACTCCGATGCTAAAGTCAGACAGAGATCCGAGGAAGGTGTAATGCTATAAACATGGAATTTGTAGCGTACCTTAGTTTACCAACCTCATGTCTTATTTATAGTGCAGGAGTCCTAGTTTGACCAGGCCATCGATGGCGTAGTTTAAGAAGGAGATCTTCGTGGAGATCCTTCTCTAATTAGGATTTGTGTTGTAGAAGGGAATTTCCCTGTTAGCCCTGTGCTCCTAGATACACGGGAGATAGTTCCCAATCTCAGAGTAATCCGTAAGAGAAAGTTCCCTGTGTAATATGTACTCTGGTATTTGCTTTCAGGTTGGAAGCGGAGAGTAGTTGTAATTGCCCGTCCGAAGCTAATCCTCGAGTTACTTGCCTTAGTAGGGCTTATAAGTATTGAAGATAGCTGTGAGATGCATGGGCTTAGCAAGTTATAAGAGTTCAGGTCTGTCTGGCGGACTACATTGGGCGGGTTTAGAACCGCTTGGGTCGGATCAGTGTTGGGTTGACGCTTCGGCCCATAATTCCTCAAGATCATCATGATACGTGTAAGGCTAAGAGCTGTGACCGTTTTGATGTATCATCATATGCTCCCCCCAAGTTAGTGGGCCATCACATCGGTTCGCTAAGTCATCTCTTGAAAAGATACGCCGCTCATGATGATTGAGTCTGAATTGTTGCTTAAGCCGCGAGAGACATTTATTAAACGTTTGTCGGTTCAGTGGAAAAAAGGTGGGAACCTAATCCCTATTTAGGTCATCCGTTGTGAGGAAACTAACTCTTCTGTTTTCTTTGCTTTTAAAGATATTGCTCTGTTCATCTTCTAATTGAAAAGATTGTTCATCTTCTTCATGGCTCAGCAAAACCTTCTCGATAATGCAACCTTGGCCAGGGGCCTTGAGGTTGTTGAAGACATGTTACTTTATGAATATGGCCTTGCTAAAATCCTTATGAAGTTTGGGGTTCCCGAGGACTTGGCATTGTCTGTTTTGAAGGGCGTTTAGACGCCAATGTCGCCACCAGTGGAGTTCGTCTGTTTGCACCGCGGGATGCTCTAAACCGAAGTACGTTTTCCCATTCTGGATGTGATTTGGGACTTCTTGAACTTCCTGGGAATTCGTCCGGTCCAGTTGGGGCCTAATGGATATAGGATCATTCTTTTCATTATGATTAGGGTGAAGGAAGTTGGCGTTCGCGTGACTCCACGAGTGATCCAGTTACTGACTTCTCCTCGGTTGAAAAGTAACGTTGTCTGTAAAATGATGTCGCCGATTCGCTTTGCATATCTGCATGATAAATTCAAGTTCTGGCAGAAGTATTGCTTCTTGACCCATGCAAATTCAAAGTACTTCCATATCAAGGGTCGTCCGCTCGAGCGGGAATTCAAGCCACTTCGTAAGTACAACTTTTTCTTCTGATTCTGTTACGCTCGATTGCATGCTAATCGTTGTTTGTGTTTTTTCGCAGGACGGTTCTCTGCTACTCCTCTTAGCCCAGATGAGCAAAACATTATGGAGACATTTCGTGGCTTGTCAACGCAGAATGTGGTGGACTTCATATGTGTCCCCAACCTCATTCGCCATAGGTTATGGGACAACTGGCATGTGGCCCCTACTCTTTATTGGATGTCGCGAGTTAAGTCTGAAGATGGGGCCCCTTCTAGGAAAAGGAAGGCCGCAGGGGCCAAAGCTCGTGTTTTGTCTGACACGGATGAGTCGTCCGAGACACTTGCCTCCTTTGTGAGTTCGAAGAGGCCCTGTATTAGAAATGGGCTGACTCCAAAGCTACCCGCTTCTGTAAGTGAAAAACGTGTGTCTGATCGGCCCGTCAGGCAGGAGGCCGATGTATTTGGCTGGGAGAAGGACTACCTGCGATTAGCAGGGGTTGAAGACATGTCGAATCTTAGTGCCGCATAAGTGGAAGCTCTGAGTAAGCAGTTGCTGCAAGTTGCAATGGCGGCTTCTGCTGGAGCTGATTCACACAGGACCGTTTCAATAGAAGGTTCATGCAAGGATCCGCTTGAGGTTCTTGAGTCTGATCATCCCGCTGGTGGGTTGTCCAATAGCGACCGTGGTGACACAGGCCAAGTTTCTCATAGTCTGCATTGTTTACTGTCTCGTTCTAGGCCACATTTCAAGTTGTTGGAGGGTCCTTTGGATAACTCGCTTTCTTCCCTTCATCTAGATCATGTTAAGCCGTCTCACACTAAAGGGTTGGTTGTTCGTGACAAAGCAAAGGCTGCGGAGGAGAGTCTGAGAACAGTGGCGACTACAAAGGGTGGTGCCAGTGTAATTCCTAATCTGGGATAGCTCCATCCGGATGCGCGGATAAGCTTGTTTGCATTGGACATAGTGAGGATGAGCACTCAGATATGGCACCAGGAGGTCGACGTGGAGTATGCTTCGAGGAAGCATATAAGCAGGCATCATAGATGGTTGATGGATTATGCTCCAAAACCCGAGAAGGATATGCTAGAAGGGCGTATGGATAAGGGTTTAAAGTACCTTATGTTGGGGATATCTCATTTGAGCCAGGTGGTCCTTGCTGAGATGGAAGTCGAGGCGGCTCACGAGAGGGTGTACACCATGGAGCGTGTCTTCTCGCACATGCAAGTGTGTTGTATTCTGACGCGCTTTACAAAATTGAGCGGTTAAATAAGCAGGTTGATGAGAGGAGGCTGGAACAGTCAGCCGTGGTTGTCGAGATTCAGAGGGTTCGCCTGGAAGCCCTTGGGTGCGATTTAGAAGAGGAAGTGTCCGCAAGGGACAGATTCAAGCAGGAGTTGGATCGGACTCGCCAAGACATGGAGGTTGCGTAGGAAACTACTGTTGAGGTGCGTTCTGAACTGTGGTCTCTCGCTGAAAAAAATGCCTTGAAGAAGGCCAACTGGGCTGCTTAAAAACAACAATTGGAGTTCGATGTGGAGTTCAATGATAGGGAGGCGAGGAAGGTCGAGAACCAGCTCGTATTAGAGAAGCATGAGCTCAATGCTATAAAGAGCAATTTGGTTACTGAGTAGTCTCAGGTTGATGCGCTGACTAGCAAGTTGGGGCTGTTGGAGCGGGAACTTGCTGACACGAAGGCGCACGAATAATAGCTTATGTAGGAACAAGGCAAGTTCGAGTTTCGTTGGGTTATATATGGCAGATTGGAACTGCTGACGCTGATGAAGGAGGAGCATCCAGAATGGGATCTTGGCCACTATAAGAAGAAGAAAGACTTGTCTGTTGCCTTTGCGTCATCGGACGAAGAAGGCGGTTCGGACCCTGATGCTCAGGCAGTGGTGCGTATGGACGCGACTCCTGCTCCCTCCCCCTTTAAGCTTAGCTCTTCTATTTCTGTACCCTCTCCCAATAAGGAGTAAACTTTGTATACTTGTATCAATTTTGCTTCGACTATTAATGAAAATAGTTTTATCTTAAGTACATTTTGTATCCGTTTTGTGCTCGTGGTCACTATTGTGTGTTTTCTGTTTCGCCTTGTCGTTTTACTTTGGCATAGGCTGGTTGGATCAAATAAGAAGTCGAGTGGTCTATCTGCAGTTGAGAGCTTGATTGTTTGCGATGCGAGTGACTCAGAGCCTCTGTTGCATAGTCCTGTCCATCAGTGGGCACGTCGCCTACAGTTTAGTTGTGGGTTGTATCTCATCCTTAAGGTAAGATGCTGGGGGTTTATCTTGCTTGTCTGATCCGTCGGCTGCAGCCGCCGTCATAAGCGGGTTGTGATAGCTGAGCGTACGCATTAGAACGTTTGTACCGAGTCAGGCGTTGTAAGCTTGGGTTGGCATTCTATGTAGCACTTATCCGCGAGTTGGCTAGACGATTTATGTCTCTAGCGTAAGTGGCCTTTGCTGGTAATAGAATGCTAGCTCGTTTGAACGTGAAGACATTGACTGAGCTGTGATTTATCTTTGTGATCGTTGTTTTGAAAGTGAGCGGTGGTTAAGTGGGAAACTGCTTATGGCTCCCACCTTCCGAACCATCTATGTCCGAACATAGTGGACTATAGGTTAGGGGAGTAAGGATTTGGCGACCATGCTGAAGAGCAGTGGTCCTGTGGCGAGCTGTCGACATCAGTAAAGGATTGACTAGTCTCCCACCTTTCGAACCATCCATACCCGCGCAGTGGGGGCTACAAGTTCGAAACGAAATGGTTTGAGGAACAGGCTGAAAAGCAGTGGCAAGCTGTCGGAATCAGTTCGGGACTAACTAGGCTCTCACCTTCCAAATCATCTACACCTGTGCGCATCAAGCTACAAAATTTGGGGGTTTTCGGCGGCCATGCTGAAGAGCAGTGGTCTCGTGGCAAGCCGTCAGAATCAGGCAGTGCTCCTAGATACATGGGAGATAATTCCCAATCTCAAGGTAATATGTGAGAGTAAGTTTTTCGGTGTGATATGTACTCTGGTATTTGCTTCCTGGTTGAAGCGGAAAGCTGTTGTAATTGCCTGTTCGAAGCTGATCATCGAGATACTTGCCTTAACAGGGCTTACTGGTATTGAGAAAAGTTGTGAGACGCATGGGCTTAGCAAGTTGTAAGAGTTCGGGTCAGTCTGGTGGACTGCATTGGGTGGGTTTAGAACCGCTTGAGCCGAATTAGTGTTGGGTATGGCTCAGGGCTATGACCGTTTTGGTGTATCATCAAACATCATGAAGAGTGGAGAGAAGGGTCATGCTTGATCTATCTTAAGAAGTATCGATGGTAATTGGTGGTATCATAAAGCAAAAGCAAAGTGGGATGGTGGAACTAAGTGGAAATGGTGGATGACACCTTTTTATTTAATTTTTTTCAGTTATTTTACTCGCCAAATCTGTCTGCCCTCTCGCGCCTCCCTTTTCATCTCAACTGTCTATTCTTTGATCGCTTTGGATCTCCAACAATTTCTGCCGCACCATTTGTAAAACTATGAACTCTTCTCCTCAAATCTTCCATTTAGACTAGACCCTCCCTGAAAAATCCTCAGTTTGTGATGGGTTTTCTCAGACTTGCAGATTCAGGTAACTAACTGACTATTTTAGGATCTACAATATATTTTTTGTTGAGTTATAGGAGTTTGATTTAGTTTGGTGGTTATTATATATGAACTTGTTGGCTTCCAAAATCTGATCCTTGATCATATTATACATATATGTTGCTTGATCATGCATGGGTATCTTGATAAGTTTCATTTTCATTGATTTGTAAGCATCCAATTGTTTTTTTGAATTTCGTAAATTTTCGATAATTTGATTGATTATTTCTGTTTTGTGCCTGCATTGTTCCTTAATCCCGACAAATCGTGTTGGGAATGAGATGGAATGTTGAACCACATTGTATCTTAATCAAACTGATGGTAAATTTAGTCTACATATTAGGACAATTTCAAATTTTTTTGATCTGGAATATTTGCATAGCTACTTAAAAAAGTTGTTAACATGTAAACCACTAGGCAAGGGTAACAAAAGGGATGCCTCTTCTTGGATGATTCCTCGTTGATACTTGCATTCCTTTTCATACTTGTTCTATTATTTTCACTTCTACCCCTTTTAAGTTTTAAGATACCGTAAGTTGAGTTTGAACCCATGATTTAGTAGTACCATCCGCCAAGCTATAACCGTTGAGCTATCATGTCATTGGCTGAAAGATTTTCTCTTAACCCTAAATAAGACAATGAACTTTCCTCTTCTCATAGGCACATTGATCACTCAAATCTTCTATTAGAAAGGATGTAAATTTTTTATTTTTCATTGTGGGATTTCGCAAATTTCTCAATTCAAGTAACAGGCTCTATGATCCACTATATATATATATATATATTGCATGCCTACACATATAATATACTTGTCAAGAAATGCTTTCCCACGGACTATCTTCATAAGTTTCATTTTGATTGATCATGTATAGGTGAGCAGAGCTTCACATAAATATTAGGGTTCTTAAGCACTTGGATCCTATAGTTTGTACGCCAATTTTGAGTTTGAGTATCAAATTTCTCCAATTTTGAGTATGGGCCCCGTAACCACGTTGATTGCTTTTGAATGATAAAACATTCAAATAAATAAAATATTTATTCAAATTAAAAAAAAAAAACAAAAACTTAACTCAATTAGTGGTTTGGGGTGAGTGACACGAGAGATTCTAGCTGGCCTGGGTCAGCGCCTGGGTGGCTGCCTGGGAGGCTCCTTGGCATGTGCCAAGGAGGGTGTCTTGCACATGCCCAACTAAAGTTTCAAAAAAAAACAAAAAAAAAAAACAAAAAAGCGGGAAATGAAATTTGAATTTTCTTGCTGAAATTTAAGAGGGAGGGAGGGATTAAAAAACAGAGAAAATCAGAGTGAGAAAAACAGAGAGAGGAGGAAGACTCTTTGATGCTGTTGTTGGTCCTGTATGTAAGAGCAAAGCAGGGCGAAGAAGGAGCAACAACAGCATTTTGGTCCCTCTGTTTTTTGGTCCTGTATGTAAGGTCTCCTCTTGATGCTGTTGTTGTTGTAAGGTCTCCTCTGTTTTGGTCTTTGTTGTAAGCATTTTGGTCTCCTCTTAAAACAACCATGGCCCTTACCACCATGGCTTGGTGCGATTAGAAAGCATGGAACATGTCAAACAGGAGTCCCTCTACCGACTTGTTGATCGAAATCGTGACTATGGTCTCACACAAGATACCCTTTTCGATGCAGTGAAGTGCTTGGAAAACAAGGTATTATTCAAATTATAATCAAATTACTTTTTTAACTAGTCAAGATGGTTGAACTCATTTTCATTTTATTGACTTGAGAATTTTTCCAGATTCGCGCAAGTTATTCTGCTAGTATTCTGAATCTCAGTAGTGATGAATTCATTGTGACTTTGGTCACTGATGCCTGTTTTATCCTAGAGCTATTCCGTGAGTCTGCGAAACAAACAAGCACATTTGATCCCATGTGAGGCAAGGAGTCACATGTGATTCGTTCGATCAGTGAGCTTCGTGAGTTGGGAGTGAAGTTTAAGAAAAGATAGGCTTGTGGCACATTGGACATATCCTTCATCAATGGTGCATTGCAGGTTCCCCCTATGTTCATGGAGGATTACACAGGTAGTTCTACGCTTACAAAATTGCTAATACTAGATTTGATGAATTCTTCCAATTTGATCTAAACTTCATTCTTGTAAATGATCTTACAGGTACATTGTTTCGTAATGTGGTCGTCGCCTTTGAACAATGCCATCATTCATGCAAGCCTGATTTCACATCATTCTTGTTCTTCATCAATGGCATTATTAACACACCTGAGGATGTCGGGCTTCTTCATTATACGGGAATCATTCAGCATTCTTTAGGTAGTGATGAAGAGATGGCAGATCTTTTTAACAAGCTATGCAGGGAGGTCGCTCGTGACTTCAATCAATCTTATCTCCATTTAGTGTCAAGAGATTTGGGCATATTCTGCGACAAGAGATGGAACAAGTGGAGAGCTGAATGGCATCTTGAGTATATGAATAGCCCATTGGCAGTGATTTCTTTGGTCGCTGCAGTATTATTGTTCACTTTCACTGCAGCTCAGACTTACTTTGATTATATAGCTTATATCAGGGGCAATTGATCAATGTTGTGTATGCCAATTGTAACTATTTTAATTATTCAGATCAAAGATTTCTCGACTTTGTATTGTGGAGTATATTGATGATCAGCAACTACACTTCATCTACATTCAGTTGTTTTTATCAAGTCTTAGTACTAAGATGCTACATAAGGCCTACTTGGTTTATTACATCCATAATTAAAGACTTCAATTGTATATGTCAACTTTATATCAGTATACTGATCAACAACATGTACTTCAACTTGCATCATTTGTAAGACATTTCAAGTAGTTGATACAAACCTGAGAACAATTTGATTCATCTTCTTCCATAAACTGTGAAGACCGTTGCAAAGCTCTCTAAGAGACTTGTACAACATAAGGGGTTTCCATAGCTACAGAAAGAATAACCCGTTTGAATCAAATGCATCAAGTTTTTCAGAGTATAATGTAGACAAGATGAAAAAAAAAAAAGAACAAAATACTGCAACTGGAGATACCAATATCTGCTAAAAACTTATTTAAAGCATGAAAAATTCTAATTGTCGAGTGAAATGGCGACAAACTAATACTGACGACACCAACATCAACATACCGAAAACACAAACTAATGCCAAATAAGATCCCCTAAATACAGACTAAGTTGATTTCAACAAAGGTTCTCATATACTACCTCCAACCCAACTGCCCAAATGACTCCCAGCAAGGTAACCCAATTTACCAAGCCTTTGCTCCCCAAGGAACCCTCCAGAATAGGCTCCAAACAGAGTTCCAGTACCCATGAGCAACCCCTCAGTCATAGTACCACCAAAATAAATAACCTCAGAGAAGTCCCATGCCGAAGAAATGATGGGACCTATGATGCGTTTAGCTTGTTGTGTCACTAGATTCGCTGCCCTTTTCCCCTCTTTCTGAGCCTGCTGGGCAGCAACCTTAGAATCTAGACCTTAATTGTGACAGTGCATCAGCCAAGGAGAGTTTGATTGCTCGGGCCCTTGCTCTCTCAATACGACTAGATCTGAGATTATAGACATACAGCTTTATGCCCTCTTTCACTGAGCATGCCATGCTTCCAGTGCCCATGTCAAAGCAGTTTAAGAATGTGAATTGCCCACTTTTAACATAAGAGTTCTCATTACTCAAATCTAAAAGTTAGACACAGTTTCTCCAAATTCAGCATTTCCATGTACTCTTCATGCTTCAAATAAGGCCATCTCATCTCATGCTGTACTCTCCCTGCTGATTACTCAGACTTAGAAATGCAGCAGCACAAACTAGTGGATCAATACACTCCGCATGCTCCAAACATAATGTAGAAAAACTGATTATGTAATTCTTGTACATACATTGAGTGGTAACTCATCTGGATGTATGCTACCAAAGAAAACCTCCATAAACAACAATCTTATGGATTTACAATGTAGTGCACCACATTAACAATGATCCACATGCTGAGTACTACCTGTTTTACAATGAACAAAAACTAGCTTTTACAAGCCAAGCCTTAACAAAGACCCAGACATGAATACACTCTGCATGCTCCAAGCAAAGCACCCCATACCACCACATCAGGCTCAAATGGCATACTTCTAATCAATTTCTCAGCCTTTTCCAGGTGGCTAGCTCGTCCAAAAAGGTTAACCATACACGCAGTGTTCTTTCTCTGGTTTGATCCCATATTCCCTCTCCATAGACTCAAAATATGTCCCACCTTCTTGAACCAACCCTCCATGTACACATGCTGACAATAAAACAGACCCTTGAAGCATGTAGTGCTTCATGATCCTTTCAGGTTCAATATTCAAGGCTTGATAAGTAGCAACAAATTCTTTGTATTTGATCGCTCCGAACTTTGGTGGATTGAGCTCATAATCAATAAGCTCTTGAGCAGGTTGAATAATGCTGTCCACAGGAGGAGCAAGGAAGTTTGCAATGGTTGTTCTTGCAACATTTGGATTAGTCACTACTCAGTGTTCAACACTGTAAGATCCCATTGCTGCAATCTACATACAATCAAAAACAAGTTTAAAACAGAGGAGACCAGAAACATAGAACTGTGTAAGATCTACATACAAACAAAACAGTCCCTTTTCTTGTTCGGCTGAGTATCCCCTCCAAACAAAGAACTCGCCGCCCTCTTCTTCGCTGCCGCTCATGCTTCAGACACAGTTTTCCTGCTCACCCATGCTTCAGAAAACAGAGGAGACCATAACAGAGAGATCGGCGGAGAGACACAGTTTTCCTGCTCACCTCACACACCCATTTCTCGCCATTCCTTTGCCTCACTCCCCTGTAGATTGTGGTGTAAGTGTCGAGGAAGAGAGTGAAGTGTTGTTTGAATTTGAAGTTAGAGAAGTTGAAATTTTTTAAGTTTCGAAAGTTTCAGTTTTCCCGCGTTTTTTTTTTTTTTTTTTTTTTGAAACTTTGGTCGGCACGTGCGAGACACGCTCCTTGGCACGTGGAGCGTCCCAGGCGGCCACCCAGGCGCTCGACCCAGGCCAGCTAGAATCATTGGAGTGACACATGCCTGCATCTCTAGTTGTTAATTCCAACGGTTGTAAATTGAAAGTGACTGACATTAAATTTTTTTAAGAAATTAAAAACTATAATATTAAAAGTAAATTAAAAAGAAAACTTTTTTTCTCTCAACTTTAATGCTCACCATGTCCTCCTTCCCTACTCTTCTTTCTTATCTATGTGAATTTAGGCCACAACATCATCACTACCCACCATGTTTCTTCTTCCCCTCATCCATCTGTAATTCAAAGCAGCCTCCCCTCATTTCTCTAGATTGATCACTGCCACTACTACCAACTTCTCTCCGTAGATCAAACCCAACCACCTTCTCGTCTATGTCGAACAAGGGCACTGTTGCCCCTCCTCTTCCTTCTCTCTATAGATCGAACACAAATACCTACTCTCTGTCAATCGAACACATCCTCTCCTCATTGTAGATCAAAATTAAGCACCATCATACCTCCTCCCTCCTGTATCGAAATCAAGCACGACCACACCTCTTCTCCTCCTGATCTCTTTGTAGATAGAACATATGCACCACCATCTTCCCCTCATCCTCTTGGTAGATCGAATATGGCCACCACCGATCTCCTCCATGATTTCAGTCACTTTTAAATAAGAATTTTATCCTCTTTATTTTTTAATTATCTTCATAAATTAGTTTTTATTTTTCTTTAGATCTCAGCCATTCACTTAGTATGACAGTTGCACTTGGATTGTTTGTGATTCGCGTAACATAGACTCTATTATCTTGTTATTACCTTGACAAAGTCAGCAAGGTCAAAGGGCAAAAACAAAATTGAATATGACGAAATTTAGACAAGAGTCAACATGGTTTTGGGATCCAAACTCAAGCTGCAAAAAAATTTGGGACTCAAACTCAAAATTGGTACAAGCTTTAGGAGATAGTATGCGTTTGATCCATAAAAAAAAAAAAAAAAATTGTAAACCCCATTTGTTTAGTGATTTTTTTTTTACTTATTTCATTCTCATAAATTTACTCTATTTTGATTCTTTTATGTTTTATACCCGCATTGTGCCTTAATCCCCAACAAATGGTGTTGAAGTGAGATGGAACGGAATGTGGCAGAAAATTGCATATTGTCATTGTCTAAGAATTTTAAAATGTAGGTAAGTAGGGGCAACAAGTACAAACTAATTTAGATATGAAAACAAAAGGGTGCCTCTTATGAAACTCCAAAGTAGCCTGCATTTTCCTTCCATCCATCCACTTCTGAATCCTAGCTGGTATTTCTTTGCACGAGAATCACTATGGGTCTTGGCGTTAGTTTGTAGTGAACTTTTTAGTCTACGGGGAAGTTCGGTAACAGACTTGTTCTTCCTTGTCCTGGCCTACCAAGATTCTAACCTCACCTCCCTGTTTAAAATTCTGCTTATATAAATTGGAAAGCAGGTGAGGATTTATGGATCCCCAAACATTTAAATTAAATAGAATGATCAATGATTAACTAAGGTACACTACTCTTCCACCATTTCCACAATGATCAAAGAGAAAAGAAAATGCTTGGAAATCTCTACATAACAAGATCAGAGTTAATGCGTAGAGGTTCAAACTGGCCAGGAGGGAGCCTTACTGGTTCTTGCCATAAACACTTTTCCCTCATAGGGACTGATCATGTGCTTAATCTCCTGATTCACGAATAAGGTGTCTCTTTTTTCTAATCACCTGATACATACGTGCCTGAAAGGTAAATCCAGTTGAATACCAGATGTACACTGAATCCTGCAACTAAATAAGGCAATCTTCAGTTCTTCATTTTCTTAGAAGCGAAATTATCTGTGAACTTGGGGTTGAGTTTCCTCGTTAGCAAAGATCGACTAACAGCCTCTCCTGAAGGTTTATTATCTTCACCCTGGTGCTGCAATGTCAGCAGGATCTCAGCTACTTCGTCCTCCGCACTTGCAGGTGGTGGAGCTGGTGTGCGCTTCCTTGGTAATTGAAAATGCTCCCCTTCACCTTCCTCCAATGTCCGGTCTCCATTAGTGTCGTTGGAACCAACTGTGACACGTACTTCCAAGGATACCAATGAAGAACCAAAAATCTTCACAATGACTTGTTCCCTGGCATCCCTGTTATCAACCCCTTGGTTTGGATTCTCAGCTGCAGGATTATGCATCTCCTCAGCCTGATTCTGAATCTGTTCAGGGAGCACTGGAAACATTGGTGATGCCTAGTCTATGCAAACATTTTGCACAGTCCCACCGTGAGAACTGGGGGACTTCCATGGGAGGCAGCTCTTGATGATGAGCTTGCGCGTCCAATGCAGCGAATGGCTAACAGAGATTTATGTCTCTTTGGCGAATTTCTGAGACATATTTTCTGCATTACCAATCAAGACAACATTGTCAGAAAGCTAGCTACTAACAAGATCCCATCTATCCTGAAAAACTTCTTTGATAAAATTTAAACTAACACTTTTAAGAAATCGTCGAAATAAATTAAATAGGAAAGTTTACTTGCCAGTCTACTCTCAGTTCTTTGATCATTATGAGTAATGAAGTTTGGGCCATAAATGAAGAATTGGTGTTTTCCTTTGAACCTATTTATTTACCCTTACAGGCACGAAATTGAAGAAAACTGAAGAAAAATGAATTATGAACAAAATGGAGAATTAGTTTCAGAAGAAGAAAAATGTGTGAACAAAATGGTGAATATCAACAGTTAAGTGAAAGTTTTATTAATTTCTCCAACCAACAATGAAGATATTAATAGTTGTTTTCATAACTTTTATACTTTTTCTAGCCCTATAATTTTCTCATCAAATTTTAGATTCGTGTATCCTAGTGTGATCTCAGGAGATGATGATTAATCCTTCACTATCCTTCCAAGGGAAGATTAAATATGGAAAGTCTTGATATATATATATATATATATATTTTTTTTGAAAGTCTTGATACAAAATAGCTGATCTCATACTTTTAGTGCTTTATTCTTTAAGGATTGTTGGGTGGGTTGGGACATATTAGCAGATCACATCACTAACATGATGCCTCTATTTGATCCCCCTCTTGGAAAGAGCAGGAGGGTATTGTGAGTACTAATGATGCCCAGATGTGTTAGCTATGTAACATTGAGGGAAAGAGGAAGAGGGTGAGCGTAGGATCAGACTCTCACCTTTCTAGTTGGGATGTTTAGAACCCATAAAGATATCACAAGCTGGGTTTGAACCCATGACTTAGTGGTATCATCCGCCAAGTTCTAACCGTTGAGTTGTCATGCCATTGGCAAGTTAGAACCAAAATTAACCAACATAGCCACAAACATGGAGTTCGACAAGATGATTTACATCTCTTTACTTTGTTGCAAGTTTGCTAAAGCGTTTGGTTTAGTTTCGACTATAGCACCCCAAATCTAAAGGAGGGGCGGTTTACAAAGATGATTAGCTCAAGGAGGGATGATGGTTGTGCCAATTAACATTTCATACGCTTAGACGGTCGTCCAAGGACTTATTGGGATTGTGGTGTTGGGTTGAATTAATCGCACGTGATATAAAAGAGGTGTGATCATCAAATTTATAAGATGTGCTCCACCCCTTCATTGGTACTTGGAACATAACTTCTTCTGCCAGCTCCAACAAGTTGGAGGAGAAGAACTGTTCCAAGTCCCTACAAATAAATAGCAACACACATAAGCTTGTTGTCTCAATCTGACGGATGAGTCACTTTTAGAAGCAAAGCTTGAGAAAGAGTGAATAAACGTAGAACGTACTTACAACAACCATAAGGTAAAATGAGTTTCTTACAGTATTTGCTCAAGGATTTGTACATCAAAAGCACAGAATTCCCTCAAATAAATTTCTTACATTAAATCTAGTTAGGAGATTGGAATTTTAATGAATTATTGAATGAGTTATTGGATTGATACAGTTCACTCTATTTATTTATTTATTGAGATTATACTTTTTCCATGATTGATAACCCACGAAACTAGTTGAAATCTTTGTTTGAAATTTATAAAAAGTAAATTATACATCACTCTAAGGGTGTGTTTACTGCACGGATTCCATATCCACGGGGAATCACTTGTGTCTAAATCAAATTTGATCAAAATGTGGTGGATCACTTCTCATGGATTCCGCATTTTGATCAAAGGTGGGAATTGAACTCTCATGAAAAATGAAAATCTCAATCCTTTACCCCTCTCCCCTAAAGAATTGAATTCTCATATTTCATGGATATCCAAATCCCCACCTATGATCACAATCTATAATTCATAATAAATGGGTTTACCATATTTTAATCGAATGTGCCTTAAAACACAAAAGAACCACCACATTTTAGTCAAATTTACCTTAAATACAAGTAGTCCTCATAGATCCCATGGAATTGAACTCCGTGCAACCAAACGACCTTAAAATACACACGATAAAGGGGTTTTATCCCTTAACCATGACAAAATTTGTAATACATATATCATGTAAGCTAGGAAACTCGTTGAATCCAACTGAAAACCAAACTACGAGAAAGGCTAACTGTTTCTAGTTCCAATTTAAAACCTAAATCGATATGTAAATTCATGAATGAATTCTAATAAGTCAAACAAAGAGTTACCAAAGAGGAGACGATGTACCAAATTGTTACCTAAGAAACTGATCAATCTATCAAAAAATCAAACTAGGAGAAAGAATTTCTTGTACATGAAAATTGGAATCCTAGATCGAAAAATAAATTCACAAATGAATTCTGGTAAACACTCATTTCTCCACTTATGACTTAATTTTGGAAATTTAATAATTTTCTCTTTTTTTAGAATGAGTAGGGTTTTATTGGATATATGCTATTGTGTCTAAACGTAGAATTTAACTAGTTGTTTGGATGGAGCACTTATGGTTCTAGCTTTGGCATTGTTACTAGAGTTGAACAAAAAACCAATCGAAGCGACCAAACCAAATTAACTAGTTGTTTATGTTTCTGTTTTTTTTTTTTTTTTTTTTTCCTTCTTCTATTAGATCGGTTTGGTATTTGGTTGTTCCATTAATTTAAAAAAAAATAAATGACTAGACCCTATACTATCAAGTATAATTTAAAAAATTAAAATAGCAAACAAAAAAGTTCAACCTGTTCGTTCTGTCATTTTTATTGAACATCTTGGTGGGTCAGTCAGTTTGTTTAAGATTTCGATTTGATTTCTTTTGAAATTCTGCCAAATCTACTAGTTCGGTTCAGTTGGGTTTTTTTACCCAAAACCCTACCATGCACAACCATTAGTGTGTAAAAAAATAAAATTAAGTCAATTAAGATTCATTTCATTTATATTAAATTCAATTAAAACAATTGGGTTTCTTCTTCTTTTTTTTTTCTTTGTCTTTTCTATACATTTGAAATTGATTTTGTTGTTGTTAATTTGTGTTTGTCTATTGATTTCAATAAAGTGGGTAAAGGAACATTTTGTTGAGATGAAGAAGACGATCTATATAATTTTGTTAAGATTTTCAAGGAAATAAGCATTTTCATTTTCCCAACCATGGCCAATCAAACAACATGCTAATAAAAACTCATGTTTTCCTTTTCCTTTGAGGAAGGAAAAGGAAAATGTTCCAGAGAATATTTTATTTTCCTTACAATCAAACATATATTAGCTAGTAAAGATTCCAACCTAAATCATAAATCAAGGAAATTGATCATTGTCCTCACAGATCCACCATCTGTAGGAGTAAGTGGAATTGAAATTTCAGTTCGCCTCGATTAGGACTCCATGAATCTCAATCCCTCCACAGTTATGGAGCCAGGATTTTTGTTGAAAGGGGGCGGAGTGATGAGTCATAATTAATTAATGATAATATAATAATTAATTAATTTAACAAAAAAATTTAATTCGATCAATACATAAATAACTGTACAGAACACCAATTATTAAACAAAACTTCATCTAATCTATGGGAAAGAAAACATATTTATTGGGGAAAATCAAATTGGTGTATAAGGTTAAACGACAAAAATGAATTTCAAATGTAAAATTAGATGTGGACAAAAAAATTGGGTTATTTGCGATTTGCGATTTGCTACCTATCATAAATAGCTAATTAGAAGTTACATTATCATTAATCACTATTGCAGTCTCTCCCCTGGACTAGCAGTCGATGTGCATTGACTGTAAAAAAAATAAAAATAAACTCACATTGATTACCAAAATACCCTTCAAACAATAACCCACAGATGAATCTTGAGATATAAAAATGTGTCTTGAGAAAAAAATTAATGGCTCAAAATTTTCATGTGTCTCTAGAAAAAATCCTATGATTAAAATACAAAACTAGATCTCGAGATACAAATTCATCTCGAAAAAATAAATTTTTTTTAAAACCTTCTTCTTCCTCAAAGCAGGCAAGAGAGGTTAGGGTTGCTGGTGGTTGATGGCGATGGTGGAAAAAAGAACTAAATCAAGCAAAGAGGAAGGGGGAGGAAGAAAGTAGGAGGCAGGGTGGTTGTCGGTGCCGCAGTAAACAAAGAAAAGGGAGCAGGAGAAAGGAAAGGGATGAAGCAGAAGAGAGGAAAGAGGTGGAGCGTGATCATCGGCGTTGCAGATAACAGAAAGAGGAAGGGGTGAGGCGGAACGACATCGTCGGCATCACAAGGTGGGGCATATTAAAAATTAACTAAAAATATTTCAAAATTCAAGTGAGGGCAAGTGCCCCCACGTAGCTCCGTCCCTGTCCCTCCACTCATTCTCTTGGGTTGTTGCCCCACACTATCCATTTTCACCACTTAAGTGCCCTATAGAATGTACCAACATGTATTGTATTTAAAATCCACCCTAGTAAGGCCATAGTAATGCGTCGGTTAAAAATAGAAAATCATAAGTATATATTTAAATGTATGAAATAAAACAAATGTAGTTAGTAAAATTTATATTATTTATATGGCTAAACACAATAAAAAGAATCAAATAAATAGCCCGAACCAAACCAAGCTGACCAATTTGGTTTGTTTTTATTTTTGTTTTAGTTTTGGTTTGGTTCAGTTATAACATTTTGATATTGAAATGATCAGTTTTGTTTTCTATTTTAGGTTGAAAAAACAAAGCGTGGAAAAATAACTGAATTGATACATATGTTTAAAAAACACAAAAATGAATAAATAACACATAAATACTTTATTCTTTACATAGTTTTTGTTGGTTTGGTTCGATTAGGTCAGTTTGGCATAATTTTTATTGGTTCAGTTCAATTTTCGGTTTGACTGAATTTCATTTCGATCCGATTTGGTTAGGATTTTTGTCAAACCGAACCATGAATAACCCTATAATTTACCCTATGTTCTTGATTAATTTCCTTTGTTGCAATAGTTCATTTTTTTTAACATTGTGCTTTGAATAAATAAATATGGATTATAAAAAATATCTAAACTGAAAAGCGTTTTGAATATGGTATTGTGATTCAAAATACAATTGAATTCGAATATACCACAATTTTGAAAGAGATAATTAGAGGTACCCCCATTTTATGATGTAAAACTCAAAGTACCCTCCTCTAAGTGTTTCAAATATTAAGGGTACATAACTGACAATCAACGACAATTTTCATTTTTGACCTTCTACGGGAGCACACCCTCGCATGTGGCCGTCCCCAAGTTTTATAATACCTGAAATAGCCCTTAAGTGTATGGTCCAGCCACCACAATAAACACCTCTCGAAGAAAATCTCTTGGTTTAATGGATTCTTCGAATTGCAAATTGGACATTCAAAACTCTATGGGGTCGAGCTCAATTCAGCCATTCCCATAATGAAGTTGAAGTGGGTGTATTATGAGATATAAGGTCCGAGATTACATATTGGGTGGCGAAAGAGAAGACGGATTGTTCAAATTTGGGGAGCATTCAACACTATATATATATGATGCAGTCATTTTTCGCTCCCTGCTTTGACTCAGTTCCTGTTGACCCACTGACCTGCAAAAGTAACGCGCGTGAGCCATAGACCACCGTTGTGGTGGTCGATGACACTCCCATGCTAAAGTCAGACAGGGATATGAGGAAGTGTGATGTTGTAACAAAGAATTTGTAGCGTACCTTAGCTTACCAACCTCATGTTTTATTTATAGTGCAAGGAGTTCTGATTCTACCAGGCCATTGTAGGCGTAGTTTAGGAAGGAGATCTTCGTGGAGATCCTTCTCTAATTAGGAGTCGTGCCGAGGAGGGAAGTTTCATGTTAGCCTCGTGCTCCTAGATACGCAAAAGATAGTTTCAAATGCGAGATTAATTCGTAAAAGGGAGTTTCCCTGTGTGGAGTGTACTCTAATATTTGCTTCCTGGTTGAAGGCAGAAACAGCTATAGTTGCCCATCCAAAGCTAATCCTCAGGATACTTGCCTTAGTAGAACTTATGGGTATTGAGGATAGTTGTGTGACGTGTGGACCTAGCATGCTGTGAGAGTTTGGGTCTGCCTGGCTGACTGAACTGAATAGGCTAAGAACCGCTTGGGCCGGATCAACATTGGGTTGATGCTAGGGCTCGTATTTTCTCGAGATCACTATGACACGTGTGTGGTTTAGAGGTGTGACCGTTTTTATGTATCATTGGCTACTCCCCTCGGGTTAGTGGGCTGTCACATCGGTTTGCTAAGTCATATCTTGAAGGGATGCGTCGCTCATGATGATTGATTATGAATTGTTGCTTGAGTTGTGCGTTGCATTAATTGAACGTGCGTTGGTTCAGTGGAAAAGAGGCAAGAACTCGCCCTCTATTTAGGTAATCCGCAGTGTATACCTTGACTCTTCTACTTTCTTTGCTTTCGAAGATATCGCTTTGATTAGAAAAAATTGTTCATCTTTTTCATGGCCCAACAAAACCTTCTTGACGACGCAATCTTGGCCATGGGCTTGGAGTTTTTCGAAGACAGATTGTTGTCTGAGCCCGTCCTTGCTAAAATTCATATGAAGTTTGGAGTGCCTGAGGACCTGCCGTTGTATGTCCTGACGGGTAAACAAACGACAATGTCACCTCCGGTCGATTTCATCTGCTTGCATTGTGGATGCTTCAAACCGGAGTGCGTTTTCCAGTTTTGGACGTGATTTGGGAGCTCCTGGATCTTCTAGGCATTCCTCCGGTTCAGCTGGAGCCTAATGGATATAGGATCATCCTCATGATTTTGCTCAGTGCTAAGGAGGCCGATGTCAACGTGACTCCACAAGTAATTCAGTTGTTGACTTCTCCTCAGTTGAAGAGTAACATTGTCTGTAAGATGACATCGTCGACTTGCTTCATTTATCTGCTTGATGACTTCAAGTTTTGGTAGAAATATTGCTTCTTGGCTCCTGCGGATTCGAAATATTTTCGATGCAAGTGTCGTCCGCTCGAGTGACAGTTCAGGCCACTTCGTAAGTTCAACCCTCTTCTTGCGACTTTGATATGCTTGATAGCGGGCTGGCTAGAAAGGTTTCCTACTACTCCTCTTACCTTAGCGGAGCAAAATACCATAGAGACGTTTTGTAGCTTGCCAAAGAGGAACGCGATCGATGTCATAAGAGTTTTCATCTTCATCCGTATTAGGCTGTGGGACAGCTGGCACGTTGCCCCCACTCTGTACCTTACATCGCGAATTAAGTTCGACAATGGGGCCCCTTCAAGGAAGAGGAAGGTTGTTAGGGCCAAAGCTCTCATTTTGTCTGATGTGGAGGAGCCGTCTGAAACACTTGACTCCTTTGTGAGGAAAAAGTTCCATGTGACGATTGGGTTGTCTTCAGCATGACCCGCTCCAGTGGAAGAAGAACGCGAATCTACTAGGCCTGTTGGGGCGGAGACTGATGTTTACGACTTGGATAAAGAGTACATGCGATTTGCAGGAGTTGTAGACTGGTCGAACCTTAGTGACACGTAGGTCGAAGCTCTGAATGACCGTCTAGTGCGGGTTGCAATGACAACTTCCGCTGGTGCTGATTCGCGTGGGACTGTTCCGGCAGAAGGTCCCCGTGAAGATTTGTCTGAGGCTATAGAATCTGATTGCCCCATTGTTGCTTCGCCTGATAGTGACGTGTGACACTGACCATGTCTCCTGTAATCCGAGTTGTTCACCGCCTAGCTCTAGGCCACAGTTAGAAGTATTGGAGGATCCTTTGGATAATTTGCTTCCTCCTCTACCTCCGGACCCCATTGAGTCATCTCGCAATAAAGGGTCGGCTATTAGTGACAATGGGAAGATTATGGAAGATAGCCCAAGGACGGTGGCAACCGTGAAGGGTGACACTGGTGTGATTCCTAATTCGGGGAAGCTTCATCCAGGTGCACGGATAAGCCTATTTGCACCGAACTTGGTGAAAATGAGTTCACAGGTCTGGCACCAAGAGGTTGACCTGGAATATACTTCGAGGAAGCATATAAGCCGGCATCATGGTTGGCTGATGGATTGTGCTCTGAAGCCCGAGGAAGATACGCTGGAAGGGTGTATGGACAAAGGTTTAAAGTACCTTATGCTGGGTATGTCTCACTTGAGCCACGTGACCGTCGCTGGGACGGAAGTCGAGGCGGCTCAAGAGAGGTAATACACCTTGGAACGCGCTTTATGAAATTGAGCAACTGAAGAAGCAGGCTAAGGAGCAGAAGCTGGATCAGTTAGCTGTGATCGCTGAGACTCAGAGGGCTCGTTTGGAGAACCTTGAGCGTGATCTATCAGAGGCGGTGTCTGAGAGAGACGAACTTAAGTAGGAGTTGAGCCAGATCCGCGGAGAAGTTAAGGTTCCGCTGGAAGCTTAGGCTAAGGCGTGTTCTGAAATGCTATCTCTTGCTTAAGAGAGTGTTTTGAAGGAAGCCGATTGGGCTGCTGAGAAACAATAGTTGGGATTCGATGTGGAGTTTTATGCTCGAGAGGCAAGGAAGGCAGAAGACCAGCTCGAACTGGGGTGGCATGAGCTTAGTGCTGTGAAGAACAGTCTAGCCACAGAGCAGTCTCAGGTCAACGCGCTGACTGGAAAATTGGAGCTATTGGAGCGTGAACTTGTTGATGCGAAGGTGTGAGAAGAAGAACTTCTTCACGAACAAGGCAAATGTGAGTTCCGCTGGGTTGTATATGGCCAGCTGGAGTTGTTGGCGTTGATGAAGGAGGCACATCCGGAGTGGGATCTTGGCTGCTATAAGATGTCATATGTAGACTTGTATGTTACCTCCGCGTCATCGGGCGAGGAAGACGTCCAGGCCCTGCCGTTCAGGTCGTGGCGCGCATGGACACAACTCCTGCTCCATTTCCACGAAGTTTAGCTATTTCATTTCTGTACCTTCTCCTGATAAGGAGTAAACTTGGTGTGCTTGTACCCCTTTTCGTTTTGATCATTAATAGAAATAGTTTTATCCGTTTCGCGCTTGCGTCTCTATTGCATGTTTTTCATTTTGCCTTGTCGTCTTGCTTTGGCATAGGCTGGTTGAATCAATAGGAAGTTGGTTGGTCTGTCTGCGATAGAGAGTTTTACCGCTTTGTGTGTGTGAACGATTTAGGGTCATTGTTGTGTAGTCATTTCCGATGATGGGCATGTTGCGGACAGTTTAGCTGGGGGTTAGTCGCCCGAGCTGTCTTGTCCCCAAGGTAAACTGCTTGAGGCTTACCCTGTTTGTCTGACTGGTCGGCTGCAGTTGCTGTTATGGGTGAGTTGCGATGGCCTAGTGTATGTGTCAGAACGTTCGTGCCGAGTCAGGCGCCGTAAGCTCGGGCTCGCATCCTAAATAGTTTTTATCTGGGCACTGGCCGTACGATCTTTGTATCGGCGCGAATGACCTTCGCTAATAATAGAATGTCAGTTCATTTGAGCGTGAAGATGCTGGCTCAGCTAGATTCATGTTTGCGACTGTTGTTTCGAAGGAAAATGAAGGTCGCATGGCTATGAGACTCCCACCTTCCGAATTATCTATGATCTTGCAAAGTGGACTACAGATTCAGGGAGCAACAATTTGGTGACCAGACTGAAAAGCAATGGCCCCGTGGCAAGCCGTCGAAATCAGTTCAGGACTGAATAGACGCTCACCTTCCGAATCGTTTATGACCGAGCAAAGTGGACTACAGATTCGGGAAGTAAAAGTTTGGCAACCAGGCTGAAAAGCAGTGGTCCCGTGACAAGTCGTCAGAATCAGTTTAGGACTGACTAGGCTCCCACCTTTTGAACCATCTACACACTCTCCAAGTGGTGGGGGCTACGAATTCGAGATAGGAGTTTGGCGATCAGGCTGAAAAGCATTGGTCCTGCGACAAACCATCGAAATCAGTTCGGGACTAACTAGGCTCCCACCATCCAAATTATCTACACATGTGCGCATCAAGCTACAAATTTAGGAGTTTTCGGCGGCCACGCTGAAAAGCAGTGGTCCTATGGCAAGCCGCCGGAATCAGGTCACGGCTAACTAGACTCCCACCTTACAAGTCCAGGGTTGGTGATTCGGCGGCCACTCTGAAAATCATTGGTCCCGTGGCGAGCTGTCGAAATCAGTTCGAGACTGACTAGGCTCCCACCTTCCAAACCATCTACACACGCGCAGTGGGGGCTACAGGTATGGGCTTTGATTAGAAGCTTTCGTTGCTAGTCGTTACCAGCTAGGCTTACATGTTTAGGTTCGGCGATCATTGACCGCAGGGGGTAATGATCCCTTGCGAGTCGTCCTCACCAGGCGTGATAGCGTTGATTAGACTCCAACTTCCTAAACCGTCGATGCCCGTGCTAAGCGAACTAGGTGTCGGGTTGAACCAGATGCCATTGTCATCAGCCTTGGCTGATTAAGCTTACTTGGTTTGAAAGGAGGTTCCGCCTGCTAGTCGGCGTGCCGACCTAGTCCATCAGCATGGTGCATGGGGTGGACGAAGTTACCTTAAATCAGCTAGTGATATTGTTTAAATAATAGGTTGTGGGCTCGCAGAGGAAGGGCTAGGGTTTCCTACACAGTGCGTTGTGTGTACAACGTAGATCGCGCAATAACACGTGTATGGTGTAAGCTGTGTGACGATTGAGTATCGATTACTCCCCCTCAATTGACGGGGTTGCGTTCAACGACATTAATTTGATTGACGTGGTCTGCGCAGTTTCCTCGAGAATTGTTGTCTACTCATTTCCTATACGGTATTTAATGATTGACAGTTAATGCTGGAGTGCCGCTTGGTGAACCATCATGTCTATATAATGATGTTTTCCAATCGTTGTAGGCACTATATTTCATAGAGCTTATCTCCAGTAATGTTCTTGCTTAAAGAGAATGCTTTGGGTTTTTCAAAGGCTGAAAAAAAAGCTTTGGATTTTTCAAAGGCTAAAGGTGGATCTCCGTCTCTGGAGTCTCCAAATGTTCTGACATTTGCACTGATCAAGCATATCGATAGTTGTTGTTATGTGTGTTCAACTGTTATGGGTGGGCACGTAGTTGACTGCCTAAGGTCTCGTAATTTCTTTTCATATCGCGGAGAAGTAGTACGGATTACACTGTACCACTTTTGCCTTTGTGTGCTTGAATCCCGCTGCTAACCAATTGTTGATCGAAGTGTTAGTCTATGTGCGATGTCTCCAGGTGTGGTATCTCTCAGTCACCCCTGGTATCGCACATGTGAAAAATGGCCTCGCTTGATAGCAATGAGAGACCATGACTGCGTCCCTGCTTGTGGCCATCGTCATCCGCCTTCTTCTAAGCTATTTGAAAAAGTTGGATATCTCTTGAGGAAATCAGCAGCCCGTTGTGAGGTCTACAATGTCATCGTACGAGCACTTTCTTGGAGTCATTTGATGGAGCAATCTGACTGCTCGGTCCTTTCAATCCTTTCTTACACTTTGTCTTTATCTTGGGATGGGGTCGAGCGAATTCCTTTCGCGTATTTTGCTGTCACTTGCAGATTGCTCGCATCGGAAAGTCTGCAAGTTTTCTTCGGACGTCTCTCGCTGTAGAATTGTCTAAGTGAGTCTTTTTCTTCATGTCGTACTGTATTCCGATGCTTGTAGTATGTAGTATTTTATATCCGCCTCAGGGCGTTCGTAATATGTAGCCTTTGGTATCTACCTCAAGGTGTTTGTTGTTACATCTTTCCAATAATCAATAGAGTTTGTTTCTGTAATTCTTCTTTTATTTCTTAAGGGATTGTAAATCACATAAGCTTTTAAGAACTAAACTCTACATTGATTATGGTAAGGGAAATAAACAACTGAAAGCAGACTAACTGTTGACGGAGAGAAATTGATATGGCCTTGAAGTGAATTCGAGTTGCTCTCGCGGATCATTTAGCAGACTGTCAAGGCGTTACACAGGTTACTGAAGAGTAAACCTTGTAGATGGGCAAATTTCCACACCGACGGAACGTCGGGGGATGTGTTCCCACTGGCCTTTTCGTCTTGCTAGGCGGAAGAGCTTATTATTCCCGTTCCGCTCGAAAATGATGTCTCTGCCGTCATTTGACCTGGCACTGGATCAAGATGCTTTGTAGGATGTAGCTGAATTTGGGAGCATTCTATTTGATTCAGTGCGGCGTAGTGGCAGCCTCGTGCCATAGGTTGGTCTCCACGTATTGCCCCTTCAGAGTAGTTAGCAGTATACTTAACACACTGATGGAGGGTGGAGACCACTGCTTCCATCTGGTGGAGCCATGGTCTTCCCAGGATGAGATTGTAGGATGATGGCGCGTCTACCACCATGTATTCTAGAAATATGACCTTCCTTAGCTGCGGCTCTCTAGCCACCGTAACTAACCTAATCTTTCCGATGGGGAAGCATTTCTCCCTGCAGAATCCAATCAGCGAGTGTTCTGAAGACGTCAGGTTTTCTTCCTTGAGGTCCATGTTGTGGAATGCATTGTAGAATAGAACGTTGAGCGAGCTTCCTATGTCCAACAGAGCTCTATTTACCTCCCACCTTGCTATGAAGACCGAGATGACTAGAGCGTCGTTATGTGGCGCTCGGACTCCTTCGAGGTTTTTTCCGTAAAGGCCAAGGTAGGAATGGGGCTCTGAATCCTTGAGTGGCAGATGTGTTTGTCCTCATCCGCAGGTCGTGTTCGCATTTCCAGTAAGGTCTGTTTGCGAGACCTGTACGACAGGTCTTCATTCGGTCCGACTCCATGAATGAAGTATATTATCCCTGAAGTCTCCTTCTCTGTTTCTTTAACTGACTCCCCCATGTCCCTTGTTTGTTCTGTTCACTTCTCAAACTTCAGCAACTCTTTCAATTTTCTTCTGTGGATCCAGTATTTGACCTCACACCTCAGACTCTTGTAGTCATTGATGTCGTGGTCGCTCTCCTTGTGGTACGCGCAATACTTGTCGTTGTCACACTTGGAGGGGTCTTCGTGTGTCTTCAGTGGCCACTTTAGTTCCTCCCAGTTCTTCATGGATTTAAGTATGTCTAACAGGCTAGCATTTAGGGGTGTCACAGCTCTGGATCCAACGTAGTTGGATGATTTTTCCGGCCTAAACCGATAAGGGTCCGGCCTGTTGTCACTGCGCTTCTTTTTGCTTTGTTCCTCATCCTCGCGTCTCTTTCCCTTCTTGTCCCTAGAGGCGGATGGCTTCTTCTCGCCTTCGAATTCCCTTTTAATGGTCCTTGACTCCTCTAGGGTGATGTGTCTCTGAACGCTCTTGAGGAGCTTCGTCATATCTAGAGGGGGCTTTAAGGTGAGGTCCTCTTAGAGTTTTCCCTCTTTGAGGCCTGCAGTGAAGGTCGTCACGGCTGTATCATCGTTGCACCCGTCGATGAGGGTCAGCTTGTTGTTGAAGTGTGTGACATTCTCGGAGTGTCTCGTCAGACCTCTGCTTTAGAGAGAGTATGTAGTGCAGGCATTTTCGAAAACATTGACTCCCAACAAAACATGTCAGGAATGTTTTTGCCAGCATTTTGAAGGAGTCGATCGACTTCGACGGAAGGCTGTGGAACCACGTCAGTGCTGAGCTTTTCAGACTGGTGGGAATGGTTCTGCATATGACGGATTCAAATCCTTTTTAAGAGCCATTACATGCTGGTAATGGCGTAGGTGGTCGAAAGGATCGGTGGTTCCATCGTAGGAGTCAAGCTTCGGGGGAGTGAACTTCCTCAGAAGGGCCTCATTCATGATCCGGTCCACAAATGGCAGGACAGAGAGGTGGTACAATAAGTCTGGATCGTGTGCCTCTCTGCGGAGTGGGTTCCCAGGGCCAAGCCTCTCTATCCTGGTGGCGAGCTCAGCGTTAACCGCGCAGCCTCCCTTAGTCCAATGAAAGCTAGCGAGTGCTTGGCTCTCCTGCGCTTGCTCCCTATCATCTTTTGGAGGGGGAGGCCCATGTTGTTCCTGGTCTCCATTGGCAGCTGGTGGATTTGGTCTCGTGAGAGCCTCCGCCGCCTTGGCTATCTGCTGTATTTGAGATGTCAACCTATCAATTCGGGGGTCCGTTATTGCTGTCGTCAGCACGAGGGCTTGAGTCTGTAGCTCGTGTATGACCAAAACCTTTAAAAACGGCGGTACTGCGCCAACCGGAGTGTTTGATGCGTCCCCCTGTTCTTCGTTGTTGTGTGGCCTAGTAGTCACAATCTCTCTGGATTTTTAAAAGGAGATGACGTTAATCAAAAGTTAATAACTCTATCGTTCCCACAGACGACGCCAAACTAATGCAGTCATTTTTGGCTCCCTGCTTTGACCAAATTCCTGCGACCTGCACAAGTAACGCACATGAGCCACGGACCACCGTTGTGATGGCCGATGACACTTCGATGCTAAAGTCAAACATGGATCTGAGGAAAGTGTAATGTTGTAACAGATAATTTGTAGCGTACCTTAGCTTACTAACCTAATGTCTTATTTATAGTGTAAGGAGTCCTAGTTCTACCAGGCCATCGTAGGCGTAGTTTAGGAAGGAGATCTTCGTGGAGATTCTTCTCTAATTAGGAGTCGTGTTGTAGGAGGGAAGTTCCCTATTAGCCCCATGCTCCTAGATATGCGCACTACACCAAAAGGCTTGTTTAGCTACAGGGAGATGGCCACGGCTCTAAACCGTTGGTTTATTTTCCACGGCAAAAAACCGTGGCTATAACGGCCAACGGTTTAAAACCGTGGCTAAAAAAATAAAAACCATGGCTATACACTACACCAAAAGGGTTGCCACGGGCAAAAACCGTGGCTAACTGCCAACGGTTTAAAACCGTGGCTATAAGATTTTGCTTTTCACGTGCAGTTTCACGCTTTGGCGAAAAAAAATTCGCGCTTTGGAGGGAGCAGTTTCGCGCTTTGGAGAAAAAAATTGAACAAAAGAAGCTGGCGAGGTGTTTCGGAGAAAATCGCGTGGGGTGGTTTTAAAGGGCGAAAGTTTTGGGGTACAGTTTTGAAGTTTGACTCTGTTTTTGCTGCATGAAGAAGAAGGAGATAGAGATAGAGAGATTGTCGTGAGTGAGTTCGCAAGGAAAGAGTAAGGAGAAAGTTTTGTTCAAGTGTTCATCAGGTAACAAATAAAGAATGTTTGTTTATTGTTCTGGTTGTTTGATTCGTTTAGTTTGATTGGTAGATGAAGTGTCCGGGGTTTTGAAGCAAGGGGTGTTTGGATTTGTGGTTAGAAATGTTGGGTGTTATTCAATTTCTGATTTTTATGTGTTTCAAGTTTGAAGGGATGTTAGTCAGATTTGGGGTTTAAGTGATTAGGAAGGTTTGGGTTTTGATGAGTTTATTGATTTTGAATAAATGGGGCTTCAGATTTGTGGTTATTGATGAGTTAGAGATGTTGGGGTTTTGTTCAATATGCGGAAAGTTGAGATTTTGAAGGTCAGATTTGGGGATTTCAGTGGTTAGGAAGCTTTGGGTTTTGATGGGTTTAGCGGTTTTGAATTAATGGGGTTTCAGACTCGTGGTTATTGACGAGTTAGAAATGGTGGGGTTTTGTTCATTCTGCAGAAAGTTGGGATTTTGGAAGGAAGACTATAAGATTTGGGGATTTTGGTGGTTGAGAAGCTTCGGGTTTTGAGCGGTTTGTTCATTTGGGGTTCAGTACATATGGTTGTTGATTTGTTTCAGTGTTTTGAAATGGACTATTTGGTTGCTCGTTGTTTGTGTTTAGCACAATGAGGTGATATGTTTATTTCATAGTTGGTTTTAGGGGTTTTCAATGTAGAGATTTGGTGTCTTTGAAGGTTGAGGTTTTGAGGATTTTGTTTCAGTTGGGTTTAACAATTGTTTGCTTCTTTACTTGTGTAAACTAGGGTTTTGAATAGTTTGATTTGTGGCTTATCTTAGTTGAGAAATTTAGGGTTTGCATGGTTGAGGGATTTGATTTGGTTTTGGCTATTGTTCAACTTCATGATAAAAAAAAAATGATTGGATGTTTATGTGAAATTGGGGCTTTTTGTATGTTGTTATTAACTTCCAAGTACTTTATCCAATGATACAGATCTAAGCTTGGAGTTTAAAGAAGAAAGAATGGCATTGTCAATAACTTGCCCTAATAAGATGATGGATTCTGATATTGATGAAGGAAAAAAAGTATATGGCGTAGTTAGGCGCATGGGATCAATGGGGAGGAAGCGAGTGGAACCATTGTGTCTCTACTCCCCTTCTAAAACTCCATTGAAGAAGCCATGTCGTGCGAGGAGGAGCTCGGACATGTCAATGTTGGAGAGGCTACCAGAAGACTTATTGGTAGGTATTATGATGATTTTTTCTTTTCCAAACTAAAAACTATGTTGTCTACTTTGATTGATTGTGAGTTATTACAGAGCTCTGGCTAATATTTGTTTGTTATATTTCAGATTAGAGTTTCTGTTGTTTGTAACCAAGTGGTGTCAGACAATTGAACAAATGGAAGATCAAGTTTCTGCTGTTCTCGAGGAAGAAAGGTTATTATTGTCTCATAACTGCATTTTCTCTACTTGTGAGTTATTTTTTTGGTGTTATTTGAAAATAAAAGTTCCATCTGTTTGCAGGGAAGAGAGAGCTCTAAGAAATGCTGAAATGGAGGCAACAAAGGTTCGTTTTATTAGTGGGCTAATGTAAAAACTTTGATACACAAATAATTTTCGAAGTTCTGTCTCTTGCAAATCTTTTGGCCCATTCCTTTGTGTCCAACTTTGCAAGTTGGTTTATATTGTGGAGACAAAATTATCTTTTGGCTCTTTTTATTCCTCACTAGTGTGCACGGCTACAGCTGCTCCTGTATTTAAGATATCAAGGGGAGTCAAATAATAATCTGAGAATCACCCATACTGAATAGTGTGTTAGTCTATGAACTCTAATATGTTTTACTAAGTGTTCATGTTCTTGTATCATGAAGATGTGCATTTTCTTTTTACAGGCCTCTGTTGGAAACAACAGAATGGGGAAGGAAGTGATCAGTGCCCAGCAAGCGGAAGATCTCAAAATGAAAGAAAAGAGAAAGCGGAGGTTTCATAATTTTTCCCTCTCTGGATGCTTGTTACGACATAAATGTTGATTATTAAAAAGGAATTCCTTCACAAAATCCTATTACTAACTAATAAACAACGTCAGATCTTACAAGAGTTGAACCCTTGCGTGTTACCTTTGTATTGCATTTGGTCTATGTGCTTTGTGAGATAAAAGTTCATTGCTCATGTAAGGTTTTACTTGCAGGTACAAGCGAAAGTAGCGGTGACAATTATTTTGCATCTTAACGTTCCTGTACCCATAGCTTCAAAGTGACCAAAATCAACCCTCATCTCTCATCGGGTTTCATGTCCTCGGTGCCAAGCTCTTCATCCATTGCTAATTTATTCTGCAATCACCAACTTTTGTGATGTAGACCCATATCTGCAGCCAGGTATGTAGGAACATTTTGGTACATACTTGCCCAATTGCATTGAAGCTTTTTATGGTTTTACATACTAATCCAAATTCAGATATGGTTTTACATGGAAAACTTATTGCTGCTTACAAAATGATGGGTGCAGGGGGTCTCCAAATATTATGATTTCAGTGTTTATATATGATGGGTGCAGGGGGTCTCCAAATTTCAGGATGCACTGTAGGCTTTCCATGTGGAGAAGGTGGCTTCTTATGCGGACCATACACAAGCCGGCCTCGTCCATGATGATCTCCAATGTTGTAAAGGGGATATTGTCAAAATAATCACATTTTTTTTATGAAATTTAGACTTTTTATTAGAATTAGTGGCAAAAAATAACCATTGAATTACTTGCAATTGCAGATTATTAGATACTCTTTCTTTGGCCTGAAAGTGAGTGTTATGTGAAGTTCATTTCAACAATCCTAGTGATTTCTGCAGATATAGCACCTTTTTGATATTATATCCATCGGGCATCACCAGTGAAGTTGGTTTAATATATGCTGCCCTACATTCATCAAGGTATGGATTCATTTTTACCAGACTTTATATTTCTATGTATACTGGAACCGGTGATTGATGGCATGGTTTTGTGAATTTGAACATTGTGCATGGTCTTTTAATCCATCATCTAATTCATAGATGGCAGTGTGGTCTTTTTCTAAACAGCAAAAGTGTCACTACCTCGTAAGAAAGCAATCAGCACATTCATTTGCTATCTTTGCCAATAAATATGAAGACTCGCCTTATTCATGTTGACTGTGAAATTGATCTCCTTTGTGTGTTTTATTTGAAATTTGTCTCACCTATTTGAGGTGTTTGCAGAAATCTGAGAAATACTGTGTAAGAATGCCAAACAAATGGAATACTGTTGATGAGAGTTGCTGTTGGAATCCACAAAGATGACATTGACTCTGCACTCAAAACATATCATTTGATGTCCCAGCGATGGTTCACCCATGCATCTCCGACTCTTTTCAATGCAGGGACTCCAAGACCCCAAGTATATGTTTCTTACATTATAAATCTTAAACTCTACTTTTCTCAATCTTCTCTAGTTATCTTCATTGTCTAATCATTACCTTATTGGGTTTGTCAGTTGAGTAGTTGTTTTCTTGTGTGCATGAAAGATGATAGTATTGAGGGAATATATGATACGCTGAAGGAGTGTCCTGTTATTAGCAAATCAGCTGGAAGGAGTAGCTGCTTTCATGATATGTTTAGGTGCATTTGCTGTGTATTTGGAGCCATGACATGCAGATATCTTTGAGTTTTTAGATCTTAGGAAGAATCATGGAAAGGTAAGATATCTTGAGTCACCACTCTAATGCACATTATCATTATTTTTTCTCAAATCATTGTAGGAAGAACACCGATCTCGTGATCTATTTTATGCTCTTTGGGTTCCTGATCTATTTATGGAAAGAGTCCATGGTAATGGCCAGTGGTCCTTATTTTGTCCTAATGAGGCTCCAGGATTACCTGATTGTTGGGGAGAAGAATTTAACAATCTCTATGGCAAATACGAGAGAGAGGTACATCCAGTCTTACCACTTTGAGGTTTGATGGTTCTTAAATCACATTTCTACATTACCGTATACTTACCACTGTAGTATTTCACAAACAGGGAAAGGCAAAGAAGGTTGTATCTGCACAGAATCTCTGGTTTGAGATTTTGAAAGCACAGATAGAAACTGGAACTCCTTATATGCTTTTTAAGGTATTTTTTTGGATCATGCTGATTTCAATCAATCATATTGATTTCATAGTTTGTGGCTATGTGCTTTTGTAATTTATTTGTTTTTATACTTTATGTGCACGCTATTATGTTTGAATTGTTTTTACTTTTTTTTCCCTTTCAAATGTTATAAGGATTTAGCATTGTTTGTTCAAAAGATGCATGCTCCCTGTATGCAAGTGGCTTCCCCATATTCATCATGAATAGAAGTAGCAAACCTAACATAGACCAACCTAACTTTGGAAAACTTACATCACTGCACTTCTACGCATGGTCCAAGGTAGAACATCTATACTACTTGGTTTATAATTTCCTTTTTAGGAGGAAAAGAATTATACTCGTTGCCTATGTTTATTTTTGTTTTTTTTTTGTTTTTTTTTTTTGGGGGGGGGGGGGGGGGGGGGAGGTTTTGTAGGGAGATTGGGAGTTGAGAGCATATAAGCAATGCCTCGCGGCTTAGCTGCACCAAAAGCCTACCAATGATAGTGTTGAAACAATAGATATCATGGTAACATGAGTTGAATGTATATATATAGGCTCATGATACAGAGTGTTTTGCAGAATGCATAGGACTCTTATTTAAAACCTAAGCTCATCTGATTCCCTTGCACCATGGTCCTCCACATGTGTGTTTGCTAGGTTGAAGCAATATGTATCTTAGCAGTATTCTGATAGGATTTTACCTCCTATAAAGTATACTTATTCTCGGAGAAAGACAACAACATAAAGAACACTAGTGATACTGCTGAATGCTGCTGCTGAATGACATGCTGATTGCTAAACTAGTGTTGCTGATGAATGACAGTAGTACTGCTGTTGTTGCTGAATGGAGTACAGGCTGCTAACACAAGTGATGTTACTAAAGGGAGCAGGTTGCTATATGTTACAGAGTGCTATGTTGTTACATGTAATGTTGTTTAGGAAGGATTTCTGTTAGATTAGTTGTCAATTAGCTGTCAATAAATGTAGTACTATAAATAAGAGAGCATAAGAGAGAAAAAGGGATTCATTTGATTTGTAAGAAAATTGTACACTTGAGCATTTGCTCTACAGGAGATTAGCTATCTCGAATTAGCTTTCTTATTGAATACAATCCATTCCATTTACTGTCATCAATCCAGAATTACAATTACAAGTTCTTCAGTCTGTAATTTCTCTTCATTGCCTGTATTGCATCACTGTCAGTAGAACTGCATTGGCTTGATTCTGTCCTGCAAAACAAAGCAACACAGATCAGTTCTTATCATATCAGGTCAGTTCTTAACACCGTGACCAGTACTTGCCACGGCTTAAAACCGTGGCTAACATTATTGCAACGACTAAGAACTGTGGCCATGCCTTGCCACAGCTTATAACCGTGGCTAGTACTGCCACGGCTTAAAACAGTGGCTAAAACTATTGTAACGGCTTAAAACCGTGGCCATAACTTGCCACGGTTTTAAGCCGTGGCTATTCCTAGCCACGGCTTAAAATCGTGGCTAACATTTTTGCAACGGTTTATAACTGTGGCTAAATCATCAACCGTCCTCGAGCATAAAACCGTTGCTAATATGTTTTGCCACAGGTTTGTAGCCATTAATGGTGATTTAGCGATGCCTCTACTGCCCACGGCTCTAAGCCGTGACAATTGGTTACCCCCACGGTTCCAAACCGTTGCTGATGGGTATTTTTGGTGTAGTGGCGGGAGATAGTTCTTAATGCGAGAGTAATCCGTAGAAGGGAGTTTTCCTGTGTGGAGTGTACTCTTATATTTGCTTTCTGGTTAGAGGCAGAGAGCAGTTGTAGTTTCCCGTCTGAAGCTTTTGCCCGTCTGAAGCTGATCCTCGAGATACTTGCCTTAGTAGGACTTATGGATATTGAGGATAGTCGTGAGACGTGTGGGCCTAGCATGTTGTGAGAGTTCGGGTCCGCCTAACGGATTTAACTGAGCAAGCTTACAACCGCTTGAGCCGAATCAGCGCTGGGCTGATACTAGGGCTCGTATTTGCTTGAGATCATCATGACACGTGTGTGGCTTAGAGGTGTGACCGTTTTTATGTATCATCAATATATATATTTATATATTATTTTTTCTTTTAAGGCGATGAAGGTTTTTATTGGATCCCATAACCATTACAAGTCTACCAGCTGAGCTAGTACCCCGTTGGACACTATATTGCAAATTTCAAAAATTTAAGTAAAGGTAATCCATGAGTATGCCTAGGTGATGAATGAAAATGAGGGTTGATGGAGAAGAAAAAATGTATGGGGTGCAAGACTGAGAGTCATGGAAATCAATTTTTTTTGAAGTGAAGGTGAAATCTTAGAGCTTTAATTAGAAGTTTTAATGGGGAGATGAAGAAAAGATACTATTAGAGACAATGTTTTAAAAAGCGTTTTTAAGCCTCGAGGCATATGTTTTTTGTAAAAAAATGATGAAAAAAAATTACAAACAAATAAAGAAAAACAAAAGCAATCATCAAGTGAAATAGCATTATACTGAAAGAAATTAAATCACACCATTATCACATTATGTATTTCAGTATTTCTGCTACAGCCTACAAGTATTGTTTGTTGAGACTATCAGACTAACCTTATTACTGTAATTCTATAAATGCAGAAACCAAAGAAAATTTTGAAGACTCGAAGGGATTGTAGTGAAGAAGAAGATGTGGAGGATGAAAACTTCACCTGATCTTGTAGCAGCAATAGTCAGTAGAATATGATCTCAAATAGCAACTTGTAAAATACATTGGATTTAAATCCCAAATTTTGTTGCAGCAAAAGCATGCTTCCTTGACGTGCATCTAATGAATACACAATGTTATTTTCAATAGCCTGAACGAAATGTTTTTTACTGTTAAAGTCCATAAAATGTAAACAGTTATGCACAATATAGTTGTTGCAAAGTTTAGCTCAATAATAGCAATTGCAAAGTTTATTTCAGAACCTCATTTGATTTTAAAGTAAACTTTGAAGCAATAATAGCAATTGGAAATTCACCACCTTGCAACCAAACTTGAACAACACCTGACAGCAAATAAGAACAAGAACGACACCTGACAACAATTTGAACTCCAAACTTGAACTCCAACAGCAAATAAGAATGCATCTTACAACAAATAAGAACTCCAAACTTGAACTCCAATAAGAATGCAGCTGATCTGACAATAAGAACTCCAAACTCACAGTGAAAGCAAATAAGAATGCATCCAAACTTGAACTCCAATAAGAGCTCCAAACTGATAGCAAATAAGAATGCATCTGACAAACAATAAGAACTCCAAACTTGAACTCGACAACAAATAAGAATGCATTTGACAAATTCAACTAAATCAGGATTAGACAAACAAACTTAAAATGGCAAATAAGAATGCATCTGACAAACAAACTTACAGCAAATAAGAATGCATCTGACAGCAAACTTACAGCCAAACTTAAAATAAGAATTCAAATAAGAATGCATCTGACAATATCTGAGGCATCCACACTCTTAAGGAGCAAAGTTCCTTCAGAACTATTCACTAGAAAATTGATGAGTTGGGGACCCCTCATGTCTTTCCTACCATCAGACATGATTGTAACTCCTAAGTGTGGCCATTGTTTTTACATCGTCAACTATCACATTAGTTGACTTCACTTCCTCCTTTAGAATCCAAGTACTTAACTCATGGGCTGATGGTGGTTTCACACAATATCCATTGTTGTGAGCTGCATATTTCGAAACCGATAAAAGCATGCTGGTAAAAAAATGACTACTTGCAACATTGAAAAAAATGTCATTCTCAATAAAGAAACGCCCAATGTTTAGACAAACTTGGTTACTATACTCTTTTGCATTGACTGGTCGTGGTCTCATTTCTTGTATAGCTCTACCTGGATCCATGTCATTATTAGTACCACTACCCACCATAAACCTATCCATTGCCCCCCCCTCACATGCCATCAGAACATGGAATGGATCCACAACCACTAGGACCGATGACACTCACACAAGGAATAGAAGCTACATCTTCATTCACATTTCCTTGATAGTATGAACCTCCGTTAATTAGAAACTTGGTGTCTTGTCTTTTCATTACCTTCTAATTTTGACCACCCTCTAGTGAAGCTTTTGCTTCTCGATAGACTTCATCCGGTACTTTAGGATAAGGTCATGCATCCTTACGCGTATTTGCAAAGTGATTCTTCAATCTAAACACTCCCCCCTTGACCACTTGATTACAAAATTTGCATCTTGCGTATATGATCTCGTTAGGACCTGCGACACCTTCGCCATATTGCCAAAATGGGTGTTTTCCATCACTAGTAGTCGTAGTCGTAGTCTTACACGGTGCCATCTACAAATACAAAAATGAAATAAACAAAGCAAAATTAAAGTTTGCTAGAAAGCAAAATTAATTAACATAAGTACTTAACAACCATGGTCTGCTAGAAAAATTAATTAACATCAAAGCTAAACAATACAATTTAAGGTTTTCATTGGGTTGAGAAAAAAACCGAAATGGGAGAACATGATATGGTGGTTCAATCAGACAGTGAGATTCAGCCATTCAGGTCTTCTTGGCTTTAGGAGAAAAGTTCTAAGAACATGTTCAGTAACTCCATTTTTCAAGCAAATACCAAAGTGGCAAAGTGATATTAATTTTTTATGGAAGTTCTTGTTTGTAATGCCAGACGATTGTGAAGAATGGATTAAAACCATGGTGGCACTTAATTTAATAGATGAAACATGAAAGCAACAACTCTTACAGACTTACAGTTACAAATTCAACATACAAAACATGCCAAATGACCAAATGGATTTTGACAAAAACTATGAACAAGAAGATAATATTACAAATAGTGATCGAATACCTTTGGAAAAGAAGAAACTCTCAGCAAACACTGATTGAAAGCAAAGCAAAGAAAAAGTATAGAGAAAAGAAAGAGAACCAACTGATGGAGTTAGACAACACAGCATACCAAATGAAATTTGACAAAAACTCTAATCGAGCACAAAAAGTTTACCCAACCATACCCAAAAAACTCAAATTTTTATGTTAATGGAGTGCTAGATACCAAAGAATTAGAAAAAGAAGAAGATTTCGATACCCAAACCCAAAATACAGATTTCGATAATTAGAAGAAGAAGAAGTGTAATTAGAAGAAGAATAAGAAGTATAACTTACAGAGTTAGTCACATAAATAGAGCTTGGTAGTTGGTTCAATCGGGTTTAGGTTTTATTTTAGATCAAAATCTCAGTCGTTGGATTTGTTTCAAGATCTAAAACAGATCTGATGAACCCTATTGTTGAAGCGTATGCCTCATTCTGCCTCGACTCGTACGCTTCACCTCGTCAAGTCAAAACAAAGAGGCGATCGCCTTGAAATAACAACAAGACTCATTTGCTTAGAGGCTTTTTTTGGCGCCCGAGTCAACTCGTAGCCCCAAACGCCTTTTAAAACACTAATTGGAGATGAACTGGGTGACAGAGTTGTTAGAAGCAAGATATTAGTGGTAGTGGAAGAGTTACTAGCATTAGGTTTGGAGGAAACAAGATGGTTGTTCCAAGGAAAGATCAACCATGTGTTTGGATTTGGCAAAGTGGTGGGGGGAGGGGGGATGGGTTGGGTAGTTTGGAGAAGAAGAGTTTGCCTTGAGATACATCATACAATTGGATAGTTTGGTCAATATAAAAGATCAAGTGAGCCATGTCCAACACTTCATAGTCAAAATGATGTGACTATTGTGGACTGTCAATCTTGGGGTTACCTCTAATATTTGAAATACTTGGGGTGATTTGAGTTTTGCATATGAAGGTGGGGTACATCTAAATATCCCATTTTAAAAATCATATTCAACTTTTATTTATTCATATGCCAAAGAAAATATACATTGTCCAAATATAGCAAAATCATTTATCACTATCCAAATTTTTCCCTGACTCAAAAAATAAAATGAGAACCAAACTAAATATAGTAATTCAAATCTATTCGGGTCAAATACAGTTTCCACTTTGTAGTCAGGTTGAGATATGCTATGAATTTTAAGCTCCTAATAATCAATTTGTCTAACTGTTGAGGAAAACAACGAGGATGCTCCCTCGCACGTGCTCCTGCCTCGTTTCAAAAAACAAAAAAAAAAAAAACGAGGGAATCGAAATTTTGGGGGAGAAAAGGAGGGAACCTCTCCCTCTCCCCATTTCCATCTCGACAGAGACAGAAACGAGAAGAATATAGCTCCCTCTCCCCCAACGAAGACCGACGAAACCCTCCCTCTCCCGCTCAACAGAGACCGAGACAGTCCCTCCCTCTCGAAGACGAATACCCTCTCCCAAAAGGTAAAGCTTCTACCTTTGTTTTAGTTTATTTTCCCTCTCATTCTCTCCCTCTTTGTGTGTGATTTCTTGTTGGGGATTTCTACATCTACGGTTTCTACTAGATCTAGGGTTTCTGTTTGGTTTCTTTGTTGAAACAGAAACCCTAGATCAAGCAAAAAAAAAAAATTTCGATTTCATTTCTGTCTTGAGACAATTTTTTGAAGGGTTTATGGATTTTGAACAAATGGGGTTTTAGATTTGTGGTGTGCATTCTTCATTTCTGTGTTTTAGCAAAAAAAAATTTTGATTTCATTTCTGTGTTGAGACAATTTTTTTATGGGAATCCTGGATTTTGAACAAATGGGGTTTTAGATTTGTGGGGTGCATTCTTCATTTCTGTGTTTAGCAAAAAATAAATAAAAAATTCGAGTTAGGACTTCATTCTTCATTTTTCGAAAAAATTTCGATTTTTTAGCATTCTTCATTTCTGTGTGTAGTATTCTTCATTTTTTAGCATTTTTCATTTCTTCATCAGTGTATAGTATTCTTCATTTCTGTGTTTAGCAAAAAAAAAAAATTTTGATTTCATTTTCTTCATTTTAATGCTTCATAATTCAGTTTGGTTCGATTTTGATGGAATCATGTCAATAATTTTGTAACAAATCAAACATGTGTTTTGTTTCCCCTGTACAAATGGATTTCTTCTATCATTAGCAAATGGATTCAAATGGTTCGATTTCTTCTATCATTAGCAAATGGATTCAAATGTCGCTTGGTGCACATCGTAGCATGAATACTAGAATATGAGTCTGTAATACATTTCAGGCTTTCAGTACAGACTAAAGAGTTTTGGTCAGTTGAGTAATTCACAGCCCCATGTCTACTAGAATATGGTTTGATTAAGTGGTTTGTGAGTGACAATTTCTCAATGTTGTACTGTTTACTTATGAGTTTAGATGCTCATTATTATCATTTGTTTCATATGAGTTTAGATGCTCATCATGTTTTTCATTCCATGTTACAGACTTTGGAGAGGTATTCTCAATCTCCCATTTCTTCTTCTTATAAATTATGAGCAAATTTTAGTGTCTCAAGTCATAAGTCCAGCAAGGTATAACTTATCTCTAAAAAAAAAAAAAAAAATTCTTTGCTCCTACTTCATGCATTGCTCAGTATGTATTATAGCCTCGACATAGAAGAAAAATATATGGAAAAGTTGTTGATATATATTGCATACCCGTCCATGCATATATCTTATGACTACAAAATTTTTAAATGCAGGAATGGCATTCACAGCGTACGTTGTCTATCGAGGTCGTCAACCTGGAGTATACCTGAGCTGGCAAGCATGTCTATCTGCGGTATCAGGGTATAGGGGTGCTTCTTATAAGGGGTTTAGGTCAGTCACTGAATCTGAAGAAGCGTATGCATTGTGGGTTCGCTCAGAAGCGGCGAGACAAGATTCAGAGGAATTCAACAACAACGAAGATGTCAAGGAAAACGATCATGTTTTTGACGATGAAGCCGGTCCATCTAATTATCAAACAAATGACACCCAAGGCAACACCGATCTTTGGGCTGTTACGAGGGACTTAATCAACACTTTGATAATATGTACAACGATCTTAGTTGTACTATTTATTTTTAAGTTCTTGGCTAAATGATGTAATGTAATATGTACATCTCTGATGTAAGGATAACGATCATGTTTTTAAGTTTTGTTTTTGCACAATGTTTTTAAGTTTTGTTTTTGCAATCATATTCATTACTACTTGGCTGATATAAGCATCTCATATCTGACCAAAGCCTGTATTTTCTTGGCAATTGTTTCCATGGCAACATTCGTTGGGGTTGCAAAAATGTCATTTGCTTTAGCCTCACCCAGATTAGAGAGTGACATTTATTATCTTTTGTGGATACAATGTAATAATGACTTTGATGTTAAAATTTTCTGCACAGATTTTGATCAATTCTCTAAAGGACATATAGGATACACATTCCCTGAAGGCAGTTTGTGCCTGTAAAAGGGAGTACCCACTAAGAGCACCATCACTGAAACTGCCAACCCTTTGTGTTTCTATATATATGGTTTACTTTGACAACTGATCTGATCTTTTGTGTTGCAATTTTTCTTCTGATGTGAAGCAATGCATGTGCCATATTCTTGATTTGGGCATCTGCCATCTATAAGAGAGTAGTTTCTGTTCCAGCAGAAAAGCAGAAGTTTCGTATTTCTTTTGGCGAAAAACTCAAGAAAAACATTTTGAAAAGCAAATGTGTTCCTCCTTCACTTCCTGTCACTCACAAACCAATGATGCTGAAATTTGCACTTATCACCGTAAGCGCATTTTCCTGAGACCCAGAACTTACAAATCTTATCCTGAACCTTAGGAGGGGGTCTCAACAAGATTGAACAAGAGATTGCATGCATGATTGACTATCATTAACAACAAGATTTAATAATCAGAATCTTCAAGCTGACGAGAGATTTAACAAATGAGAAAGATGCTATGTTCAACAATTTCACGACATAAAGTCTTGGCAACAAAAAATACATTGCCAGTGTAACAAAAAAACTGCTATGTTCAAAAAAACTGCACCAAAATAACAAACTTGGCCCTCCTGTACATTGCCATCAAAAAAACTTGGCACCAAAAAAACTGCTATGTTCAAAAAAAAATTGGCACCAATAAAACTGTCATGTTCAAAACATCACCATATATCAAATCCCATTGTGGCGCCGAGTCAGTGAGTGAAGGTACCATGAACTCATGCATCATCCAATCTAGTTGATCCCTTTGGCTGCTCTGCCTTTGTAGTTTGTATACTCTAGGTAAGTTAATCTGTAGAACTATTTTGTGAGTATATAAGTGCAGACAGTGAGCTGTTGAACTATTTTGTGAGTGTATAAGTGCAAAGTGAATACGGCAAGTTAGACTATCAGAAATAAATAGAATTTTTAAAGGAAAGAAAAAGAAGCATGAATCATACATGTTCTTCAGGTGGATCAGCTCAGTGATGATCGGAGGAAGTGATCCTTGAAGATCATTGAAAGAGAGATCCCTGAAAAAAGTTTATAGAACAACTGCTATAAGAACTCTATGTCCATTTTCATCATTGAAAATTGACTAGTTTCTAATTAAATCCAGGATACTGGATTAACAGGAGCAAAAGCAAGAAATAAAATCATTTACACAGTAGATGAAAAATTCCTGAAAAGGCTATTTGAATACTCACTTAATGAGTAATATTGAACTAACAAGCAAGTTTACACAGTAGATGAACTAACAAGCAAGTTTACACTGCAGCTCATCAAAACCCAAATACTCACTTAATGAGTAATATTGAATGTTTCTGAAGAAAAAAAAGAAGAAGAATAAATTGATAATTGTACAGGAAAACTCTTTATAGGTACCATGGAGCATGACATCCCACTAATTGTATTCATTGCTTCTTGCATTTATTCCATTGATTTCTTTTAATATCTACTTTGTGTCTTTTATATTCGTTTTCAAATAGGGTGGTTCACACCTCTGTGACTATGGTTTCGATAATCAGTAAGTGAAACCTCACTAATTCAGCTAAACTAAACCAAAATCAACATATATACCCCTAAGAAGGGAAAAAATCGGATATGAAACCAACCTGATCATAACGTATAGTTTGTATACTCCATCTCGTTGCTTGAACCTGGCGGCTGCAAGAATAAATAATAAACAAGATTAATAAGAAACAAACAAACCCTACAAAGATAAACATACAAAGTACAAAATATTTACCTGTGAGAGGATCGAGTAGAATTGACCAATTCTTCCAGGTTGTAAATCGTGAGGCATCACATTGCTTTCACGAGGCATAACATAAGGCATACACTCTAAACCCTACAAATGACAATTGTAAATAAAATCACTATTCTTGACTTAAGAAAATATACATTCATAAAACACATTGCAAAACATACCAGATTTTTGTCAATGGCCTGATTCTTTTGTGTGTCATTCTTGTTTTCCTTTGTGTCCTTTTACATATCTTTTCGACTTTGGATTTCAGCCTTGAATTAGACCGTCGTCCTTTGCTACTAACCGCTAATGGACTACGAATCTGGATGCCAGGACTAGAAGTAGTAGTGCCCACTTCCAAATAACTTTGTGAATCAACATGGTCATCACCACCAACATTTTTAAGTTGGTCCAGCTTCAAAGTTATCCATTCTTGAACTGTAAGATCAAACTAGATAGTTTATAAACTTTTTCATATAGTTTTTCTTGGTATGCAATATATATGTGCAACTATTCCATATAGTTTTTCTTCTATGTGGAGGCTATATATCATCACTGAGCAATGCATGAAGTAGGAGCAATATTATGGCTAAACAAGAGTAAGCACAACAAGAAGTCTGGTTGACAATTACATATGGAGATTGATGTAGTCATGTAAACATAAGTGGTCACCCCTTCTCTTGCTAAGAAATTAACATCTCCAGAACCAATAAACAAGCACAAACTTGAGAAGCAATAGAAACGACATACAAAACATGCAGTACAATACAGAAATTCTCTAAACTATACTAGAGATCGATACAACCTCAAGCCAATTTCTTGGTTTACACTTGGGGATTAACTGTAAGATCAAACTAGATAGTTTATAAAATAAAAAAGATAATAGAAAGATATGATTATTAAAAAGTACAAGAAAAGAAAGATAGAAGCTTACAAGATAAAATTATTATATTTTTAGAACCTTGGAAGCAGTCCCATACATATCAAGCAGTCCCATACATATCAATTTGTGCTTAAAATACAGATTAACATTCGGTATTATAGTTCAGATAAGCTTCAATATACAAAATGGCATCCAGTTTTACATTGGAGATGTCTTATGTTTCGTGGAGTTGGTTTTTGTGCCCACTGAATCAAATCTTCTTAGTGTTATCCTAATATGAACCGTAATATCATCATAAATCAGGTGGTTAGTAATATTTCCTCTATTGGTTTTATTCCCTCTTAATCTCCCACTAAATAGTCTGTGTCTTGTGCCATTTCTCTCATCTTGCTGGTTGTGAAAATGAGCATACAAACTGGTGTCCCATCTGAGTATACTCGTATGATCATAGTTCAGAATGAAAGACAGAAGCAAGGCACCCAACCAATTGACAGGCAAGAGGTAAGCATATCTCCAAGACAATCAAGCTAGCTGGTTGTGTCTGAATTCTACTTGCAATTTAATAATTGGACTCTCTGAGCAACTCATTTGAGTTAAAGAAAAAGATAAGTAGGTACCATATGGGAGCTTTGGTTGTGAACCCATTGATCATTTTATAATAACAATGATCACATGAATGTATCCAACTAAAACACCAAACCACGTCGACACAAAATAATTCATGAGATTCCAATCACTTGCTGACTCAACTTGTTGGATTTGGTTCTCAATTTTACAATGCATACAATTCATACAATTAACTAAAAATGGCACTCAATTTTACAATGCATACAATTCATGCCTACAATAACTAAAATTGGCACCCAGTTTTACAATTATACTATATGCTAAATACTGTCAAAGAACAGAAAGGGGTAGTTACCAACTAACTAAGAAGTGTGGCTATTCCAAAAAAGCTCGGCAATTTGTTCGCACCAAAGATACAAAACAATAGGGTCAATACCTCACGATCTCTTCTTTCCTATGAACTACCTCTCCAAAGTCTGTAACATGGAATGAAAAACATGAGTAGGGTTTTGGGCTGGTTAACCATATGAAACAAATGATGAGCATCTAAACTCATAAGTAAATAATGAGCCACAAATTATATTTTTAGAACCTTGGTGAAACCAACTTCTCGGTGTTCTTCAAAACAACCCAAATTCAATGACAATACAGAAAAACTAATTAAAAGAGATGAACAAGAATAAGGGCAAAATCTTCAAAATTCCCAAATCTGATGAAGAATAGAGCATGAGTTCTACAGGGGAAACAAAACACATGTTTGATGTGTTACAAAATTATTGACAGGATTCCATCAAAATCGAACCAAACTGAATTATGAAGCATTAAAATGAAGAAAATCGAAATCGAATTTTTTTTTTTTTGCTAAACACATAAATGAAGAATGCTAAAAAATGAAGAATACTAAACACAGAAATGAAGAATGCTAAAAAATCGAAATTTTTTCGATAAATAAAGTCCCAAAACTAGAAATTTTTTTTTTTTTTTTTGCTAAACACAGAAATGAAGTATGCACCCCACAAATCTAAAACCCCATTTGTTCAAAATCCAGGATTCCCATCAAAAAATTGTCTCAACACAGAAATGAAATCGAATTTTTTTTTTTTTTTGCTAAAACACAGAAATGAAGAATGCACACCACAAATCTAAAACCCCATTTGTTCAGAATCCATAAACCCATCAAAAAATTGTCTCAACACAGAAATGAAATCGAAATATTTTTTTTTTGCTCGATTTAGGGTTTCTGATTCAACAAATAAACCCTAGATCTAGTAGAAACCATAGATGTAGAAATCCCCAACAAGAAATCACACACAAAGAGAGAGAGAATGAGAGGGAAAATAAACTAAAACAAAGGTAGAAGCTTTACCTTTTGGGAGAGGGTATTCGTCTTCGAGAGGGAGGGACTGTCTCGGTCTCTGTCAAGCGGGAGAGAGAGGGCTTCGTCGGTCTTCGTTGGGGGAGAGGGAGCTCTATTCTTCTCGTTTCTGTCTCTGTCGAGATGGAAACGGGGAGAGGGAGAGGTCCCCTCCTTTTCTCCCCCAAAATTTCGATTCCCTCGGTTTTTCTTTTTTTTTTCCTTTTTTTTTAAACGAGGCAGGAGTGCGAGGGAGCATCCTCGCTGTTTTCCTCGACAGTTAGACAAATTGCCTAATAATAGATTCAGATTTGGATACGATTTTATGTATCCGACCCGTTTATATCTAACGGTAATTGCAAACCCTAATCCTAATCCTAATCCTAATCCTAATCCTAATCGTGTTGTCCTCTCTACTTTCCACACGTGCCTAGTCAGTCAAATTGCGTCAAGGATATTTCAGTTCATTTATTTTCGCTAGCCAGCGCAAAGCTCTATCTCCCCTCTTTCTTCTCAACTTTGCTTTCAATCTCCAACAGCATTTACCATTTCTGGTGATGGGGTTTCTGAAATTAACAGATTCAGGTAACTGGCTGTCTCTATGATCCACAATATCTTTTTGTTTTTTTAATTTATTTATTTGCATTGTTAGCTTCAAATATTGGATCTTGATCAATATATATGTTGCCTGCGTGATCATGTAATGGGTATCTTCATAAGTTTCATAATCATTGATTTGTTAAACCCATTTTTTCTTCTTTTATTTACTTCATTCTCATAAACTTTGCATAGTTTGATTCATTGTTTGTCTGTTATGCATGCATTGTTCCTTAATCATTTCTTGATCAAATTGATAGTATATAAATCAGTCTAAGAATTTCAAAATGTTGGTAAGTAGGCGAATGCAAGTAGACTATTTTGGTTGTAACATCAAAATTTAGATACAAAAACTACCCGAGAGTCAAGAGTGACTTATAAAACTCCGAAGTAACAAGCGCACATTTCTTCCATCCAATTCTGACTCCTAATTTGGTGTTCCTCTTCCCAAGAGTCATAATTGGTATTGGGGTTTAATTTCTGTGAATGAAACCGTTAGTTTACACGGGTTGGGGTTCTGCTGCAGGATAGTAGGGAAATGACTTGTTGGGCCGTATCCTAGATTCCCGAGGTTCTAACCCTTCCTGCCAGTCTAAATTCTGGAAGTGGTGTGTTAGGATGCAATCATGTGTGGTAGCTAGCCAAATCTCACTTGCAATACTGAGAACTGAATTGTAGACAATTGAACAGCCAACGTTACATCTGAAACATAATTTTAGTAGTCTCTGGTAACCAAAAAATTGTCAGCAAAGAAGAGTAGCTGCAAGAACCAAGACTTAGCACCTGTTATTCTGTGGATGAAACTGACAAGGAGACAAATTGGATGAAACTGGCTTGGTAGACTAAACTCTGAAGGGCTCTTAATCTAACATGGTAGAGGGGGACGAAAAGAACGTTTGAGACCCTTGAGCAACTCTGTGGATCAACTGATTTTTGTAGGAACGGCTTCTTTCAGGAACTTCAGCTGTTGGTCAAGATGGCAGGACTATCAGTTCTTAAGTAATTTCAGAGAATAGAAATCCTTACCCATTTGTTCAAAGCATTCTGATTATGGCATGTACCATTCTCCTAGGTATGACAGAAAACTGATTGTAAACTTCACTGCCAAATCAATAAATCGGAACAATTAAAAACCTTTGCTAGCTTTTGCCAAACAAACTAGGCTATGAAATTGGTTTTGGAAGTTACTTTCTTGAAGAACCCATTTTGCATTTCCTGTAAATGAGCTTAGCTTTCTGTCGATAAACCATGGAAGAAGATATAACAACTAGACAATGACATAAAATGTCTGAACTAAGTTCACCAGATGTCCATTCTATTCTTAAATGCAAAAATAATGAGAAACAAATTCAGCTAATCTCTTGTCGAGTGACCTGTAAACGGTATACTGGAGCAGATAAGCAGTTCATCCCTGATTATTTAACTTGGTTCAAGTGGTCTCAAAATCACATAAAACCTGAGAAAGGTGTATCAGTCAGTGTTCTAAAAAGCGCTAGGCGGTGGGCGGGCAGCAAGCAGGTGCCTAGCGCCTAGGGGCCTAGGCAGTCTTAGGTTTTGTTTTATAACTTTAATAATTTACAAAAGTTAAGCATAGTACCTTATCAATTACATCCAATTTAATGTCAAGATACATATGCAAAATTTAAAAACATGAAAAATTAACAATCATGAACAAAATTTATTAAAACTCAAATGACTAAAGTTGGTCATGATGGGTACTTTATACAAAGTTGAATTTGTAGATAAATATCCAAACTACTCTTTTATTTTTCTTCAAATTGCATGAATAACCTCAGTCATGTTTAATAAAATCTACATTACTAAAATTGATACCGGCAGATCCTTTGAGAATTTCATTAAGTAATCATCATTTGCTACATTTAGACATATACTGAATAAAAAATAATTAAATTGTTTATTTCTAAAAAAGAGGAAAGAAAAATAAAATAAGAACACAATCAACCTTATTAAAATAAAAAAAAACTTGCCCAGACCGCCTAGGCCTCCCAGACCCGCCTAGACTGCCCATCCATTAATTTGGGCGTTTTTCTACCGCCTAGGCCGATTTTTAGAGCACTGGTATAGCTTAACCTAGGCTTTCCCATGTATTGATCAATGAAGAAATTACAAACAACCAATAGGTACACCTAGCCAACATATTCTAGAGAATTACAAACAACCAATAGGTACACCTAGCCAACATATTTTTAGGCAGGTCTTCACGAATTTTCAACACAAGACATTAAGAACACTATAACATTGTATAAAGGACAAGTAATGCCAGTAACATTGATGCCAAGACAATGGTTTATATTTGATCAGATGTTGGAAAATAGCTTGTATTTCAAATACTGTGAAATACGTTGCAAAAGACACTACTTGCTTAAGTCTAAGGGGTTTTCAGAGGTGCAATGGAGTATCAAAATGAAGTTTAGAAGAAGGAAATTTGGAAGTTTTTTTAACTGAAGTTCATCATCTCACACAATCATTTCTTTCCCTGGGACAGCAACATCATCAGTATTTTGGCTACTTCAAGCATTTTCTCAACATCTTTCTCACTCAGCTGGGTGTTTGAAGCCTGAAAATGGATAACATCAAGATTTCTGTTAGCTAGTTTTTTTCAATTGCTGTTTTGCTTTTTATCACATCAATGCACCTCACACATAAAAGTAAGAGTAGGTTTGATGCGAGATAAAACATGCAAGTGAAAAACATTCTATTTGGATAAGTATTAATTTCTAATGAATGTAAACAGTAGATAAAAGTTTGTACCTCTGGTTGATTAAGCTGAGAAGTGCTCCCACGTTCGAACTGAGATCTGCCCCGCCATCTAGATCTCCCACATTCAGTTCTTTCAGCTGGGGTGCGCTTCTTTTTTTGAACTTCAGACCCCTTCACTTCACCTCCCACAAGCTTCTTCTTTCCTTTAGCCTTGCCTCGACCACTTGTGACACAGTCATTGTCACAGCGTCCTTGGATGTCATCGTCCAAGGATGCCAATGAGGAACCAAAAAGTTTCAGATATAAATTTCCATCCCTCTCACCAGTCCCTCGGTTCTCAGCTTCAGAATTCTGATTTTTTTGCACACCAGGCTCGATATTAAGATTTAAGTTTTTGTTAGCTAGTTGTAGCTGTCTCACTCAGTATATATATTTGAAACATAATAATTTTCTTAGGCGGATTAAAAAAATGATAACTAATTACAGTAGCTAAAAGAGTTAATACCTCTAGTCGCTTAGGCTGAGAAGAGCTCCGAAATTCAAATTGAGGTCTGACCCCCAATCCAGATCTCCTACCTCTTTGAGCTGGTGTGCGCCTCTTTCTTGGCACTGCAAACTCCTGTTCACATTTCACCAGCTTCCTCTTTCCTCTATCCTTGTCCATCAGCTTCTTCTTTCCTTCATCCTTGTCCAGGCCACTTGTGACACAGTCATTGTCACAGTTTCCTTCAGGGATGTCATCCTCCAAGGATGCCAACGAGGAACCAAAAAGTTTCACATATTGGTCCTTAACATCCCTCTTAGTACTGCCTGGGTTCTCAACTTTAGAATTCTGCATTTGTTCCTCATCATGCTCAATATTAACCACAGCCTGAAATAAGCACATTGGGACTTCTGTCAGATATGTAACAACAAGCATGCACCTAACGAAAAAATATGGAAGTGAAAAATAGTGAATGAAGCAGCTAGATATAGTTGTCTCAGTTTGAAACATAATGATTTCTTCTAAGCATCCCAATAATGATAGTATCTAACGAATCAAGCATAAGATTAAATTGCAGAAGTTTGTACCTGTGGTTGGTTAGGCTGAGAAGTGCCCCCACCCTGAACTTGTTCTACTGTGGGTTGTTCCAAACGGTCCATCTCCCCTTCCTCCAAATCACTTTCATTTCTGTCATGATCGTCTCCGTTGTTGGGATGATCCATTAAATTGACTGCATGAGTTAAAACCAAGACTTAATCAGTTCATACTAAAACTATCTTATGAAACAATATTTTGTTTCATATAAGCGTGTAAGCGTCTTCAAATTGATTAAGATATTGAAAAAACATTATTTAATTTTGAAACAAGCTCCCGATGCAGCAGCAAAAATGGGCATTGTCAAGATTTGTAAATATCATCACCTTTCTACATGCATAATTGATTTGAGTCTTCATGTTTACATCTTTTCCACTTGTTCCACTTGCTCGAGCTATTTACATATTTTCCATTTGTTCGTGCTAAAGAACTGAGTACAAGCATTTTTTTTTTTTTTTTTTTAATGAACTTAGAGCATGCTCAAACTAGTTATTTGGTCTAGGCACGTAAGGAGTATTTTGTGTGCCTAACTCGACCCAAATGAATAATGCCCATACTCTTTTTTAGCAATTTGTTGGGCTAAAACCTCATAGTACCGTACGTGATTAAACTTTGGGCCAACCGTTGCAACATGGAAATATGCCTTCAAAGCTCAATGAAAACCCAAATTTGCTTTTTGAGCTTGGCGATTGGAGATGCTCTTGAAAAAGTTTGGCCATTTTGGTTTGAGCAATAATTGCTATTTGCCGCCCAAAATCGATTTTGACAACTTTCTTAAAGGTTTTTGTTAAACGTCCCATTGGAGTTTACCCACTCAACCTCAAATGAGTCCATCCATCCTGCACCTTTTGAGTTTGAGTTCTCCATTGGAGATGCTCCCCAACAATATAGCAATAGTATCAGCTGTGAAAGTATAAAATTTTCTCAATATAAAAACTCTTATTTATTGCATTTTCAAACTATTAAGTATACTAATTCAAGTTAAACTTGTAACTAAAAATAGTATACCACATTTGAACAACTAAACAATTAACTTTAAAATTTCATAAAAGCCATACAGGAGCTATTAACTCAAACGCGATAGGTAAAAAAAACTAACAAACAGAATAGAAAATAATCAATTTCAAATAAATTTTCAAAATACAATAAAATAGCTACGATTTTAGCTTTTTGCCCATTACCAACTGAATGTGTGTATGATCTGTTCTACCCTGCAGAAGTGGATTTGAGAAAGTTGAAAACAACTAAAAACTCAATTTCATTTGGCTTAAATAGTAAAATGATGTGGCTAATCAACTATGGTAATAGCAAAGCTGGGTTGCACGGATACGAATGCGGGTACTAGCATGGGCATGAAACTGACACGGGGACACAACAAATTTCCAAATTGGAGAATATGGATAACTCATAACTCGTAAAAAAAAATCTTTAAGAAAGTTGGGGTTGTATGGACACAACAAATTGGCCAAAATGGAGAATATCATACACTTGTTAAACTCTAAAATGGAGAATATGGACACAACAAATTGGCCAAATTTCATTCACTTGTTAAACTCTTAAAAAAATCATAACTCATAAATATATATATCCTAAACATGCTCATCTCACAAAAAATGTTCATATTTATCCTAGTCTCGCAATTTGTGAAAAAACAAGAGGGAAAATGTGTTTTGCCATATTGGGGTTGTATCCAGGTCATTGACCGTGAAATACCCTTGACTGGATCCAGAAATAAATAAATACGGGATTGAAAATCTCCATCCCGATCCCATTCCACTATAGATCGGGATGGATTTGATCAATCACAAAATGACTTTAAAAAATTGGGATGGGATGAGACGAGATCGTGATCGCGAAAGGGGATGCCCACCCCTAGTCTACATTCTTGGATTTTTCTTTTCTATAAAACACTATTTTTCAGAGGTTTCATCAAAATTTGTTATTTGGTAGACATCGCCTATATTTAGACTTGAAGCTCTGACACATACTGCTATAAATTGACGTCATATCATGACGGTATAACCAACGAGACAAGTACTCCCATGAAAAATAAGAGAAATGACCAACCAAAATTTTAAAGTTATTGGAAAAATACAAATTGAATCAGAGAAAGGTCAAATCTTCCTGGAAATTTGAAAAAAAATACACATACATGTAAAACTATAATTCAGTTTATAAGATACCAGACAAATGGGTTTTACATCTTGATGATGTCAAATTTTGTAACAAATCACCATGCAAAGCCGTAAACTTGTACGATCCAATTGAAAACCAAAATTAGGAGGAAAAACTTGTTTCTTTGAACATACAAATGGAATTTTAGAGAGAAACGTAAACTCATAAATGAATTCTAACAAATCGAACAAAGGAAATAGTAAAAGGAAGACAGAGATCCAAAACTAAATTGTACCTTAGCGGAGGAGAAGCCAATCCAACTAATTTGATCGGAGGCTGATGAGTAGATTTTCACTGTTTTTGAGGAACGTTGAAAACTCACTTTGCAGGAGAAGCCGATCCTTTGATGGAGATCAACAAGTAAACCCTAGAAATGTTAGGGTTTTAGAGCGCTTGAGCGGCGCTGATAATCACAAAAAAATTATCTTTTCTAGAGGAAACAACAAGGGTTTCTCTGTGCATTTATAGACTTATTCTTAGTTGTTATGGTAAAAATGTAATTAAATATATTAACTAGTGTTTTGGTTTCTTACTGCAAAGCGTGTTACCATATAATATCTCAATTCCATGTTTTTGTGTATAGTATGACATCATCTACAATGTTCTCAAATGGTTGTCCCGCCCATTCAAATTTTTAAATACCTACTTCCGTAAATATTATTGGTTAAATGTTAAGTTGGGAGTTTTAACTTATTATGCCTATAACAATGTGTATCTAAGTTGCGCCAAAATTTTTATATAAATCAAGGGAAAACCTTTTATGAACTCGTTAGTTGATCAACAAAAGGGAAAAATAAATGGACATAACGCCCTCGGATTTTCCAAGTACAATTCCTAACAAGACTAAAATAATAGGTTCACCCCAACAATCATTGGCACGCTAGAGTCGCCACCACCAATACAGCTGCTACAATTATATGGCTTCAATTGTTTTCCTAGATATAAATAACACTGCTAAGATGACGAACATATTGTACACACTTTAGAATTTGTTAATGAGCATATAAATACTTTGAGACTAACAATTGAGAGAAGATCGATAAAATTGAACTAAGAAAATTGAGGCGAACTCTGCAATGTGGTGTTTTGGTTGAAGAGTCATATAACTTTCTTTCAGCCACCTAAAGTATCATCTTACATGAATTATCAATACAATGTAGTTTTCTTCAGTTGTGTATATTTGAAATTTGATTGGTATAGGTTTGCTCCTTATGATTGTGTTGTTCTGTAGGACAATCCCATCTTACATGCTAGTCCCACCTTTATTTTGTTCCAACTTCTAACTATGGATGAACTCAATACGCATGGTTACAGTGTACAAATTAAGGTCAATCTTAGGATGTGTTTGGTTGCATGGAATCCTAAGGTGGGAAGGAAAATCTCATTCCATGGCATTTCATGCTATGGACTTGGTCAAATTTATTGTTTGGTTGACTATGGGAATATGATTCCAATTCCTATTGGTGTTTGGTTGCCCAAAACTAATCATGAGAATTTTATTTATTTATTTATGAAGATCCCACAATTCCCTCAACCAATTCTACTTTGTTGAATATGAGAACTAATTCGAAAACTCCCATCCTAGCGATCTCGTTATCAAATTCAAGGAAAACTCCTAACTCAAACGCTCAAGTGTTCTTGTCCAAATTACCGGTTCTTGCAATGGTTTGCTTTGTTTACATTATGAGTGATTCTACACAGCGAGGAAATGGGCGAGGGGAGTGAGGTGGCGGGGGTGGGAGCCGTTCATCCCGCTCGGGATGCACACGCGAAAAGTCAACGCACACATCTCGAGTGGGATGAACGGCTCCCACCCCCGCCACCTCACTTCCCTCGCCCATTTCCTCGCTCATTTCCTCGACACTTAGAATTTCTCTTACATTATATTGCAGCACATGGTGATCCTGTTTATCGATCTCGTTACCATAGTCAAGGATCCACAAGGTATTTTATTGTAGATTTTATTTTTTATTTTTTCATTAGATAATTCTTTTGGAATATTAGCATTCTATAATACACGGTTCACCAGGAGAGGAAACAAAAACTGATAGCTTATGTGCGCAAACGGAAAATCAACCGGAAAAAGCAACAAACCAGCAAAATAACCAAACATTATTAAATTGAGAGAAAAGGGTAAAGAGTAAAGTTTTGAACAACTTTATTTACACTGGATGTAAACTTCAGATACAGGAAGCAAAAAAACCCATTCAAGACTTTGAGATATATCATTTTAGAGCCTTTCACTGAAGTTATTTTATATAGCTCAAGATGATCTACACTTTGTCTATGACAACCCCTGCTATCATGTAACTGCCAAATAGGTTAACACATTTGTTGCAGTATATCAGTAAGTTAATTACAACAAGGAATCTTCACTGTATCCCAAAATGCATGAAAACCAACTTATAAAGGCAACTGCTTCATTTTGATGGATACTTTGGTAATTAACAGCTGATTGTTTTCATGGATAACATCCGGGATAGCTCATCAGAAGCTTTTCGACCGTCAAGAATTTCATCTAACATCTGGGAGAAAATCACATTCAAATAAGCAAGTCAAGGATGTGTTCTAAAGAGAAATCTTCTACCGCATATTGTGTTACTAATGAAAATTGAAAGACTGAAATGTGGCTACTGTTCCGTGTGCACACTTGATCAATTGCTGACTTACTTCTTCAAAATTCTCAACCGTTGCCGCACAGAGGTAGCCACTGCTCCTTGTAGCATCAGATTCATGACTGAACTCTTCCACATGCATTTTTCTTTTTGAAAATACAACACAAGAAACAAACAATAACTATATCCTGAAAAAAAAAACCAAAAAATTCCAGAGTCTATATCAACCCTAATCCATGTTTTACAAGCATACGAAGAAAAAATCACTAACTTCTTTATACTGTTGAGCCATAGAAAGCAGACATGCCTTTGACAAGCTGTCTTTGCATTAGAGAACTAGGAGGGTCTGTTTTTTCTTTAATCTATTAATTTTGCACATAAAGCAACAAGTGCTTTATTTAGTTGTGCAAAGTACATTTTAATCTCTGTATTAGGATGCAATTATGGCACCAACAGAGTCAGCTTTGGGTTCTCCGGAAATAAAGGGTTGATGAATGAATGTTTATATTACATAAGATGGACTTAATCTGATCACTCATTCGTGTCCATTTCTTTCCTTAGCCCACCATAAGCTCGAGCCTATCAAATTGGTATTTTTGTAACAATTCTAAAAAAAAATATCACTTTTGAGCTGTAACAGTTCACCAAACAATTTCAAGTCAAAACTAAATTCAGTCAAAAAAAAGAAAAACAATTTTACAAAAAAATGAAAAAGCAGTTTCACAAAAAAGTGATACAATAAATTGGATCACCATGAATAGTATCACTTGTAGCATCATACTATTCATGATTGTATCATTTTGTTTATGAAAATGTGTAAAATTGTTTGGTGGACAATTACAACTCAAAAGTAATATTGTTTTGAAGTTTGTACTGTACTCATTTGTACACCTTATGGTGTAGGTGCTCCATTTCTCTCCTTAACCCTCCTGGAGTAGGCTTGCACCTACACCATGATCCTGAAGATCCTTGTCATAACAGTAGACATGTATATTCTAGGACGATCAATCCATCATATCTGAAGTTGAAATGAAATTTGATCCAAAAATTTTGTTTACCATGATTTAGGCATGGATTTCCATGTCCAATACAGTTTTATCTCCCAAATGTTCCGAAGATGTCTCGCAGTTTCCATATAGCATTTCTTCCTACGAAATCTTTTCAGCCATAAACTCTGAACAAATTCAAGTGTTTCTACAAATTAGCTTACAAAATAAAACAAAACAAAAAATGCTATACAAAAATATCACTGGAAATGCAATAATAATTCTACTGCCAAATTTTTCGCAATTCTAACATCTGTTCCACCAAAAGACCTTAATAAACCTTGGTTTTCGCACGGTTTTAGGGAGAAATCCTCCAATACTAAACCATAACAAAAGAAAATGGCATGGGTTTAACTAGTATTCACCAATGAATCATGGGATTTCAATTGAATTGCAAGAAATCAAGAAATGTGGTCGAGTTGAATTCAGCTTACCGTTCCCAATGGGAAGGGTACAAGGTCAAATGAGACCTAGAAAATTGTTGTGAGAATTGTGAGTTATACAGTGTGAACCTCAAACCCTGGAATTTAATCGAGCCACATAACCAAAGCCCTTGGCAACATACTCACCTTGATAACAAGTCTAGAATCACCTAGTACATAGTGACGTGAAAGCACAGAAACCATTCTCAAATAGTGGTGCATACACATCTGAAAATTTATCACCAAATCCAAGCCCAAATATTGACTTGATCCACATGTAATGAAATGGTGTCTAAATCATCAAATGGTAGGCATGCATTCCAATGAGAAACTTAATTTTCCCTTAAGATCAGATCATTAATATAGTACAAAACACTAATCTAGGCATAACTATAAGCAGCGTCTGAGGTCATAATAGTAACCAACCACTAAACTATAAAGAAAGCTAAATCCTAAGAAAAAGTCTGCACAGAATAAGACATCAATCAATCTATCTTTGCAAGAAGAGATTAGACTTCAAACAAATAAAAAGCAAATCAAGCATTTGTGACGAAACGCGAAATCTACTAGATGAATTCAAGCCAAGTGATCCTTAAACAAAACAACACAGACAACGAATAACTAACTGCAAATAATATTAACAATTTAGACTTATTGTAAGCAATCACCTTCACAATCCCTCCACTCTCATGAAGTTTGAAGGGTGTAAGCCACGGGTCCTTGATGCCTACCACTACCATTCAACTACGGATAGAGCAAACAATGGCAAAAATCACTACAATATGTTATGGATGGATCTAAATTGTTCTTTTCTGTTGATTGGCGTTCACTTTGTGAGTGAAAAGATCAGTTTAGCAAGTAGGACAAGCATGGGCACAACTACGAGGGCTCCTTACCAACTTCACCGAAAAGATGCAAATACACATGTACATAAAAAATTTGCAATTGGCTGAAACTATTGTAACTCCAAATTTCCACGTATTTTTCCATTATGAAGAGAAACTCAAACCTAACAAGCACAACAACATTATAAGTACAAATGCTTTTCCAGAAAGCAAACCTCTACTCATTGGCATTCTTGAACCTAATTTCTAGAAAGCAAACCTCTATCTTAGGCATTCCTAAACATAATCATACACACTAAAGGCCAGCATAATAGGAGAATGATTCCAAACATCATCCTATTGAACTCATACCTTAAATTGACAATAGTTCTATCTTCAATTAGTAAACAAACTTTTTTTTTCTCACTCAACATTTGAATCCTTTCCACCAAACTTAATCACCCCAAACTTGTAATCATTATATTAATTTGACCTTTCCATCAAATCTTTCTAAATATATTCCCAAATGCTGAAATTAATTCTCAAATTTAAAATTTATAGCACTCCTCTCCATTCCCAATTCCCAGCTTAGCCAAAATTGAAGCAAAATTACTCAACTACAGTAAACTCGGTCTGGGTTTCACACTCATCCCACCAAACCCATTTCTCAACTTACCTACCTATCTCCAACAAAACCATCACACATTACAATTAACAATGGATATTTCAAAAAACACAAAAATCCACAAATTTCAGTATGGATACATCAAAAAGTGTAAATTTCTCAACTTACATACCCATCTCCAACAAAACCATCACACATTACAATTAACAATGGATATTTCAAAAAACACAAAAATCCACAAATTTTAGTATGGATACATCAAAAGTGCAACTTTAACCGAGAACGAGACAACAAAATCCTCATCCCAAACCAACAAAATGAAGAAATAAATCAAAGGGTGTTGTAAAATTATAGCTTGACATGATTTTGGTGAAGAAGACTAATCGAAACAACCCAAATCAAAAGCCAATTTATCACCAACTACTCAAATCGCAGTATAGATATTCTAGATAACAAGAGACACAATGGAAAAAATCGAATCAGTGAGCAACACAATGAGTAGAGAAATGGGAAAAGCAGAAGAAGAAGAAGAAGGAGAAGAGATCACAGAAAGGAAAGGAGATCGCAAATGAGACCTTGCGAGTGACAAACTTGGAGCGGGGAGATCGCAGAGAGATATGAGATCACAGAAAAGAAAGGAGATCACAGAGAGAGATGAGATCGCAAAAGATAGGAGATTAAAAAGAGGAGAGGAGATCTTTGAGAGATGAGATAACAGAGATATGAGAGGGCATCTATGAGAGAGATGAAACCGCATAGGAGAACGATCAAGACTTTTGTGTCCCACGAAGTCTTTTTCCAGGGGATGTGAGGCGTCAGATTCCCACTAATAGTGGAAATATGTACACATGTTGGCATCTGATGCCCGAGAATAAAATCCCAAACAAACACCTAAAATCTTATTCCAAGTGTGAATAAGATTCATATTCCCATAGAATGGGTGCATCCAAACACACCCTTAGATTCTTATTAGCTAGCACCTTTGTGTTGGCTTTGGGAATATGTTGTACAAATATTAACCTTATTAATTAGCTTATAATTGTACGTTTTACTCATAAATGCAATAGATCAAACAAATAGTACAGATAGTAAGAACAATCATTCCTAATACTACTATTTCAATGAAATCTAGTAATTAATGGAATATGAAAAAAAATAAATGTAAAACTAAAATAAGTTAGGGATTCAATATCCGCCACTAGCCATATTTCTTTGAATAACAACATGCACAAATATACAAATTAAATTTCAATGCTCAATTTTTGCCAACCTAAAGGCATGAGTGTCTACTCCTTAAGCTATGAATTTTTCTAAACAATGAATTAGGCATGAGTATCAACTAACTTTTTTCATTCTCAAGGTATTTAGCATGGTATCTACTAATTTGCACCTTAAAAATGCGTAAATCAATGAAAATTGACAAAAACTCAAAACATGGTGTCTATTTCGATCATCTATGTTGATTAATTCCAATAACCGATCTTACTTGGTTCTTTTTGTACTTAGCATAGGCACAAAATTCGGTCATCTAAATTTACCCATGTAACAATCATCATGAAATCATGCATATGGTGATCAAGCATAAACAAAATTCATATGAAGGGTGAAATAAAATCAGAAATTAATCAATTGAACATTGTAAAAATAGTGTATCAAGGCATGTCAAAATTCTAAAGAGTCATAAATAGTGCTTAAATATATCCCTAACTAAAGTGTTTAGCTACACATACTGGAAGCAAGATTAATATTCAAATAAAGCATTGAAAATTAGAATAACCCAATTCTAGAGAGCCAGGGCTACCAACCATTTTTTGGCTAGGGTTGGGGCTCTATACACTTCTACCCCTTCTATAATTGATGTTTGTGGTTGTGTTTTAAAAAGAAGTGATAAAAATATAAAATATTCCAACCTTGACAAAAAAATGGTTGGTTTCCCTGATTGCCTAGACTTACTCTTAGAAGAAATAAACAAACTTTGATGTGATCGCACAAATAGAGTTGGTGGTGCAAATAGCAAAAGAAAATTTCAAATCTTCTTTTGAATTTCCCTCCCTATTGCATCATTCTCTTTACGTTCTCTGCAACCACAGTAGCTCGCACAGTAGCAAGTTCACACAGCCACGCACAAATCAATATTCCTTCATTCCTTAATACTTCTTTCATGTTTCTTCTTTTTTTTTCCCTGCTTCGATCACGATCAGAGAGGCTTGCACAAAGCACTTCTCTCAGCCATGCACAAGCAACTCACAAATCAGCCGAGCTCTTCTTCACCTTTACGAACCAGCAAGACAAGATGACACATAATAGCCGAGACGAGAGAGTCCACGTCGGAGAGAGAGAAAAGAGATTACCATCCCTATTGCTTCTTATCCTTCACGTACTATGCAACAAAACAGAGTGCAGCCATGGAGAGATCGCAAAGCAACAGATCACGCACTGCAGATATCATGTTTTTATCTTTCCTTCACGCTAGAAAGAGCAACAACCAAAATATAACACGCACAACAGCAGAGTTCACTCACAGCTCCTCCTCGCCTACACAGCAGCAAAAAATACAGCGAATTTCGCTGCCAGAGAGAATTCACGACAGAGCGGGAGAGAATTCGGAGCCCCTTCTTCCCATTTTAAAACCATTTATTTCCTTTTTAATTTCTCCCCCTTTACTATTGGTTTCGACCTAAAATTCACTATGAAATTGGGTTTTCATTTTTAACTAGGTTTCCTTCTTTAATGACCCAACCTTGCACGTGGCATTACTTCATTTTTCTCCGTCAAAACACCTGCCAAATACCAAAATACATATAATGTACTAAGTAAAAAATTATTATAAAAATATTTGAATTTACCAAATAATCTAATAACTACACTTAAAAAAAATGTTTAGAGTGCACTTTTATGCACTCATCACACCCCCAACCAGCTTATTACTAGTATCTAGCAATTCAAGCGACTCAACTAAAACTCAAAATTGAAATAAAACTCCTATCTATACCACTTTCGCTGGTACTTTCGAGCCTTTAAACCCCTACGTGTCCCTAATTGACGACTTATAGTCTCGTGAGGGTTTACCAGAGTGATACCCACAAACATTGTGTTTTTCTCAACAAATTACTCAGTCTTGATTTCAAAAATCACAAATTGTCAATGAGAGTAAAGTATCACAAAAAAATGGTTCTCATTCATTAGCAAATTTAAAATAATAAACTCAATTTCACAAGTTTTAAAAGGTACATCACTTATAAATGACTAGTAAAAAACCACAACTTCCCTTTGGTGTAAAGTGGACCAACACATAATTATGAAGCTTCAAAGTAATTTCTATATACATGACTTTCAACCTCAAAATTCATTGAAATTTCTATTTTATGAAACAACCAAGGCAATGAATACTAACACAAATTATTTGTATTATTTATTTATTTTTCAAGGATATATTTGTGGATTGTGCAATGTTTAACCCACTTAAGTTTTTTCTAATTGACTCATATAATGAGCTTTAAACCAATGACTCCCAAACCAGATAGATTTAGGACATTAGGTGTATAACTCGAGCAAAAAAGACTACAAAATTAAACTATCCACAATGCGACTTCAGCATGTGCAATGTTTAACTCCCTTAAGTTTTCTAATTGACTTATTTAACGAGCTTTAGACCAATGACTCCCAAATCAGATAGCTTTAGGACATTAATTGTATAAACACCCCTACAGATTTACTAACTCAAGTAAAAAAGACTACGAAAATAAACTAGTTTATTTATACATTAACATTATGTCAAGGTTATTCATCCAACAAATCTCCCAATTCATCCTGAGATATAAGCATGCATATTTGTTTTCATCTTTTCATACCCTACACGATGTGTCAGTGTGCACGTGCTAAAGTCAAATTGAAACAAGTGAAATACTCACTAAAAAAAAAAAGTAGTACAAATTCAAATTTCCTAGACATATGATCACGTGTTCACCATTTTAAACTCGTTAATGAATTTTGAATCAAAACTAAAGTTCAACAACACTCTAAAAAACAACCTAATCCATTATTGAGTTCAACATAACCATGCCAACACATCATTGCACAATTCTTTTTTTTAGTTAATTTTTTAAATTATTGTTTTTATATATATTTTTTTTGAATAAAAGAAAAACAACCTTTCTATACCCCAATCTAAATTGGATATTGTCCTCAATGTTAAATCAATTTGTTGTAATGAGTACGGGAAGAGAAAAAAATAAAAATGATTTAACAACCTAGTAAAACAAAAGATGAAAATAATGAAAAGTAAGCAAGGAAGAGATTTGGCTAAATTTCTATAACTCGTGAGCGCTTTAGCATAAAGTTCTCATGCTCTTTGAGTTACCACCCAAGTAGTGCTAAATAGGAGTGGACACAGTCCGGATCGGTTCAAAATTTGTAACTCGAATTGTTTAAGTTTATCGAATCTGGTCTGGATCCCTCGTTTTGAACATTTGAATCAAACCTAACTCGAACCGTTTAAAACGATTTGGTTCGTACATTCCTAGCTAAAGTTCCAAATAAACTCTAATCAAACCCAAATGTAAACTTGTCTATAGTTTTAAACAAGAAGAAATCAATATATCCCAAATCTCGTAGTTTTTACCAGGTTTATCCCGTTCAATGTTAGTGTTCAATGTTAGAAAACCATCACTGATTAGTGTTCAATGTTAGAAAACCCCCCAAATTAAGTTTCCATCTCCATTTTAATTTAAAGAGTTTCAAATCATTCTCATCTATCTATTACAATCAAAGAAACAACTATTGAAAATCACATCAAATTGACGAACTAAAACTCAAGAAAGTCATGAATAACTACTCATTTTTCAGCCACATTTACAACTCATTGATACTCCCAGAAACTAAAATCCATCCAAACCTAGAAGTCTAACAAATGATCTAACACACCACATATTACTGAGAGGAGCATCGAATTGAATACCATTATTCGAAATGAAACTTGTTCTTGTCCAGAAATTTTCCCCCAAATCGGGCGTAATCAGTTGAAATCAAGGGAACAAATCTCTTCTTCTTTGAATGGAAGATGATGATGAGCAGTGCAAACGAAGAGGGATGCCGAATTGGCGGTATCTAGAGAAGGTGAAGGACGGCGAATTGTACTGCGAGAAGCCTTTGTTACAGTTGGGGAAGTGGAGCAAGAAGAAGAAGAGGACCGAAAAAGAGGAAGAAGAAGATCAAGAAGATGAATAAGTGAGCGGAGATGATAGCCATGGTAGTGACGAAGAAGAATGTGTGAAGGAACTGGAGGAATCAGGTGGAGAAATTAGGGCTGAAAACCGAATCGACGGTTCGGTTTTTCACCTAAACCGTGAACCGAACCGACTTAGGTCGGTCTTACAATTTTCAAATAGAAACCGAACCAACCATTAACAAAACCAATCCGAAACCGAACCGATTCTAATTTATGCAAACCGTAACCGAACCGACTAAAATTGAACCAAAACCGAAATAATACCGAACCGACCGACTTTTTTAAACATATTGTATTATTTATATATAAAATATATATTATTTATTATATATTCGGTCGGTTCGATTTGGTCGGTTAAAATCACATAGAAACCGAAAACCGAAAACCGAACCGACCACTTTGGTTTTGAATTTTTTAAAACCGAAACCGTATTAAACCGAACCGATTGGTTCGGTTTAGATCAGTTCGGTCGGTTTAATCGGTTTGATCGGTTTTTTGTTCAGCCCTAGAAGAAATGGTGGAATCTGGAGAGAGGAAGGTGAGGAGAGGGAGGAAGAAGAGGAGAGAAAAGATATTGGTTTTGTTTAGGATTTTTTTAGGTGTTATAAAACCGGGTTGGAATCGCACCATTTGTATGTAAATATTTGGAACCGGACTCGAACCATTTTACAATAGATCCATATCGATTCGAACCGTTTATTAATTTATACAATAAAAATCAGACCATTTGTAGCTAAACAGTCCGGTTTGGTTTGGATCTGCGGTTATTCGATCCGTATGCCCACCCCTAGTGCTAAGTTTATTATCTTCAGCTAGACTTGATGACTCTCATGCCATGTACTGAACGGAGTGGAAAGCCAAGTCCTCATCTCTAAGCTCAAAGCTCATCTCATCTTAATGTAGGGTTTCGCTCTATGTCCATTCACTTTAAATGTTTCTCCTTGCTATGAACCTCGCAGCTCCATTGGAAAAAATATTGGTCACAACATAAGGACCATGCTACCTAGACTTGAGCTTCCCAGAAATAATTTTCAATTTTGAATTGTAGATCAACACTTTCTGTCATACATGAAATCCTTCCTGATAAGGTTTTTTCATGATATGCCTTGTTCATTTCCTTGTATAGCTTGGCATTCTCATAGACATCATGCCTCAATTCTTCTAACTCATTCAACTGTAGCTTCCTCTTGTCACCCACCTGTTTCATATCAAAATTAAATTTCTTGATGGCCCAGTAAGCTTTATATTCCAACACTACTGGTAGGTGACATACCTTCCTAAAAACTACTCGATATGGAGACATGCCAATAAGGGTCTTGTAAGAAGTTTCATAGGGCACAATGCATCATTCAAGCGTAACGACCAATCTTTTATTTAAGTATTCACTATCTTCTCTAGGATTTTTTTGATCTCTCTATACTTATCTCCGCCTGACCACTGGTTTGAGGATGATATGGAGTGTCAATCTTATGTGTAATCCCATACTTTTTCATCAAGAAAGAAAAAAAGATGGTTATTGAAATGGCTACCTCCATCACTTATTATTGCCCTCTGTGTCCCAAAACGAATAAAGATATTATCCCACAACAACTTTGTGATCATTACTCTTTGAGGGGACAACCTCGACCCATTTAGACACACAATCCCCACAAGAATATATAAATAACGAAATGAGTTAGGAAATGGACTCATGAAGTCAATACCCCACACATCAAAGAGCTCCACCACTAGAATGTTTTGCAGTGGCATCTAATTCCTGGAGGAGATGTTTCCTATTCGCGAGCATCAATCACAAGATCTACAAAAATGAAAAAGCATATTTAAACACACTAGGCCAATAAAAACCAGATTGGAATACCTTCAACGTTGTTCTGTTGGCTCCAAACTGCCCTCCACATGTAAGCTGATGACAATGGCATAAGATACTCATATGCTCCTCCTTTAGAACACACCTTCGAATAATCTGGTTAGGACAAAATTTGAGCAAGTATGGCTCGTCCCAATGGTAGTACCCCGACATTGATATCAACCTCTTAATTTTCTGGCTAGACATCCTTGGAAGGAAAACTTTAGTAGTTATATAATTAACAATATCTGCATACCAAGAAAGTGGTAACTTTACTGTGAATAACTGCTCATCTGGAAATGACAATAAGTAACCTAGATAAATGATCTACCACCACATTATCACTACCTTTCTTGTCCTTAATCTCAAGATCTAATTCTTGTAACAACAGTACCCATCTGATCAGACTTAGCATCTTTCTTAGCAAACAAATCTCTCAAAGTAGCATGGTCAGTAAATACAATAACTTTAGAGCCAATCAAATATAACCTAAGCTTTTCTAAAACAAATATGACAGCTAATAATTCTTTTTCGGTAGTAGAGTAATTAAGTTGAACATCATTTAAAGTTCGAGAAGCATAATAAATAGCATGAGGTATCTTACCAACTCTTTGACCTAGAATTGTACCCAAAGCAAAATCACTGGTGTCACACATAATCTCGAATGGAAGGTTCCAATAAGGTGTCATCATAATTGGTGCGGACGTGAGTAAGCTTTTCAAATCGAAGAAGGCAGTCATGTAATTTTTTGTCCCTATAAACCAACATCTTTAGTCAACAACAGACAAAGAGGTCTGGAAATCTTGGAAAAAAAAGTCTCTTATAAATATTCTATTAAACCTTACATGCCCTAAGAAACTTCTCACCCCCTTAACAGATATAGGAGGTGGTAATTTGGAGAAAATGTCGATTTTTGCCTTGTCCACCTCAATGCCTCCACTAGAAATGACATGACCTATTCAATGCCATATTGTATCATGAAATGACATTTTTCCCAATTCAGCACGAAATTACAATCTTTACATCTCTTAAGGACAAGTTGCAAATGGTGAAGGCATACATCAAAGTTAGAACCAAAACACTGAAATCATTCATGAATACCTCGATGAACTGCTCCACCATGTCTGAGAATGTGCTCCTCATACACCTCTGAAATGTGGCAAGTGCATTACATAACCCAAATGGCATCCTCCTATAAGCAAATGTGCTAAAAAGGGCGTGTGAAAATGGTTTTCTTCTGGTCCCCTGGTGCTATAGCTATCTGATTATCCACTATACCCATTTAGGAAACATTAATGTTGTGACCCACCAACCTCTCTAACATCTGATAAATAAAAGGGAGAGGAAAGTGATCTTTCCTAGTTTCATTATTGAGCTTCCTATAGTCGATGCAAACTCTCCATCTTGTGGTCATTCTGGTAGGAACAAGCACATTCTCCTCATTCTTCATCACTGTGATTCCACTATTCTTAGGCACCACTTGATCTGGACTCACCCACTTGCTATCTGAGATGGGGTAGATAATGCCCACATTCAACAACTTCAGAACCTCTGCTCTGACTACATCCTTCATGTGTGGGTTGTCTTCTGTGTGCATCTCTGGCAGGCTTTGCATTCTCTTCCATAAAGATCCTACGCATGCACTTAGCTGAACTTATTTCTTTGATGTCAACAATGGTCTACCCTTATGCAACTTTCTGCTCTCTGTGAACTCTCAAGAGCTTTTCTTCTTCACCCAAAATCAAGTCTGTAGGTACTATCATTGGTAGTGTATGGTCCTCTCCTAGGTACACGTATTTCACGTTGTCGGGCAGGTGCTTCAATTCCTCATTTGGTGCCCAAACAATGGAAGGGACAAGAGTAGTATTAGTAGGCATAAGGGTTTCAAATGGATGTGCATACTTACTTGAATGAAACTTAAAAATCTCAAGAGAGTGTACGGCTTCAATGATGTCCCTCATCACACTGTCATCTCCATGTCAGGATTCAACCTTGTGAAATTATGAGTGATGGTAGCCTCCAATGGATCAATGCTACGTACATGATAAACATGTTCAACGACACTTTGAACTACATCAATATTAAAACAATCATGCTCATCTTCTGGTGATTTTGATGCATCAAATACCTTAAATTCTATCTTTTCACCAATTACTTTTATGCTTATAATACCATTTTTAACACAAATTTTTGTATCAGCAGTATGCATAAAGGGTCTTCCTAAAATAATAGACAAAGATAATATCATAGAAGGTTCTTCCATATCTAAGACAACAAAATCCACAGGTAACGTGAATTGATTTACCTAAACCAAAACATCCTTTAAAATACCTCTAGGTCTTTTTATGTTTCTGTCTACCAATTGTAATGAAATTGAGGTTGGTTTAAGTTCCCCCAACTTCAATTTCTCATAAACTATGTAGGGCAGCAAATTGACACTACCTCCTGAATCAAGCAGAACACGTTGAAATAATTGATCACCAATTCTGCAAGGAATAGTAAACTGCCAGAGTCATTTAGCTTTGGCGGTAATTTTCTTAATAAAACCGCACTTACCTCTTCAGTCAATGCAAGTTTCTTATATTCTCTCAGCCACACACAAGCAAATCACGAATTAGCCGAGCTCCTCTCCACCTTCACGAAGTAGCAAGAGAAGACGACACACAACAACTGGGAGGATAGAGTCCATGCCTGATAGATAGATTACCCACCCTGTTGCTTCTTCTTCTTCACGCACTCTGCAATAGAACAAAGTTCCTCTCTGTCCCTTCCTTTTTCTTCCCTGCTTCAGTTCACCAATAGAAACATAGCAGCCAAGGAGAAATCGCAAAACAACAGATCACGCACGGTAGATATCACATTCTATCTTTCCTTCGCGCCAGAAAGAACAACGACCATAAGATATCAAACACAACTAGGGGTGGGCATCCCATCTCGCAATCCCGATCTCGTCCCTTCCCATCCCAATTTTTTTGGGGTCTTATTGAGATTGATCAATCCCATCCCGATCTCGTCCCTTCCCATCCCAATTTTTTTGGGGTCTTATTGAGATTGATCAATCCCATCCCGATCTCGTCCTGATCTAGAGTGGGATGGGATCGAGATGAAGATTTTCAATCCCGCCCATCCCGAATTGAATTTTCTAATATCTATTATTAATAATTCTAATATTTTTATTAGGAATTCTCTTTTAGTTGGAGTGGGTAGTATTTTTTCCTCTTTGTAACGTGCAACTTTCCAGTATGTGTATCTTTTATGTGTCCAAAACTTACATACATTTTACGAAAACATTTAGAATTTCATTATAATTTAGTCCTATACTAAGAATCCAAACAAAAGGGTGCATCAAGGCTCTGAAAACATTTTAAATTTGTTCATCATTAGATCCCCTTGTTTCTTGATGTGTGCTCAATGTCTAACCATTGATACTACTCTAAACGAAGTTAATTATTCATCCAGTTTGGTCCTGAATTCGTAAAATTGATATTTATAAATACTTACATCAAATTTATATAACATATTACAGATTTTGCATCAACCAGAGGAATTTTTCGTTGTTTGTATGCACATGGGCCTATCGCTTTCCCACTCGTTAATTTTGACTAGCATTTTAATCTCGTCTCGTCCCGAACCCATTTAGGATGGGACGAGGTCAAGACGAAGTTTATCCTGTCTAGATTCCGAAGGAACGGGATGGGATAGGGATGAGGTCCATCCCGTCACATCTTGTCCCATGCCCACCCCTACGCATAGTAGCAGAGTTCACTCGCAGCTCCTCAATCACCTACATAGAAGCCAAAAAGACAACAAATTTGCAGCCAAAGAGAGAAGTCAAGTCACAACAAGAGAATTCAAGCCCCTTTTTAAAGCCCTTTATTTCCTTTTTAATTTCGCCCATTTCCTATTGAGTTTCGACTTAAAATTCTTTGTGAAATTGGATTTCTATCTTTAACTAGGCTTCTTTCTTTACGACCCGGCCTTGCACATGGCATTAGTTCATTTTTCTCCATTAAAGTACCAACCAAATACCAAAATACACATAATGTACTAAGTAGAAAATTATTATAAAAATACTTGAATTTACCAAATAATTTAACAATTACTACACTTAAAATAGCGATGTTCAGAGTGCACTTTTATGCACTCATCAGAAGATTAAATTTGGGTAAGAAGGTAGTTTGTTTTTGCGTTAACTTCACAAATTAATATGGTTGCCAAGGGGATAAAATCACATGTGTGCTCACTTGTTGCTTTAGTTGTATGACTAATGGGTCTTATTCATTAAAAAGGGTTCCCCTAATTAGGATATATTTGGGAAGGAAGTCACGATTTGTGCCAACTTACCTAGTAATTAAGCTCATACGTTCAAGCATAAACACAAGGAAGTTCTTTGGTTGAATGGAATATCATTAGAACTTGTGGGGTATAATGATGATATTATAACTTCTTTAAGAACAAATACCCAATTAGATTTTGTTTTTACCTTTCAGTTTTGATAATTATATATATATATAAAGATATATGCCATTAAAGATTATTTATTAATGAGATCACAACATAGATTATGAATACTGATTTTCATTATCTTGTATAAACTTTAATTAGGGTGTTTGACCTTTGTTTTCCATGGAAAACATTAAAATAGTGGAGACATCATGTAAGAGTTGAAAGTAATGGGGGAGTGAGCATGAAAGTTGTGACCTTCCACATAATCATGGAAAAAAAACTTTTTATTGGGGAGGGGGTTTAAAAATTCTTTTTTCATAGAAAAACTCAAGAACCATAGCTATCTTCAACATCATGGCATGATAACGTTTCTCACTTACTATTTTCCTGCATACATAATAATTGAACCCAACGGATGGTTTTTTTTAGTTGGAGTCAGAAAAATTAAATGCTTAAACAATGGTCTAATCCTCGATTTGTGATACCACCCACCATAAGTCTTACCAACTGCTCTTGCACTTATTGATAATAAGTTTTGTTAGAAGTTTAGGTTAAAATACATTACAACACCTATCTTGATGTCACCTATGTACCTAAATATATCACAAAACCCAAAAATGCTCAATCAATAACGGGTTAAATACATTTTGGGTATGTAAAATTTAGGCTTATTTCATATTGGGTGCAAAAGTTTTGCATAAGTACACATTAGGTACGAAATTGGGTCTTGACCATTTGTTTAACACTGCTTACCAAGATCAGACATTCCATATGCAGTAAAAACCCAACTACCCCTCAGTAAATAAGGTATCAAAGTGCAATTATAATAAAAATAGAGAGGTACATATAATGCAAAAAACTGACTATTTGTTCTTTGATGAGAGAATGTAGATTTGATTACTTGGCCTTTTCCAAGGAATAAACCATCTGCGATTTTGATTAACCCCAAAAAGATCAACCTTTAATTCGACCATCATAAAAACGAAAAAGAGTTCCAGTTATAGATACTCGTCTAATAGCCTTTAATTGAATCAAACCATGTTATATTTTGAACTAATCCCGACTCTTTAATCCAATCTAACCATTTAATTCATCTAATTGTAGGTTGGCAGGTGGATGGAGGCAATGGTATTTGAAGTTTGGGTGAATTTAATCAAATCAAACTCATGCTATGTTTTTAACTTGCAGGTTGGGGTGGGTTTGTTTAGTGAGATGAGGTCGGGTGGAAATGATAGTGGTTTTAGCAGCATGGTGTTGGTGTCGTCAGGTTAATTTGTTGGTGGTAATGAGGTTGTGGAATCTAGCAGGATTGGTGATGTGGGTTGCAGGGGAAATGGGGATGGTGGGAAAGGAATGAATGGAAAAACAAACACTTTTTTTTAAATAAATCCCCATTGAAATACGTGTTGATAATCACAGATGGCTTATTCATTTGGAGAAGACCAAGTAATTGAATTTCCACTCTTATCAAACAACACGTCATTTTTTGCATTATTGATACCTCTATTTTTATTATAAAAAAAATAAAAATAAAAAATAAAAAAAACACTAGGGAACCAGGTTTTTGCAACCGGGCTCTACAACTAGAGTGATGTGGCGTGATCTAGGGAGGTTGATATAATCATTAATATGTTTGTGCGTATCTCAAGGTTTATATCAATCTCCTTTTATCATCTCACATCACCCTAGTTACAAAAAACTTGTTGTAAAACTTGATTCCCTAATAAAGTTCACTACAAATGCACTTTGGATATTCATGCAAGTCAGATGCTCCTTTATTGAGGGGTATTTGGGTCTTTATAGAACGTGAGATGTTTGATCTTGGTCAACGTTCCCGTTTTGTACCTAATATGTAATTATGCAAAATTTTGATACCCAATGTGAAATACGCCTTATGCATATTCAAAATAGAAACAACCCAAAAGTAGTGAGGGGTATTTAGAAATTTACTGAATATGAGATGTCTGACCTTAGACAACATTGTTGAACAAACCATCAAGACTCAATTTTGAACTCAATCTGTAATTATGCGAAACTTTTATACCCAATAAAATACGCCTCAATTATAGTACCCAAAATGTAAATGGCAACGACTATTTGGCACCACAGGTTACTCTCACCCATACCACCCATCCAATTTTATTATTTTTTTTTTACCTTCTCTCCCACACCACCCATAAAAACCACTATTCATCTTTTTCTCTCATCATGTTTTCTCAAGAACAACAACAACACACAACTCTGAAAGGGGGTAGCGAGAAAGGGGGCGATCGATTGTGAGGGACAGTGAGAGACGACCGGTGACTACGAGAGATAGAAGAGATGGAGCGACAACCACTGTCGCCCCTTCTCCACCTTCTTCTTCTCCTTCCCCTCTCGATCTTCTTCTCCTCCATCGCCTCTCCCAGTTTTCCCACTATCTCTTCTTCTCCCACTCTCTCTTTCAGTTCCCATCTCTTTTTTTCCCACTCCCTCTTCTTCTCACACAGGTTGTCACCCTTATCCCTCTACTTCTTCTTCTTTTCCTCGCATTCTATTTTTCTGCAACTGAGAGTTTTCCATTCGCATGTACCTCTGCTGAGTCAAATGTTTTGCCCTCGCAGTGGCTCGTGCGAGTGGGGAACCCATCCTTGCACGAGCCAGTGCAAGGGCGGGAAAAAAAGAGTGCGAGGGGAAAGAGAAAAATAAGAGGGATAGAGACGACGACGGAATCGAGGTGGAGATCCTGTAAAAACTCTAGATATTGTGCTTCTTTGACTTTGTCTTCAATTTTAATTTGAGAGAATGAAAAGGATATGCGAGGGGTGATTTGGGGGTGCCCCCAAATGGGGAAGGAAGAAGAGAAATGAGAGAATAATAAGAAGAAGATCTGAGAAGAAGATGTTGGAAGAAAAAAGGTGGTGGTGAGAAGAAATGAAGTTGGCAGGGGTTAGGGAGCTTTCCACCATTTTGAATTTGGGAAGGAGAAATATTTAGGTTTTTCTTTTTTTTTATAGATGATGCGGCCAAATTTGGTCACCCGTCAATCCGACCAGCAAAACAAATATTAGATTGCCAAAAACCACCTATTTGGTGGCCGAAGGCATTCCGATTCTTAAGTCAGTAAATTTGTTGGAGATGGAGATTAATTTTGATATAACTCAGTTAAAATTGCATACCTTAGTTGAATGTTCACTTTACCTTATACAGTGGTCGTTATTAATTCTCTGCATGACTTAAGAATGTGAGGCTTAACGGGGGGAGACGTTATGTGTAACGGTCTTCTCCTTTATGAAGATACGTCATTGGGGGAGTAACTCCCGCCATGACTCTTTTTTTAAGTAATGTTCCTTCTCATTATGGGAGAGTTTTGTTGGGCCTAGTTTTGGGCCTCTGATTATGATTTGTTTTGACTAGCCCCTTTTTAGCTTTAATGACTGGATCCGCCTTTTGGACTTTGTGAATCAGCCTTGACTTGAAATACTTGGTCCTCGTTATAAGTGATCTTTACCACGTGTATGGTCATGATGACAGTCTTATTTGATCTATCATCAGCTACTCCCCCTTAGTTAGTGGGTATGCTAATGTGGCCACTAACTCTACGACGGTTGAATTTTTGATTTCATCATTGCAGTACATAATGTTAGCGGCTTTCAATGTGGTTCTAGTATGATATCTTACCTATCAGTTCGTTTCAACGTATTTTTTGGATTTTGTGTAGCCATCATGTCTCGCACGTTGTTCTATTAGTAGTCTCTTCGTTGAAATTAGAGTTTACTTTTTTCCCCTTATTTTTCGCTCTTTTTTTTGTTCAATTCCTTTCCCATGTCTACTAACAAGATACTAGATGGTGAGGCGCTCGGCGTCTATGAGGCGCTCTCCTCACCTAAGAGTACATCGCAAGCAATGTTGGAAAGTGTTCGTTCTGAGTACTCATTGCCATCAGACCTTGAGATTGTTCTGCCTAGGCAAACGATAGTCCTTATCGTCCACGATTTGGCTACATTGCGCTTTATCTGTGTATGTTTCAGTCAGGTCTTAGGTTTTCATTTTCGGAGATCTTTTGGGATTATCTGGAGTTTTTGGGCATTGTTCCTGATCAGATGGGTCCCAACGGCTGGAAGGTGATGGTTTATACTAGTGTGAGTGCCATTCTGTTTGGTTTTCCTTTAATTGTTAGGAATTTGCATTCCGTGGTGGGGCTTGTTGTGGGCAATAATAATATTTGTTTTCTCCGCTCCCCTGCCTATTTTGGGAAACTTAATGATGATTACAGGAACTGATTGAGATTTTGGTTTTATGCTTCCGTTAACTCTGGCTACTTTAAGTTGCGGGGCATATCAATTATGAGGTTGTTCCGAGTCCCCAAGAAGTGAAAGATCTGCACTTGTCTGCAGAGGAACAAGGAATCAATGACCGCTTTTCGAAGCTTCATCAAGTTGCTGTGTAGTCGTTCATCTCTGTTGAGGTTGTGGAGCGTAGTGGCTTGTACACTATGAACGAGACGGAAAGGGCGATGCTTACTGAAGCTCGGGCTGCAGAGATTGCTACTTGCGCTGATCATGTTGGTGTTAGTGATGCTAACATTGATGGGAAAGTGGGCTCTAACAAGGTGGTTACGGATCTCAATGCTCTTGTTAGCATTGGCGGTGCTAATTCGGTCACTAGAAAAAGGAAGATTCTTAGGCCTGCTAGCCCATCGAAGCAACTTGCGATAAGCCCTGGCCGTGTTCCCAATAAGAAACGGCTTGTTAGTTCCTCTCATGGTATTACTCGACTGCTCCTCGTTCGAGGTTGTCTGGTAAGGAGAATCGGGAAGAGGCGTTTATCCCTTGAATAAGTTGAGGAGATGAATCAAGACTTGGAGAGGAGCAAAAAGAAGGTGATTCATCCATTTGACGAGAGTGAGAAGAGGCTCCTTTCTACTCATGGTTTGCCCGACTTTGTCAAGTGGTTCGATGATGATCCTCGTGTCATCAACAATAAGATGCTTCAGCTTGCTGTGGAGCAGTCGAAGGATCTGAATACGACGAAGACATTAACTTCAAATTCAACCCACTGTTCGAAGAAGAGGTCGTTGATCGTGGTCAGAGTTCTAAGGCAACTCTTCATCCTTCTCCTACTCGTGTTGATGATACAGTGGAGTTTCCCGCTTCATTTCTTGTTCATCACACTTCTGCTGGTGCCGCTGCCACTACTGCTTCTTCCAATCTTGCCACTACCACTTCGCAAAGAAAATGCAAGAGTGGTTTTTCAATTATTACTGTCACACCGACCGTTCTTCTGACTGTTGGGGGTGGAACTTCAGTACTCCTTGATCCCCGAGTTATTTATCTACTGATTGGTTGGAAGGAGCCTAACCTAAAAGACACATGTATTAAGTCGGATGAAAAGTTTAGTTGGTTTAACGAGATTGATGTACAGGATAGTGCATGTAATTTGACCAATGAATGTCATAGGCGGTTGGTGGAGATGGCTCCAATGCCTGCTCAGGAGCTTAGTAGTCATCTCGACTACGGACTTAAGCACATAATGGAAGGGATGAATCACCTTACTTATGCTGGGATGATGGGGTTGGATTATCAAGTTGCGTGTGCTCAGGTGGTCGCTCTTGAGAGGAAGATGGCAAGGCAATTGCTGGTGTTTTCTCACGTTCTTTGTCAGTTGAACGCATTGAATGCTCATTGTGTGGAGAAGGAGAAGACAACTGAGACTGCTCGGGCTTCTTTAAGGGCGGTTGAGGCTATGCGGGACAAGTTCGTTGCTGAGTTTGATGCTTCGTGGATTGAGTTGAACGAGGTTCGTGACTGGCTTGACGTTGTGGAGAGGAAGTTGTTTGTTGAGAATGTTGGTCATGACGAGGCCATGCGTTCTGCCATTGAGCAATCCGTCAGTCGTAAGGTTGCTGAGAAGCGAGTGGCGCAGTTAATGATTGCGCTCGCTGATGTTGATTCAGATGTTTCCGCAATACTAACAACTGTCAAAAGAAAACTCATTTCGACCAAGAATGAGCTTGCAGCAGTCAAGGACAAATTGAAGTTTGCGAAGTCGTGGATTGGAGAAGAGTCGCTGATGGTCGAATCGATCTTATCGATTACATGGAGGGGGGTGGTCTCAATTTGACTATAGTGGTTCGGTCAACCAGGTTTTCGAGGACGATGACAAAAAAGAATGTGCTATGGATCTGCCAAGTGATCCGATTGATGAAGAACCATTGTCTCTTCCTCCCTTCGATCATGCCCCATCATCTGTCCTTGTTGAAGAGAAAGTTTTGTCTCATCCTGCTGCTTATGTGGTTGTTCATCCTCCTTTGAGTGTTTCTGCTAGTGATGCTTTGATTACTTCTATTGTTTCCTCTCCAACTGTTGTATCTTCTTATCCAGATGTAACTGAATAGAGTTATGAATGACACGTTCTTCTTTGTTGGCATTCTTATGTTTTGTTTTTCTTGTATTTATTGCTTACTGGTTTGCATGTCTTTCCTGCAAGGCTGTAATTTGTTTATTGTCTTGTATCAATTACAGTATCTGATCGTTCACAATAAATGTACATTGATCTCGTTACTCGTACTTCATGTATCTTGGTAGTTTAGACTTGCCTGTATTTCTGCCTTTGCGCTTGTCTCTTGGCCATCTGAAGCTTTCATTTTTTTTGATTTGTTAATCGAGCCGGGAAGCTTTACGAGTAAGTCAACTTACATGTCCAGACTTTTTGTAAGAGTACTTCGTGGTCCGATATATTGGTCGGGCGATACGGTTTCATGAGTAAGTCGACTTATATGTCCATACTTTTGAAAGTGTGCTTCGTGGTTTGACATATTGGTCGGGTTAGAAGGTTTTACGAGTAAATCGATTTACATGTACATACTTTTGTGCTTCGTGGTCCGATAAATTGGTCAGTCCAAAAGGTTTTACAAGTAAGTTGACTTATATGTCCATACTTTTGTAAGTGTGTTACTTGGTCCGACATTTTGGCCGGGCCAGAAGGTTTTACAAGGAAGTCGGCCAGTATGTCCATACTTTTGTAACTGTGCTTCGTGGTCTGACGTATTGGTCAGGGCGTAAGGTTTTACAAGTATGTCGACTTGTATATCCATACTTTTGTAAGTGTGCTTCATGGTCCGAAGTATTGGTCGAGGAAGAAGGTTTCACGAGTAAGTCAACTTATATGTCCATACTTTTTTAAGTGTGCTTCGTGGTTGATCAGACCAGAAGTTTTGTGTTTACGTCTGACTTATACGTTCTGACCTTTTACTCGTAGCTCGATATGCTAGTTGTTTTACTAGTAGATGCATAGTCTTGACTGAACTTAATTGTTTGAACGTAAGATGGAGGGTTTGAATTTGGAATTTTATTGATAATCCTGGTTCAAATGCTCAACATTCCATGGTCGTAATAGTTCTTTCTTTGTGCCTTTCAGCTGGTATATTTTTTGTTTGTTGACTTTTACCCGTATTACTGTTTCTTCTAGTTGCCGACACTGAATGTGTGATGGGATCTAATCCAACTCTTAGTGCTTCATTATGATCCTTTGCCCAAAACTTTTTGGTTCAAAATGGTCATCTTGGCTTGTCTGCTTGCTTGTGGGTGTTACGTCACAGCGTAGGATCCATTTGTGAATAGTTTGTATGTTGTGTCTTTCTATTTAATTGCTTCTTGATTGATGTCTGTTGACGTCATTCCATCTGATATCCCTGGTAGGGGGCTGATTCCTGCACGCCCTTGTCGTTTGAGGAGTACTTGTATCTGCTTTGATTTTGTGTTGTCCTGAAGTCTGCTTTGGTGTTGTTTCGCCTGAATTGAATGCGTTCAAATGTGTCTGATTTTAATTTGAATAGTGTAATGAAGGGGGTTCGTTGTAACAACCTTCCTCTTCATTGAAGTGTGTCCTTGGGGAGTGATTCCCACCATGACTTATCTCATTCTTAACAGTTCTCCCGTAATTTTGATGGTTTGCGTCACGTGTATGGCCACAATGAGGTAGCAAATGAACTCAAAATGCTTCTTGATCAAATCCTTGAATGTGCACTCTTCAAGGTATTTTGATTGGTGATTTTCTCGACAACAAGGTAAGCTGAGTAGAATCTAGCACCGAATTGTCCAATCATGCTCACATCAGTGCCAACTGCCAATGCTTCCATGAATTTCTGGGTTTCATACGTGCTATGGTATTGAGTTTATTCACCGAATCAAATTTGTTCATGTCAATCCCATTGTCAATGATGGAAAAGGTGTTGTTGGCCTTGTCATGGACAATGTGGATAAAAAGCTATTGGGTTGGGAATCAAGCTCGAATTTGTTAGTGAGACCCTCGAACCTGATCAATTGGTTGATCTCCTCCAGGAATGCAAACATCTACATGTCCCACGTCGCGAGTTGCTGCAGTGGCTCCTCTGGTTTCCTTCAATGATACTGGTTCTCTTGCTTCGATTTACATCAGCTCAAGTGGGCAGTACTGTTGATCGCTTCTTTGATCGTTGAGATCGTTTGTTTTCTCCAGCTATGCCGTGTAGGGCATATATCAGTTCTCTGGGTTGTTCATTTGATCCAGTAGCAGTGCCTACCTTTTATTTTCCTTTAGATTGCTTGTTTGGAAACCCGACGAATTCCTCGAGTTGCCCTTTTTGAATCCAGTATTCAATTTCGTCCTTCAAATTGTAGCAGTCTTCAGTGTCGTGCCCATGATCCTTGTGGAAAGAGCAGTACTTGCTCTTATCTCGTCCATCTGGGTCTCCTCTCATCTTGAGTGGCCAGTTGATATCCTCCCACTTTTTCATGGACTTCAAGATGCCTGCTCGACATGTTTTCAAGGTAGTGTATGGTTTATACGTCTTCTTTACTACACTCGTTACTCGTTCGTGTCTAGGTCTTGCAAATTGCAGTTTTTCGGGTTCTCGCTGGTCGAATTTAGATATTCCATTGGTCTGATGCCTTTTCGACTGACCATTCTTCTCCCAAGGTCTGTCATCTCTCCTTTTTTCTTCTCTCCTCTCCCGACTTGCTGGGAAATGTTTCATTTCGGATTTGTTCTTCTTTTTGGCGACCAACATCTCCTTGAGGGTGATGTACTTCTAAGCGGTCTTCATCAAGGTTGCCATATTCTTTGGAGGGTCTAGGTTCAAAAAGTTGTAAAATGGTCTCCTCTTCAATCCAGAAGTGAAGGTGGCAATGGCCCTGTTGTCGCTGCAATCGTCGATTACGGTCAACTCGTCAGTAAAATGAGTGACGTATTCCCTTATGACTTCTTCTGGCTTTTGCTTGATGTGGAGTAAGTAATGTGGCGTATTTCTCATCCGCTGACTGCCAATGAACCTCATGATGAAGGCATTGGCTAATGCTTGGAAAGAGACCATCGATCTAGGTGGTACACTGCTGAACCAACTCATCGTTGTGGAGGTGAGACTGGTTGGAAATGTTTGGCATTGAATGAACTTCGTACTTTCTTTCAATGTCATCATGTGGTGGAAGTGTCACAGATGGTATGTCGGATCAGTAGTGCCATCATATGCTTCGAACTTTGGGGGAGTGAACTTCTTTGGTATATGAGTCCTCATGATTGTGTTAGAGAATGAAAATCTAGCCAATTCATATAGCACGTTAGGATCTGTAACTCCGATCCTAAATGGCACGTGTAGGGATTTCATCGCTCTGGAGGCCATCTTCTTGTGGTCCGTCGCTTTCAAGATTCACTTGTTGAAGTTCTGCAGAAACTTCGTTGTTTTCATGGGCATGGTTGGCAAAATTATCTTGCGGTGATATCTTGACATGGTTAGCGGATTGAGCACGTTCCTGGATAAGTTTGTCCACAACCTTAATTAGATGATCCATCTGGGCCACGAGCTGATCCACGCGGGGATTTGTGACTGTGCCACTAGATGTCTGAGATTATTGGGCTACCACTTCACATTGTACTATTTTGTTACCTGGCACGGTTAACCCGGTTGTTATTGGATTTGAAGTATGCACTATTGAGTGCATTATTGGTAATCCAGCTTCACCATTGGAAGGGTTGTCGCGATTGTTGTTGGGTTGAGGGTTTGTAGAATGTTCCATCTGCTCTAACTTTATTATTGCTGATTAGAACTAAAGAAGTTTCCAACTACAAACTCTTTTTTTGAAAGGAAACTGTCATTCCCCAAGGACGGCGCCAAACTGATGCGTCCAAATCTGATCTCCCGTCAATTCGACCTGTAAAACAAAAGTTAAATTGCCAAAGGCCACCTGTTTGGTGGCCGAAGGCACTCCGATGCTTAAGTCATTAAATTTGTTGGAGATTAATCTCAACAAAACTCAGTTAAAATTGCATACCTTAGTCGAATGTTCCATTTACCTTATATAATGGTTGTTATTAATTCTCTGTGTGACTTAAGCATGTGAGGCTTAACGAGGGGAGACGTTCTCTGTAACAGTCTCCTCCTTTATGAAGATACATCCTTGGGGGAGTAATTCTCTCCACGACTCTTTTTCTCTGTAACGTTCCTCCTCTTTAAGGGAGAGCTTCGTTTGGCCTGTATTTGGGCCTCTGACTATGATTTGTTCTGACGGGTCCATTTTGGGCTTTAATAACTGAATTCGCCTTTTTTGGCTTTGTGAGTCGGCGTGACTTGAAATACTTGGTCCTCGTGATAAGAGATCTTTGCCACGTGTATGGTCGCGATGATAATCTTATTTGATGTATCATAAATAGATGGTGTAGAAGAAAACAGTGGTGTGGGAAAGAAAAAAATTAGATAGGTGATGTGAATGAGAGTAAGTTATGGTGTCAAATAGTCGCTGCCAATGTAAATGATCCATCAAAGATCAATACCTTTCTAGTCCTATTAGAAGACCAATACTTGGCGATTGAGCCCAAGACCTTACATCCCAAACCGACTTCTTTTTAGTCCTATTTAAAGACCAATGCTTTAAAGTCTCTCTTGCATGCTACATTCATCTCCCTCCCCTCTATTTTTTTTTCTTTTTTCTTTTTCTCTTCAAATACCTATGATCTCCACCATAAAACATTCACTTCCTCCACAATCAATTACCACACTTCGTCCTCCACCACTACATCCACCACCGGAAATGACCACAAAGACGTCCACTGCCACTGATTCTAACAACCATTTGCAATTGATCTACAACACTGTACATTTACTAGATTAAATGTGCGTCATGTGTAACTAATATTTTTTTTTGTGTCTACTTTCTAAATGTTAGCAAAAATTCAATAAAAATTGGTAAGAAAAATTTTCTTATATTTTCGTAAAATAACAAAAATACATCTTTGTCTTTTCAATCTCATCCATAAAGTTTTCTATGCAAATAAATTTTTTTTTTTAGCCCAGAGTTATTTCAAATTTCTGGCTCCAGCCATGTTTGCAGTGTAAAATATAATTATTGCTAATTACAAATTCAACTTAAGGATGCTTGAAAGGAATGTCACCATTTGATGAAGAAAGACTTGTACAATGATTACATTATCATGTACAGCTTTATGCAAAATGTACATTGGAAAAGTTTCAAATTATAGCAATGTTGTGCAACTGATGACTGAATTCAACTTTTCATATTCTCAGGTACTTGTGAACTACATGGTGTTGCACACTTGCACTTTAACTTTCAGATCGTTGAGCTTTGTTAGCATTTCTTTGTTCACACTTCGGAACCCTTCTCTTCACCTTCCACCATTTCCCTCTTTCCTTTCTAGAACACTTGTGACATGCATTGTCAAATTTGTCTCAGGGACTTCTTCCAAGGATTCGAATGAGGAGCCAAAAGGTTCCATAAATGTTTCCCGCTAGTCAGTCCCTGGGTTCTCGGCTTCATTATTCTGTTTTTGTTGACGCAAAATTATAACCAAGACTTAATTAGTTTCCGTTGCAATTGTCTAAACAAACATTTTATACAAGTATGCATTGTGTCTTTAGACTTGGTAAGATACTTTTTTTTTTGGTTCAAACACGAAGATGTTTATTTAAGAAAGAAAGGGAAACAAATTACAAAGGAAATCATTCATATATCAAGGAATGCCAAGACACTATGAATGTGTCAAAAATCAAATCCCTAAACAAATTACAAGCCGAACCCATCCTCCACAACAATTCCCTAATCTCGATAACGATAGAGTGCTCTGATCTGTTGAGCCCTTCAAATACCCTCCTATTTCTCTCCTTCCACACACACCACATGAGTACGTGAGGAACCCTACGCCATAACCACTCCGCCCGTCGGGAAGGATTAGCTTGGGACCACCAACTTAGCCAATCTAAAATGGAGCCTTGAAACATCAAACTCAAACCAAATTCTGACAAGAAACTGCTCCAAATTGATTTGGAGAATCTGCAGTGAAGCATCAAATGATCCAGCGTCTCGTCAATCTCATTACAAAGCACACAAAGACTCCCTGTGTAAATTCCTCTTTTCCTTAACCTATCTTTAGTCAAGATTCTCTCATGCAACACTGACCAACTGAAGAAATTTATCTGAGGAAAAAGATTTTTCACCCATACCAGATTCTTGTGAGAGGAAATGAAGGGGTTGGAGTGAGTCTCATAATGAGAGGCAGCCAACATATTAGAAAATTCTTTCACCGATAAGCCCACACCTTTACCCTTCCACACCAAACTATCAGATCCCTCTGAGAGCATCTGTCTATCCAGCAAATGCATTAAATTGGCGACATCCTCTAGTTCCCCAGTATTAAGGGGTCTTCGAAAGGAAAGATCCCAAGAATTGCCATTAAACCAAATATTACTCACACTCCCATATTGATTGTTGTTAATGATAAACAACCTTGGAAACAGATCCTTCAAAGAATGGTTACTACACCAGAAATCATGCCAGAAAGATATGAGATTGCCATTCCCACATTGAAGAGAGGTGTGGGGGTAGAAACCACTTGCGCACCGGGAGATGGACTTCCACAAAGAGCATCCATAGGGAGTGTACTTAGTTCTCTTTTCGCAAACCCATCTATTGCGGCCATATTTATCAATAATGAGAGATCTCCATAAATTGTCATTTTCTTCTGCAAATCGCCAAAGCCACTTGGAAAGTAATGCAAAATTGAATGTGAGCACCTGGCGAATGCCTAAACCACCTCGAGATTTGGGGCAACAAAATTTTTTCCAACCCACTAAATGCATCTTTCTAAAGTTTTGAGTGGAACCCCAAAGAAAATCGCGCATGATATGTTCCATCTTGGCCGCTATTGACGAAGGAACCTTGATAAGTGACAGAATGAACACAGGGATAGAAGCTAATGTGGAATGGACAAGAGCTAATTTGCCTGCTTTAGAGAGAAATTTGTGTTTCCACGACGCTAGTTTCGATTCCATCCTTTCGATTGTCTCATCCCACACAGATTTACTTTTAAAACTAGCACCCAAAGGCATGCCCAAGTACTTAACTGGAAGCTGACCCGCTGAACAACCAAATAAACCCGCCAACTGATGCAGATGAGGGACTTCTCCAATAGGCAACACCACTGATTTGTGAAAGTTTATTTTCAGACCAGAAATAACTTCGAACCAAAGCATAATTCTTTTAAGAGCAAGAACCTGAGTAGCGGAGGCATCACAAAAGAGGATAGTATCATCCGCATACTGAAGAATAGAAACAGAAGAACTACCCTCTGCAATAAAAAATCCTCTCACTAGGCCAGCATCAACCGCTTTAAGAATCATTTGGGTTAGACCTTCTGTTGCTATAGTAAAGAGAAGAGGAGACAGAGGATTGCCTTGACGTAAGCCTTTTAAGCCATTGAAAAATCCGTGCAGCTGACCATTAATCTTCAGAGAGAAATTAGCTGTAGATCTGCAAGTGTGAAGCCAATGAATCCATTTGGATCAAACCCCATGCGAGCCATTACCAAATCCAAGTATCTCCAAGAGACATTGTCAAAGGCTTTAGAGAAATCTAATTTGATAACAAGCCCTGGAACACCCTGTTTTTTCCTAGAATCAATAAGTTCATTGGCAATTAAAGGGCTATCAACCACCTGTCTATCACTGACTGCTGCACTTTAAAAAGGAGAAATGACTGAATGAAGAGCTATTTTCAATCTGTTAGCCAACACCTTGGCAATGATCTTATAGTCCCCATGCAAAATACTGATAGGTCTGAAATCATTGACTGTCCGCATTCCCACACATTTAGGGATAAGCGAAATGATAGTGGTGTTCAACCTTCAATCCAAAAAATTTCTCGAGGTAAAATCTTCAATAACTTTCAGAAAATCAATTTTGATTACCTCCCACATTTTCAAATAGAACACCATTGAAAAGCCATCAAGACCTAGAGAAACTTCAGATTTTAGATCTTCCATTGCCGCTCTAATTTCCATCTCTGAAAAATTATCTACCAAGGAGGTAGCCATAGGCTGGGAGATAGACTTAAAGGTAATCCCTGAGAAGAAAGGTCGCCACTCCTCCTTTTCATAGAATAACTCCTTGAAATGAGAGATCAAGAGTAAGATACCCAAAGAACATTTTTGTCATAGTTCATAGTGCTACATTTGAAATTGAATTGTTGCTAGAAAACAAGCAGTAAATGTCGTAGAAATGAAATTGTACTTGGATTCAACAAGACATCCAAGTTTTCTCTTAATTTCACCTTTAAAAATAAAATAAAATTTTGATGCAATATAATGAAACAAATAGCTATCCGTTTAATCTTCAACTAAAAGTTATATTGATGAAGAAGTAAATCAATAATGTGTTGACTTTTTTGGGAAATAAAATTGATGAAACAATTGTCTAATTTTAGAGAATTGATTTTAGTAGTTTTTGTTTTGCATAAGAATTTGAATATGATCTTTTTGCAAAGAATATTGGTAGAAATACCATCATTTGTAACTTCAAAAGGATAAAGAGTAGCTAGGAATGGTGTACCCAAAATCATCTTTTGAGTCATATCCTTAACTAACAAAAAATAGCTTATCGTTGAGTTGATGATCAACTCAAAGACACTCAATTACAATCAAGAATTGTTCATTTCAGAGAACAACTTTCTTCTGAACTTTGTTCTGATTTTCCAAATGCCTTTTGGAATCGCAAACATTATATGGTTCGTTTACCTTATGATCATTCTTTTCAGGAATCTAAGATTCCTACAAAATCTCGTCCTATACAAATGAATTATGAATTAATGAAATTCTGCAAGTCTGAAATCCAAGGATTGCTTTCTAAGCAATTAATTCGCCCTTTCAAATCTCCTTGGACTTGTGCAACCTTCTATGTCAGAAAAGCTGCTGAACTTGAACGAGAGTCTCCTCGCCTTGTCATCAATTACAAGCATTTGAACAAAGTTTTACAATGGATTAGGTATCCCATACCTAATAGGAGAGATCTTATTAAGAGATTACACTCAGCACGTGTCTTCTCTAAATTTGACCTCAAATTTGGATTTTGGCAAGTCCAAATCCATCCTCATGACATATACAAGACAACATTTAATGTTCCATTCGGACATTATGAATGGAATGTTATGCCTTTCGGCCTCAAAAATGCACCAAGCGAGTTTCAAAATATCATGAACGATATTTTTACTCCCTTTTCTCATTTCTCAATTGTGTATATCGATGATATACTGATTTTCTCCTCATCCTTAGATGACCACTGGAAACACTTGTATCAATTTTACAAAACTATCAAAGAAAATGGTTTAGTTCTCTCTCCCACAAAAATTGACATTTTTCAAACAAATGTCAGATTTTTAGGCCACAAAATTCATTTTGGGATGACCACTCTAATTTCTTGAGTTATAGAATTTGCTGATAAATTCCCTGATAAAATTAAAGACAAAAACCAATTACAAAGATTTTTAGGATCTTTAAATTATGTTGCAGATTTTTACAAAAATCTTAGAGTTTTACTTAAGCCCTTGTTCACAAGACTTAAGTCTAGCCCAAGCCCATGGACTGAAGCCCATTCTCAAATAGTCTTTCAAGTCAAAGCCCAAGTCAAGAGTCTTCCTTGTTTAGGGATATCAAATCCTGAAGCTTTCAAGATTGTTGAAACTGATGCGACCAACCGAGGATACGGTGGTATTCTCAAACAACGTCTTTCAGAGTCTACCCAAATACAATTGGTCCGATACCATTCTGGTATTTGGAATTCTGCCAAAATCAATTATTCCATAGTAAAAAAAGAAAGAGAAGATAAACAATGCATGCTTTTATTTATTGAAAATAGAAATACAATAAGAAAGACTTACAAGAGAGTTACATAGATGAGAACCAGCAGAAAGAAGGGGAAAACTCGGATGCCTTAAACTAAAGATACAAGCTGGCTTTTATAGCCTTCAGGAAACAAATAGCTATCCGTTTAATCTTCAACTAAAAGTTATATTGATGAAGAAGTAAATCAATAAATTATAATGCATGCTCAAGAATTTGTATATGTTCATAGTATATATTGGATTTGCAATCAAACACACTATTAAGCCTTTTTTGAAGTGTTCATATTGTGATCATGCTTTGGATAAATAATATATTTTGTTTAGAGATCTGAATATTTGTTTTTAAGTTATCGTTATATTTGATCTGAAGTATTATTTGCTAACCTTATGTTAGAAGGACAAATCAGACGATAATTGGGGTTTGAGGTCTTCTATTAGGATTCACCCTTTTAATATGAAAACACTTGTACAATGTTTATGTTGTTGTAATTTGAACCATAAAATACTACTAACTGAAAAGTGAAAACAAAACCCACATCTAAACATTGAATCGCGTATATTTTAACCATGAAGAAGACTTATCATTTTTTCAAAAAAAAAATCATAACCTAAATATCTAAAACCTCAATTCATTTGGCAGATTAAATAGCCAAGATGAATGATTTGGCTAACTTTGGTTATCACCAATTGGTGGCATTCTGATCTTCAATTGGCCAAATGTATTGACACAAATACACTATACTCTTTTGACCATCGATAGTTATTTAGGTTTAAAAAACTACAAATGAAATAAACAACATCGTGAAATTGGCCAACAAAAAAAGTCGCTTCTAGTTCAATGGTTTTTCATCCCATATGTCATGGGGTTGATAAAATATGGGATGAAAAACCATTGAACTAGAAGCGACTTTTTATAGTTTAAGAACTAAATAAATTATTAACCTATGTAATATGGGACTAAACATTTCACCACAAAAATAAAACCCTAAAAGTCCAATCTTAAACATACCACTATGTACTACCGTAATACTATTCTTAGAGAAACACCAATGCACTAAATTAATTGAAACATGGCACCAAAGCTTTACCATCAAAGTCATTGCCACGTAAGCATCTAATCAGGCTATCACAAGCAGGGAGTTAAAAATGGTAATATATTGACGATAATTGCAATATATGTCACAATTGTCATTATGAATAAACACATAAAAAAATATGATTTTTTATTTTTATTTTATTTTAATAAAGTCATTGCTACTTTTGAAATATGGTTCAAAAGATTTGATATTATCCAACAAATTATAAATTGTGTGATTTTTGATTTGGGGTTTTGTTAGATAAATAAAAGGCCTAAATGGTATTTAGTAAAGGTGTGAGATTTATGGGAATGTTTGGAGATATTTTCTCTTGATTACACTGAGTACAATGTTTTACTCATTTTTAGAGGGAGTTAGAGAAAGAGAGATTGTGATGAGACGAGGTTGCCTCTTTATGGAAAAATATTGATTGGAAGGATTTTTAGAGAAATTTGATAGGTATTGTGACGAGATCTAAGAGCAAAATTCAGCGTTCGATACAATATTTTAGGTAAGTTGTTTGTTGCAAGAGTAGGAGAATAAGTTCGAGGAACCTTAGACTCAGATTAACAAAAAAAAATGAAATGTTGTTCTTTAATGAAATGGTTTATGTCTCAGTCGAATTTTCAGTCTTAGTTATGTAACACTCTCAATGGAAATAATGTCACATAGGTGAAATATATCATAAATTGATAAATATGTCGTCGACTGGGTTCGAACCCATGATCTAGTGGTACCATCCGTCAAGCTCTAACCATTGATCTATCATGTCATTAGCATAAATAATAGTATATTTAAAAGAAGATTAAATTAAATAGGAAAAGAATGAAGGTTTTGCAAATTCTCTAATTGCTACTGGCTCCAATAAAAAAGATAAAGTATCATGTGATATTTCAAAGTCTTATACTTGATTAGCCAATATACTTCATGACCTTAATTACCATATGCACATTAACATTGTTCTTCAACTTTCAACATATCCTAGCTAGTTATATAGATATATATACTACTCGAGTTATTTTTTTATATAATAAAAATCGCAATGCATTAAACTTCAAACCAATCAACCAAGTCTACATGAGTACCTATTGACCATCGTACTTCCAAACATCACCTTGATACATAGATGTAGCTAGATTATGAGCCGCTCGCTATTAGACTATTTCTACTAACATAAAACAATTTGCAAGATCGGAAAACATTAAGAAAAACTAAAAAAAATTACCATATTTGATTATGATCTCCATCAGATATCACCTATTGTTGCCTTATTTACGCTAGTGATACATCTTGCTGTTGTATATCCAATGAAAAACCATAATAAGCTTGCAACTCAGCCCCCTTAGACGAGGTTATCCTCGTGGAATATACACATTATTGTTATTAACAATTGCTTTTAACTCCCAAATTGTTTTGAGTTTTCGTTGCTTCATTCTACCAAATCATGGGAGAATCCAGAAATACCTTAAATGGTCTTGTCAAGATAAATAAAAAAAAAAAAAAAAACAATTGGACATCTCTTTATTGATTCCATTTGTAAAATTAGGAGAGTCACACCTAGGGGTGGGCATCCGATCCCGCGATCCCGTTCCCGTCCCGATCCCGTCTCGTCCCGTCCCGATTTTTTCGGGTCTTAATGGGATTGAATAATTTCATCCCGATCCCGTCCCGTCCCGATCTAGAATGGGATGGGATGGGATGAAGATTTTCAATCCCGCCAATCCTGTCCCGTCCCGAACTAATTTATTAATATTAATTATTAATATATTTATTTAATTATTTAGGAATAAGCCATTTGATAGGGGAAGCTTGAGCAAATAGGTAACACATGTTTATGATATTCCTGGAAGTCTCAATCATGTTGCACCTACACGTATGCAAGAGTTATCTGTCATGACATGAAACTATTGTCATTTGCATTTATCTAGTCTGATAAAATGTGAATTCAACATAATTCGACTCTGGATTAACAAGAATCCAAAGGTCTTGAAATATTCGAGTTCATATTGTTTTGTTCAATATTAATTTGGATTCATATTTTCCTTTTTTATAAACTTCAATAGTTTGTTAATTGAAGATGATACTGCTGTCTGGATACAACCAAGTTGAGGCTCTATATATTGTTCTGTAGCATGTAATCATATTTTTTATTAAAAAAAAATTTAATGGGACTTCAGACTTCTAGACTTCTATGTATTTCAACAATAGTTTTTATTTTTAATATGTTCTATGTATTTTAGAACTTCAGACTTCTAGACTTCTAGCTGATAATATGTTCAAAATGTATTCTCCAGATTAGCACGCTGATCCCGTCCCGTCCCGTCCCGAACCCGTTTGGGATGGGACAAGTTCGGGATGAGGTTTTTCCCATCCCGTCCCGTCCCGATCCCGTATGAACGGGATGGGATAGGAATGAGTATATCTCGTCCCATCCCGTCCCGTGCCCACCCCTAGTCACACCTCCAAATATCAAATAAAAATCAATTGACATAAAACCTTTCCATATTTGTCCACCCCACGTGCCCTCTTACCTTTGAGCCCCGTTTTGGTCATTTGGCAGAGAAGTGCAATGAACCGCCCAAAAATTGGTTTAAAGCGCCACCCCTACGTTGTGTAGAGAGAGAGAGAGAGAGAGAGAGAGGAGTAAAGAAAAAGAGAGAGAGCGAGCGATAGACGGAGGAGGTCCTCTGCGAAGCCGAGTATGCAAACATCACTTTTCTGAAACACTCTTCCAATCATCGCTTCTCTCTCTTGCAAACCTAACCTTCCATCAATCAATCGTGCCCTAAGTTCTCGATTATCATTTGCAATATTGAGATTATCGTTTGCAATTGAGATTCTTTGCCTTGTTGATGATGATGACGACGACAACTAGAATGCTGTCTGCTGAAAACCTATTTCTCTCACGGTCTTATGTTTTCGGGAGAGGAATGGAGAATCGGGCGAGTTTTGGTATCCTAGCTTGCAGGACGCGGTGTTCCTCCGCTGTTATTGTGAGTTGTTTCTTTTTTTGAGCTTTGAAATTTGTGATTTTTTTATTTATTTGAATGAATTTAGTTGCGTCTCCCCCAATTTTTTTGAGCTGCTTTTTTCCTTTCAGTCTGTAAAAGTTGTTTGTTCCATTGGTGTTCACATTCAACAACAAGCGCCGTTTCACCTTTTTTTAATCCATTTTCTTAATTCTTACTTACGAATGAGTGGGTTGATTTCTAACTGATTAAGTGGAAAGCACACAATGGGTAGAGGAATTTGCATTGGTATTTTTTTTCTTCTTCCTTTTCTCAGATTAAAAGGTTTAGAATTGAACAAATTGATCTTTTACGTTTTTTTTTGTTGGTGAATAATTACTATTGTAAAATGTGAGAAGGTAATGTAATGGGTGGTGTTACTGCTAAAATCATGGAAAGATATTTGCAATGTCTACAATTTCATTTTGATCACACCTACATGGGCATCTGCATCTTACGAAAAGAAAAATTATAATGCTCGTCGTGTTTACTGTTAAAAGGAATCAATAGAAGTTGACGAGAGAGGAAATATAGGATATAAAATTAGTCGAAGCCAAAATATAAGTAATAACAGTTATATACCAAACATTCTTAATACATTAAAAGAGGCAAGACATTTATAAGTGGATAAGTGTACAGTGACAGCATATAAGGAGAATATATTTTTTTCTTTATTGTAATTTTCTTTATTTATTTATTTATTTATTTTAAATTAATGTATTTTATTTATTAGTTATTGGCACATTAGGGACAATAACTAGTTTTTACTAACTTAGGAGCTCCCTTAGTTTTCATTGTAAATTAATAACCCTACATACCATTTGAGCCGAAAACTTCAACTTGAGGAAAATTAAAGGCCAACAACAAGAATAATGTGTCAAAAAATCTAGAGGAACGGTGCCCCGAAACGGTCTAAAACTTTGGAAAGTTGTTTCTAGTGTTAATTTGTAATTTTCCTGAAAATTTCAGCTCAAACGTTCAAACAAATAAAAAATTGACAGTACCCCTTTGTTGAAGGTCGTTCGAGTTTTTCCTGGGAGTCATGGGCGGATCTACCTTATAGCTTAGGGGGGCAATTGCCCCCCTTAGCTTTTTAAGAAATTCCACTAAACTAACAATATTTGCAATCTTGCCCCCCTTTAAAATTTTAGATTGCCCCCTCTCATAGATAATAAAATACAAATATACATAAAATCTCAAACCCTTCGCAAGTTCACTTCTCCGCCTTCTCAATTGCCCAAAATGATTTCGATAAAGATCGATTTTCTCAAATCCCCTCCAATCACACAAGACGATTTCAACGGAGATTGATTTCTCCAATCGCACAATACGATTTTGATTAGACATAGATCGATTTATGGAGATGGTCTTACTCTCTCTCTTACTTGTTTGCTCCTCATCGACACTCTTCAGTCTTCACGGTAGCCTGCTTCAGCTAAGCAATTGGACGGTAACATTCTTAATATTAACAGTTGTCCACCAATTGTAGCTCAGTTGATCGGACATCAACTCTCCTTGAAAGAGGTCGCAGGTTCGAGACTCACCAATTAAGATTTTGTGAGTTTTCACCTGATTATTAGAAGCACATGTGCTTCGCCGTGGATAAGCCATCTTCATGCAAGGTGGAGACAACGGAGCAAAGCGAAAACAAGTCTCCCTGCGAGATAGAGGCGACGAGAATATTAAGTGGCAACAATATTGTAGCCTTCGGGCCTGGTTTGGTAAACCCTATAGGGTCAGTTAAGCTGCGGTTTAATCATATTTATTTATTTATTTATTTTAAGAATTAAATTATCTGTTATTTATTTTTTTGCCCCCCTTTATTTGCAATCCTGGCTCCGCCCCTGCTGGGAGTATGGCACAAGTTACTTCAGCGCCGTAAGGAATCGATTCACAAATCCGATCCCAATATCTTGATTTCAAATGGCAATACATCGGGACATTTTTTAAATTTAATAGGGTCCTTAATTTGCAATGAAAACTAGGGGGTGTTCTTGGGTTAGTAAAAGTTATTTTTGTCCCTAAACTTTCAATGCCCTTTTATTTATTTGTTTGTTATTGGTTAATAGAATTGTGTGTTACAACTGGCAATATATAATTGCGCCCTTGTTACTTATAAGTTTGATATTTTATATAGATTGTACTAATGGTGGTTAGGGGATAGAATTGTAAAAGACAACTATATAAGTAGCTATAAGCAACAATTTCGTGCTTGTTATTCATCAACACTTATAGTTCTTGGGCTCTTATAAGGTCTTAATATCTAAAAGGAACACAAGTTTTAGGGCCCCCACTTGTAAGTGGTTTCAAGTGATTTTACTCTTATAAATGGTACAAACTAACATCCCCTAACGTCAACATAACTTGTATTTATCAGAATGTCCAAGCAAATAAGTGCATACCATACACAAGACAAACAATTTGGTGCTGACGCGTCTCAAGTAAAACATAAATCAACTTTTGAATGGTGGACCAATAACTATTACCACATAATGGCATCACATCATCCCTCACAGTGCCATGATAATAAGTTCCGCAAATAGGAAGAAGTTTTAATCCATAATTCCATATGTCTAGTTCAAGGATCTCTTTTAAAAATTGTTGTAGACATTTAAGGACTGTGAGGGATGCATGTCAAAATGATTGCCCATTTCTCACCACATTTCCTATAAGTAGTAGGGGTAACACAAAAGGCAAAGGTATTCAATAATGTACTTTCCAATTGCCAACTCTCTCGCTTTGAGTCTCTGTTGCCTTCTTTCTTCCCATTTTACATTCCTGCCTTTTCTTCTTTCTTCATTTAGCCAGCCGACTCTTTGTACTTTTCTACATGACAAGACCCTAATTATGTGACATGGTTATCTCTTCGACGAATACCTTAGCCAATTATAACCTATTGAAGTCCTTTCCTTTCTAAAGTACAAAGCAATATGAGTTTCCTAGGAACAGGGAAAATCATTAACAATCTACTAAAACTAGCTAAAATTTCTACTAGTAGGCTTTGGTGTTTGGTAATTTTATTTGATCTATAGAGCAAAGATGGATTAGATTTAAGTCAAAGATTGATATATGGTTTAATTAATATGGAAAGTATTTTGTTGATGTAAAAGATTTAGATCTAATATATTGGATCCTTGGATCCAATCTAAAATTCGTAAAATTTACTATCAATTTTTTACAACAAATTATATCTAATTCTAAATCAGTTCAAGAGGCATTGGCAATTTAGGGACAAAAAACATTTTGACTGCCCATTTAGGACACAATTTACTATTAAGGGGAACTACTAAACTAAATGAAATGTTTTTTAATTTGTTTAAGCTCCATTTAAGCTGAAATTTTGAGAAAAAAATTAGGATTAATTTTATAAAATTTGTGTCAAAGTTTCAACCTGTTTCGACATTGTTTCTCGAGATACATGTTTAAGTCTACACTATTCAGTATTTTGAAAAAATCTTCAAGGGTGTTTAAGGACCGCCCCTTTCGGGCGGTTTTGCTGGTCGGTAGGCCTGTGTCACACCCAAGGTGGCCCTCGTTCATTTCACTCACTTCGGAACTATGATAGATAAATCCACTATTTCACATTTTAATGCGTATCTTAGGGCATATATGTCGAAATAGGTTGAAATTTTTTCGTATGTGAATCTTTAATTTTCCTCAAAATTTCAACTTAAACGAAGCTCATATAGTTTTCATTTAGTCATATATATGTAGTTTTTTCAAGTGTAAACGAAAACGAAAACGAAATGGGTCCTAAAGTGGAAGTCAAAACAGAAAAATGTTCCTTTAAGTCCAAATTCTAAAAAAGAAAAATAAATACACGAGGTTGAGATAGCCTATAAAACAAACAAAACAATAAATACAATCATAACAAAATGAAAATATATTCTCTCAAAGTTTTATTGTATCAACTTTCTTACACCTTCATAAATTGCCTTAGACCCCGCATCGTTATTTAGACCAGCCCAAGTGAAGCATGTACTAGCAGCACCAACGGCTCCCCTTGATGATTCCTTATAACATGTCCTCCACCTGCACTCTTTAGATAGAAGATACCTTATAACATGTCCTCCACCTGCACTCTTTAGATAGAAGATAGACAGTAATGCAACTGTGTCCACTGGGAAAATAGCCAAACAAATTACAAAGTTATCAAGCTAAAACATAGTACATCCCATACATTCCCCGAACTTTCTTCCAGCCCTCAATCTTATGAACATCACGCGATTAACTAAGAATCTTGCACCAAAGATTGCAAAATATTGCATACACCTTGCTGCCAACCACCATAGAGGACGCTTACATTTTCTGAAATTGTGAACTTAGATTGAGTTAATCACTTATGGATTTAAGAGTTTTATAGATCTGAAAGATCTTTGAATCTATGCTAGTTTAGATATAAATTGATCTTTTATACAAAATTCAATTTGAAGTTCTTAGATAGATCTTTAACAATACTTTGCGTAATCACAAAATAATGAATAAAATGCAAAAGTAAATTAAAATAAAATAAACAATACACAATGTAACGTGATTCACTTATAGAGTTTTAAACACCAACTCTATAAGCTACATCCACGGAGAAAAATCCAATACGAAACAATATCACGATTACAAGATTGTTCACTCAAGACACTTAACAAACTATATACGGTTCCACAATGGGGGAGTTCACCACTTGCAACAAACTTCTATACACCAAAACTTGCTTCAATGATCTTTCTCTACGATCTTGGCAACACACCAAGACCAAAAACACTACTGGCATACACACAAGTATGATGATGACAAAGATGTGTGAAGTTTCTAACACATTAAAGTATTTCCAAAAATCAGATTGCATTCTTTTAAAGCAGATGCAAAAGACTATAAGAAAACACTCTAAAAAGATGTTGAAAGTTGAGGCTTTTTGACTCCAAAGCTATGCCTTCAACATCCTTTGGCTCACTTATTTATAGGGTTGTGGAATAGCAAAAAAGGATGAGTTTACATAAAACAAAGTGTTGGAAATTTATTGTACTTGATCAGTCTGGAGTACATGACCTGTCTATTCGATAGGTTGTACTCAAATCAATTTGACTGGACGAGCTCATCTTCTGAGTTGTTTGCTTGATAGATCAAGCTCTCATCCTGACCCCTTTGCTCAACACATCGAGCTTTATTCATGACTTATTTAATTGGTCGATCTAGTCAACACTTTTAAAAATCAATCATGTTAATTTCTCAATGATTTTCAATTGAATTATTTCAAATAATTCTATAATTGTAATCCTTTATTCCATTGAGATCTCATCTTGACTTTTGAATGATGGGCGCTATTCTGCCTTCTTGACTTATAATTTCTTTTCAACTTATTGTGGAATTTACCCAATTTAACACCCATTTTGAACGAAATAATAATCAACCTAAATTTTGGAGGTTTTATTTCCCAACTTCGAGAAGTGCACACAAAATACATTTGATATTCTATATTTATGAATAAGGATATCACACATGTAAGAAAGAAACAATACTAGAACATTAACAAAACATCTATTATGATGCACTATTGGAACAAGTATAACCTATGTTGCCAAGGGCGAGGCACCAAGGTTCACTACTAGAGACTTGGAGAGGCGACGCACTGTTGTGGAAGCCTTGAAAGGGTGGAGATATCACCCTTAACTTGACTAATGTATGCCCCTATGGAGCTATAAGGCTGGGGCAAGGTGCTTTGGAAAAAGAAAAGAAAAATGGATCCTTTCTAGCCTTAGCGGAGCCCACAATAACATATGTTATAACTGATTCACAATACTAACAACCAGGGCATATGGATCGAGAAAATTTGGACACAGAGACTAGTGCACTCACAGAAGAGAAATAGTAATACTAGAAGTTGTTAGATTACAATTTACTCTAGGTTGTTGTTGTAACACTAGACTACAAAAGGGATAAAATCTGATTTTACACCAGCAAACAATCATGATTCTAAAAACAAATATGTAAATAAATAATAAGAAAATTAAATAAAAGAAGAAGAAAAGAAAGGATGAAAAGCACTAAGTTTTTATTGTGGATAACACCAAGATGCTTTTTTGTTATGTTGAAATAAGTTTTTTCAGTAATTAACAGATTGACAACATTATCCCTGTAGAATTGAACTGCTCACAGTTGTAAATTATGAATTGCCATTGTAGTTTAGTTGCCGTGAGAAAGATAACGGTAAGGTGTATCACACTTCACATGATCCATTGCATGTAATTGCTGCGATTCTTGTCTTATGTAATTATGTTTTTAATGGTAAAGCCATTTTAATTAATAATATTGTTAGTTGTGTAAACACACATTCGTCATATCAAATCTTTTATTTTTTCTTTGCTTTGGCAGAAAAGCACATTGGAAAACTCTACCCAAATTTCCAATGGAAGATTGTGTGCCCCATTGCAGGATGTACCTTATTTCTTAGGTCTGAAGCATGAGAATGAAGTAGTTCAGATACCTGACAGCAGGCTTCGCATTTTTTCAGGAACTGCAAATCTTTCCCTGGCCCAGGTTCCAGTTATTCTTTTTTCTTAAAGTTCTATTAAATTGGATTTCCCAATGCAAGATTTAAACATAAGAACCAAGGAAGCATAGACTCTTTGGAAAACTTGCCTCATTCGTGTTGACACGTATCTGACACCGACACTCGATCGACACACCTTTGATAGGTGTCAGACACATGGTCAACGTGTCGGTAGGTGTCAGACACATGGTCAATGTGGTCAACGTGTTAGATATGCCTCCGATACACTGGGAACTTGGTCAAGACACAGTCAAGACTCAACAACCGACTTTGTTTTATTTTTTTCCTTATAATATGTGCAAACAATCACATAATTTAATGGTTGTTGATCCATTTGAAGTAGATGAATCTTTCAATTGAGATTCAAGATAAATAAGGCAAATGACCACTAAAACACAGAATAGTCTATGCTTCTTCTATCATTTGCTTTTTCTCTCATTTACTTCTTTACTATACTTTTCTTTACTTTGTTTTTTTTACAACAGAGTGTCATCTTCTTCTCCGCCTTTGCACTTCTTCTTCTTTATATTTTTTCTTCTTCGTGTTTTTTTTCTACTTAACAAAGATGATGACACTCTAGAAAGACATTTTATTAAATTATTGTTTATATTTATATGACTTGTTAAAACAAATTAGTATGACATGTCAATGTGTTCCCGAGTCCTAGTTTTTTGAAAATTGTCGAGTCAGCGTGTCGTGTCCGTGTCCGATACGATGCGCGTGTCCGTATCCATGCATCCTTGATAAGAACTCAAAGAACTTACTTGAAACTGTGGAAGTGCAAACCAAGAACAAAGTCATGATTTACTTAGGATTGCATTTTAGACTTTATCACCGTTAAGTTATGTGGCTATTTCAGCCACTAACTTTGTCAATATGTAGTCAAGGTCTTGTTGACGGCAGCTGGTTCTTACAAGCGTTTTACCTCAATTGGTGGGGCAGTGCCCTCTACCATGGTATGGATCAGAGGTGAGATATGGCACATTGGTCTTGATTCCCTTGGCTATGGTGCTGTCATGTGGGGGATTGAACTCGTCCTTTTTTTTTTCAAGTTTTATTCTTTTGGAATGGAGACAGCTTTTGGTGAATTGGGGGCCAGGACAATTATTTGCCATGGTTGTTGTAGGACCCTCTTTCGAGTTTCGAACCACTGGTGGATGCTGCTGAACTCAGATGTATTTTCATGACTATAAGTATAAAAGTTCACGACTGAATTTTTCATGAGAACTAATATTTCAGTTTTAAGGTTTCTAGTTTTCCAATTTTAAGCTCTTTCATCTTCAATCTCAAATAATCTCAACCTTTTCGTTTCTACATTAGCATCCTTAAAGTTTCAAGCTAAATTTTTACAAGAAATCTACGCCAGAGAGCATTTCAGTTGTGTGACAATAATTTGGTGTAGATCTAGGATTAATTTAGCTTAATTTACAAAGAAAAGTATTTAACATCTAACCGTTCTACTATTTCACTTTTTCATTTATAGTCAATATGACAATATATGATGTTCCAAAAGAGGCCGTCTACTATTTTAGTGAAGAATAATTAATCTCAGATAGACTGATTATGAAGTAAATTAAATGATTTCAAACAACTCACATATTGTCATTATAGAATGTTATTATAAATGTTAGTTGTACTCTTGTACCATTTGGTTCTTAAGCTACAATTTTAGCACTTCATACTTTCATATTGCACTCAAGTATATATAATATACATTTTCGATTCTACATGATTTATATAATGCTTTTGGAGTTCATTTAATATATACAATCTTCTTTATTTATTAGAGATTGGGCTAAAAGGTGCCAACTTATACTTTGATAGATAGTTAGGACCAATTAAGTTTCATTTAGTTGAAAGGACTCCACTAAACTAAAAACATTGTTTATTAATTCGTTTGAGCTGAAAATTTGAGGAAAATTATGGATTCACACTAGAAACAAAATGTAAAGTAACAAAGTGTATATTGTTAAAATTTCAGCCCGTTTTGACATGCGCTCATCGTGATATGAGTTTAGGTCCACGCTATTAAATATCTTGACAAACAATCTTTGTCGGTGTTTAAGGACCACCCAAGGTCATGGACAATGGTATGTGTCGTGCCCAAGGTGGGCGCTCGCTTGCTTCATTTCGTTTCGCGATTATGATCGACAAATCCAACCATGTGACATTTTAATGCGAATCAACAGCTGAAAGTTGAACACGTTGTTTGTAATGTGAATTTGTAATTTTCCTAAAATTTTAACTCAAACCAATTAATAAACAATGTTTTTAGCTCTGTTTAACTAAATGATACTTTGTTTAACTAAATGATACTTAATTGGGTCTTAACTGGCACTAAAACCCCGAATGAGTCCTTTGAGGCCAGTGCCCCTTTATTTATTTGCTGTAATATGCCTATCATTTTACTTTTCTTCCTGTTTTTCTTTTTTATTTTTCTTTTGTTTTTCCCCTGCACAGGACCTAGATTTATCCAGATCAAAACGGGATTTAATCTAGTTTCTGCACAATATGCCATATCTTGTTTTGGCATAGTTTATTGGTAGGCTGAGATCAAATTGAGATCTGAATCAAATAATTTGATTCAGTTATCCCTAATTTGATGAAGTTAAAAATCTTTCCTTGATTGAGGACTAATATCATTGTTATTTTATATATTGTACCAGTCGATGCTGACCAATTTCATGATTATTTACCTTCTACTGATTTCTTTATGTTGTTTGTATTTTTGAACGAAGGAAGTGGCAAAGTATATGGGTGTGGATCTTGGAAAGATCACGATAAAACGTTTTGCTGATGGTGAGGTCTACGTACAGTTGCAAGAGAGTGTGCGGGGCTGTGACGTATTCCTGGTGCAACCAACATGTACACCTGTGAATGAACATCTTGTAGAGCTTCTTATAATGATAGATGCGTGTCGAAGGGCATCAGCCAAAACTATTACAGCTGTGATTCCATATTTCGGATATGCGAGAGCTGATCGGATGGTACAGTTCCATTTTATTGCCATCTTCTTCATTATTCAGTTAGGCTGCATTTAGGTCATCTTAGTGGTTAAGCCATCTTGTGGATGTGAATTTATATATATCAATTTTAAGATACATGGGGAGGTTATTTTGGCAACATGGATATGAGTAGATGGTTAGATTTATATATATTTTTGTCACGAGCATGTAATTTCATATGTTGGTGGTGATATTTTCAGTGTCAAGGAAGAGAATCTATAGCTGCAAAACTTGTTGCAAACATGATCACTGAGGCAGGTGCTACCCGTGTCCTTGCTTGTGATGTTCATTCAGGGCAGTCATTAGGGTACTTCGACATTCCAATTGATCATGTATTAGGTCAGGTATTTAATTGCTGGTTCTTGGTCCTTTTCAATTGCTGCAGTTATATTTCACATACCTACAATTTGTTGCTGCTTTTTATTGAAGCAGAATTGGAGTTGTTTATACATAGCATTTATGTCTCCTTTTCTATTAATGTAGCCCGTGATTTTGGATTATTTAGCAAGTAAGATGGGATCCTCAAACGATATGGTAGTTGTTTCTCCTGATGTGGGAGGTGTTTCTCGAGCACGTGCATATGCTAAGAAATTGTCTGATGCTCCACTCGCAATTGTGGATAAAAGGCGACATGGACATAATGTTTCTGAGGTGCGAATTCTTTGTTCTAATTTTTCACAATAAATTCCTATTTTAAGTTTTGCTTTTTGTTAAGGCGCAACTAGAACACTGTAACAAATGCCTGTGTGAATTCTTTGTTCTCACTGGGAGAGTTTCTCTCCCATCCCTCCCTCTCCCCCCCACCCCCCCTCTCTCTCTCTTTCTCTCTGTTGTACAGTATGTTTGAGGGTAATGTGTCATCTCTTTCAAGAGGAGTTTTACATTTTAACCTTTTCCTTGTAGGTTATGAATTTGATTGGCGATGTAAAAGGCAAAGTTGCAGTCATGGTGGATGACATGATTGATACTGCTGGTGAGCCTTTCATAAAATGTTATTCTAAGCATGCAAGATAACAGTGATGTCTGTCATTAGTGCTTCATGTTTTCCAATGGTTTATTCACATAATAGCATATCCAGGGACAATTTCTAATGCTGCTGATTTATTACATCAAGAGGGGGCAAAGGCAGTATATGCTTGCTGTACTCATGCAGTTTTTAGGTAATTAAGTTTCATCTTCTACTTTTAATAGTTTTGAAACTTTCAAATATTGATCTTGCAATCTTTGGTTAATGTTTATATTTTCTGATTTTAAAAGTGAAGTTTGTGTGTAGATTTTGGGCTTGGATTCCTGGTAATCATCATCATCATCATCATCAAAGCCCATTCCCGAGATTTTCGGGGTCGGCTACATGAATTTTGGTTCTCCAAGCAATGCGATCTTCCCACATTTCCTCACCTAATCCAAGCTCAATGATATCTTCATTCACCGTCTTCATCCAAGTTTTCAACGGTCGTCCCCTCCGTCTACACCCTCCATTAACTTGCCAATCTAAACATTTTCTAATTGGCGCCGTGCTCGGTCTCCTCCGCACATGACCAAACCAAGTTAAACGTCTTTCTCTAATTTTTTCCTCTATGGGCGCTACACCTAAGTATCTCCTAATTCTTTCATTTCTAATCTTATCCTTACGAGTTTTACCACACATCCACCTTAACATACGCATTTCTGCTACTGCCATCCTATGCGTATGTTGTCCCGTAGTAGCCCAACATTAATGAAAATTCCTGGTAATATTAATGAAAATTTGAAAATTTTTCATTGCCATTCATTGGAGATCGCTCTGCATCCGATTTACATAAAAAGTAGTATCCTATTGTGTTAAATCTTTGGAAGATTTGGGGAGTCAAACAATGTTTGTCTAGGACTCTCGGTATTTGATGTAACAGTTTCTGTTAACGATATGGGAGTGTGATCAGATCGACTCAACCAGCCTATCAGATGTCCTATATGAGACCAGTAGGATCACCATAAGGTTGTTATGGTCTGGTATCCAACCACAAGTCGAGTTGCATAACCAACCAATGGATCAGGGGTGCAATTTAGTGGCCAAACTAGGGTTTAAATGGATCTGATTCTGTATCCTGATTTACCTTTAACTGGATTGGATCCGAGATAACATTTAAAAACCAAGAACCATATGAAGAACATTTTATGTCCCAATCTGAGCCCAATCCAAAAATTGTCCCATGGTATAGGTTAATAATATTAAACGCATTCCATATTCGGCCTAGGCTTTTGTTGGGGTTTTTCCATCTTGAACACCTTAACACGCTTGACTCTTTATTATCATTTGTCCACAAAATTTGAAGTAGGGTTCAGTTTGAGTGGAAAAGCAACTTAGGTGGGTTAGCCCAGAACTTGAAAATTTCAGCTAGTGGAATTATGGAAATACAATTTGACATTGGGTAGCACAGGGTTTGCCTGGAGTGGGTTCAACTTCAACTTGAGCGGATTGTTGGTTGATCCGTCAAGAGTTCAGCTTAGATTTGGGTTGCCTCCTTACACACCAACTTGCCTAAGTTGCACCCTTACTGCTAATTGCCATTCTAGATACACAAACCCATTTGGGTTTTGACTCTTATAGGTTGAAGTTGAGCTCCTATATGGATGTTTAACAAACATTTTTTACCACATCGTTTTCATCATATTCAAATGCCTGTCTTAGACATACAGTTTTTCCTAAAAGATATACTTTTGCCAGTAGATTATGCAATACAGTTTTCATTGCAGTCAAACTATGGGCACACACAAATCCAGTCCTCAAAAGGAAGGATAACTATGACAGTCAAACTACAGTGTCAGATATGGATGCAAGTGGCATGCCAAAGCCTGGTCTTTTGGTTGATCCTCTTTGACACACAATGCAACTCAAGAGTCTGCCTTTTCAAGAATCTCCACTTCGGTATTGCCTTCATCATGAGATTGATCTTGATCACCTTCAACAAAATTTCCCTCAGCTTGATGGACATAAAACCTCCTTTGGCCCGCATCTACGGTTGTTCTGGCTAGCTACCTATGCCCTGTTATGTTTCTGTCTCTCCTAGTGACATTCCCTTTGGACTACTCTCCTGGCTGGATTCTTTATTATAGCTTTCAGTTTACTTGAATCATGTCCATCTTTTCGATGCTCCAAGACTTGTGAAAGATCGTCGATTTCCTGATGTGGTTTATTGACAATGTTGTTCATACAGTGATGATGAACCTGGAACTTCCAGGTTTTGTTTAGTTCCATCGTCATTGTCCCCTCAGTTCCTAAATAAACAAATGCTCATTTAATACGATGCATGGGAAAATCTTTGGCTCCTGAACTATTTGCCAAACATTAGGCAAACTAGGATGTGATACTTTCAATATAGCTAAACATTACTGTGACAGCTCATGTAATCTGAAATTTGTAAAGACTGTCATGCTGGCAACATCTTTTAGCAGAGGATTAACTTGCATTTGGAATCGGGTTGAAAGTACTCTAGCCTTTTTATGAAAATGAAATGCAATACATTGTTCGTTTCAAACCTTATTTAGTTAAACTATGTTTTCTGTGAACAGTTTCCTTCTATTGAAGCAAATCAAGTTTCGTAATTTTGGGTCTGAGTATTGTTTTCTCTTTACAGCCCTCCAGCACTTGAGAGGCTATCTTGTGGACTTTTTCAGGAAGTAATAACAACAAATACGATTCCAATTGCTGAAGAGAATTACTTCCCGCAGCTTACAGTCCTTTCAGTAGCAAATATTCTCGCTGAGGCCATTTTGCGGGTTCATGATGATGGCTCAGTGAGTAGCATGTTTCAATGACTATCTTCTTACTGGTGGTGAAGCCTGTATCTTTTCGCTTCCTAGACTTACTTGGTTTGGTTCTGTGTCGTTCTGGTTGAACCCTAAGTTTATAGAGTTGAATATTTATACTTAATAAAGGTTTTAATTTCATAGAGGTCCATCTTTTCTACACTTGTTAATGACGCCCTGCATTTAGGTTTACCTAAAAAATATTTTTCTATTTGGTGCCATTTGCTCCTTCAACCACATCTGGCTCAAATTCAGTTCCACATGGACTTGAAACTCAAACTGAACAAGTCACGGTGTAGGATAAGAAGGTTTTCTTTTTTGTTTTGTTGTTTTTTCCTGAATGTAACTAGTGCAAGCAAGACCTGTTGTTTTTGTTTGTGCGACATGTTGTTTGGTTGCAAATGCTCCTCAAGAAGAAGTATATGCTCACCAAACCTGTTACACTGGAAAAGTTTATGCATAGCCTAAGTTTCAATCTCTCCATCTCATGTTGAAAATGATATGACATTCCACTTTGGTTGGAGGTGTCGTCACACTGGACCAAACCGTGGCTCCAACCATGAGATTCAAAGGTACATGGTTGGCTAAATTGTGACTCGTGGTTTCTCACGGTTGGCTAAAAAAGTTATAGATGTCAGTGTATTATCCTAACTTTTGGGAGTGGATGCAAGGGAGTAGGGAGAGGAAAGAGATTTGAGAGTTAATGATACTTATTTGTTTTTGGTTTATCTCAAAAGGGACAAGCCTATTGAATGGGCCCTCAGGGTACTAACATTATGGGATTAGAGGGGTAACCCTGTGACTAAATTTAGGATTGTTAATTGTTGTAATACAAGTTATCCTTAGATCTGTCCATGAGTTGGGGTTTCCTAGCAGATTGTGGGAATGTGGGTTATACTTGTGAGTCAGATTCTTGCCATCTTATTGGGAAGTTTAGCGACTGTATTTAGATGGGTTATTGCCATGCTTAAGCGCCATGGTGAAACTGAAGGAAAGGATGCTTCCAAATCAATAAATGATGAAACCAAAGTTAGGTTAATGGGAAGTGTTCCTTTCGTGAAAGCTAATGTTGCATATTCATTGGCTCGTGCCGTTAGCATGTTATATCTTTCTGTGATCTTTGTTGTAGAAGCTATTTCTTTTCTTGTCTACATTCAATTGTGTTGGCCATTCTTTACCTTATAGGACTTCGTAGTACCTGTGTCATACATCATGACCCTAGACAGCCCAGAGAAATGAACAATACAAACTTCTTCTTCTTCAGGGAAGTGGAGTGTGGAGAACGGAGAAATGTCTTTACTTGTCTTCCTTGCAAGAATAGCCTCCATGTTTACACCAGCTGCTCCAAGTACCACTATTGTGCAAAGCATCCTTGAGGTCTTCCATATTATTGTATTTGTTTACTTTTGTGTTTGGTTGCCTCGCATCAGAAGATGGGAATTGGAATCCCATTCTGTGGCATCCCATGCCATGGATTTAGCCAACTTTATTGTTCGATTGATCATGAGAATTAGATTTCAATTCCTATTGTTGTTTGGTTGCCTAAAACTAATCATGAAAATAATTTTAATTTTATTTTATTTATGTAGATTTCATCTTTCCCTCAACCAACAGAATCCGAGAATCACTTAGAAAGCTCTCCTCCTAACGATCTTATTACCGATATTTCTTATCATATTCGACTCTTTCAAACTATCACTTATGCATCTCCATCATTGGAGAGCCCTGAGAGACTCTTGACTTTGCTAATTTGTAGTGCTTAACTTTGGACCTTTCTCATAATGCAACAATAACTAAAAATATATAAAATTTAAGTAGGGGTGGGCAATATCGGTTCGGTTTTGAGCTCCAAACCGATTTTATTCGTTTTTTCCAAAACTCAAACCGAAATCGAATTTTGTATTTGTAAATCGATAAATTCGGTTCAACCGAATTTCGGATCGGTTCGGTTTGGTTGGACCGAAATTTCGAGCTCAAGCACTTGAAAGACTTTCATTAAAACATGCTCAATTTTCTTACAGGACCAATTTTTTTACAGATCCAATTTTTAGCCCAAAATTGAAAACTTTGAGAGATGGGGGTGATTCAGTGCAACAGGGTGTACTGCAGTGCATTTGTTGCACTTAACAAGTATTGACACCTACTTGTTATTTACTTATTTATAATTGATTTTGAACCGATTATAATCGATTCGGTTCGGTCGGTTAATCGAATTTAAATCAGTTTTTGCCCACCCCTAAATTTAAGTATGATCAACCTGATCATCCAAATTGTATAATCATTCAATGAACCAAATCTAAATTGTTTATCATTCAAGGAGCCATATCAAAATTGTCCAATCATTCAAGGGACCAAAATCCAAATTGTCTAATCATTCAAAGAATCAAAACATACTACCTATCTATTTGTATCAATAAAAACATATAAATGGTGGTTTCATAAAGAAAAAAAAATATAAAAAGATAACAAGACAGATGCAAATGATGGCCATGCACTCAAATTCAACAACATAATACTAGTACTAACATTCACCCATCTAAAAGCTTCCTTACCATCAAGCAACTACTTATGTTACCAGCTAACTAGCCCTCCCTTGCTTCCACAGTCAAGGCTAAAAAGAAAGTATGAATCTCCATGTTTCCACTGAATTTCCTTTTGATTTTTAGATTTTGATGTTGGGTAACTCCAGGAAATGCCCTTACAACCTTCTCAGCTTCTTGCTAAGGGAATGTTTGTAATTGTATATGCATAACATTCGCTTACTCAAATGTCTGGTATATATTCGATATGGCCATAGCAAACTGGAGATCATCGTTGTCACACATTTGCTTGCATTTTGGGGATGATGATGTAGAACCTGAGACAACATCTTCCTTGTTTCCAATTTTTGTGAGGACACTTTCACTTGCTTCTGCCATGGGTTCGATATTATCATCACGACCTAATATAGCGCAGTCGCTAGTTGTTTGATCGTTTCCTATAATGATTGCAAGGCTACCATAGTATGGAAAGATTTTACCATATATTCTTTGCTTCCATGTGTTCCTGAACAATGTTAAGAAATATATTTGAGAAAACAATATAATTTAACAAATAAAGATTAGGACAATCAATAAAATAACAAAAATTCTAGCTGGCCTGGAAAAACCCAGCCTGGTTGCTGTCTGGGAGGGCGAAAATACATTTTTGCCCCCCTCCTTAAACACAAACTCCAAAAAAAGTATTTAAAGAGGAGGGGCAAAAATGTATTTTCGCCCCCCAGGCAGCAACCAGGCTGGTTTTCCCAGGCCAGCTAGAATTGTTGATAAAATAAAGATAAAGGGGGAAAAGTTTCCCATAACTCCAAATTTCAGTCTCAACACATGATTACAAAATTTGTTTCAGACACCCATCAACACGTGGTAAAATGCTCTAGCTAAGATAAGATTTGTCAAAATGAACCTAAATCAAAATCAAATAGCATAAAGGTTCTAGTTGACAAGGAGACCCTATCTGATTTTAACAAACAGATCTTTACAATGGGTAAAGGGAGCATGCTGTCGATGGCATGACAACTCAATGGTTAGAGCTTGGCGGATGATACCACTAGGTTATGGGTTCGAATCCAGCCGACGGCATATTTATCAGTTTATGGTGTGTTGACTAGTTCTGGTCTTTAATAGGTTATGAAATCCTGAAAAACCTTATCGATTGTTGCGCAAAGACGAAACCAATATAAGTTACTTAATACAACTTTGTAGTACATCTGTGATACATCATCATCATAGACAGCCTGAAGAAATTGAACAATTACAAACTTCTCATTCATGAAAGAGGCATCAAGTTGAAAGCGTGGATGATTGAGAAGTGCGTGGACGACATGAAGACGTGGGAGAGTGTAAATGAAAATGATCCTCCCAAGTGATCTTGGGCGATTACTTTTAAAAACTCCTCCATCACAATCATCCGTCGAACTACTTAAAAATCAATTTGATTTTAAAGGAGGGAATGCAATATCATGTCTTTACTTGGTCTCACCTGTAAGAATTGCCTCCATGTTTACACCATATATCTGCTCTTAGTGGGAACATTGTGCAAAGCTCACACGAAGTCTTCGATATTGTTCTATTTGTTGACTCTATATTGAATTCCTCAAGGTTGAACAGAAAGAAATGCACATTTGCAAAATTTATGTGGAGAATGCACTTCAGCTTTGCATCTCCTGAAGCCTTGAAGGATTCATTGACCGACCCAAGTATAGCTCAACTTGACTTAAGTCATGGGTTCCGTGTGATCTTAAAGGATTCAGAACAAGTCATAGCACCTCTTTTCATATGGAAAGAAGTTGATGCTGTCCTGAATTTGATCAAGGGTCGAGAATATGCATCATATGAAGAGCCATATGCTTATGGAGCAACTATATGTTGATATGCTGCACATTTTTCTCATTCAATTCCCAGAAGCCATGTTTAAAGAAGTTACAGAGAGAGAGCAGTGTCGAAGAATACAAGGGAAGGATAAGACTTATGCTGAGGTTTGCATTACAGATTTGCCCTTTGGAGGACAAAGTTCAATGGTCTTTTCCCAATGGCAGCAACATCACTAGCTTGACAGCTGATCAAAACTCCACGGCACGACTGGTCATGATGATGACAGCACACAAGCGAGTGAGATCGAGAATGTTTCTGCTACTCATGTGGACCAAAATGTTTGAAATAATTCAAGTTGAGTGATTTGAGAATGTCTAGCTATGTTTAAAAAGATTCAAAATAATACCGTTTAGTTGGTGTTTTTGTACCGGTCATGTATTAGTTGATTGCACATTCGTCATATGCAAATGGCAAAAACTTGTGATGTTCATCAACTGCACGCCTTTTAAATCCGTTGTGATTTTCATCTTGCACCTATCCTGACTTAGGGTGAACTTTGAGGTGTCTTTGATTGCACGGAATCCAACCATCTCAATGGCATTTTCCAGTGTTATCCTAGTGAACCATTTTGACAAAATATAGGAATCACATTTCCTTTTCAAGCGAGTGTTATCATGCCCTCCTGGTGGTCCTTCCTTCCTTCCTTCATGGATACAAATGACAAGTTTGAGTGATTGAAACAGAGTTGAAAGTAGTTGCATGAACGCATGCATATTCTATTTAAATAGAATCAGTGTCACTCTCAACTACACATATACTCCTCAAGACGGGGTTAATTAGCCTAAGTCAAACATGCTGTAACGATATTGATTCAACATTCCAGTAACAAGTGAGGATGAGTAAGTCAAGCTCCAGGAAAAATATGAATATGAAAACTCCAGAATGTCTTGTAACGTAATATTCTATTAAACCCATTCTCTTAATTTTAAATTGGTGCACCATAAACGACCTGAACTCCGCTCGGAAAATTTATTCAAAATGTGCTTTTTGTGCAAGTGACTTGTGAGTTACGATCCACTCATACGACTTGAATTACAATTCCTTATTATATTTCATTTGCTGATCCTGAATTTAAAGTCTAGATCTTAGGGGTGGGCATCCCATTCCGCGATTTCGTTCCCGTTCCGATCCCGTTCCGATTTTTTCGGGTCTTAATGGGATTGAATAATTTCATCCCGATCCCGTCCCGTCCCAATCTAGAATGGGATGAGATGGGATGAAGATTTTCAATCCCGCCAATCCCGTTCAGTCCCGAGCTAATTTTTCAATATTTATTATTAATATTTTATTTATTTATTTATTTATTTTAGGATTGCAATATTAGTTTAATTGAAGAATAATGAATTTAGTTGAAATCAGTGTAATTGATATTAGTCTATATCTGCAACTACTTGATATTGGTTTATTTCTAGAATTCTAAATGAATTATTTAATTGCAAACTCTTTAAAATTCAAAATGGGATTGCTAACTACATTGGAGAGATTTATTTCGTGTTAAGACAATGGATTTAATGACTGTTTTTTTTTAAAGCAATAATGAAACATTCTTCTTAGCACCCCAAATCTACTCATCCTTTTGTTCACTATTTGAAACAGTAGAGCAGGTCCACCATTGCCATTATAGTCTCCACCTCTTAGTCATTTAAAACTCTGTAGAAATCTTAATTACATGGTGAATTTCAACTATCATTTATGGTAGTTTATTATGATGTTGCATACTCAATTTAAGGCTATCATTTATGTGTAGTTCTACGAATTGCCTTTGCCTCTTTTCAACTAAGCAAGTTGGGTCTTGGGTAAGCAGTAATTTGTCAAAAAAATGAGAGCATGCTGATCCCGTCCCGTCCCGAACCCGTTTGGGATGGGATGAGGTCGGGATGAGATTTTTCCCATCCCAATCCCGTATAAACGGGATGGGTCTATCTCGTCCCATCCCCACCCCTACTAGATCTCACAATAACAACAGTGTAGATAGACTCTTCAAAGATGAAATCCACCCATGGCTTTGTCCTGAAACAAGACAACTTTGATCATCTTGACTCTGCATGTATCCAATTTTGATTCGCATAATCCATTTTGTAGTGATGGGTCTCAATCCAATTATATTTCACTTAGAAAGGACATTGTAGAAGTCAACACATATGCATGAATCACCGAGATGGTGTTAATGGCGTAGGTTGTGTTTGGTTACATGGAATCTTATGTCATAGGTATATTTTAGGCTTAATTGAGGTATCACTTCCCATCTACTATTTGATTTTGTGATCAATGGTTGGAATAAAATTCTCATGAACATGAGAATCACACTCCTTGATCCCATCCTCCAAGGCTTGTGATTCTCATGTTCACGAGACTTCCATTATCACCATTGATCACAAAATCAAATGGTGGATGTAGAGTGATACATCAAATTAGCCTAAAATGTAAGGGTTCCCTCATAAATTTCCATGCAACCAAACACACCCTTAGTCTTACATTTTGCACCCACTCTTTGATTCAAACAAATGAATTTGGTTGGCCACCAGTGGCTCTCACTGTTTTATACCTTCTGTGCTTCTTATAACTCATACTTCAACATCTTTCCGTGAAAGCTCAGACATACATAAATGTAAGCTTAGGTTCATCACTCGCAGCTCTTGGTGACAACTCTTTCTGGTGTTCACCTTCAAGTGAGTTTGCTTTTGGGTTCCCACTCATGAGTGCAGACACTTTCTTACTCGCCATATGGTTCAATAGAATATCTGAACATACCATCATTTGGTCTGCTAATGGTGGCAACACCATGCAAAGAGGATCAAAAGTTGAGTTAACAAATACGAGCCAATTCTCGTTGAAGGATCCGCGAGGAGATGAAATATGCAAAGCTGGACTTCTTCAAACCTATGTTTCCTATGCAGCGATGCTCAACACAGGGAACTTTGTGCTTGTGAATGGAAAATCAGTAAATCTATGGGAGTCCTTTAACAATCCTACTGACACCATATTGCCTACACAGATTCTTAATCTAGGCCGCACACTTGCATCCCATCTAACAGAAACAAATTACACAAGCGGAAGGTTCCAACTCCGATTACAAGTTGATGGGAACCTAGTCATTTACACGACGGCCTATCCAACTACTTATGTCTATCATTATTGGCAAAGCAACACAACACAGATAGGTGGTGCATTGGTCTTCGACCAGCTCGGGGTTGCAAGTACAATGGGAGCTTAATCATGAACCTCAGTTCAGCAAACACGGTTCCTACAAGAAAGTTTTACCATACATCAACACTATGATGGGGTTTTCAGGCAGTATGTGTATCCAAAAGATACACAAAAAATTAACACTGGCTGGTCTAATTCCTGGTCTACCAAGTGGTTTGTGCCTCTGAATATTTGCTTGACAATGGCCTCATTGGAAACAGTGTATGTGGATATAACAGCTATTGCATACTACAGGATAATCAGAGGGCAGAGTGAGTGCCCTCCTGGTTTTTCCTACTTGGATCCAAATAACAAGTTCAATGGGTGCAAACCAGACTTCTTACACAAAACTGTGATAGAAATTTACAATAAAATTCACTAATCAATTTGTAGTTGTCCATACACTTATAAGGGATATATGGATTCTCAAGAAGAGAGGAGCCATGGTGGTCCCCGGACTGTCCGTATCCCACGAGTGAAAAGAAAGTTGGATCTACATTGGATCTCACCTGAATCGCCCCATCTATCCTCCCGAGGAGAAGTTTGGTTTCAAACTCCAGTTCAACCAGGAGGAGTACACAATGCTAATGTGCCTGTTACGGGCGACGTTGCTCTGATACCAATTTGTTACGGGCGGAAGCGTTACAAATGTCGAAATGCGAAACTACAAACAAAATACTAACAAATACTGGAGACAACCAATTTAACGTAGTTCGGCAAACACGCCTACGTCCACGACAAATACCAACTTTACTGATGAGAGAGACATATTACAAATGGAGAGAGCTACAAAACGTCAAAGACGTTACAAATACAAGTGTCTAAACGACACCACATAAATACGCAGGTTGTGTATAACACAAAACCAAAACAAAACAACAAACCAAACACTCTGTCTCCTCTCCTCCCTTTCTTCTTCCTCTCACATTCCAAAAGGGATAAACCCTAACACACAAAACAGATCTTGATTTTGGAGGATGATTCTCAAATGGGGAAAACCCCATCTCTTTTATAGCCCGAAGAGGCGGTGGTGGAAACCCTTCCACCACCTTCTTTTCCCTTCTCTTATCTTCTTCAATTCCACCTAATTTCATCTTCAAATCCTTCAAATTCCAACTCAGATCCAACAGATTCTTCACAAAGTCAGCAAAGATCCAACCGTTCCAGATGTTGCAAGCCTCGTCTTCAACGATTTCTGCAGCCAACATGCCTCACCAACCTCACAGGTTCTTCTTGAACTCTCTGTTGTCTTCTCTGTTTCAACAATTCTCCACCTCAGTAAAGATTTCACAAATCTGAGCCGACAACAACAACCACGAACAAAACAAGCAACTGACTTCCAACAAACATAATCAAACCAATACTAATTGAGGGTCTCACCCCTCCAAACGCGCTCTTAGGCGCCATACACCCGAAGGTGCCTTATACTAAAGCATGCTCAAACTAACAAACCAACTCCACCTTGACTAGCATGGAGTCTCGAACTAGACTTTTCAGAAACACAATGTGCACAAACCTTCATACTGCACATCTTCATATCTTCTACCAATTGTTTCTTCAACAATTCGTGCAGAACTTTCTCACCTTTACTGCCTGCACGCAAATGCCAAACCCTCGATGTTTCCTTACAAACATCTTTGGAGCTATCAGTAACTCCACCAGAAGCAACATCCATAGGGCCTTCAATAACACAAGTTGCTCCACCAGATTCAACTTTTCGATTCCTTGTAACTGTACTCCTCTGCAAGAAATACAAGTTACCCTTCCAAACTGCTTTCAGAATCACCAATGCACCAGAAACAATCTTTAGAGCTCCACCATTTACCGAAATCTTGTAACCTTTGGACTCTAAAGCACTAACGGAGATGAGATTCTTCTTCAAATCGGGTACATACTGTACATCATTCAAGACTCGAATAAGTCCATTAAGCAACTTCAACTTGATTTTACCTATCCCTGCAATTTTGCATTCATCATTGTTGCCCATATAGACAACACCACCATCCAACTCTCTAAAGTTAGAGAACCAGTCCCTACAGGGACACATATGATAGGTAGAACCCGAATCAAGCAACCACTCATTAGAATGACTCACCAATGTTGAAGTTGCAGACAACGAATAAGCATCATCCTCATCCTCATCTTCATCCAAATTGTGCACTACATTCGCATCTGACATTTTCTTTTCTTTTTCTATTGCAGTTTTCAATACCTCACAGTCAATCTTCCAATGGCCCTTTTTTATGACAGTAGGCACATTCTTCCTTCGGCAAAAACCTTCTGTCTATAGATTTTCCTCTTGAATGTGATCTTCCTCTATTACCAACATACCTCTTTTCAGATCTTCCCCTCGCTACCAATACTTCTGACGTTGCATCTTGATGGATCTTGAGATCCTTCCTCCTGAATTCATAATTGAGCAACGCCGTAGCCACCTCATCATAATTCAATTCTTATTTTTCCGTTAGCAAAGTCGTAACGAGATGTTCATATTCTTCTGGAAGGGAATTCAAAAGGCACAAAGCCTTGTAATTTTCTGGAACATCTTCTTCTAAATTCAATAGGTCGGCAATAAGCCTATTGAACTCATCCAAATGCTCAGACAGAGTAATCCCGGGTCTCATATTCATCAGAAAAAGTTGCTTCGTGAGGAAAAACTTATTTTGAATGCTCTTCGTCATGTACTTATCTTCCAACTTTTTTCACAATACTTTAGCGGAGGTTTCCTTCATTACAAAGTATTTTTGCTCCTTCGCTAAACACAATCTTATTGACCTGCAAGTTTGCCGATTCAACTTGTTCCATTCTTCTTCACTCATTTTCTCCGGTTTGTCTCCCAAAGCATCATCCAAATTTTCCTTTGCTAACACATCCAGAACTTCGCATTGCCACATGCCGAAGTTGTTCTTGCCATTGAACTTTTCGACATCAAATTTACCGACTGTAGCGGTAACCATCTTTGATCCAGAAGTTGATGGATCTGACATACTCTTAATCAACCACTGGTCCACGCAGCTTCAAACGAACCCCAAGAACTAACCCTCGGCTCTGATACCAATTTGTTACGGGCGACGCTGCCCTGATACCAATTTGTTACGGGCGAAAGCGTTACAAATGTCGAAATGCGAAGCTACAAACAAAATACTAACAAATACTGGAGACAACCAATTTAACGTGGTTCGGCAAACACGCCTACGTCCATGAAAATACCAACTTTACTGATGAGAGAGACAGATTACAAATGGAGAGAGTTACAAAACGTCAAAGACGTTACAAATACAAGTATCTAAACGACACCACATAAATACGCAGGTTGCGTATAACACAAAACCAAAACAAAACAACAAACCAAACACTCTCTCTCCTCTCCTCCCTTTCTTTTTCCTCTCACATTCCAAAAGGGATAAACCTTAACACACAAAGCAGATCTTGATTTTGGAGGATGATTCTCAAATGGGGAAAACCCCATCTCTTTTATAGCCCGAAGAGGCGGTGGTGGAGGGTGGTGGAAACCCTTCCACCACCTTCTTCTCCCTTCTTTTATCTTCTTCAATTCCACCTAATTTCATCTTCAAATCCTTCAAATTCCAACTCAGATCCAACAGATTCTTCACAAAGTCAGCAAAGATCCAACCGTTCCAGCTGTTGCAAGCCTCGTCTTCAATGATTTCTGCAGCCGACATGCCTTACCGACCTCACAGGTTCTTCTTGAACTCTCTGTTGTCTTTTTTGTTTCAACAGTGCCTTGGATGATCCACATCTCCAGATTAGGCACTGATGAGCACATTGAACTATCCATGTGGTTGAGAACCCTCACAGCCCAGGTACAACAACGCAATTATTAGGGAAAAGGGAAACTCCTAGCACTGACTGGCCATTGTCCGACCTCAAATGGTATCAATCTGTCAACAAGGACTACTGCAGGGAAGCTTGTTTAATTGAAATTTTCTGCCCAGTTGCCATTTTTAGAGATGGAATTTGTTGGTTGAAGAGGCTTCCACTTTCCAATGGGAGGATGGATGCCGAAATGGGAGGAAAAGGAGTTTGTTGGTTGAAGAGGTTTCCACTTTCCAATGGGAGGATTGATGCCGAAATGGGAGGAAAAACCTTGATCATGGTAAGGAGAAACAACTCATCGTGTTTACCAGGTTTGTGTTTGAAGAAGCAAGGTCGATCAAATGTGTTACTCATTGTGTCAGTGCTAGTAGGCAGCTCTGTTTTTCTGAACGTAGTGACTTCTTTGTTTTCTTTCTGGTCATTCAGTAAGAGATTTCAAAAAGTTCGCTAAGACCAGAACATGCAACTGATGAACTTACAAAACTTTACCACCAAAGAACTTGAAAGTGCAGCAGACCGGTTCGAAGAGGAGCTCGGTAGAGGTGCTTTTGCAACAGTTTATGAAGGAGTACTAGGATCATATGGGAAAGTTTTGGCAGTAGTCAAGATGTTCGAGCAAGTAAGTGAAACTGAGATTGAATTCATGGCAGAAATGAAAGCAATTGGCCAAACCAAACACAAGAATCTCGTCCAATTATTGGGATTTTGCAACGAGGGCTCTCACCGACTTCTAGTATATGAGTTCATGAGTGATGGTTCTTTGTTCGGTTTCCTTTTCACAAGTCCAAGGCCTGACTAGTTCCATAGGACAAAAATTGCATTTGGATGACTTATTTACTGCTAAAATTTCTGATTTTGGTATAGCCAAGCTTTGAAAATTGACCAATCTCAAAATAACACTGTAGTTCAAGGGACCAAAGGGTATGTTGCTCCTGAGAGATTCAGGAACATAGCTATAACAATTAGGGGTGGGCACGGGACGGGATGGGATGAGATGGACCTATCCCTATCCCATCCCGCTCATTCGGGACCAGGACGGGACGGGATAGACCTCATCCCGACCTCGTCCCATCTCAAACGGGATCGGGACGAGACGGGATGAGCACGTACTAAATAGTCATTACAAAAAACGAAGTCTAAAACGACACTTTCAAGGCGGCATTTTAAGAAAAGCACCGCCAATACATAACATTACCGACGCTTTAATAAACATTATAACGACATTATTAAAGAACGCCGGTAAAACTTACTCAATAACGACATTTTTACTATAAAGCGCCGGTAAAACCTTACTCAATAACGGCGTTTCTCTTATAAAGCGCCGATAAAGAACAAAAAAACCGCGATTGATTCCCGCTGATGAAAAAATTGAGTCTCAAGAAATAACAGCGTTTGTACTATAAAGCGCCGGTACAAACTTACTCAATACCGGCGTTTAAAGAAGGAAAAAAAAGAATATTAAGCAATAACGGCGTTCGTACTATATAGCGCCGGTAAAACCTTGGCTCAATAACGGCGTTGTATTTGTAAAGCGCCGGGAAAGAACAACTGATGAAAAAAATTGAGTCCCTCTTCATCCCGTACCTGTACTTCCTTCGGTCCTTCCTCATCTATTGTTCTCATCTCTTCCTCTCCCATTTGCAAAGCTGAAAAGTTAGGTTTTCCTCTCCCCATCTCTTCCTCTCACCATCTCTTCTTCTCTACCAATTTAGCTTCTCAACTCGAAATCGCCATTGAAGCGACTCCAAACAATTTGGGTATTCTCATTTTTTATGGTCTAGGTTGCACAATCAATTAAGGTCAGTCCTCTCTTCTTCTTTATGGTCTACCGACTCAGATCGTTTTCTGAATTCAGAATTGATATCTCTAATCTTGATTTGATTCAATCTCACAAGTTTGTTGACCAATCGATCAAAACCCCTTCAAGGAGCTTATCGTTACTCTCAATGGACACAAAATCTCTGGCCAGATCAAAGAGGGCTCATTCGAACCAACATAAAAGAACTCACCCACATCAGAAACCAAAATCCCAACCAATTGCGGTTCCTTCAGATCCAAATTCAAAGAACCCACCGGGAAAGCAAAACCAGGAGAAACCGCGTCAATTTCTATGTTCTTCATCTGCGCTTCCGTCCAATTGGGATCGTTATGAGGATGAATTTGATACAACTTCAGAGAGTTCGTCAGTTGAGCCCAAAGGTCAAGCTGCTGACGTGGTTCATCCGAAGAGCAAAGGGGCAGATTTTTCTTACTTGATATCCGAGGCTTAGTCTCAGTTGGAATCTCGGCGTGGTGTTAATTCAGGGAATTTCACTTCTTTTGATGATGTTCTACCTGGTATGTTTTGCAACATGAACTCAATTGCGATTTTCTTGGTTTCAAGAGAAGTCATTGATGGGTAGGGCAATGTTCTTATTTGGTTATATGTGGATATTCATGGAGTAGAATAGAGTTTAGTCTACAGGGTGTTTAGAAAATTTAACATGAGATGAAAAATCATAGAAGTATGCCAAGAACTTGATCAAGCAGTTATCGAAAAATAGTAAAAACAGTTTCAGTTGAACAATAGTGGGAAACCATTAAGCCAATTAATGACAGTCAAATGCAGGATGAGAAAAGAAAGAATTGTGATGAAGAATTATGGACGTTTTACAGTTCATATCAGTTTTGTGATGGCTGTTTACTTTTTATAATAGTTTTATTAATTAAAATGGGAGTTGATAGAAAAGAAAGTGTTTCCACAATTACCTTATCATGATATACTTGTACCAGTGAATATGCAATAAGTCAACTTTTATTTTTTGTTTTGCATGAGTGAGCTGCACTAGGACCGATACTGGTATGATAAGATGCAACACGTCAATCACTTGAGCTATGGGCTCAACAAAGGATTCCATGCCACTACAAGAAGATTCTGATGCTTATTTTTTGCTCCAGTTATTTGGTCTTGGCGTTGCAAACATATGTGGTTCATTCTTCTTTGCTTACCCTACAACAGGTGCAATTTTCATTGGATCTTTTATTGCAAGCATATCTTGTTGGCGCTTCATCACATTCTGTCCTCACATCAATGTTATTTTGTGGAACTTTGCATTTTGAATGACTTAATGAGCGTGCTTCTGAAAGACGATACTTTTAATCATTCGCAGGTTCCTTCTCTAGATCAGCTGTAAATCATGAAAGTGGTGCGAAAACTGGCTTATCTGGACTTACTATGGGAATCATAATGGGATGTGCTCTTTTGTTCATGACACCATTATTTAGAGAAATACCTCAGGTATAATCTCACAATCAACATTTTATTATGAATAAAATGACTCTACTAGCATATAGGATTGGAACCAGCAATTTACTGCAATTGAATCCTGCTTTGGCTGTCCAAAGAATCATTTCTCTTATATTAAAGCCAACAAAAAAGATTGTTCAATTGTTACTGAAAATAGAACATATCAAAACTCAGGCTTCCTTTGTAGCCCCACTCTTCAAATTTCTATTGATCCTAAAAAATCCATAAGGTCCATGAATGGAATAGTGAGTGCGGGACTATAAGAGCTTTCTTACTTCCTTTCCCAAGCCTTGGGTTTCCAAGATATCAGAACATCCCTGACTGACGTCATCGACACTTACTGAAACCATGGGAAGTAATTTGAAACTTTGAGGGCAAGGTGACCACACAAGGAGATGCCTCTTGATCCAACCACAAGGCCACAGCCCATGCAAGTCTCATGCTCATGTATCTCTCATCTAGCTGGCATATCCTTAGTTGCAATCTGGTTCATCTATGACCCACCTGGCCACCTCTTATGTGAAGGAACTGATGAAAGTCCTATACCTGTATGAACTTTAGATTGTAAAATCCTTTGTTTGTCATGGTGTCAGCCTATCAAGATCATTGATATGGCTCTGAGACAATTGGATTCTTTCTCTTGTAAAACAAGAGTATATATGTTTAAATTGATTGTTATTTATTTATTTAAGTGTTATATTGTGTATTTTTCAGTGTGCGTTGGCTGCCATCGTGATTTCTGCTGTACTGGGTTTGGTGAGCATGATGAAGTTCTGAAGGTTCATATCAAATGTAACTTTCGACCAATAATTGGTATGATGTCACACTTTTATATCCAGGTTGATTATGATGAGGCTATCTTCTTGTGGCGAGTAAACAAGAAAGATTTCTTGCTTTGGACTATCACGAGCGTTACAACATTGTTCCTTGGTATAGAGATTGGTGTTCTTGTTGGGGTAATGAATCCTGTCTGCAGATTTTTGCGTGTATTTGGATGTTATCTTAATTAATATTATCTTACTGCCTTGTCTTAGGCAGATTTTATCTGTTTGAACTCTTTATGTTGTACGTACTTTGAATCCTTGCTGCAGAGCTTGAAGTCATCTGCCTGTCTGACTGCCTCATATCTTTTTTATTTTATCATGTTTTCGGTGTGCAAGAAACCAGAGTGTGAAGTAGGACTAGGAGAAGATGTGGGTGTTGGAGTGAAAATGGGGGAGTGGAGTGACCAAGTTCATAATATACAATGCTTTTGGCGAATATATTTTTAGCAGTTATAAAGGGCTGACCTGTACTCTGGTCATTTAGTTTCTATCGAATTTTGTAAATGGTTGCTTTTGGAGAGACATGATCTTGCTGCCGCCTTTTGGTGACAGAAGAGAACGAAATGACACCTCATTTAGGAATTTCTACCTTACCAAAGCGGTTTTTTTTCTAGTACCGAATTCTTTAATGCATTCAGTTCTGGTCTTCTGCATTCACACGTCATCTTATTAGAAACTTAATGATGGGCATCAACAGTTGTCATTTTAGGTACATGGAGTGAATCTGTCTCCCAACTTCATTGCTCAATTTTCAAAACTAGTTACATTGCCACAGTTGAGAGAACACCATAAGAAAATCATAATCTTCATAATTAGGGAGATGGATTGAAAATCATTTCTCCATTTCTAGGAAAAGGCAACCGTTCTGTTCTTTTCCAAATTGTCCAGGGAAGTGCAGTGACTGCTAAGAAAGCAGTTGAAGCATTCTGTGTCTCACCAAGTCATTTATCCTTTGATAAAGTACGATTTTAATAAGTTTATTGTACCATAAATAGTATCCTATCAAATTATCTTACGAGAGTTGATGTTTCAGGTTGGCTTCTCCCTTGCATTTGTCATCCATGAATCAGCAAACCCGCATATTGGTGAGCGAATTCTGTGGAGCGTTATGTGGTGGATTATCTATGCTCAAGTGACAGTGCACTCATCAATTGACATCTGACTTAGCAAATGCTGTATTTTGGTATGGTTTATCTTGCAGCTGTCTTAGGTCGTCTTCCTGGAGCCACTATTTATAGAAACACTCGGCAATATCCAGGGGCTTATACATACAACGGGATCGTGGTTGTTCGTATTGATGCACCAATTTATTTTGCAAATATAAGCTATATTAAATATAGGTAGGAACATAAGCTCCTTTGTCTCTTTGGCATAACACAATCCTGTTCTGTTGCGCTGGCATTGAAAAGGTAATTTATCTGTTTTCAGGTTGCGGGAATATGAAGTAGATTCCGATGGAGCCACAAAACGTGGACCAGAAGTTGAGAGAATATATTTTGTGATTTTAGAGATGGCACGCAAGTCTCCACCATCTTCATCCCTCTACAACCTTTCGATTGTATTACACTGTTGCAGAAATAGTCTATTGCGATTTAATGCATATAGTCACAAATGTTCATGGAGAGGACTTCGTCTCTCTATTTTACTGGTTTGATGGTGAATTAACCTAAAAACATGCTTTCATTTATAAAACAATTCATAAAACAATGCTTCTGTAGAAAATATAGTATGGGTAGAGTTATTATGAAACTCTTTTTATGCCACTTGGTGCGAATGAATTATTTGGGATGATGATTTACCTAGTTTGGAGATTTTTTTCAAAAGAATTAAATTTCTTCCAGCATTAACAGCGGCCAACTTTTTGAGTATAATAGATGATCCAAAGTGGGTTTATTGTCAAATATTATCACAATTTTTTGATGCAATTAGAAATGGTGTGATGTACTTTTTGAGTATAATAGATGATCCAAAGTGGGTTTATTGTCAAATATTATCACAATTTTTTGATGCAATTAGAAATGGTGTGATGTTATGATTTTCTGTAAAGATACTCTCTGTGGTAAGGAGATCATTACAATTAAAAGTTTGGTCCTTTTACTCAATTTGGGTCATACGACGGTCTTTCTGAGACTCAGAATGGTCTCACAATGAACTGCCACAAATAATTTGATATGTCTACTATTTTCTAACAACCAATAATTTGTGAATTCGTTCTTCTTATCTATAGTACTCTTTTGAGTTTTGAGTTTCCTGGATTTCTTTCAACAGAAAACATTCATGTGATTTAAAAAAAAAAAATCATTTTGTTGATAAAACTTCTCTATTAAGACATTGCATTAAATCAAGTGCTAACAGTCATACTTTATGATTGTGAACAATCAACCCTTCCTGATACTCCAAATGTTCTGATCATTGGTGTAGCTGTTACATATATTGACTCCAGCGCCATACAAGCTCTAAAGGACTTGCATCAGGAGTACAAATCACGGGATATTCAGGTGAATCTCCCCCTCATTTTAAGTTCACCTAAGTTTCGATCTGATTATTCTGCGCGTTGGCAAGTGGACATAACCATTCTGTCAGTAGTAACATTCAGTTGTAAACAGATAGCGGTAGCCAACCCAAACCGAGAAGTACTATTGACACTTGCAAACGCTGGTGTAGTCGATCTTATTGGAAAGGAATAGTGCTTCATGAGGGTCCATGATGTTGTTCAAGTCTGCCTTCAGAATGTGCCAAGTTTAAAAGGAACTCCAGAGACATCGGAGAACAAACCGAGCTTCTTCCAGAGATTACACAGACCAGGAGATGATGTTTTGGAGTCTGGTGATCAAGACGCTTGCTTAAAGGATAGAGAGGCAGGTGAGTCACCTCAGGAGGTTAATGAAGCAGGAAACTCTCAAACAGAGCCCCTGTTGTCATGGAAGCTTTGATATTTAGTAGGCGTCCCATACGAAAACCACTTCCTCTTGCTTTCTTGTGCATGTATATCATCAGGTCCATTCATTCCGCTTGTGTGTATATTTTTTGCAGCTATATATCCTGACATTATAATCTGATTGTTTGTTATGCTGTAATCAGCTTCTCTTCTTGTAACAATTCATATATATATATATATATATATATATTTCTTTTTCTTTACCAATCTATTCATTGTTATTGTTTTTTTATTTTATTTTGAGACGAAAATATCTTCAGTTCTTCTTTCTTTTAGAAGTTGCACCCTTAAAGCCCTGCTTGCTTAAATAAAAAAAATAAAATAAATTCATTTGTACTGTGTTTGAGTTTTCCACAACCAGCGCTTTAAAAGCGTCACAAAAACCATCTTTCTCGGCGTTTGTATCCGACTGGGAATTGACATATCCATTTCTTTTGCGGCGCTTATATAAGCTATTACGGCGCTTTTAAAGCGCCGCAATTTTAGACTTTAACCGGTGCTTCTATTTAAGCGCCGTTAATCTTTTGGCGGCACATACTTTTTCCGGCGCTTTATAAAATGTCGTCAATGATCTAAACCGACACATTTTTCCCTATACCGGCGTTTTTTGAAGCGCCGGTTAAAACATATCTGTTGTAGTGACAGTGAGTCCTCCAATAAAAAATAACAAAAAAAGTTTTATCTCACATTACTCATATACCAATAATGTCAAATTTATATACATATAACTACATCATAAATAATAATAGATATTAAATAAATAAATATTTAACTTTTTTTTTGAAAGGCAAACAAACATTAAATTTCATTTAAAACTAATGATTCAATTCATTTAGAATTCATATAGAATTTCATCTTACATTGATTAAATTTCAACACATTCTAAATTTTAATTTAGAAGAGTATTTTAATTAAAATTAATAATAATAAATATTAAATAAATAAATTCGGGACGGGACGAAATAAGCGGAATTGAAAATCTCCATCCCACTCTAGATCGGGACGGGATCGGGATGAGTTTGATCAATCCCAAAAAGACCCAAAAAAATCGGGACAAGATGGGACGGGTTCGGGATAGCAGGATGGGATGCCCACCCCTAATAACAGCTTTGGTGTGTTGTTGTTGGAGATTATTTGTTGTCAAAAAAAAATGATGAATTATATCATGAAGATGGAGAGAAAGTGATATTTACAGATTGGTCATACGATTGCTATAATGAAGGAAAACTGGACTTACTACTAGAAGATGACGAGGCTGCAAGGTGTGATATGAGGAAGGTGGAGAAGCTGGTGATGATTGCAATTTGGTGTATTCAAGAAAAACCATCACTAAGACCTACCAAAAAATTTTACACGTCTGTGTAGCGTGGTGATGAATCCAATGTAATTAGCAGGATATACAGTCATTAGGTCAGCATATGATGATCTAGTGTTTAATATCACTACGATAACCAAATAATGTACTACTCCGGGAAACATAATAATATTATTTCATTGTATTTTCAGACATGCAATACGGCTCCACAGACTCGGTTCAAATAATAGAATCTGGCCAAATAAAAGTGATGCAGACTGGATTAGATGAAAAACAGAGCTTTCTAGGAATATAGGACATACAGTTCTTAAGCAAGAAATTGTCGGCATTTCTTAATTGGCACACTGTAAACATATCTGAGTTTGTAACAAGGAAAATATAGATATCCCAAGTTTAGGTCATAACTTCCAGATGAGTCCATCATATAATGCAGTAAATCTAAGAAGATCAAAGGGAAGAGAAGATGGGGAATCCTGGAAGGGTTGCCCCAGCATCCACAATAAAAATGTTGCCTGATACATAGTCAGAAGAGTCATGGATTAAATACCGGACAAGTGATGTGATTGCTGGATCTGGTGCCCCCCATGTTCTTAAAGGCACAGTTCTTCTAGCCACGTTATTCAGCCACTTTTTTTCCATTAGTTTTTCAGTTATCTCGGATCGGAATAGTCCAGGCGATATCGAATTCACCCTAATATTGTGAGGCCCCAACTCCAAAGCCATCGCCTGTTTATACCATGAATAAACCATTAGAATGAGAAACCTTACTCAATATAAAGGATATTTTCAGTGTGCATCAATTTGACGGGCTAATGAAGAACTATATGACAAACTTCAAGATAATTTCGCCAATAGTATTAGTAAAACTTGAATGTCACCAAGTTTTTGTTAACAATTTGATCGTCGTGTTTTTCAAAAAATTGGTTTTGAAAATAAGGACTGGACTTTATATTTATCTGAATTTTAGATTCCCCGCTGTTTTGAATTCTTATTTGAAAAGTCTCCCATAAATGCATGTAGACTAATATAAGAGTCCGTTGGTTAAAAAAAATGGGACAAGCAATAGTACCCTTGTTAGTATATTGATGCCAGCCTTGGATACAGCATAAGCAGACCCTCCTGGCAACAGTCCACGGTCAAGGCCAGAAATGGATGATATGCTGATAATTGATCCTTTCTTGTTCGCCTGGCACATGTGTCTAGCGATGAACTTGGATACTAGCCAGGTTCCAGTTAAGTTCGTTTGGAGCGTTCTATTCCACTCATCCTCAGACAAATCAATAGGGGAACTCACAGTGCCTGCAAAAACACACCAAAATTTGTCCAAGTAAGTGATAATGTTTGATATGAGGATGAACCATGGCTAGAAGCTTTGGAAACTTTGATTTCATTAGTAGTTAAGGTTTTAAAATGAATCAAATAGGCAAACTATAGCGAAGAAAAAATATATACAATTTAATCTAATTTTCAATCTTGTGAAACCTGGCCAATACGCAAATCCAAAATAGAGTTCGGTCTAGTTCAAGGCTTACTAATGGGGTTTGGACTAATAATCCAAATGTAATGTTTGATTTCGCTTTATTAGTCTCGAATGTTCCATGCTTTGTACTTCCCAGTTTCCATGCAAGTTCATCAATTAGGGTATAAAGAATTGAATTAAACCTTAATACAAAAGTCCCTGTAATTGCAATATTATTTTCAATTATTTATGTCATCAACTAATTACCTCTGACTCCGGCATTGTTAATCAAAGCAGTGATCGAACCAAATGCGTCCCATGCCTTGCGCACAGACGCTTCAATCACATCCCACTTAGCATTCAAATCAAGCTCCACAGCAACTGCAGAAGAGCCTGTGTTCATGGAGTTTATTTCTTCACAAAGCGAAGCCAACCGGTCGACCCTTCGAGCAGCTGCGACAATCATGCAGCCAGCTTTGGCAAGGTCCAAGCACAGTTGACGGCCAAGCCCTGAAGAAGCACCAGTCACCATGTCACGCCCCGATTTTCGAGAAAAACGAAATCCTAAAATCCACGTAGGATTATCCGTTTCCCCAAAACTCGAGACGTGAAATTTAATAACAACAGAGACATTTAGCAGCAAAGACAAAAAATATAATTTAGAAAATAGGAACAAACTAAAATTAATACAAAAGTCTAACCAGGAAAAACTGACGTCGCTAGCCCCACTAGCGGAACTCCCGAAACGCTGCTCAAAAGTCTCTAAACCTGAAAAGCTAATTGGCTACATTCCCAAAGGAATGTACCCAAGAAGCAAAAGCTCACTTGGGTCAGCAATAAAGCTGGTGTGAGAAATCTTCATCCCAAAAATAATAAAATCGCACGTGATAAACATCAAACAAAACACAAACAACAAATCATCACACCAATAGGTAGTTCCTCAACGAGGCAAAGGTGTGATGCAAGAAAACACAGTCCAAAGAATTTAGTTCCTCAACAAGGCAATCATATCATCATCCTAATATGTAAATATGCATTTACCTGTACTTACCCTATAAGAGTTGACTATGGCAAGTCGGACCTGCATAAATATTAGTGGACTTGCCATCCTGCATAAAAAGAATTAGAAACGATGAAACGTCATTTATTCTTTTTATTTGAATTAGGTTCATCTTTTTAACGGATTGATCACTTAGACGATACCACATTCGCACCACCTCCGTGCCGAACATACATGCCCGTATGCCTCTCTCATATAAAGGAGGACTACTCCGTCATCCATGCCTAAGTGGGGACATCACATACAGGCATGCATCGCGGATACCCCTAACTATATGAGTACCAAAAGCCACCATTGGGCTATCAATGCGCATAACTCACGTCACATTTTTGACGGATAAATATCAAAGCCTATTTTAGGCATACAAACTCACCACATTTCCGCAAGACTAACCCGAAGGTTATTTTAGTTTCTCTAGTAAGAAATGGGTGCCCCAACTCCGCAAGACGACCCGCAGGTTATTTAGTTTCTCTAGTAGGAGAGGGGAAAATAATAAACAACAGAGATGTGGTAGTTCTAAGTGATACAAACCCAAGTGTTTTATATTTTCAGAAATCAAGGTTTACCAATATCATTTATTTTTGATAATTCAATATTCCTCCACAATGACATTTTGTCATTCGTAAATTGATTCACAATCTATCCACCCACATTTTTGGGGAAAACATAGCATATTCATTAATCATGCTATGTAACAATATGACAATCAAGTCACTCCTTTATTCAAATATCTCAATTCTTCATAATGCATAAACAAGTCAATATGCAAATAAATCTCCAAATTTATCACAATCCATTAATATTCATCAACCATTCAAATACCAACCAAACAAAGTCACACCCAATCAATAAAATGGTAAACATGGGTGACCCCAAATATGAACTCAACAAGCTAGGAAAATCTCACACATCAAACAGATCAAAAATATTGGAGATCAAGCGTTTGCAATACAAAACACCACAAATAAGGCAACCTCATTCTCAACAATGTCTAAAATCTAACAATTGGATTTCCTGAAATGAAACTCGTCATTTCCCTACAAGCAATATACATACAGTATACTGAATTGCTCATCCAAAGAGATAAAGGGCTAAAAGTTTCACTTACACCTTACACCCAAAACCTTTGAAATGAAATTTAAATCAAGCAACATAACAAGCCTAAGAATTCAATCCAAAATCATCAAGGGCACACAAATACAGGTCCTCACACCACCAAATCAAAATCCAAGTCATAACCACACATCCTCGCAACAAAACTCACAAACCCCATCATCAAATCCTCACCAATACTATCACTAATTCAGTCAAGAAACAAGGATTTGCAAAATACAGGGAATAAGAAAATTCACAATAAACGAGGAAGAATGAAGAAAACTCACAGATTTTAAATCTTATGGCGTCCACACCATTCGACAAAGCCACCAACACCATCCGCAATTACATCGCTAAGAGCATCCAGGAGAACCCTCCAAAACACAGCAACAAACTCGGCACCTTGCTTTCTCAGCGTGCAAGCCAAAAACACCTCTTTCATCTCACTCCAACTGTAATCATTACACCTCTCTCCTCATTTTTCTCTGTGGGTTTGATGTGTGTCCTTCCTTTCTTTCACCCCCAACTTTATCTATTTATACAAGTCACCTTCTTGGAACCCAAACTGTCAATCACAATCACTACTCTCTCAACTAGATCACAATCCTACACATCCTTGTCATTTGGAGGGATGGTTCCTCGGTCGAGGAGCCAAAGTTAAGCTACTGCTGTGCTCCAGCCATATTCCAACATTCCCATCTGTCGCCTACAACACAACACCGCAACCAAGAGGCTAAGTGGTTGATTACTAGTGAATGGGAGGATCACTAAGGGTAATGTCATAGTGGATGATCTTCAAAGGGTAAATTCTGTTCACACTTCCTCACTCTCCTTGAAGATGGTACGAGACCTTCTCACATGATCCCTAACACATTCGACATGGACTGATTCAATGAGAGGATGGCCACAACTGCACCCAAATCTGGGCAATGGTAGCAAGATAGATGTGTTAAGGTTGATTAAGACTAGAAAATGTTTATGGTGCGCGCTTGAAGGGGTAAATCCAAATCTCGGATAAAGAAAATAAAGCTAGACTAGAAAGAATGTAAGCCTCATAATAGAATACAAAGCAAAACTTGATGGAGATTGCTCTTGGGAAACATAGAATAATTGCTTTGGCAGGTGCGGTTGCAGACCATGTTCCCATCTCTTAGTTCTAATGGTAAGAGCTTGCTCATGGCTTGCACCCAACCCACGCAATCTCAGCCACTCTCAAGCCCAAAGACCTCATCCTTCCACTCTATCAACAAAGTCACAGGTTTTTGGTCTGATGCAACATCATCCCCAACTACAAGCTTCCACCCTGATAACTCCTCATTCATCTGCACTTGAGCTTTCTTGTCGAGCTCCTCATACCGAGTCAGATCTCTCCTTACAGTCCTCAAGAAGATAACAAATACAATACCAGCAAGGAAAATGATCACCATAAGAGAGTTAAGAATTGAAAACCAATGTACCTTCGACCCCTCCATCTTCAGATTGAAGAATCAAACAATAAACCAATATCCAGATCTGTTTGTCTACCTGTCCATCCAAAACTATCGACTGAAGCATGTCGATCAAATCCACAAGCTGCCAAATCAGGTCAATCGACCTCATTCTGACTCCAATCCACAGTCGATCGACTTCCTGTTGCTCATCCTTCCTCCTCCGTTGATCAACAAAGCCTCCCTGATCGGTCACCTCAACACCCTCTTCCCAACCATCGTCACGACCGATCGTACCCCCCATACCTCAATCGATCGCTTCCACCCTCGTCTGCATCAATCAATCGACCTACCTAACCAGGTCGACTGCCTCCCACAGACCCATGCCTTGGTCAATCGCAGACCCACACCCCTCGTCCTCCATCGAAATCTCCATGAGAACTCAGACTGACTTGTTGAAAGTCTTTCCCATTATTTGCAGAGCAAGAAAGTGAAGAAGAAGAAGAAGTGGGAGGAGCATATTGGGAAACGAAATTGTGCATCGCTTGAGCGAAAGAGAATATCTTATCTCTCTTCTTCTTCTTGTTCCCTGCTCTTCCCATTTCCCTTCCTCAACGTATCATCACCATCACACAATCGGCTGCCACTTTGTTTCTTCACCTGTTTGGGTTGAATGGGAGAAGGAAGGGAGAAAGAAAAGAAGAAGGAGAAAGAAAATACAAAATAGGGTTTTCTCTTTATGTAGTGTGGGTGGCTATTCGCCCCCACTAAAATTTTGAGAACACCCGCCTTTTAACTCACCAAATAACACCCCTGAATTTCATAACGATAAAATAAAATAGGGTTATGAAATTCAGGGGTGTTACATTATACACACGTTAAATGGAATCTCGTCCCGAGATTCGGAAGGTAAGAAAGTTAACTGAATTTCGAAAAATACTAATTGTCAAACAAAAGAAGATTTTGAAACACAATTTCAATTGAATTTTAGAAACATAAATTATTTATTGTTATTTGAAAAGTAGGGGTGTTACACACCATTACAACCTTGCCATCTATACGTCTCCATGGTTCAAGAACCTTGTTTATTGGTTCCTTCTCTGCCATTGCCATCGCCATTGTTGGAGAGGTGAAGGTGGTGGTGGGTTTGAAGCCAAGGGATGTTGGTGAAAGATGGATACAAGGAACTAAGGAAGGAGGTGTTTGGCAAATGGCAATGGGGGAGTAGTGCTGGCAGAACGAAATGAAGCCATATGGCTTTCAATAGTTGGAAAGACTCAAAAAGTGTAACGTCAGCTTTGATTGTTGGCGAAATTGCGAAATTTTCTATACTGTCAGGGGAACAAATTAAGCATTGGGGGCTGTCAATAGCTCCGGGTGTTGGGTATAACAAATCCCAAATCATATATGCAAATCACAAAGATAATGTATGTAAGTAAAGGAAATAAAACAAATACATTGGAATTTGTTAACGAAAAAACTCTCCAATGCGAAAAGAACAACCCTGGGACCTAGTCCTAGCAAAAACTCCACTATGACTTCAATAAGCCCCCCGCTAAATAACACCACCAGATTCACTGAAGGATACTACCGTAACTTTTTTTTTCCTGAATCTACTAAAGAACACCACAAGATAATAAAAAAAATGAATTTTAAATATTTTCTCCCAAATCCAATGAGTCCTCTCCCACTCGCACGAACAGACCACCTCTCTCACATTTTTCTCCTCCCAATATTGCTGGAAATATAACCGTCGACAACCGTCTTTAGCCTTCCTTTTCCACTCTTACTCGTCTTCATCCTCCCTCTCCCCTCTCTACTGCTTCATTTGCTCTCTCTCGCGAGAAGACACCTCTTCCTCCCTCCTTTATTTTCCATCAAAGTTGTCTTACCATTCCAAGCTCGCCGGACGACCCCAACACCGGTGTTTCTCCTTCTCTTCTACGTCTTCGTTGTTTGTCTCTCTCTTCATCTTCCTTTTATGGTTTTGGTAAAGTTTGCATATAGAAATGGATGAGTTCAGTGAAAATGATGTTGGTAGGCTTCAAGATGATAATGTTGCAATTGAGAGTCAGCATTGCATTCCATTTATAGGTGTGAATGAAGAAGATGAACATTTTCAAGATGAAGAATGTCTTACTTCACTCGAGGTACACTCTCAACTTGAGATGAACTTGCATGGGTATTTTTTATTTTGTTGTCATTATTGTAATATCATGTTTAATTTCCTTTTTGGTTTATTTGAAGCAACTTTGTTATTTTTAGAGTTACTTTTAATATTTAAACCATAAAATTTGTTTATTTGTAGGGTTAGTTTGATGGTTGTTGTTGTTGTTGATTGTTGTTATTTTTTGCACAAAATGCCATTATCGATCTAATCGATTTTGAGATATCTTCACATAATCTAGAGGACCTAGAGGCAATTAAAGCATATTTGGAAGATACAAATCTTCTAGAGGTAAACTTTGACCTTAATGATTTTATTCATTACCTTAATATATGATTAGAATAATAAATATTTTTATCACTTAATGTAGAAGGATGATGATGATGCTGAAGCGTATGATCAACAAGCACTAGAAGAAGTTGTTGATGATGATGACTTGTTCATGACGGAAGAGGTAAAATTAGTTTTTGTAAGCATGACATTATTTAATCGTGTTTCACAAGTTCATTTATTAGTGTTCCTAACGTCAGTATGCATTATTTTTTTGTAGGTACTCTCATTAAAGTTGAAGTAGTTGAATCTTGTTCTCCCTTGACCTTGACCTGGATCTACACAAGGAACACATGTGAGCCAAGGACCACCGTTGTGGTAGCCGATGACACTCTAATGCTAAAGTCAGACAAAACTGGAGAAAAGCTTAAAGCTGTAAATTGGATTTTGTAGTGTACCTTTCTTTGTCAAACCTGTGTCTTATTTATAATGCGAGAGTCCTTGTTCGGCCAAGCCTTTGGTGGCGCGCGTAGTTGAAGAAAAAAGATCTTGCTGGAGATCCTTTATTAGTTGGGAGTCGTCCATATAAGAAAGTTTCCCTACACAACTTGTGCTCCTAGATCTGCAGGAGAGGTTTCCCTTTTGGAGTGTTGTCCATCCAAGGAAATTTCCACGCACGACTTATATTCTAGAATATGTTTCCTAATGGGAGCCAATGTGTTGCTAGCCTACACGTCTTAAGAGATCCCCCGGATACTTGCCTGATTTGGTCTTACGGGTATTGGGTTTTACCACGTGACGTGTGGGTTTAATAGGGCTTGCAACTTGGATCCATCCTTTTGGGCCTTGCTAGATTTGGTGGGCAATCATGCCCGCTTTATTCTGCTGACGAGATCATCATGACACGCGTACGATATGGATTAAAGGACGGTTTGGTGTATCATCAGCTACTCCCCGCAAATTGTGGGCCAGTTTATCAGTCCATCAAGTTATTTCGTAGAGGACCTGAGAAGTCATGATTGGTTGAGTCTAATGCCTCTGCTCGAGAAAAGGCGAGAATTATGTTCTTTTTATAGTTCCCCTCTTTTGCAGAGTTTATTTTCTTTACCATTTGATCTTGAAAACTCTACTTTGTCGCTTCACTTTTTCATGCTTTTGACTTTACCCAACTTCCATGATTGAAAGTTTGTATGTTCGTTAATGGTGCGCAAGAATCAGCTTTCTAATGGCCTGTTTGCAAGGGTCGTAAATTCTTTGAGGAGATGTCACTTTCTAAGTCGAATCTAAAACGTCTCTGTGAGACGTATGGTATCCCTGATGATCTGGTGCTCTGCACTTTGGACGCCGGTCAGACGCCGCTGTTTTCCTCGGAAGGATTTATCTGTTTGAATTGAGGTATGCTTCAGTAAGGCGTCCGTTTTCCCGTTATCAAGGAAATTTGGAGCTTCTTGACCTACCTCGACATTACGCCTGCTCAACTGGTGCGGAACGGGTATAGGATAGTGATCACCATTCTGATTAGGGCAAAGGACACTGGTGTCCGAGTGTCTCCAAGGGTGATTCAACTGCTTACCTCTCTTCGGATAAATGAACATGTTGTGTGCGTGTTGACATTCTTGGACTGTTTCGACAATCTGCTTGATGACTTTAAGTTCTGGCAGAAATAATGTTTCATGGCCTCTGCGGATTCAGAGTATTTCAAGCTTGCGGGTCGTCCGATCAAGCGCGAGTTCCAGCAATTGAGTAAGTTTCAGTTTCGTTCTTGATTCTGCTAGTGTTAATTACATATTGAAATGTTGTTTGTGTTTTCTGCAAGGAGGTTCCCGATGCCTCTTTCTTCTGAGGATAAGGCAGTCTTAGATAAATTTCGTGACATGCCTCGAGTGCGGGTAGAGGTTGTTGTCCAGTCTTCTAACATCAAGTGTAGCGGACCGTGGGCCCATTGGCATGTGTCTCCCATTCTTTTCAGAGTTTCGTAGTCAAAGTCTGAAGCGGAACCCTTTTTAAAGAAGAGGAAACTCCTGGAAGTTAAGATTCTGATCCCTTCAAGGAGGGCGAAATTGAATGAAGCGCTTTCTATCAATACACGTTCCAAGAAGCCTCGTGCTGTCACCAAGCCTGCTAGTGATCATTTGGGCCCTTCAGAGGGACGCCATGTTGTGGGGCAGGTTCCTGATTTGCCCACTAGAGCATTTACTGGTTTGTTCAAGGGGCACGACGCTCGGGAATGTCTACAAATGGTGGGGTTGAAGATGTAAAATGTTGCTGCAAGTGGGCATAGAAGCCTCATCTGATGCGAGACGGAGTCGCCCTTTCTCATTGAAAGACTTTGTGTACCGCCACTCTTGGGACCTCGACTCTCCTAGCCCTGCTGAAGAGTCTCCTGACCATCGAATTTATGGTGAAAGGTTCCCTCTGCGTCAGCTGTACTGTCCTCCGCTCACTCTTGGTCTCCATATTGAGGTGACGACGGGTCCGAGAAATAATTCACTTCCTTTTTCCCCCTCAACTAATTTCGAGTCGGCTCTTGAAAGGGGGCTGATCGTTGAAAGAGAAAAATTGTGGATGAAGACCCCGATGTAGTGAAAACAGTGAAGGGTGGTGCTGCAGTGATTCTGTTCCCGAAGGACCGCCATCCAGTTGCACAGATTAGTCTGTTTGCTCCAGACGTGGTAAAGATGAGTAACCAAGCTTGGCACCAGGAGGTCGACATTTCTCATGCTTCCAGGCAGCATATTAACATGTGGAATGGCTGGCTGGCAAACTGTTATCCAGAGCTAGAAGAAATGAGGTTAGGATAGCGTATGGATAAGGGGTAGAAATATCTCGTGCTGGGAATGTCATACCTAAACCAAGTTGTCGTCGCTGGGACAGAGGTTGAAGCTGCTTGTGAGATGGTGTATACCATAGAGCGAGTCTTTGTGAACTTGCAAAAGTCTTACTCCGATGCTTTCTGTGAAATTGAGTTACTGAAGAAGCAGCTTGAGGAAGGGAGGCATGCCCTGTCGCCTGTTGATCAGGAGGCTTGGAAGACAAGGTCGGAGGCTCAGAGGATTCGCTTGGAAATGCTCGAGTCCGAGTTGACAGAGATAGTGTCCACGAAGGATAGGTTCGACATTCTGTTCAGGAGGATGCAACTAAGGTGCATGCTGAGTTGCAAGCTCTGAATGCTGAGAAGGCTAGAAAGGAATCCGAGTGGGCTGCCTGATGTTAGCAGCTAGAGGCCAATGTTGACTCCAATACCAAGAGTGTGCAGACAACAGAAGAACAACTCCTTCTAGTGCGACATGAACTAAGTGCCACGAAGGACAACTTGAGTTTCGAGCAGACCAAGACTGATACGCTGTCAGGCGAGTTGGAGTGGCCGAAACAAGAGCTTGCTGAGTCGAAGGTGCATGGAGAAAAACTTTTGAAGACCTAGGGCACGTTCGAGTTCAACAGAGTTGTGCATGGGCACCTGAAGCTATTGCATCTGATGAAAGAGGGGCACCCCGAATGGGACCTCTCTCGCTATAAAGAGTTGCCTTACGTGGAGTTTGGGGAAATCTCCGACCAATCACAAGAAGAAGAAGGTGATCAACCAGAAGAAGAAAATGATGAAGTCTGGGGCGTCCGAGTAACGACACGTGCAAACGTATCTCCTACCTCCTCTCTTGCCAAATCAAGCTCTATTGAATCTAAACCTCCTCCCGATGAGGAGTGAACTTTGTAATTTGAACTTATCACTGAGAAATATCATATTAAACATCATTCTGCATTATTTGATTATCCCTGTTACCTTTTATCTGCTTTGTCTTACTGCGCTACTAGCTTTCAGATAAGAGATTGTGCTGAGTCGGGAAGTCATACACTTGATCCACTGATGGGAGTTCCATCTTTGAGATCTGCCGTTGTAATCTGTCATATGCGGGCTAAGCTATGGATCGGGCCAGCCATTGTCGTTGCTACTATAAGCAAACTGGTCAGACTATGGTCATGCACGTGCATTTAATTGAATAATGGTCCTCGTGATTTCAAACTGTTTTTGTCTATTGTTGGCATACTAGGCTGTAAGGGAGACAAGAAGTTGTTGTCATCAGTTATAACTGACTAAACTTTGGTCGGGTTCGGCGATTATTGTCTGTAGTTGGCCAATAATCCCTGGCAAGCCACCATCATCAGGCTGCATGAGCACTAACTAGACTCCCACTTTCTAACCCATCATCATCCACGCTCGGCGGAGTAGGTGTTAGAGTGATAGGGTTCGACGATCATTGTTTGTAGTTGGCCTATGATCCCTGGCAAGCCATCGTCATCAGGATGCATGAGCACTTACTAGACTCCCACTTTCTAACCCATCGTCATTTGCACTCGGCGGACTAGGTGGTAGAGTGATAGGGTTCGTCGATCATTGTCTGTAGTTGACCAATGATATTTGGCAAGCCATCGTCATCAGACTGCATGAGCATTGACTAGACTCCCACTTACTAACCCGTCGTCATCCGCGCTCGGTGGACTAGTTGTTAGAGCGACAGGGTTCCGCGATCATTGTCTGTAGTTGGCAAATGATCCCTAGCAATCCATCCTCATCAGGTTGCATGAGTACTGACTAGACTCCGACTTTCTAACCCATCATCATCCACGCTCAGCGAACTAGGTGTTAAAGCGATAGGGTTCGGCGATCATTGTTTGTAGTTGGCCAATGATCCCTGGCAAGCCATCATCATCAGGCTGCATGAGCATTGACTAGACTCCCACTTTCTAAGCCATCGTAATCCTTGCTCAACCGGATTAGGACTAAGTTCCCACTCTCTAAGCCGTCGTCATCCACTTTTGACAGACTAGGCATTAGAGAGGATCAGAAGCTATCGTCATTGGTCATAACCAACTAAGCTTTGGTTAGGTTTGGTGACCATTATCTATAGTTGGACAATGGTCCCTGGCAAGTCATCGTGGTCAGGCGTTAAAGCATTGATTAAGCTCCTACTTTCTACGCCATCATCATCCATTTTTGGCAGACTAGGGTTAGAGCGGATCAGAAGACATCGCCATCAGTAGGAACTAACTAAGCTTTGATTGGGTTAGGTCTCTGCTCGACCATGGGCATGCGAGTCTAACATGGGTGTCCCGACTTAGCTCGCCTAGTAGTCCGATACGAAGGTTGGATCGATTGGTCTAATTCTGGAGTCGGATCGCCATATAAATTGATTGTACTGAGTTTATCCAAGTTTAATGAACAACATATAATAGAGCAGACACCTTGGATTTTATTAATAATATTGCTATAGGCGTGTTCCGCATTGCATGGGAGCTTAAGGCTTTCGTACTGTACTGGGCTGGATCTGGCGGGGTACTTGCTTTGGCCCATTAGTTGGAGGGCCATGTTGTAAAGAACAACATGCCAGGTGCATGGCATAGATTACGAGACGGTTCAGTGCCGGTTATTCCCCCAGTTAATGGGGCTGCGTGCAGTGCCATTAATTCGTTGAATGTGGACTTGTGCAGTTCCAGTTGGAACTATTGTTTCCCTATGTGTACGACATTTAATGATGTCATAACTGTTGATTGGCTTCATTTCGTGAGTTGTCATGCCTATATATAGGCTGGAATTCACCATTTCAAGCATTTCCATGGATGCTCTAGAGAATGTTCTTGAAATGCATCCCTTTAGAAAATATGCTTTGGATTCTCCAAAGGCTAAAGGAAGATCTTCGTTGTTAGAGTCTTCGAATGTTCTGACATTTGCGTCATTGAGTTTTGAGAAGACTTGCTTTTAAGTGATGCCACCTGGCCTGAGTGAGCATCCAATTGGTTCCATGGGACCTTGTAATTTCTTCTTACATTGCGAAGAAGAAGTACACACTCCTTCTCTGGGGTTAAGTTTGTCTTCCATCTTTCGGTGCTCCGATGGCGTCTCGCGCCATTCGATCTTAGAGATAACACATGCAACCAACCTTGGGTGGCTTTCTCCTACTATCTCTATTGGGCTTCACGTGTGACGCCACAGCTGGAAGACATTTAGGCGGAGTAGAGCTTTGACGCCCGTGGCCTGGGGTGATAATTTTGCATTACCCCAGTCATCTTTTGTTCGGGGGACATTCTCATCTGCCTTCTTCTGTTTCCTTCTATTCCTCTTCACAAGGCAAATTGGCGAAGCAAAGAACTATGCCTATACTTAGAGAATTCTTCAAGTACATTTGTATCACTTCTGAATCCTTTTCGAAGACAGATTGGCGGAGTGAATTCTTTACTGCGTTTGAGCAGATAAACACTTGCGTCGGACTTAGATACTTCTTGTGTATAAGTTGTTGTACTAGTCAAATGGGCAAGCTTTGTAATTACTTTTATTACAATCAATAAAGTATGTTTTAATCCTTGAATATGTCATGTGCGAACAATTCTTCTAAGCTGAAAAACAAAAACAAACAAAAGAAATCAAAGCAATAAGATAATTTGATTCTAAACAAAAACTAAGCTAATTTGGCCTTGAAAGAGACGTGCACGGTCCTGGCTCAGATTGCATAGCTCTTTTGGCTGACCGTCAGGTATCCCCAATGTTGGAGAAGTTATTGAAGAGTAAACTTCGTGCTGGCAAGTCGTTCCCTGCTGGTTGTCGGCATTCTGAGGAGGTGCCTGATTGCTAAAGTGTTAATACTTAGCTTTGTGCTAAATTGGATTGTATTTCCAGTGCTGAATTCCGACTCATCGGATAGCTGAGCCTTGGTTGTCGGAGCTTTGTGACTGTCCGCACGGGGCGATAATCTACTTGCTGCTGGGCTCGGTGTCTGATGTATTTGTTCCGCGGGCTCGGGCTATAATTGCTAGCAATCCAACTGCTTTAGCGCTACGTAGTGGCAGTCTCTCGCTGAAGGTTGATATCACAAATAGTTCCTTGGGCCCGGTTGGCTGTGTACTTGATGCACTGGTGCAGAGTAGAAACTACTGCTTCCATGTAGTGAAGCCAAGGCCTCTCCAAGATGATGTTGTAGGCAGACAGAGCATCGACCACAATGAACTCTTGGACAAGGTACTTCCGTAATTGCGGATCTCTTGCCACTACTATTAAGTCGATCCTCCCAAAAGGGAAACATTTCTCTCTGCTGAACCCGACCATGGGATGGTTGGCGGGTGTTAAGTTCGCCTCCTTTAGTTGCATGTTGTGGAAAGCATCGAGAAACATGACTTTTAAAGAGTTTCCTGTGTCCACCAAGGCCCTTTTCACTTCCCACTTTGAAATGAGGACTGAGATGACCAGGGCGTCATTGAGAGGATAATGAATGCCCTGAAGGTATTGCTCCGTGAACGTTAGCGGTGGGATGGGGCTATGAATACATGCATACTGTACTTGTCTGTCTTCGTAGGTGGGTTGCATCTTCATTTCGAGAAGCGTCCTCTTGCGGGACATGTTTTATTGCTCGCTTTCGGAGTCGACTCCATGGTGCACATATATAATGCCAAGAGTTTATTTTTCTATCTCCTTAATGAATATTTTCCTTTCCTTTGCCTAATCCTGCCTCCTGTCCGGGCTTATGAACTCCTTGAGCTTCCTCTTTTGAATCCAATACTCTATCTCGTTCTTGAGATTCTTACAGTTCTTATTGTCGTCGCCTCCCTCATTGTGAAAGGAGCAATATTTGTTGTTATCGTGTTGGGAGGGGTCTCCTTGCTATTTTGTGGGACACTTTAGCTCCTCTTAATTCTTGGTAGAGTCAGGACGTCAGACAGACTAGAGTTGAGGGGAGGTGCGGATTTAGCATCGATGTAGTTGGAGGGTTTATCTTGCTTTGTTTGGCCAGAGTCGGGCTTGCTATCATTGCGTTTCCTCATCATGTCGTCGTCATCCCGTTTCTTATCCTTTTTGTCTTTGGATGCAGAAGGTTTCTTCTAACTCCACCTCCCTCTTGGCAGCCAGCATCTCACGAAAGTGTTGTATCTTTGGGCATTTTTCAGTAAGTCTGACATATCAGTTGGAGGGTTTAGAGTGAGGAAATCATAGAACTTACCCCTCCTCAGACCTGAGGAGAAGGATGTGACCGCGGTGTCGCTACTAAAGCCATCGATGAGAGTCAACTCATTGTTAAAGCGTGTAATGTTTTCCCGTAACGTTTCGCTAAACTTTTGTTTGAGGGTGAGTAGATAATGCAGGCCCTTTCTGATTCGTTGGCTTCTGATGAAGCGTGTAAGGAACACTTTTTTCAATGGCCAAAATGAGTTGATGGACCTCGGAGGGAGGCTGTGGAACTAGGTCAGTGCTGACTTTTTCAGGCTAGTAGGGAATGACCGCCACATTATTGTTTCGGATCCTTCTTTGAACGCCATTATATGCTGGAAGTGGTGCAAGTGATCAGATGGGTCTGTCGTCCCGTCATAGAACTCCAGCTTCGATGGAGTGAATTTCCTCGGCAAAGGCTCGTTCATGATATGATCTATGAACGGCGGGACAGTGAGGTTGAACAACACATCAGGATTGGTAGCCCCCAATCTGATAAGTTTTGGGAGACTTGTCCGTTAGCTTTGGATGCTTGGTCTCCACCTTTGGTCCACTAAAAAACTGCAGGGGCAGTGTGGCTCTACTGAACGTGTTCCCTTGAGTTTTCCGAGGACGGAGCTCTTTGTTGCTCCCGTTCTTCTTCTGCGGGTTGAGGGTTCTGCTGGGTGAGAATTTCTAGCGCCCGTGTAATCTGCTACATCTGGGTTGATAATAAATCCACCCTTGGGTTCGCCGCCGCCGCTGCCACAGGTGCGGGGGTTTGATTTTGTTCCTCCCGCGGTGTCAGATTCGTCAGAACTGGTGGCACTCTCGTAGTACAAGCGTTCGAGGGCTCAACGATGTCTCTATTGTTGCGAGATCTCGTGATCACCATATCTTTGTACTGTGAGGCAGGGTGATACAACTGCTTTTTCAAGAAACTTTGTCGTTCCCCATGGACAATGCCAAACTGAAGTAATCAAATCCTGCTCTCCATTGACCTTTACCTGCATAGAAAATGCATGTGAGCCAAGGACCACCATTGTGGTGGCTGATGACACTCCGATGCTAAAGTCAGACAAGGCTGGAGGGAAGCTTAAAATGTAAATTGGGTTTTGTAGTGTACATTTATTTGTCAAACATGTGTCTTATTTATAATGCGAGAGTTCTTGTTCGGCTAGGCCTTTGGTGGCGTAGTTTAGGGAAAGAGGTCTTGCTAGAGTTCCTTTCCTAGTTGGGAGTCGTGCATGTAGGAAAGTTTCTCTACACGACTTGTGCTCCTAGATCTGCGAGGGAGGCACTACACCAAATTGGCATTTTTGTAACAACCCCCAAAACAATATCACTGTTGAGGTGTAACAATCCACCTAACAATTTTACACAGTTTCACAAATAAAGTGATACAATAATTGTATCACAATGAAGAGTATGGTTATAAAAGTGATACTATTTATGGTGATCCAACTTATTGTATCATTTTTTTGTATAACTGTTTTTCATTTTTTGACTAAATTTAGTTGACTTGAAATTGTTTGGTGGATTGTAACATCTCAAAAGTGATACTATTTTGAGAGTTGTTACAAAAGTGCCAATTTGGTGTAGTGAGGTTTCTCTTTTGGAGTGTTGTCCATGCAAGGAAGTTTTCATGTATGACTTATGCTCTGGAATATGTTTCCTAGTTGGAACCAATGTGTTGCTAGGGTGCCCGTCTTAAGAGATCTCCAAGATATTTGCCTGATTAGGTCTTATAGGTATTGGGCTTTACCACGTGACGTGTGGGCTTAATAGGGCGTTGCAATTTGGATCCAACCTTTTGGATTATACCAATATGAGCTTATTGTTGTCTAGGCCTTGCTAGATTTGGTGGGCAATCATGCTCGCTTTATTCTGCCGATGAGATCATCATGACACGTGTATGGTGTGGATTAAATGATGGTTTGGTTTATCATCAAAAGTCATCCTTAATAGCTTGGTGTCAAGGTGTTGGCAAAGATAATAACATTGTTCTCATTATCACAAAGTCGAAACCTGCTGATAGCAGATGCAAAGGAATGATCCACTTAGGATGTGAGAATGGAGGGAAGATCAAGAAAAATCAAAAGCAAAAATTGGAGGTTGGTCGATCGACAAGTCTAAAGAAGTGTGGGTGCCCATTCCAGTTGAGAGGGGTGCCACAAGGTAATGATCGTTGGAAGTTGCAAGTGATATGTGGAACCCACAATAATCCATGATCAAAATCTATTTTTGGCCATTCCTTTGCTGGGAGACTGAATGAAGTTGAGATGGCTTATTTGCATAACATGTCAACATCTAGTGTATCCCCTCGGTACATATTGTCTTGTTTGAAAGTGATGGTCCCAAACAATGTGTCTTATTTGAAGACTATTTATAATGTCATTCAGCAGCTAAAAACACTCCAACTGAAAGGCAGGACAACTTTTTAGGCCACAATGCACTTGTTGAGCGAGAATGGTTATATTGAGTGACATACAATAGATGATCAGAATAGAGTCACAAATATTTTCTAGTGTCATACCGAGTCAATTCTACTGGCTAAGAGTTTCCATACGGTGATGCTATTGGACTGCACCTACAAAACCAATACCTACAGGATGCCACTATTTGAGGTTGTAGGTGTGACATCAACCGACATGACTTTCAATGTTGGTTGTTGCTTTATGTCGTCTGAAACTGAACAATCATACACTTAGGCATTAGAAAAGCTACTGGGAGTGTTTGAGCAAGACAACTTGTCAAAGATGTTTGTGACCAACAAAGAGTTTGAGTTGATCAAAGCCATTGAATGAATCTTTCCAGAAGCAAAAAAGTTGTTGTAGGTGACACGAAAATATGAATGCGAAAAAGAATTGAAAAAAAGATTTTGAGGATAATGAAGGATGGTAGGAATTTATTGAATCTTTTTCAGACTTGTATAGATCAGCTACATAGCAAGAATGGAACAAGGGCATTATTGAGTCCGAGAGAAGATGGGCATCACATCCCAAGTGTTTGGACGATCTGCAGACTGTTTGGTATATGCATAAGGAGTTCCTTGTGAATGCATGGACCAACAATTTCATGTAGTTTGGCCAACCGAAAATTGGTCACGTTGAAGGCACACACTCTAGGTTGAAGAAAATGTTGGAGAATTCCCAATGGTCATTTTATAATGTATAGACGAAAATGGATGACATGATCCAAGTCCAACTTGTAGAGATTGAAGCGTCCTTCAAAAAAAGTCTTACGAAGGTCAAGAAAGAGTATATTGTTCCATTATTTGGAAAACTTCATGGGTCCATGTCTCATAAGGCTCTTGACTTGATGCTATCTGAAATTGGTAGGTCTGATGTTGAATTTGTGGGCCTCGACCTGGTCAAGTATCGATGTGTGCTGAGAACCACTCACGGGTTGCCTTGTGCTCATGAAATGATCCAATATTTCACTCTTAATGGTTAACTTCCACTGTTTATGTTACACAAGCACTGAATGCAACTACTGATGTGATTATAGATCCAGTTGTACGCCATCAAGCAAAAGTTCTTAGAATCTACTCCTGATCAGCAGTGGGCGTTGAAGAAGAAGCTGCTAGATTTGAGTTGCCCTAATTCATGTGTCATGATTGAACAAATTGAACCTCTAAATGGTAAGGAAAGACCTAAAAAAAGAAATTTTCTAAGCATGAGAATCACCAAAAGGTATCCCTCTAGTCATGAGTATGTGAAGACACAAGAGGAGCTTAGAAGTAAGATAATGTTTCTAAGCCAAAACAGAAAGCGCCAAAGTAGAAAACTACGTTTATGAAGCAAATTCCTTTGTGGATTCGGGATTATGTTGAGAACATTCAGAATGTATCACCGATGGCCATTGTGGATTCAGATGTATAGGCAACTTCTTAGGTTACGATGAAAATATTGGTTGGAGGCAAGTCAGACATGAGCTACTATTGGAGCTAGAAGGTAACCATGACTTGTGGGTTCGAATGTGGAATGACGTAGGGGTGAAAGATGCTCTAACAATTCACAAAGGCACTGTACACATTCTAAGGAAAAAATGGTTAATTCAACCGGATATATTAGAGTTGACAACCAATCGTTATAGTTGTTGATGATACACCAAATCTTCCTCTGGTCGGCACCGTACACGTGTCATGATAATCTCGTCAACAGAACAAAGCATGCCTAATTGCACGCCCAATCCAGCAAGGCCCATACAACATTAAGCCCACTATTGGCAGGATTCAGAAGGTCGAACCCAAATTGCAATGCGCTACTAAGCCCACACGTCACGCTGTTAAACCCAATACTTGTAAGACCTGATAAGGCAAGAATAAGTCTTAATAAAGCAAGTATCTGGGGTATCAACCCAAGACAAGCATGCCAGCAATACTTTGGTTCTGACTAGGAAACAAATACTGGAGTATAAGTCGGGCAAAGAAACTTCCTAGCATGGATAACATTCAGAAAGGGAAACCTCTCCCACAGATCTAGGAGCACAAGTCATGTGGGGAAACTCCTCTACATGGATAGCTCCTAATAAATAAAGGATCTCCAGCAAGATCTCTTTCCCTAAACTACATCACCAACGTCCAAGCTGAACAAGGACTCTTGCACTATAAAAGGGAAATAAGGTCGATGAACAAATGTACACTACATAAACCTAATTTACAGTTTTAAGCCTCTCCTAAGCCTTATCTAATTTAAGCATTGGAGTGCCATCAGCCGTCACACGGTGGTCTTTGGCTCACGTGTGCAGGTTCAGGTAAAGGCGAAGAAGGATAGCAGAAATCGACTACATCAGCTTAGTGCCATCCGTGGGGAACAACATAGTTTCTCAGAAGAAATAGTAGTACCACATTTCCCAAAGGGCCAGAAATATGGTGACAACAAGGTCTCACAACAATGGAGACGCTGTTGAACCCTCGAATGATTGAACTAGCAGAGCGCCAGCTCCGGTGCCACTACCACTGTGGGAGGAACCCTCTCCGACCTCGGCGCTGGTGGCAGCCACGGCGGACCCAAGGGTGGATCTACTGTCAACCTAGATGCAACAAATCGCACGAGTTGTGAAGATACTCAAATCCCTAAAACAAAAGACAAGCGAGATGTTGAGGGAATACGTCACGCACTTCAACGATGAGCTGACCCTCATCAACGGTTATAATGATGAAACTGCCCTCGTAGCCTTCACCTCGGGTCTAAAGAGAGGCAAGTTCTATAACTTCCTTACTACAGACTCCGGCCGATATGGCACCTGTTGAAGGAGGCCTACAAATATATTGTTCTTGACGAGATGCTGGCCGCCAAAAAATAGGCTGAATCCAAAAAGAAACCCTCTGTCCCCAGGGGAAGGAGGATGACGATGGCATGTGCTCAGAGACTGAACGGTCCAACAGGTCTCAAAAAATATTGCTCTGCAAATTGCGAACCAAGTTAGCTTATGAGGACCGACAAGTGCAACATGCACGAGTTCAGAGTCTGATCCCACCATTGATTTTTACGAATAGGGATCTCCAGGGTGTACATTTTCCTAACAATGACGCCCTGGTCATCTTCGTCCTCATTGCGAAGTGGGAGGTGAAAAGGGCCTTGGTGGATAGAGAAGCTCATTTAATGTCTTGTTTCTCAACGCATTCCGAAACATGCAATTCCAGGATAAAGACTTAACCCCCGCCACTCACCCCATGGTCGAATTCAGTGGAGAGAAATGTTTACCCATTGGGAAGATCAATCTAATGGTAGTGGCGAGAGAGCCACAATTGCATAAGTACCTTGTTTAAGAATTTATAGTGGTTGACGCTCAGTCCACCTACAACATTATTCCGGGAAGGCCTTGGCTTCATCATATGGAGGCAATAATTTCCACTTTGCACCAATTCATCAAATACACATCACCAGGCCCAAAGAACTATCCGAGGAGATCAGCCTGCAGCAAGAGACTGCCATTATGCAACCCTAAAACAAGTGAATTACTACCAGTTGCAGCTTAGGTCCGCAAAATAGATATATCAGGCATCGGGCCTAGACAAAAGGGGACAATCAATCTGCATGGACGGAGGGAAAGCCTTGACAACTAAAGTATAGCTATTTGGAGAGCCAAAATTAAGAACTGGAAACCCAATCCAGACCAATATAAAGGTAAATAATGATACTTCAGCGAATGGGCGCCTACTCCAAGAGCTGATAATCAGCAAGGAACCGCCCGCCAACACGAAGTCCACTCTTCAGTAACTTCGCTAGCTTTGCTAAAGCAGACACTTCGCTAGAGAAACTATGCAATCCGAGCCAGAACCATACGCGTCTCCTTTAAGGCCGGGTTAGCTTAGTCCCCACTCGGAGTTAAATTATTTTGTTGCTTTGATTTCGTTTTTGTTTTATGATTTTCTTTTTCAGTTTAGAAGAGTTGTTCGTACGAGACATATATAAAATGGATTTTATTGATTGCAATGAAAGTTATTACAAAGCTTGTCAACCAACTAGTATAGAAGTTTACACTACAAGTATCTAAGTCCGGCGCAAATATGCATCTGCTAACACACAAGTCGAAACTTCGCTCCGCCAATCTACCTCCAGAAGAGAAGGGGGTTAAAGTAAAGTACCTGAAGAAGGCTGCAAGCACTCGCTCGACTCTTTGCTCTGCCGAATCATCTCGGAATGATGATCTGAAAATGGCAACATGAGCCTCGAAACGAAATACAAACACCTTCACCCCGTCAATTTGCTCTAGCAGAAGAAGGTAGAGGAGGATGAGCCTCAACAGAGGAGTGCTTGGGGTGATGCAGAGTTAAGGTCCCTGGAAAGAAGGTCACATTCATTAGAGCTCCTTTCCACCAACCTGCCTTCTAGCTGCAGCGTCGCGCGTGAAGCCTAGTAGATACAGTGGGAACGGTCATCCCAAAACTAGCTGCAGGCATAATTTCCCAAAGTAGATGGCGCAAGGGTCGTGGGGGCATCGAAATATGGAAGACATACTTGAAATGGAGAACGACTAGCTTATATATAAGGGAGGCGATTTACGAAGTAGTGTCAGCCAACAGTTACATCAGCATTAAATGCCGTATGGGAAATAGGGAAACGATGGTTTCAATTGCAACTGCACATGTCCATATTCATCGAATTAATGACATTGCATGCAATCCCATTAACTAGGGGAGTAACCGATACTGAACCGTCTCGCAATCTGCGTCGTACATATAGCATGCTGATCTATAAAGATTTTTTTCTCTCTCACATGCAAAGGCACAAACATCGAAGGCCTTGAATGCCCATGGAATAAGGAGGGAACCTACAAAAAGTCCAAGGCGTTTGCCCTACTATTATTCCGCTGATGTTCATTAAAGCTGGTCAATCTATTATTAGTTCGATCAATCGATCCGACTCCTGAATTAGACTGCTAGGAAAATTAAGTAAAGACGCCCAAATCAGACTTGCACACCCAAAATCTTATTCTAATCAAAGCTTAGTCAGACCCGACTGATTACAATAGCTTCTGGTTCGCTCTAACGCCTAGCCTGCCAAAAACGGACGACGATGGGTTAGAAAGTGGGAGCTTAGTCAGCGTTCCTCATACCCGACCACAATGGCTTGCCAGGGACCATTGTCCAACTATAGATAATGCTCGCCAAACTTAACCAAAGCTTAGTTGGTTTTGACCTATGACAATAGCTTCTGGTTCGCTCTAACGCCTAGTCCATTAAACGGGTGCCAACGGTTTATAGAGTGGCAGCTTAATCAACGTTCTGACGCCTGATCGAGACAACTTGCCATATATCAGTGTCAAAACATGGCAATAGTGACTGAAGCCGACCAAAGCTTAGTCGATGATGATCGATGACAATAGCTTCCGGTCTGCTCGAAGCCCAGTCCGCCAATAATAGATTCTGATAGCTTAGAAAGTAGGAGTCTAGTCAGCACTCTCGACGCCTGATGCCGATGGCTTGCCAGGGATCCTTGCATGGATAACGATCGTCGAACCAGACCAAAGTTTAGTCAATGGACACTGATAACGATAGCTTTTGGTCTGCTCAAAGCCTAGTTCAAATAAAATGGATGACGATGGCCTAGAAAGTGGGTGTTCATTTATCCTGGTGAAGACGGCTTGCCAGGGATCATTGTCCAACTATGGATAATGATCGTTGAACCTTATCACTCTAACACGTAGTCTACAAATAGCGGACGACGACGGGTTAGAAAATGGGAGCTTAGTCAGTGCTCATGCACTACACCAAAAGGCTTGATTAGCTACACGGAGATGGCCACGGCTCAAAACCGTTAGTGTATTTGCCATGGTCTATAAAACCGTGGCTAGATAATCTACCGTGGCAAATGTAAAAAAATGAATTTTGCCAAGGGCCTAAAACCGTGGCTGTAAAAAGAGTGTGTTGCGAAAATTCACATCCATTTCACGCTTTGGCGAAAACACTTTTGCGCCATCGCGAAAACAGTTTTGCGATCTTGCGAAAAAAATTGGCGCTCCCGCCTCCTTCCAATTTCATTTTAGGGTTTGTTAGAGTGAAAGAGAGATGATTGTAATCAAATCAGAGTGAGAGAGAGATGATTGTAATCAAAAGCAGAGGAGCCTCCCAAAGAATCGCTCCATTTTCGTTTCAAATCAGAGTGAGAAGAGAAAGAAGAAGAAGTGAATCAAAAGCAGAGGAGATTGTGAAGAGAAAGAAGTGAAAGATTGTACAAACTCAAAGGAGATTGTAATCAAAAGCAGAGGAGAGTGTGAAGAGAAAGAATAAGAAGTGAAAGAAAGCACAAACTCAAGGTAATTTTTGCTTGTGAGATGATTTATGTGTTATTTGGGTTTTTTTTTCTTTTTTTTGATGTTGTTTATTATCTGCAAGAAAAACTGGAAGATTAGGCAACAGGGGATTTTGTCATTTTGAGGGTTGAAATCGTTGGTAGGGTATATATACATCAGAGTCCGAGTATGATTTGTAGATACTTCAAGTCGAGAATCTGATATTACTATCATGGTCATCTTGTTAAAGTCCCAATTTTGAAGATCAACTTCACTAACAATGTGGTTTATGGGGTAGGAATAGAATAAGGTCACACTTCCTGTTGAGTTTTATCTATAGTTTGGAAGCATGCAAGAGAAGGAAAAGAGCAATGAATCCAACTGCAGAGATTTTTATTATATTTTTCCTCTTTTGTTTTCTTTTTTATTTTCACTTTAGTTCATCCCATTGCCGAAATGATTGGGAGAGAAAGTATCCTAGTGGAAGAGCAATGTTTTGATTGAGATGGTGGATTAACCTCCAATGCCAGCTGCTATGGCCAACATTACGATTTGCTACATTCCACTCTTTACACTCATCATGTCAGTTTGTGCAAAGTAACATGTTGGGAGGCTCCTCTGTATTGGGTGATTTTAGTCCATCAAGTTCCACACACCATCTGATGGGACCTTCTTCCATGCATTCCTAAAAGAGCTGGTGGTGGTTTATCCTTCCGTGCATTCCAAATGGGTTGGGTTTTTCAACATTAGAAATTTTAAGCAAATGAACTTAACATTTGGAAAGTGATTGAAGCTTAATATGATGAGTATGGGCAACTCACTCTTCTTCCTTATGGGCTGGTACCCAGTTTTTCTTTCTCTGAGCGAGTAAGCTGAATCTGAGCCTAATTTGTCTTATCATTTTTTTTTCTTCCTATAAGCATCTGTTTTGTTGATTTGGGGTTTTGGTTTGATTACAAATTTTATGTTCACTTTAGTGTTTTACCTAGGACTTTGAAATGTTATCTATGGTCATTTCAACTTGTACCTCATTTGTGTTGCGATAAATTAGTATATTACCCGTGCCGTTGGCACTACTACAAAGTGTCGACTATTTTCATCGCGGATTGTGTTTTGCGTTGCCTCTTAATAGATTGACATTTGGTGATTGAAGTTGGAGTTTCTGATCCTGAAGTTTGGTAATTGGTGTTATTGGTACAGTGGTACCTTAGTTAGTTTGATTACAAAGATGGGATGATCACTTGCAAACAGCCACCAAGGGCATTTGGTCTAGTGGTATGATTCTCGCTTTGGGTGCGAGAGGTCCCGGGTTTGATTCTCGGAATGCCTCTTTTTAAAACTAGAATCGATGTTTATTTTAGTCCATGGTCCAAGGGTGATACCCAGGGCAATTTCCAGCGAGCAAATGCACCAAAATATAGTAATATTATGCAGATAGCTTTTGCTTTTTTGGTTGAATCCAAAAATCAAAGGGACTGAAATATGGCATCACTACAAGACATGAACATGAGAAGAATGCGAGATAGGATTCAAAATCTTTAGCATGTTTCAACCCAAAAAGTAGGGTTGTTCACGGTTTGATTTGGTTTTGGGTGGAACCCGTCAACCAAATCAGTCAGTTTGATAAAATGACAAATGAAACTGAACATCAAGAAAGTCGAAGCCAAACTAATTTTAATTTGTATAAACCGCAAACCAAACCGATCGCCTAAAATATTACTCAAACAGACATAAAACCGAGTAAACTATACATATTATATGATTTTTACATATCATGTATATTATATATACTCGGTCGATTTGGTTTTGTTGGTTAAAATCAATTAAGAATAAAAAATCGAACCGATCAGTTTGGTTTTGATGAGTTCGATCAGTTCATCAATTTATTCGATTTTTTGTTCAACCCTACCAAAAAAACCCGGTTTTTGGTCAATACAAATTGACACGACTAGACCCATTTGTAAACTAGTTTGGTAATTAGTGAGAGGGTTAAAAAGTGGAAGTCCAAAATTGGCGTTCCATATAAAATAGAGAGGACTTACCTTGCTATTGTTTTTGGCCTTGCCCCCTATAATTGCTAATTCAGAGGGTCAAGAGAGTTATATCAGGGGATTATAGATTTATAATCCGTTTATTTTGTTGTTGGTGTTGATTTCGTGTGTGGATATGTTTCAGTTTTTGCTACAATTTCTCTCTTTCGGGAACAAGAGAGTGGAAGAGGTTCTTCTTAAGGTAGGGTTTGTTTAGAAATTGGTAAATGTTATCTTTGCAATAGAGAGTTGGTTCACAGATTTGTTTCCCTCTCGACGAGCTAAGGTTTCAATTTTTTCCCCCTGTTATTATCTGTTTCTTCTCTTAAAATCAGGAGAGATTTGTTTCATTCTCACCTAATTTATATCCTCTCTTAAATCTAACAGGTTGAAGGGAAAAGGGCTTCAGTAAACCGTTTGGTTGGGGAGCTGGAAAGTGAATTTCAGGTATGTTCTTAGTGAGATTCGGTGTATGGAAGCTGATTTGAAGTCAAATTAAAGAGTTTCTTTTGTGAATGCTTCAACAGTGGTTGATAGATTCTTATACTTAAACAGTGGTTGATAGATTCCTCGTGGGCTTTGTTTGTGGAGATTTTAGAGCTTACTGGAGTTAATTGTTACTGATCGGGTAAGTGAAATCATATATTTAATTCTGATTTTTGAATCTTAGTCTCCTGCAAGCTTGATATGCGATTTTGAAAATTTTTGGCATCGTCCTTCACATTCATGTTAAAAAATTTAAAAATTGAGCTTACTTATTGTTGTATATGTATTTGCATGTTTGAAATTAGTATTTAGCTTGTGAGATAAATGCTATGTGGAGGTGTTTTTACTATGTGTTAGGAGAGTAGAGTTGGATGTGAATTGGACACCAAATTTGGCTTGAATATTCAAAAAAAATTTGTTACAGTAGACGTGTTGCATTGTAGTCAGAATTTGAAATAGTTAAAAGCAATGACAACTTAGAACATTTATTTTGGTTTCTTTTGAAGATGCCACTGATAGTTTTGGAAAATATATATTAAGAATTTTGGCAAAAAATTAGTATCAGAGCCATGTTAAGAATCTTGGAACAACAAGTTCAGATTGAACTACTTAAGAATCTGTTGATCATAGAATCAACGTTATCTAAGGACCAGTTAGTTCTTAGTATAGTACTTCCCGACCCTTTTGAACGGGATCACCGGGAACTTTTCTAATACCTCCTCACGGAGCATCAAGAAAAGTCTGAACTGAGGAAGTCTGGACGATAATAATGTCTGATCTATATCAAATAGATTCTGATGTGGAACAATGTGAAGAAGTTGAAATTCATGAAGAACATGGAAATTTCAAAGCTGATGTTTTCATAGAAGAATCTAAGTTAAAAATGATAGCTTCACAGCATCTAAAACTTAGTGCTGAACAAATCTTCAGGACTTCAGGAGTCTTAACGAAGATAGCAAAATCTTTGATCACTAGGAAAAATCATGTTTATCTTGGTGTTTCAACAAAAGAATTTACTTTGGATATTAAAGATACCACTGGTAGAATTAATATACCACTAATAACAAAAGAAGATATTAAGCTAAAAATGGCTAAAATACCTTCTAACATAAGAAAAAAGATTGATTACATTCACATAGGTGGTGTAAAAATCTGTATAAAGTCTACATTTAGACAAGGAATCAATAGTCCTATTCTATGTGCCTTACTAGATAATAGGATTAATGATCGTGAAGACTGTATTCTAGGTACCTGTCAAGGAAATCTTGCTTATGACAAACTGATATTTACAATTTACCCTAAGTATGGTGTGCCACTCAGCACCAAGAATATAAATGAAATCCTAAGTTTTGTTGATAAGTTTGAACGAAGCGACTTGATGAATGGAGACAAACCATTCTCCATCACTTATCTTGTATGATATGCCTTAACAAATTCTCATCATAGTATGGGATATAGAAAAACTGAGAAAATAGAACTTGATGATGTATTCTCAGATGTAGGTCATGTCCAATACATACCTATCAAAGATATAGAACCCCTAAAGTCGATCAGTATGGTCTTTAGACGTTTCTAAAAAGAAACCTATGCTTGGAGCAAATCCAACAAGCATGATTAAGAACAATAGATTCATCTGCGGTGAGTCTAGCTCTTCTAAGGAACCCAAAAAGAACCTTATGGAAGAATCCAGAGAAATGCTAAAGAGCATGTCTCAAAGAATTGAATGTCTAAGAATTGATATTCAAGGACTTTATTAGGATGTCATTCAAAGAACATCCTCACATATATTATGAAGGCAAGCTTTGTAATATTGAAAAACAATATAAAGTAGTAGCAGAAAAATTTGTTGACTACAAACATAATGCCACTGGATCAGGAATCCAGACGTGTGTCAATATGCTGAACAATGTCAATGAGATCTTAGGATGTAATTTAATCCTTACTGATCACATTGCCCAACAACATGGTCTTACAAATTCCATTACAGACCATGAGGACTTATATAAACCCACTTTTAAGGAGGGGGGTTTTATAAATCTCAAAAATCAGCTTGAAGAACAAGCAAAAGAGTTTGATAAATTTATCAAACAAAGCACACATTACCAAGAAGAGGTAAAAACAAAACTGCTGAAGATATATGCCATTACTAATTGCTAGAATCGTATATATATATATATGTCACCTAATTTTCATGAGTGTTTGACTAAAGTTAATCTTTTAATTTTTGGTGTGTAGAAATGTCAAGAATTCCTTTAGATAAGTCATGGATGAACAAACGGGGAAGTGCAATGTATATATACGGCTTTAGACAATTCCAAAAGTTTGTTGAGGATAATGCAAATGGAGAGAGTATTTTTCCTTGCCCATGTGTTCGATGTAGGAACTCGAGGGGAAACATTAGTATTGACGACATAGGTGTTCATTTGTTAAGCCATGGCATTGATACCAATTATGTCACGTGGATACATCATGGAGAGAATATAAACAAGCAGGTGATTGATGTACCTATGACAGAAGTGGTTGAACCTGATGATGCCTTTGAATATCCTAGGATGAGCGACCTAGTTGATGATGTATTCCTCAACATGCAAACTGTGGAGGCTGATGATGGGATAAATGACTTGAATGACACCGGAACTTTTTGGCTGCAATCCAGAAGGTGGTCCGGAACTTTCTTGTGAACCTGAGACAGTTATGAACAAGAAATATCAAAAGTATAAGGAAAAAGCGACTGTGCCTTGGTACAATGGGTGTCCTAAGGATAAGACCACATTGTCCACCATTATTGAATTGCAGAATTTCAAGACTCGTTTTAGTTGGAGTGGTAATAGTGTGACGGTGTTGTTAAAATGGCTAAAAACCTTATTGTCGGATGATTGTAATTTGCCAGATAACTACCCAAACATGAAAAACACAATTAAAGATATGGGGATGGAATGTAAGACAATACATGCATGTGCCAATGGATGCATACTCTATTAGAAAGAATATGAGGGTCTGGTTACTTGTCCAAAATGTGGTTCTAGTAGGTATAAGGTTTATGTGGATGACGATGACAACGAGTCTGGTAAGGTATACAGGAAAGAAGCTAAAAAGGTTGTAAAGTATTTTCCATTGATTCCAAGGTGGAAAAGATTTTTTAGCATACCGTGGATTGGTAAAGCAATGACTTGGCACAAGGATGCTTGTTCAGATGGGAATTTGATGAGACATCCATGTGATTCAGCACAATGGACTTCAACAAATATGAGATGGCCAGAGTTTGCCTCTGATAGTAGGAATTTGAGACTTGCAATATCGACTGATGGTTTTAACCCACGTGGAAATCTAAGTAATTCTTATAGTTGTTGGCTAGTAATAATAGCACCTTTGAATCTTCCACCTTCTTTATGCATGAAAAAGGAGTTTTGTTTGTTAACCTTGTTAATATCAGGGTCAAAAACACTCGGAAAGAATATTGATGTTTACCTGGAGCCATTAGTAGAAGAGTTGAAGGAATTGTGGGCAGATGGTGTTTCAACTTGGGATGTGTATACTAAAATCAATTTTTGGTTGAAAGCAATGTTGTTTTGGGGTATCCATGACTTTCCTGCTTATGGGACTCTAGCTGGTTGTAATGTTCATGGTTATAATGCATGCCCTATTTGTGTTGCTGATGTAGAATTTGAACGTCTTTCAAACAGTCGAAAGATATGCTATAGAGGCCATCGACGTTTTTTACCTACAAAACACAAGTTTAGGGATGACAAGGGATTCAACAAAGATGTTGAACATCGTCGTGCTCCACGACGATTATCTGGCGAAGAAGTTGAACTAAGGATAGTGGAAATTTTGGAAGGTAGTTTTACACAAGGTAGGGTTAGTGGTCAACAACGCAAGAATATGGTTGATAATGATAACGTCAATGATGAACCAACCAATAACATTGCGCCACCGTGGTCTAGAAGGTCCATTTTATTTGATTTGCGGTACTGGAAGTTTGTTGAGCTACGACATAATATTGATGTGATGCATACTGAAAAAAATGTCATTGAACACTTATTGAACATATTGTTGAATGTCTCTAAGAAAACAAAGGATGGTGAGAATGCTCGAAAAGATATGGAAGACATGGGAACTCATAAGAGATATTGGTTGAGCCATGACACTGAAACGGGAAAAACTTCAATGCCAAAAGCATCATTTGCCTTGACCAAGAAAGAAAAAAAAGTATTTATGAATACACTAAAAGAGTTGAAATTTCCGAGTGGATTTTCATCCAAGTTGAGTAATTGCGTTCTTGGCAATCCCCTGGAGCTAAAAGGACTGAAGTCACATGACTACCATGTCATTATGCAACATTTACTTCCAGTTTTGCTTAGACATGTATTTCGTGACAAGAAGGATAAAGATTTAAGAATTGCTATTCAAAGAATTAGCTTATTCTTTAATATCTTATGTGCTAAAGTAATCAACAAAACAGATCTTCAGTTGGCACACAAAGGTGTGATTGAGGCAATTTGTGTCCTTGAAAAGGAGTTTTCGCCTTCATTCTTTGTTATAAGTGTGCATTGCATGGCTCATCTAACCGAGGAAGCGATGCTTGGTGGTCCAGTTCGATATCGATGGATGTATCCCTTTGAGTGGTAAATAACTTTTCTAATTTTAGTGCACGTCATCACGTTATCTTATTATATTATATACTAATTTATCAATTTATTTACGATTAATAGGTTAATGAAACGATACAAAGACTATGCTAAAAATTTCAGATACATAGAAGGATCAATAACAGAAGCATACCTTGTAGATGAATCTGTTACATACTACATGGAGTATATGACAAAGCCACGGTTCGGAACTCACAAACACAGTCAAGAGGAGTGGCTTGATGTAGATGATGAGTATGACGATGAAAAGCCATTGGATAAAGGGAAAAACTATATGCTAAATAATGTACAATTTAAACAAGCTCGAAGATGGGTTTTCAATGCACCTGCTGATTCGAGTGATTGGAAAGAGTAAGATATATAATATTTTAGTTTTTTTAATAACTAGAAATCTAGAATTATGATAATATGGTAACTTGTGCAAAAAATACAATGAATATTGCATGGAGTTGGCTACACAAAGTAAAAAAAAAAGGTCAAGGAAAATTGTTGAGAAATCCACTGATTTTATTCCTTGGTTGTGTAATGAGGTATTTTATAATGTGTATTTATTCATATATATATATAAATTTTTTTTTCAAATTTCAGTTCTAAGATGATTTGTTTTACAATGTAGTTGGAGAAGGCTGGGGAAACAAATACCACACTTTGGAGGTTAGCCGATGGTCCACAATTTTTGGCAACCCGATATCCAAAATATTGTGTAAATGGTTTCACATTTGCGACAAGTTCTTCGGATGAATGTTTGGTGACACAAGATAGTGGTGTCTCCATGGATGCCATTGATCCTTTTGTTGCTAGTAAGAAAGATAAGAGGATAAAGGACAAACTAGTCAAATGGTATGGAGTTGTTAGAGACATACTGGTGCTAGACTACATAGACTTCAAAGAAACAGTCTTCTATTGTGATTGGGTACAAGTGGAAGATAAGAAAAATGCATATAATGTGGACCCAATTTTGAACCATGAGATGGTAAACTTGTCGAAGCTAAAAGACAAAAGAAAGGTGGAAGGGGATCCATTCATTTTAGCTCAACAAGCAAGTGGGGTATTTTATTCGAAAGATCAATCAAATGACGGGTGGCATGTAGTTCTACATACTCAAAGAGGCTTGAACACTAATCTCGATAAAAAGGAAACTCCCACTGTGTATCAAAGCATCTTGAAAGACAACTCCAACCTGAAGAGCTTACTGGAATTTTAATTGACTATGCTACAATATTTTTTGATGCATTTCTAATGCTATTTTAGTCATCCTCTTTGGTTGAGACCAATTATTTTGTCTTTGTTTCTTATTTTGACTTTTGAGTTGGGAAAGGGAAGCTTTGTAGCTGTATTCAGATTGGCTTTTCCAATGCTTTATAAAAATCTATTTGTGGTGATATGTTGTGGAAGGAAACTATCTATAAATGTAGTGTATATAGTTGTTTCTTATTTCTTTTTGTTTGATAATGGTTAATATCTATAATGTAATTAATAGAAATGGGTAGTACTCGCGGTAATCTCTCCACCAATGATGTCACTACATCTACAAATGATGAGAGTGAAGTTAAAAAGACCATAAAGTTCAATGTCCATGGTTTAGCAGTTGGACCTGGTGCTAGAAATTTCAATAAAAGCATTGGAAGGCTTGTTGAAACACTTGTGCCCATCAAATTCAAGGGTTGGCACCATGTTACTGACAACTACAAAGAGGATGTGTGGAATGCCCTCTAGGTGAGATTTTACATCATTGATTTTCATAATGTTTTATTTTATTGTCAACTTATATCTCAATGACTTATTTGCAGCGTGAATACGACATCCCAAATTATGTGAAAAGGAGTGTGCATTTGAAAATGCCAGAATATTTTAGAAGGTTCAAGGCAGATCTTAGGAAGGACTATTTGGATAAGTATCCTACCATTGAGGAACAAGAGAAGCATGTTCCAAATGGTGTAAGATAGGAGGATTGGAAGGAGTTTGTTCGCTATGAGAGCACCCCTGAAGCGAAGGCAATTAGAGCCCAAAATGCCAAAACCAAAAAGGCTTCAAAGTATGTATGCGGGGGGGGGGGGGGGGGGTGGGTGGCCAAAAGAGTGCTGCAGAAGTGGAGTATGAAATGGTAATTGAGTTTCTAGCTACTAGTACAATAATAACCATTTAACTATATAGGCTGAGACTAATCTTTCAAGTATATAGGTTGAGAAAAACCCTGATGGGGAACCAGTCACACGCACTGATATATGGAATATTTGTCACGCGAAAAAGGATGGAAAACCCACGCATGGTGCTGAACTATATATGGTATGTGCCCAATGATGTCTTTTATACACAATTCTTAATTTACTTTGTAGTTGTTTGAATATTATTTGTGTCCTGTGTTATTTTATTTTATCATTCTTTTTAAGGAACAAGTTAAAGCAAAAAAAGGCCGCCTTGCAAGAATCTTCAACCCAGGGTACCACTGACCTCACTATTGATAATGATCCTCTAAGCCAAGTGTTTGGCCAAGAAGAAAGGGGACATGTTCATTGTGCTGGAACCACCGTCTCTAAAAGGAAGTATGATGCTTCACTTCCCGCTCATTCATTGCTTTTGGATAAAACATTGGAAGTAAAAAAATTGAGCCAAAAATATGATAGATTGGAAGAAAATGTTCAATGGATACGAGAGAGACTTGAAAATGGAACTTATGTGAGATCATCAACAAGTGAGGGAACACAAGGAGGGACACAAAGAACTGAAGATACACCTTCATCCCGTGCACAATCGACAAGGCAACCAGAAAATCCATTACCTCCATCTCCATTACCACCATCTTCTCAAGGTGTTGCGAGGTTTCCTTCTCCAAGCAATCATGGTCCTTTAGTGTCAAGGACTTACAAAGTTTGTGATTGGCATAAGAATGTCATTGCGATAGCAAAAAAGGTTGTTGATCCTATCCATCGATTCTTTTGCGATTGCCATGGATCATTGAACCCTGCAACAGAGATCAGACTTTCCTTATGCTTCAAATATATGACTGAGGTGAAACTTTACAAGAGTGATCCAAAAGGAGACATGATGGGGGATTTGGACGTTGGTGATTTCTTCGTATGGTGTAAAAATCATGTGGAACTTGATGATTGATAGTTACAACTACCTTGGTAGTTACAACCTTGAACGATATCCTTGATGCTTGCTATTTTTGTGGACTTGCATGCAATACTGTAGTACTTAGTAGTGATACGTTCATTTTTGTTTTTTGACTTACACACTCCTGGCTGATTTGGTTTTGGTAGTCCCAAATCTGTAATTTTAATTTGGATTTGGTAGTCCCAAATATGTAATCTTAGTAGTGTTGTTTTCTTGTTGAATATATATATATACTTACATATGTTTTTTAAATTTATAACAACCCTTTTTTAACTCCACCAATGTAAAGGTTCTTTTTTACATTGCCGGTCCCAAGCCCGAATAAAGGAGGAGGGATGATGGTATGTTTACCTTTATCAATTTTTGTGTTAAGTTTCATTATATTTTTTTCATTGTGATATAGTTATCTGGTTCTTATATATATGCAGCAAACTCAGCAGGTGCTAGTGTGAAAAAGATTCCTCTTTATAAGGTACATATATTTCTCTAGTTCAGTTGTTTATTAAGGTTTTATGTTTGTCTTCTCATCTGATTGATTCCTCTTTTGATGAGGTTACTGGGATTAATCATAGTAAATGCATGTATGTATTCATTGTTCACAGGTCCGCCTGGAAGATACAGAGTGGTGCATTCCGGAGTGGTCCAATCAGGTATGCACCATGGTTCTCATCATTTCGGTGGTTATTGAAACCATGGTTTTGAACGTCTTTTATCAGCCGAAGCTTGTGCGGTTGCACTGAGCCAGGCAGCTGAGGCTGTTGCCAATGGTGTCTCTGATGTTACAGATGCATGTAATATCCTTTACTAGTTAACAACAGTTATAATTGTATGGATTTGGTATCTGCTTCTTATTTAAGCTCATGAAAGTGTTGGATCTTCTCTTTACATTTTCCAACAGTATCTGATTGTGGATACATTCCATTACCTATCTTCTCGTTGCCTCTTTGTTGGTTGGGAAAAGGAAAAAGAAACGAGGAAATAAAAAATAAAAATAAAAGGCGAAACTGGTAAACATCAGCATTGTACGAGTACATGTTGTATATTGATACATACCCGTTTTCTTTAAATAAACATATTACTTTCAATGTGGTAATGAATATAAATGGGTATGTGTCTATGGAGATTGGTATATAATAAACCGTGCAATGAATAATGATACAAACAGATATTATGCTATTAGTTTACCTTTTTTTGTTCTACCTAATTTGCCAATCCCTTCTATCCTACTTGTGTCTAAATCAATAAAGAGCATATTGAAGATTTGTGGACTACATGCGATGTAATGCTTGACAAAGACAATTTATCTGCATTGCAACCTGTAAAAAGCCCTGTTACAATCTGCAGTGATATTCATGGGCAGTTTCATGACCTTGCAGAGCATTTTAGAATCGGTGGAAAGGTATTTGTACTGTCAGATATTTTTGATGTCCAACTCTAGCATTTAAACTTGATTGTTATTTGCCACCATTGGAGTTTCTTCTTGGACCCAAAATTTAAAAATAACCATCTAGTGATCATAATATCTTGGATAGGGTGGTCCTCAACTCCTAATAATATGAGATTGAGTACCTGTACACCCTCATATGGGTCTTTATATATATCAATTATCGAGGTAGACCTTGCTTCTATAATCCAATTTTATTCCTCTTCCTAATAGGAATCTGTATATTTGCACCAAGTCTTTTGCAAGCCAAATGAAGAACAAGATAGTTTTATTTTATTTTATTTCAAGCTTCCACAACCAAGAACTTGATAGCCCCAGCTGTGCGAAGGTGTATGGCGACCAATGCATGTGGCAGGCTTTTTCATATTTTTGCACCTTATTTCAATCGGGTGGGCACCTAGTTGTGTGCTTTGTACTTCAGGCCTCAATAGTCGTTTGTGCTACTCTTTATTGCCTATTTACTCCATGCCACAAAAAATCTGTCAATAGATGTATTGTTGTTAGTCTATTATCCACACACAGAAATAAACTCTTCATTTGATTGATCCTTGCATCATTCAATTTTACAAAACCCGAATTATCTGCCATCTCTCGATGCATTTCCTTACCAATTGAAATCTCTGTAATGATCTTCTAAATTCTAATGTGAAAGTCGTGTTTACTTTTTATTGTCTTCTAATTTGATACTTATGGTTACTTTTTGTTGTCTTTGTAGTGTCCAGATACCAATTATTTATTTATGGGAGACTATGTGGATCGAGGGTATTATTCAGTTGAAACTGTCACGGTAAGTTGCATATATTGTGGGGAGTTTTGTTCCTTTCAGATAAACATCAGTATAAGTAGCCTATGGTCCAAATTACTGTTCAAATTTTCACATTGGTACATAGTCGTTAGAGTAATTTTTTGACTTTCATGATCTGCATAAAAGAAAAGATATTGGATGTCATGTTGGATTGCAGTCCAATTTTAACACGATGTACCATGATGCACTAGTAACACTAAATATACCGGATATCATGATGGAAACCAGAAGGGTTTATTTTATTTTTTATTTTTATAGCATGCATACCAAAACAAAAACAGAACTACATTCGGACTTGAATATTTTTGTGGCTAGGGGTATTTCAAGTTTGAACAGGCCGAACCACATAAAGATGTCATCCCTGTTTGTTTTGTAGTTTTTGGTAAAAGGTATTTTTCACGATACTCATTAGCTTATTTCTTCAGCTTCTGGTGGCTTTGAAAGTGCGCTACCATCAACGGATTACCATTCTTAGAGGGAATCATGAAAGTCGTCAGGTATATATTTTGAGGCATTTTTACACCTGTTTTTATTTTTAGCATACATTTACGTAAATGTATCTGTTTGGTTGTTGTTGCTAAGGTTGTGTTTGCACTCTGCAAATTGAATTTTTAGTGCAACACTGGTTTGTTGCATGGAAGGACAATCATTTTTGACTGGCTTTCTGGGTCACAAATATTCGCAGGTGATGGAAGGCAACCAAGCGCTTGGAAATATCATTTAGGCTAAAGCCTGTAAATGCCAAATCTGGAATGGAATGCATGATTGCTCACGTGCCAAGTTTATTGATTTTCCCATTTGTTCTTGTTGTTGTTGTGGATCTGTCTCAGTTGGATGCTAATTAATTTGACTCAACTACATGATTTTATACAATTTCCATAGTTTCTCAAAAAGGGTAGTCATCAGCACAAGGATTTGCTGGAGAGCCACAAGTGCCTGGAAATTTCATAGGGAGAAGCGCCTACAAAATTGAGAGTGCAAAATGAATTAGCTTTATATTGAGTGTACTAGTTCATGAGTTAAGATGTTTACAATCTAGGAATAAAGTATTCATTTGCAAAGATTGTTGTGGTTGCTGCCTTGTAGTAGTCTGAGTTGACCGTTTTAAGGATTTGATTTTATATGGATGCTTTGTTATGATAAACTCTATAACTTGAAGAAAATATTCATCTGAAGTGATTGCTTCATCCACTTTTCCATTAGAATATGCATATTTAGTCATCGACTAGAACTTTACATATCGCCTCAATGACTTGTTTAAGCTGATTGTTTGCTTGACTCTTTTCTTTGCAGATTACACAAGTTTATGGATTTTACGATGAGTGCCTACGAAAGTGAGTTTGAAATGTGTCCTTGCTCTAAATTCTAATAGTTTTATTTGAATAAGTAGATTTTATTACTTTTGATGAGGAATATGATTGCCATGACCAACTTATTTCCAGGTTTATTGTGTCTGCATTTCGTAGAAGGTCATGTTTCTGAAATCAAATGTTCCTCTTGTTACATTTTCTCAAAGAAACTAAGGAAATCTTTGATTTTGGGGGCGAGGAATTGAATTCTCAAGAAAATCATGTAAGGGAGAGAGAAGAAAACAAGGGGGAGAAGAGGAACAGAGAAGTCGATCAAACCTTATAAGCAATCTATATGAATAAAGTTTTGCTATTAGCCTGGTTGTCAGAGGTTCTTTGATACTCTTTATCTTTTTTTTATTTTAATCTAGTTAATTGACACGTGAGATGCTCCCCACTCTTTCAGGTGGTTCCAGTCAAGCGGATCTATCAAAGTGTATCAACAGTCTTGAGAACTTGCTTGATTCAAAAGTCAGGTTTTGTGATTACTACTTCGTACCGTGGTTTATGTGCACCTCCCATATCTATATTATTTCTTTCTTAAATAATTACAATGAAGCATACTTAGATTAGTTATTCTGTGTAGGTAAAAGGATATACCTGATTGATTAACGTCTTTTTCTCCATATGTGTAATTCCAAGGTTCCATTTTACGATTCCATTTGAATGCAATTCCAAGGTTCCATTTTACGGTTGATTTTGTATTTTTCTAGCATATAGTTTGTGGAATCCTATTCATGCCGGAGGCATGACACGATAGCCGTGTCGTAGGCACGGATACACGCCACATGGCAAGTGTCTGGTCGATCTTAGTAAGGACTGATTTTGCAGGTGTGGGGCTGTGATTTTGCTGCAGCTGCAAAAAAAATGTAATTTTTTTTTCGATTATATTAATTTGCAACGGTTTCCAACCCTCGCAACAAACCAGATTTATTTCTTTTTTTGAATTTTGTTTTGACTGGCAACGACTTACAACCGTGGTCCTTCATGCGTGCAACGGCTTAAAACCGTGGTCCTTCATGCTTGCAACGGCTTAAAACTGTGGCCTTAATGCTTACAACGGCTGTGAGACCAAAGAAATTCAAAATAATTCATATATGTTGCCACGGTTAGGGGACGTGGAGCATCTAGCCATGCCGGGTAGCCGTGGCTAAATGCAGAAAATAATCAAGCGTCCTCGAACATAAAACCGTTGCTAATAAGTGTTGCCACGGTTTATAGCCGTCAACGGTGATTTGGCGACGCCTCAAATGGCCAGGCCTCTAAGCCGTGACAATAGGTTACCCCCATGGTCCCAAACCGTTGTGGATGGGTATTTTTGGTGTAGTGATGTAGCCTTGTGAAGATGGCTTTTCAGGGATCATTGTCCTTCCGCACACAATGATCGTGAAACCTTAGCACTCTAACACCTAGTCTGCAAATAGCGGACGGCGATGGGTTAGAAAGTGGGAGCTTAGTCAGTGCTCATGTAGCCTAGTGAAGATGGCATGCCATAGATCATTGTCCTTCCGCAGACAATGATCGTTGAACCTTAGCACTCTAACACCTAGTATGCAAATAGCGGATGACGATGGGTTAGAATGTGGGAGCTTAGTCAGTGCTCATGTAGCCTGGTGAAGACGACTTGCCAATGATCATTGTCCTTCCGCAGATAATGATCGCCGAACCTTAGCACTCTAACACTTAGTCTGCAAACAGCGGACGACCATGGGTTAGAAAGTGGGAACTTAGTTAGCGCTCATGCAGCCTGATGAAGACAGTTTGCCAGGATCATTGTACTTTCGCGGACAATGATAGCAAAAGCTGATCAAAGCTTTGTCAGCTTCGGCTAATAACGATGGCTCGGGACCTAGGCTACCGCCTAGTCCGAACTAAACGGATTGAGATGGGTCAAGGAAAAAGAAGTACAAGCACTTGAGAATCTATCATGCAAATAACAGACTGACACAATGTCATGATAACACAGATAAGTTGTAGAAAGTACAAGTACAAAAAACTACTTGAGAAATACAAGTACAACAAACCACTCGACAAAATTTCTTTAAGTCATATTTCAAAAATTACAAATGCTTTGGAGAACTCGCTGCAGAAATTGAAGAGTTAGTTACATTAGAAGGGACAGCGGAAGATAAATTGACTTTGTCCGAAGTCGGCCTTGAGTTTCTAAACTGGGACGTGGGGTCAGAGACTTATGTCTTGTCAATCTTCCAGTAAACAACCTTCTTGTATCGTTCAAAGTCAAGCTCCAGGTTGAGGTTACCTTCTTCAATCAGACCAAGCAGTTCTAGCCTACCCCGGGCGATATCAAAAGATTTTAAAGTTACCCACTGCTCATGTTCCCGAGCCTTGGACTCCGCTAAGCTCGTCTCCGCCTTCAATAGCCTATATGAAAGTGCAACCACATGAGATTGCTCTTCTGCCAGTAGTTGTCTTAGTGGACTTAGCTTAGACAACGCGAACACAACTCGAGTCTCCTTTTCATGGACAGGCTGATGCCCATCGGCCAGCTCAAATTCAAACTCCCAGCGCAAAGCAGTCAATTGGGACTTGACTCTTTCTTGTTCAGCGATTATGATTTGCCAACTGCTCGCCTAAGAGGTCTGACTGATAGAGTGCATCCGGATATGATTTGCATAGCTCAGTAAAATCCTTTTCCAAAGCATGAACTGTATCATGAGTGTCAGGGTGTAGCTCGCCCTGAGCCACCGACGCTAATCTGAGTAGACCTTTTGAAGACAACAATTCAACATCCGAGGCCTTCTCAATTGAAAATTCTGCCCAATGCTCCACACCGGGTTCTGAAGGCGGGAGAGGATATTTGCTCTTCAGGGCAGTCGCTTGAATAAAAAAAAAACATCAATGGCAACATTGACTTCGTCGAGGTCCACCGACCCTAGGCAACCCCCTTCCAGTACCGTTAATGGAATAGGAGGCTCCAGACAGGCACCCTGCTCTCCCAGAACCATCTCTTGAGCAGACTGATTGGGCCCAGACTCTCCCAATCCAACGGGACCAGTTTAGAAGTAAAACCCCTCCTCTTGGGCCAACCAATGGGCGGCATGGACGCCTCCAACTTAGCCTGCCTTATAGGGTTTGATATCGTGAGCTTACTCTTCTTGGAAAGACCACTACCAGTCTCTTTCGGCGATGACCCAAAGCTATAACCTTTTCAACAGTGGTAAAAAGAAGCTCATTAAACGCCTTCCTCACCAATTCCTCCTCCTCGGTAAGAAATGGAGTTACAAATTTACCTGCACAAAAAAGTCGGACGACATGTCTATATCCGCAAAAACACATAAAAGATAAAAATGATGAGGGACAATACGCTCATTAAGATCGAATTTGAAATATCTGACAAGCGATTGCCCCTGTACCTTGAAGTACGGTGAGTTAGAAGAAGCCAGAAAACAATGCTTCTGCTAAAACTTTAAATCATCAGACAAGGAGCCCAAGCATTTCGAAGTACGCAACCAGCAAACTCCATGACCATTTAGCCGAGAAGTCAGTAGGTGGATCACTTGCAGAGTTAACCGAATGCCAGCATCCTTCACCTTGATAAGGACAACAATCAAGGTCCTGAATCCGTTTGGCACCATCTGAGCAGGAGGAATACAAAAGTATGCCAGGAAGCGCCAAATGTCCTCTGGAACTAGAAAGCGAAACCCGGCTTAGAACACGCTTTTGTGCAAAGCTATGAACCCTGGCGGAGGCGTTAACGAATTGTGGGTAGCGCCCAATCAGGTAAACTCCATGTCTTAAGGAATCTGATAATCCTCTCGAAGCATAGCCAAATCGGACCCCTTCTACTCCTGGTAAAAGTTAAGGCAGACAAGAGACAACTTCTGCCCAGAAGTAAGTTCAACGTTGTTCGCCATGAGAGAAAGTTTGAACTTTCAAATAGAATTGCAGCAAATAACACAGAAGCAAGAAAACAAAAAGGAGGAACAAAAGATACAAAAGTAAATAAACTCTCTCTTGCAGAAGCAACAACTTATATAAGCACCATGCAGTCATGCACCCACTTCCTTAATGAACGGTCACATACTCATTTAATGACATGCGCCGCTCGAGACGACATTTCGGGTTAAATCATCATGACTGTATAAATTCTATCAAAATGACTTATTGGACCGACATGATGGCCCACTAACTCGGGGGAGCAGCTGATGATACCCCAAACCGTCCTCTGATCAGCACCATATACGTGTCATGATCATCTCGTCAACAGAACAAAGAAGGCCTGATTGCAAATCCTGCAAGACCCAGACAACATTAAGCCTACTATTGGTAGGATCCAGAAGGTCGGACCCAGATTGCAACGCGCTACTAAGCCCACATGTCACGCGGTCAAGCCCAATACTCGCAAGCCCTGATAAGGCAAGAGTAAGTCCTGATAAGGCAAGAGTAAGTCCTAATAAGGCAAGTATTTAGGGGGATCGACCTAAGATAGGCATGCCAACAATACTTTGGTTCCGACTAGGAAACAAATACTGGAGTATAAGTCGGGCAAGGATATTTTCTTGCATGGACAACACCCAGAAAGGGAAACCTCTCCCGTAGATCTAGGAGCACAAGTCGTGTAGGGAAACTCCTCTACATGGACAACTCTCAATAAGAAAAGGATCTCCAACAAGATCTCTTTCCCTAAACTACGCCACCAAAGGCCGAGCCAAACAAGGATTCTCATACTATAAATAGGAGATAAGGTCGATGAACAAAGGTACACTACAGAAACCCAATTTACAGCTTTAAGCCTCTCCTAAGCCTTATCTAACTTAAGCATCTGAGTGCCATCGGCCGCCACACGGTGGTCTTTGGCTCATGTGCGTTCCCTGTGAAGATCCAGATAAAGGCAAATAAGGAGAATAAAAATCAACTACATTAGTTGTGTCTTTGTGTGTTATGGGAACCAGAGCAATACATGTTTTCTGTATATTCCACCGGCCTCAAACTTGAACGATGTACGGATATGTTTCATGGCACACCTTCCCCAGAGTGAATACTTCGTCTTGCTTCATATGACACCAATGCCTCAAACAATACCGACTTGGCCCGCATGTTTCTAGAATCGGTATCATTAAAGACTTATTTCAATGGCAACTGCAGATAGGTAAGGTGATTGTTAAGAAATACAATGCATCAAAAGCAAATAAGAAGTCGGAAGAGGTCGTTCAACTAGATGATTGAACCACATTTTATAACTTTTTGGACATTTTGTATACATACGATGATCAAATTGTAAGAGAAGTCAACTTTTTTATACTCTTGACTTGTATCTTTTTTATCATTAAATATCAACAACTTATATTTTACATTTCATAAAGATTTGTATTGGCTTTGTATTTATGGATGACTAGTTGTATGGATGCTTTATATCATGGTAATAGGTAAAAGTAAACTTATATTAACTTAAACATGAGAAAAAAAAATTCAAACTGCAAAATGGAAGACAAAGTTGAAACTTTTTTTAATACAGAATCTGATTTTCTGCTACCAAAAACTTTCAGACTGCAAATGCACGAGCCGCTGCGAGTGTGACAATCATATTCGCAGTGACCGCTGCGAACACAGAAAAGTCAATCGCAGACTAAATTGAGATTGGTGCCTAAAAACTAATCAACATCAAATGATAGCAACCGTAGCGGCTCATGCGATGATAATAATACGAATCGCAGTGGTCACTGTGAGTGGGATAACCATATTCGTAGCGACTGCTGCGTTTTGATAGAAAACAAACTCTGTCCAAATTTGTGATTTTTTGTATAATTTATCTTTTTTGGATTTTTTTCAATTCCTATGGGTTTGATACACTATTGGCATATTTGATTTATTGCAAAACCCCAATAATAAGTCAAATATACCAATATTATATCAAACCCTTAGGAATTGAAAAAAAATAGATTCAAATTCAAAAAATTCCAAATTTTGGACAGAGTCTGTTTTCTGACCATTCATAGCGATCACTGCGAATATGTTTTCCCATTCGCAGTGCCGCTGCATTTGGACAAAAAAAGACTCTGTCCAAATTTTTTATTTTTTGTATTTCAATCATTTTTCCATTTTCTTAATTCCTACAGGTTTGATACACTATTGGCATATTTGATTTATTGCAAAACCCCACTTTTGACCTTCTCAAGTTGGGGTGTTTCAAATTGGGGTTTTGCAATAAATTAAATAAGCCATTAGTGCAAACCCACAATAATTGAAAAAAAAACCCAAAAAAGATTGAAATACAAAAAGTGACAAATTTGGACAAAGTTTGTTTTCAGTCCAAACGCAGTGGTCACTGCGAATGTGATATACATACTCGCAGTGGCCGCTGCGTTTCTAAATATGATCTTCGCATGAGCCGCTGCATTTTCTGTCATTTGCTATTGATTAGTATTCATACACCAATCACAATTTAGTCTGCAATCTGTTTCACTGTATTCATAGTGGTCACTACGATTATATAAATCAGCTTTGTAGTGGTTCCTGTGTTTGCAGACAGAAATTTCAGATTTTGTGATTTAAGTGACTTTGTGTCAAAATTTTCATGTTATTTGATAAAATTTGTTACTTTCACTTGGACTACAGTTAACATCATAATTATTACTGAGATATACTGATGTGAATCATAATTGATTGCATAAATGTATAGTTATGACATTTTAGCTAACTAACTACAAACAATACATCAAACAAAATTGTTTCTCAAAATTATACATCAATTCCTCTTAGACTTTTTCCGAGGTTCAATTTCAGTCATATTCTTCTCATGCTCCTTCTTTGTTCTTCCTCAACACCACCAATAGCAAGAACTTCTTTACTATCTTTAGCACTACCATCATCCCTTCCCCTTCATCTACCACCATCACTCCTTCTTCTACCACCACATGCAACACCACCACTCGGAGCACCACCACCATCACCGGTTCGACTAGTTTATTGCTTTTCCTCATTATCTCTTAAGGATGAGAAATGCATAGACATTTGTCTTAACAGGTCACCTACTTTCTTTTGCCTTATGAGCAATACAATCTTATTCACATTCCCTCATTCTTCAATAGCGGCGTACACCAACTTAAGAGTCTCATCAACCAACTTATTCTGCAAGGTAGTAAAAAAAAACAAATAAATTATGTATTTCAAATGTGAGCAAATTTATTAAACTATAGATCAATTACTTGATTGTTAGATATGAACAATTGATTTCTTAAGGAATGTTTCCTCCTAGTCTTCGATGGTTGGATGAATGGATGGCTAATGTCATGAAACCACTCCAAGTAGTCCTTGCTGCAATCCCATGGAAGTTTCACTGACGCTCCTTGGTTTTCAATTGACACGAGATGATTATGCTAAGTTGCAGCAAACGAAAACAACATCTCGTGCTTCACCGAGTAGTTGTAGCCAGATTTATCTCTATTCTTCATTTTGGCTTGAATGGGGGATTCATAATGACATGTACCCTTCCCATCTGTCTCATCACTCGATCTGGGTGATAGGGTTCTTCAACATTAGGACATAACAAGTAGCCTTGGAACCATGTATTGCTGAGAAATGGAGTTCTTCGCTTGGATTCTGCATAAGGGTTCCAAATAACCTTTAACTACAAACATGAAATTATTAAATTACCTGAGATGAAACATGAACTTAAATGACTAACTTTTACCTCTTCAGGAGACATGTCATCAAGATTCTCCCTAAGAGTCAAAATTTCTTTACTCACGACCCCACTAAGTTGGGGGCAATCCCACTTAGCCATGGTGAGGAGACAATCCTTACACGAGGCTCGAGCTGTATCCTAAAACCCAAAGTGATCGTATATCCAACACTACAAAAGAATTAAAACATATCAATATAAAGAATCAATATCTGAAACACTAAAAGATAATTAACTGAACAATTAACCCAAAAATTATACCTCCAAAAGCAGCAGATATCTAGACATTTATTTGGTACCCGCTCGGCTAGCACAACCAAGTTGACGATACAAAACGCCAAAGTACCAACTCCCATGCAAACTTTCCAATATCATCAACCTTCATCGGTAACTTCAAATTTTTAATGTGCACCTTGGTTCTAGTTTTATCGACGAAGATCGTCATGCCCAAAAGAAATAACAAGTAACCCCATGCAACTTGTTTCTTTTGAAGAGAATCACTTGTGCTCACTTTTCCACAACAGTGCTCCTTAACAAATTTCATCTCCATGAAACTCCGATACTTCTAGACATGTTTTTGTGTTTCGATCTTTTGAATTCCCAAACCATTCACTAAAAACACACTCCTCTGCCTTCATTTGAGTTTTCTTCACCATAACCGGCTTACCAACAATTGGAAAATGAGTGATACGATAGACATCATCAATGGTGATGGTCATTTCTCCAAAAGGGAGGTGAAAAGTGTTAATCTCAAGTTGCCAACGCTCGATGAAAGCATAAATTGTGACCCTATCGATATGATCCTTCAATGGTATATCAACAGTCAAAGACCACATTTATAGACCACTGAAATAACTTCCTTCAGCTCGTCATTCAGCCTCCAAACTATAAAATTCTTGTACTGATGCCAACATCTCAACTCGACTCGTTCCTACACAATAAGAAAAACTAGTCAAAGTCCCAATAATGAAAAAAACAATAAGTACTGCATATTGAAACTAACTTGAAAATATTATAAATACCACCTCGCCAACCCAAATGGACTCAGAAACATGGCTATCATAATCCTCTAATATGGATGCATCTTTGGGACCACCACGATAAGAAACTTTGCCAGGTTCTAGATCTTCATTGGGACCAGGTTCTATAGAAATAACTGGTGACTCTTGACCCTCTGCATCACCGTGAGCCTTCGCATCCCCCTGACCCCCCGCATCCCCCGGCTTTTGATTACCCTCTTCATCCCCCTCACCCCACACTACGTTGACTTTTTGATAGCAATAAGAGTGTCGCCGCTTCATCCGCGACAATCAAATCATTCCCTATTTCATATTCTATCCTCTTCATCTCCTCTTATTTCTCCCTCCGTTGCGGCATTTTTTGTTTTTTCTCTTCCATCTTTTCTTTATTTTTTACGGCTATGGTCTTTCTCAAAGACGTTGTCATTGGTCTTCTTTGAGCTAGATGATCCCCACCAACACTACCACCACCACCACCACCTACACTAACACCAACACCACCACCAACCAACACCATTACCAACAACACCATCAACACTACCACCAACATCACCACCAGCACCGCCACCAACACCACCATCAACACCACTACCAACATTACCACCAACACCACCATCAACCTCCAACACAACATCTTTGTTTGTCTTTGCCATACTAAACATTTAAATTAAATATCAAACATTAAAACAAAACAATCAAACACAACAAAGGGAGAAGCAAGTTTACCTAAATTCGTGGGTTCGGTTGAGCAATCGAACACAACAAAGAAATGAAGATACCACGCACCAAATCTACACCAACTAAGCCCTAGAATCGCCCAACACACTGAATCGCACACCAACAGACGCCAAATCGCACGATAACCTCCAACCTTTGTATCACATAGTGACGTTAGAAGGAAAGAGCAGAAAGTAGAGGGAGAATGACAGCGGGAAGAGTGTGTGAAGTTCAAACTTTGGGAGAGGGAGAAACCGTTTCGATATGGGAGGGAAATGGAATTTTTTTGTTAAGGGCTTATATTGTTGGTGTCATTTAGTAGATGGTGGTGTCCTTTAGAAAGGAGGGTGTTGGTGGTGTCCTTCAGTGGAAATGGTGGTGTTATTTAGCAGGGTCCCTTAAATAGTGGGATTACAACCTCCCTAACCAATTAGGGGTTTCACCAATCCTCAAGAAAACTAACAATATCCTAGTTTACTAAGTTCTTTACCTACTAAAAGGAGATTACAATCAACAATAAAATAAATAGTTACCACATTAGGGTTGAAAAACTCTAGAAAATCACTGGACAAGAGAAATTCGGATGTTGTGGTTAAATCTTCACAAGCACCACTAGCAAGAGCGCACCTCGTCTTCCCAATCTTCTTCTCCAAATACGAAATAGAGAGCTCATAAACCTCCAACCATTCCTTTAAACCCAACCCACAAAGAGAAAGAGAGAGATACAAAAAAAAAAAAAACCATTTTCTTTTCTTCTTTTTCTGGAACCAAAAACTCGTCTCTGTTTGGTAGTTTTAATTCATCCATTTTTTTCTTATTTCAAGTTGCTTCCTGATTATTTAGCCAATTAGAAATAACCCATCTACATGAGAGGGACCCCCAACAATGTCCCCCTCCCGATCATCAGGAGGGATCTACCATACCCAAACCTGCAATGCTGCAACAAACATCATGTTTGCTTCTGGGTAATACTTTTCTTCAAGTACATCCCTAATTTAGTGATACCTCACATTAATGTGTTTGGACTTAGAATGAAAACTTGGATTCTTGCTAAGATAAATGACACTTTGATTGTCACAATAGATAATGAACTTGTCTTACTTCACACCAAGTTTTTTAAACAACCTCTTCATCCATAACATCTCATTGCAACCCCCCAGTGATTGTAATGTACTATGCTTCTGTTGTGGATAGAACCACACACTTTTGCAACATAGACTGCCATGACGCTGTTCTCCCTACATATGTAAATTTAGATATCCTGAAGTATACTTCATAGAATCAACATCACTTGCTCTGCATCTATGTGGCCTGAAGCACAGGTTCACCACTTCCAAATCATAAACATGCATTAAAAGAACCTTTGAGGTACCAAAGTATCCACTTTACTCCTTCCTAGTGCTCTTTGGCAAGGTTGGCCATATATCTGCTAACAACACTAACTGTATGAGCATTGTCTAGCCTTGTACACACCGTGGCATGCATCAAACTCCCATTGCTGAAGCATAATAATCTTCATCTCATTTTTTACATTTTCACTCGAAGCACATTGTTCACGACTTAACTCGAAATGATTAGCAAGTGGACAACTAGCTGGTTTTGCCTTGTCCATGTTAAATCACTGAAGAACCTTCTCAATGTTCCTCTCCTGTGACAACCAAAGCTTCCTAGCTTTCCTGTCACGAGTAATATGCATCCCAAGGATCAGTTGAGCTAGACCCAAATCTTTCATGGCAAAAGATTCACTCAACTCTTTCAACCTTACAATTTGGCTAGTGTCGTGTCCCATAATCAACATATCACCAACATATAACAAAAGTACAATAAAATCACCATTAGAGAATTTCTAAACAAACACATAATGATTTGAAGTCGTTCTCTTGTACCAAACACACAATGATTTGAAGTCGTTCTCTTGTACCCATGGACCACCATAAAGGACTCAAACTTCTTGTACCACTGTTGAGGAGCGTGTTTCAACCCATACAAACTCTTCCTTAGCTTACAATCCATGTGTTCTTTGCATTTGATTTTGAAACTTTCTGACTGCACCATGTACACATCTTCCTCCAATTCCCCATGGAGGAATACAATTTTGACATCTAACTACACAATCTCAAGGTTCATGCCTGTTGCAAATGCCAATAGAATCCATATCAAAGTCATCTTCACCACAGGTGAGAAAACTCTCCAAAGTCAATACCTTCCTTTTGCCTATAACCTTTCACAACCAAATGCGCCTTGTACCTTCGTTTTGAGTTTTGTTCTTCAATTTTATCTTGAAGACCCACTTGTCTTGAAGCATTTTCTTCCCCTTTGGTTTTTCAACCAATTCATATGTGTTGTTCTTATGCAAGGAATCCATTTCTTCTTGCACAGCTTTCAACCATTCCCCTTTCTTTCATTATCAAAGAAGTCGCTTCACCATCATTTGTGATCATAACATGCTCATGAGGTTAATAATTGTTTGATGGATGGCATGCTCTAGTGGTTATTCTCAACTCTATTGGTAGTTCTTGTAGGGAATGTTCCCCTTGTTCATCATCAATATTTCTTGTAGAAAACTCATCATTTTCTTGAACATCACCATGAGCTTCTTCTTCCTGACCCTGTTTCTCATCGTTACTATAGGTGCAATGGAAGGAACTACTTGATCCAAATCTATCAAATCATCAACACGAGGCTCAAGTTCGTCAATCTTTTCAAAATTATCAATAGTTTGGTCTTAAAAAAAATCACATCCTTGTTTATGAAAACCTTTTTGCGCCTGGATTCCATAACATGTACCCAAACTCGTCATTTGCATAATTCGAGAAAATACACTGCTTGGATTTATCATCAAGCTTAGATCTCTCATCTTTAGATATATGCAAAATGCCCCAAACACCCTCAGATGATCATAACAAACATCTTTTTCCACTCCACACCTTCTCTACTTCTCCATTCTGTGGTGCTGAAGGAGATAAGTTAATCAAGTAACCTGCAATGTGCATCATCTCGCCCCAAAAACTTCTTGGCAATTTTGAGTGAGAAAGCATGCATCTAATTATTTCTACAATGGTCTGATTCATCCTTTCTACTACACCATTATGTTGTAGAATCTTGAGTATTGTCTGCTCATATATGATATCGTGCCCGGTGCAATACTCTTCAAACAGGCAAATGTATTCTTCTTCATTATCTGTGTGGATGCATCTCAACTAGGGGTGGGCACGGGACGGGATGGACCTCATCCCTATCCCATTCTGTTCATTCGAGACCGGAAGAGATCATGACGGGATAGACCTCATCCCAACCTAGTCCAATCCCAAACGGGTTTGGGACGGGACGCGATGGGATGAGCATGCACTAAACAGTTTTCCAACAAAGAATAACAAAAATATGTCGTCTCACATTGCTCACACGCCAATAATGCCTAATTTATGTACATATAACTTTCATCATAACACTATAAAATATCATATAAACCTTCATCTCACATTGCTTTTAATTGTATCTTGTATAAATGATATAATTTCTTAAGTTGTCTTAATATAAGTTCAAAAATGAAAAAATATTGGTCATTGACCAAATTTCTAACTACATAACTCATAGTGCAAAACTAAACCAAACCATCATTTTCCTTTATTTTCTACAAGAATAATTGGCCTATAACCAATTTAAAATGTGAAAAAACATAAATTTTCATGAGTTCTATTTTACCCAAAATAGTTTCTATCTAAACAAAGAGTATCAAATCAAGCAAGTTTTCAAACAATAGATTTTTTATTTAATTTTGACACATCTTAATTAAAAGAGTAGTTTGATAATTAATTAAAAAAAATAATAATAAATATTAATAAATAAGTTTAGGACAGGACGGGATGGGTGGGATCGAAAATCTCCATCCTGATCCCATCCCACTCTAGATCAGGATGGGACGGGATCGGGATGAGTTTGATCAATCCCAAAAGAACCCAAACAAATCGGGATCGCGGGATGGGATGCCCACCCCTAATCTTAACTGCTTCCCTGTTTTTCTTTAAATTATGCATTGGAAAGACTTGAAGACATCAAATATTTTATCTTCGGTCTTCAAAGCATATGTCCATACATTCCTAGAAGCATCATCTATAAAAGCAACAAAATACAATGAACCACCAAGGTTTTTATTTTCATAGGTCCACACATATAAGAGTAAACCAACTCTACAACTCGAGTCTTCTTTTTAGGAGAATTTCTATGAACTGATACTCTATGTTGTTTACCAACAAGACAATGAGTGCAATTCCTTAAATGCATCTTTCATTTAAGGCAAAACTTTCCTTTTGGCGAGAATTTTAACCTATGTCGTGTACTGAGTGCAATATTTTTTACCTCTTGCCACCACAACTGACCCCTTACTAAGCTTCCTCTGCCCATTTTCAAGATGACTAATATACCATTCATTATCTAATTTTCCCATATAATTAGGTTCAACCAAGATTTGGTATATGTCTAACAGTTTTAAGAACTATTGTATATCCAACATTAGTCTCAATGCTCACATCACCCATTCCAACAGTTTTTGCAACACCTTTGTTTCCCATCCTCACAAAACTATAGTCGCCTGACTTGTAGTTAGTTAAGGAATTCTTGCGAGGAGTAGCATGAAACGAAGCACTTATGTCATTCACTCAATCTGTATGTAATACTAAGGTGAGCTTCATCATCACTATCTGCCAACATGATGTCCTCATCTGTTGCAGTAGTTGTAGAATCACTATCTTGTTTTTCATCACCTTTTCCTTTCTTTTGATCTCGTTTGGCTTTTTTGACATTCATGTCTGTAACAATAGAAACATTTCACATCCTTTCTTGGCCTAGACTTTCCTTTGGAAGCTTTTATGTTCTAACTTTTCTTGCTTTTAGTTATCCCCCGCTTTTCTATAACAAGTGCCTCAGCTTGAGATGAACCTGAAGAGTTTCTTCTCACTTCTTCGTTCAACAAATTGCTTGTTAAAAGGTTCATTGTCATAACACCATCTGGGGCAAAGTTACTTAGAGACACAACTAAAGTCTCCCAGTTGGCTGGCGATGAACTAAGTAACAATAATGCCTGCAACTCATCATCTAAAGACATATTCATGGAAAATAGTTGATTTACAACACTCTAAAATTCATTCAAATTCTCTGCAACTGAAGTCCCTTCTTTATTTTTTAGATTTACAAGCTTCTCAATCAAGAATGCTTTGTTCCATGCAGTCTTCCTCTCATAAAACCCTTCTAATTTCTTCCAAAGAGAACAAACATAAGTTTCTGTAGAGATATAATGAAACACATTATCATGTAACCATTGTCGAATATACCCAATAGCCTTTCAATCAAGTAACTTCCATTCATCATCATTCATTTATTTCGGTTCCATTGTTAACAATGGGCTCGAAAAGGTCCTTGCAATAAAGTAAGTCCTTTATTTTTGCTTTCCAAGTCATCCACTTGTTTCCATTGAAACTCACTATTCGACTATTGTTTAATCCTAAAAAATTATTGGAGGATAGAAATTAGGATGTTGTGGGTGAATCTTCACAAGCATCGCTAGCAAGAATGCACATCATCTTCCCGATCTTCTGCTCCAAACACAAAAGAGAGCTCACAGACCCCAACCATTCCCTCAAGCCCAACCCACAAAAAGAGAGAGATAATGAAAGAGAAACCTTTCTTTTTTCTTCTTTTTCTGAAACCCAAAACATGTCCTGTTTAGTGGTTTTAATTCATCCATTTTTCCTTATTTCAAACAGGTCCCTGATTGTTTGATCAATTAGAAATAAGCCATCCACATGAAAGGGACCCCAACACGGGTCCAAAGAACAACTTGTTCGAAGATTATTCATACCAAAAAATTGATTTGTGTTTGTTTGGTATGCTTATATGAAATGTAAAGGAAATAAGTGTTTAGTGAGTTTTGGGGCATTGGTTTTCTCAATAGAAGAGCATTCTCTAGGATGTTCGTAATAGAATTCTTGTTTCATTTCTCATTTCTAGTAAGCGCTTATTTTAGATATATGTTTATTGAAGGATTTGCTTATATTTTGGGTACAAAATCAATTGTTATTATCATCATGAGTATCTATCTTACTATACAATATGGGCTTCATTGGACTAAAACAAGTTTGTTAATATCAAATAGAATAATAGTTCGATATTTAGTGCGTCACTGGTTTAGGGCCACGTCAATGACCATTATATAGGGGCTGTTCAACCATGTAAAACATTCTATTTTGGAGCAATTTAATACAACAAAACACAAGGATGCTCAAGGACACGACTTTTCTTTGGATAATAAGAATATTTACTCAAGGTAACCTAACTAAAATATCATTGCAATATTCCTACCATTAATTCACATGTTCCCTAACATAATTAATATGCATTCATGTCCCATTTTTCAGATGTATTACGCGGAGCTTATAACCAATTTTAGGTAGGAGGTGATCACAGTTAATTACTTTCGAGAATCAGATACGTAGCACACTTCGCTTCATGTAGCAAATTCTACATAGCAAACAAATTGGCTGAAAAAGGTTGCCTGACTGATTCCTCTCAGTGGTTACATTTGCAATAATCATCCTGGGCTAGAAAGTTTCTAACAGTTCAGTAGATCGTGCAAAACAGCCAAATAAAAATCATCCTCACTAGGTTCAAATGAATCTTACATATTCTTTTGATAGTTTCATCAAAAATATAATCTTTCGTGCAAAACTAAATCATACCAACAAACATAAGCAAATAAAAACTGAGAAACAATAAAAGAGAGAAAACATCTTCCAAATTCAGCATCAACTTGATCATATGGTTAAATTTTGACATGAAAAATTCTAATTGTCGAGGGAACCAGCGAGGGACCCCACAGGGGGGGGTGGGAGCCGTCCATCCCCCCGGAATGCGCGTTTGAATTTTCGGGATGCATGCGTTGAAAAG